>CM062939.1:16547500-17747500 GCA_031878705.1 Tapirus indicus | reverse complement strand
AAATCAGCATATTTACCCTGGTCTATGTGTGGAGTGGCTATCTGAACCCTCCTCAGGCTTCCCTTGGATTCAAGGTTTGGAATAACCATACCAACAAAGGGAAGGCTTCTCAGAGGCATGCAAAACTTCGCATGGGCTGCTAAAATCTTTGCTTTGAAAATTCTTTGATCTCTGGAGCTGTCCTCTCTGTTTTCTCTAGTCTAGAACAGCACATCTCTCTCTGGAATCTTCTGTCAAGGATTTGGAGAGAGAAATGGACATGATATCCCACTTGGAACATATCTGAAGGCACATTCACTACTTTCTATATTGGACTCTGACCTCATTGTAGTGAAGTTCACAGCTGCTTTACTCCAGTTTATGAAGAATTTCCTAACAAATTAACTAAACCTTTGGGGACAGCCACACGGTATGGCAGTAAATAAAGAGGCTGGCTACATTCCACATACTTTTATACCTTGTTCTTCTTGTTGCTGTTTTTGCTTTTGAGGTGTGGGGAAGAGGATGAAGTCTAATGACTTCGCAGTCAGCAAATCCCCTCCCCTCAGCTCTTATTGGGTCCCTCGAATGAAGGGAAAATCAATCACCACAATCAGAAGTCCAGATATTCCAAGTGGAAGGAAGGCAGTGGCTAGATGACTTGTGGTTCAGAACAGATTTCAGGAGAGTGGCAGGAGACATGACAGAAAGAGAGAGTTTGACTCACTTAAATATAAAAATCGGGGCCGGCCCATGGCATTGTGCTTAAGTTTACGTGCTTTGCTTCCGGGGCCAGGGGTTCGCCAGCTCAGATCCTGGGTGCGGACCTACACACTGCTCAACCCATGCTAAGGCGGAGTCCCACATAGAAGAACTAGAAGGACCTACAACTAGGATATGCAACTGTGTACTGGGACTTTGGGGAGAAAAAAGAAAAAAAAAGAGGAAGATTGGCAACAGATTTTAGCTCAGGGCCAATCTTCCTAAAAAAAAATATTAAAAAAAAAGAAAAAAATAAAAATAAAATAAATAATTGCATATGTTCATTTAATACATATTCACTTAATCATATATATAAAATATATACTATATTACTATCTATATGCTATCTGAACATATATAGTATAATATATATAGAATATATATTAACTATTCCATCTATAAATATGCATGTGAATAGAACTATGAGTCAGAGTTGCTCAGATTTGCTTCTGAGGCTGCCTGGGGAGAGGAGACACGGGCTAGGGGATGCTGAGCAGAGGCAGAGTATGTGAAACCACTGACCTGCAGGGCTCCATTTTATCTATTCTCTAAATTAGGGTTCCAAGTTTCCAAGTTAGATTTTGTTTGAGAAAAGTCTCCTACTCCCTCACTACCTTTCCAGTCTGACTTTTCACTGCTCTTCAAAGGCACCTACTACCTTTCCTTCAGATAAGCTGATCTTCACATGGCCCTTCTCTCTTCCTCTGATAAAACAAGCTATGTTTATTTCCAATTCTGTTTCTTTCCACCTATCCAATTACTATTCATTCTTTAAGGCCAAAGTCAGACCCTCTCCTACATAAACCCCTTCCTAGAAACTCTAGCCAATAACCACCTTCATCCCTTTTCTTAACTCCCTTTCCTCTATTTGACCTTCTAATGAATGCCAATGGTTTCTGACGATATTTTCCATGTTTTCTAACTCACTTTTAGTTTTGAATTGCCAGGCCAAACCTAGTACGGTTAATCTCTGAGTAGGACTGTCCCTTAAGTAAGAACAACCAGCTGAACACAAGCAGGATCATTTTCCCTACCCCCATTCCAGCCAACCTGAGCTTGATCCACTCTATTTTACATTTGCACTTGAGACACACTGTCCCATGCCTATAGGGTTACCTGGAGCTGGACCAGGGAATTGTCCCTCCTTATACCTCACTGGTCAGAGCTAAAACAATTCCATGTCTCCTAATGTTTGGCTGGTTAACGTAAGAACACTTTTGTGGTCATAATGGGAAGACATTAACATAAACTGATAGTTACAATCTAATATTTTAAATGCAGTGTAAAATATATTCATAGAGGAAGCATATCTAATAGCAAAACATGTAAGAAATAAAAGGCCATATCTGGGTATGAAAAAATGTCATAAAGAATTGGCAACACCAACATAATCCATTAATATGCTGTGAATAGGCCTTTAAAAGCTTCTTCATCCTCCTATAAGCCTGTATTCCCTCAAGAATCCACTTAATAGCTTAAAACTATTATTCAACTTAAAAAATAGTGTCTTGTTTTTCTATTTTCTTAATTACTAGATTGCCAGGATCTCCAAATATTATAATAACCACTTGCATTCTTTGGGCATTTACCCACAACCCTTCAAGAAGGTGCCATTTTCCTCCTTTTTCAGATTAAAACACTGAAGATCCAAGTGGCAACATAACTTGTCCACAGTCATTAAGTTGGGAGAAAGATTTGAACTTGGTTCTGGCTGATTCCAAAGCCCAGGTCTTCCCACAGGGCCCCTGGGACCAACTTCACTCAATGTTTCATGTGTACAGTATTTCAGCCACATATCAGTTAAGTAAGCTTTCCAGAAATAGTCCAATTGCCATATATTACATTCTTACTATGGAAAAATACCTTGTAAGTTTCAAGGAACTGATTTTACACTTGAACTATCAGAACACTATCAAATCACTTTTAATTCCAAGACTTTCGATCCTAATACATGTCTGACTTGGGTCAAGAAAAATGGGGAGAATTCCTCTTGGTCCTTAAATAGGCTGTCACTTTTCTAAAAAGATGATATTGCATGTACATCCTGGCATGTACTTGGAATTGCTTTTTTATTTTTTAAAAATATGTATACTATGGCTCTGTGCATGGAGCCCTGCATTTTTCTATCTACTAACATAACTGACCTGTTCGTATTTGTCAATTTTCTGTCACATGCAGAAACACCCACCCTCTTCCTTTGAAGGGCTAATTTTTCCTCTCTGAATATACTACAAGATACTTATCTTCATTAAACTGTATTAAAAGATATACCTAAATACATCCATATCTCTCCACAGACATTTTATACAAAAAGAATTGGAAACATTCCTTCGATGCCATAAGAAGGAAGATTTTCCCCATTTAGAAATGTCAATTTTCAATCTCCTGTTGAAAAATGGAGTTAAATCATAGACGCAGTGAGGTTCTATTCACTTTGCGTATTCATTATGGCGGTTTCTATGTCTGATTGGTTAAAGTAGACAACACATTTTGTAATTGATTTTTTTTTACCACTGAACAACTAATTTTGTCTTCCAAAAAAAGCTCTAGGGTTTGTTAACTGTGCAATCACAATTTACTGAGGTCCTTTCATCAAATTAGCCCTGCAACAATGCAATTCTTCCCTTATTTTACTTCTATTTCAAGAAGAGCTTTCCACTATGGCTCTTATTAAGACAGACAGTCACTCGCCTCTAATTTAGGTGTTTTTCTCATGGCAACAATTCATTATTACAGCTGAAGAATTTTTTTAACCCAATTCTAGCCTTCCTTTTCCTTATTGCCTACAAAATCATAAAATGTATTATCTCCAAATTGTAGCAACCAGTGACTCTTCAAAGAAGTATGTTCTGTTGTCCTTCAGAAATAGGAATTTCAATCTAGGAATCATCCTCTAACTTTCTTGAACTATTTGTTTCTTTATTTTAGTTATTCACTTATTTCTCACTTCGCTCCACAATAACAAGCTTCAGTGAAATGATTACATTATTAAAATCTTTTTTTTTTTAAGCGCTCTTTTCCTTCAGCATGCCCAGCAAGATAAATTTACTATACCTTTCTCTATTTTACTTATAGTAGTATGGGATTCATACAGACTCTCATCAATACCTACATAAAAACTGCATCTACAGAATCAAAGAAATATTCTTTATCGAGTTCCTAGCACCCAACTTAACTCTTGTTCCTCAAAGGAACAGCCAATATCCCAAATGCCAAATGAGTGTGTGAATGGAAATCCAGAAATAGAGCGCTGAAGATCAATAGATGTGACTGAGAAAGCGTTTACATTCTCAGGGGTAGAGCTCACTGTGCTTCTAAGTGGATCAGAGATATGATCCCCGGCTGGCCGCTGTGAATGGAAGGGAAACCGGATGCCATAGAGGGAGATGCAAGCACTAATGCAGTGAGGTAATGCAGCAAAGAATAGAGGAGTCAAGGAATGAAATGCTGCCCTGTGGAATCTTAAAACCAAGCTCCTACTTGCATTCCAATCCTCAAAGGATGAGCAAAGGCAAAAGACAGAATTTCAGAGTCAAAAACCCTTGGAAAACCCTGAGAGGAGTGGGTTTTACTTCTCTGCGTATCAACTGAAGTTTCACCCTGAGCGCTTAGAGTTACCTCAGCACATTTTCCCAGGAATATAATAAGTGACAGATTGCTGACATCTTTCTAGTTTGGTGGGAGGGGGGTCAAAATGCTGACTCTCCACACAGACAGATATCCAGCAGGGGTGGCCCTAACACATTACTAAGAAGGTTGCTGAAGCACAAATTTCAAGCCCAAATGTCTGAGAAATGGTCAACGTAGAGGGATTTTGCACATGCTAGGCACACTGCAGTAGCCTTCTTTGCAGAGAACAATTCAGCAGTCTGTCAATCAAAGGTCCTGAGGCTGCCAGACCATGGACACCCACTTCTGACCTTGCTGGGCCACCAGGACGAGGAAGATAGAAAGTGGCTGACAGCAGAAATTCCTCCAATGAAATAAAATTATTGCTAAAAGGAATTTCTTCACTCTGGCCTCCTTTGCAAATCCATCGTGCACCATCCTCTGCTTTCACGGAAATCTCCAAAAGTCAAACAAGCTGCTGTCGTGAAAGGGTGCTCTGTGGCTCTCCTTTTAGAAGCAGGTATTCATGGTTTTGTTTTTGGTTTTTGTCTTGTTTCACAACAGTATTTCTCACTGAGTGGGACATCTCATCTATCCATTGGCTTTGCATTCTTAGTAAATCAATTCTCAATAAATCAAGAGTTAATTCTAGGTGAATTTATGTGAGGGCGTTTAAATCAAATAATTATTCTATTGTGTATAGAAAGTGGAGGAAAAAGATGGAAAGGTCTCTTTTCATTTACTTTAGCTAGAGTTGAAAATATTAGATGGAATCTAATATGGAGATAGCCCAGCACGCAGACTGAATACAATTAATTTTATCTCCACATTAAATTCTTGTGATAAAGTGAGTTTACTTGCTTGAGGATTTGTTGATAGGAAGGGTTTTATAAAAGCCTATATCATCTTTCCCTGTTGAATGAACTTTTATAGATTTATAGGTCTAAAGTCTTTTATTGAAATCCAACTATAAGCTATGAGTTGGGGATGCAAAAGTGAATAAAATACAACCCCAACTTTATTCCCCAGGAGTTCATGGTCTAGAGGGGAAGCCTTACACATAATTAGACATTTATGATATAATGAATTATGCACCCCATCCCTGCTCCTGTTGGGCTGGAAATAACAAAACCAAGGCTCTACAGTGAATATTTACTGAGCAATTCCAATGTGCAGAAGCGTGTACTCAGCCAGATATATCCCTCTCTTCCCCAACTCTCAAAGTAGGACCCAGTAGGACACGTGGATGCATTAACCCAAGACAGATGGCCCGTGATATAAAAACCCAACCTATGGGAGTCTCGCCTTGACCAAATAGACATGAACCGAGTGTTTAAAAATGAATATATATTCACACATTGTGTGTGCCCCTCCTCTAGCACTGCTTCTTCTCCACGTCTGTATTCCTAGCATGTAAAACAGTCCATTTGCTTTCCTACCTACCCCTCAAACCTTAGAGTAATAACTTCTAGGAAAGAAGAAATAATAAAGAGTGATTACACAATCTTATTTGGGCAAAAAGCTAACATATGGGTATCAAGGCCAAAAATATGGATTTCAAGAAAAAACATATGGATGCCCATATGGAAAAAAAGGCTTCCTGGCCGGAAACTCCGCTGTTGCATTTTTTATGCCTCTATGTATGGTACAGTGTTTTCCCTTCTGCCGAATAACGCTGTCTACCGACAGATTCTAATGTTATAAATTCACATGCAAATTTCACAAAATGCTCCAATGTTATCATCTTTATTAGATCTTTTTAAATTCCCTTAATGCTTTGCATCACTTAATAGCTCAACAAGACATGGATTTTTGGTAACACAGTGAGACTTATTACAATCAATTCTGTTGCTGAATCTTCCTTGATGCTCAAGTAACGGAACTTACTTTTCTTTGGAACCACAAAGAGAAAATTCTATCCTTTACACGTACATGCGTGCACGAGCACACACACACACACACATAATAGGTGGTTCACTTATGATCCTGTCTTGAGTCGCCACCTCAAGCTTGAAAACAGACACTTAGAGGTACATCATCAGTTTATATTCTGGAGAGTCACACACCATGAAAATAACAAACGTGGGTCAATTAAGGGATAAATTCTCAATAACGTTTCCATCTTTGTCTGTTAGATTTTATTCACAGAGACGTTTTTCCTTTAGGGGACAGAGGGAATGGAGGTATAGAGAGAAAACAGACCTTTGAGGAAATGTGTCCTTTGTGCTGTGCCTACCTTTAAGTCAGTGGATTCTTTGTGAGCAGATATGTAAATGTGAAGTTAACATCTAATTTACCAAAGAAAACATACTTTAATGAAGAACTTTCAGTGTGCCTCTTGTGGCATTCAGATAACTAGAACACAATTCTAAACTCTGGCCTTACAACACTTCAGGGCAAATATCATATCCGGTGTGCCAACCAAGAAGGAGACTCTCTCACTGGGGATCTGTTTATTTTGCAGTTTCAGAAGAAACGGGGCATACTTTCTGATTTTCAGGCTCTAGGGCTCTAGATTTCAAGTAAGAGCATCACCTTCTATCCTGAAGTTTCCCTATGGGGTTTATACATTACCTCCACAACAGGAAAGAAAACTGGCTCCCATATAACATAAATAATATTATAGGGTATTTAGCTGTGGTCCTTAAAGCTATGCGGGACTATTTCAGTTCCTTCTATCCTCTTTAAGGAAGCAAAAGTTGATGTGGGTTTAGAGAGCCTCAGATTACTCAAGCTGAGTCTGTTGGATTCTCTTTGAATAAATTTATACCAGTGCTACAGAAGGCAAAGAAAATAAAGAGAAACTGAATTCAGGGAAAGGGCGAGCAGTGGCAAGCTGATCCACGGCAACAAACCCAGCACTGTCCTCACATACTTTAACAGCGGTCAGCTATTACAGCAATTACAGCTGGCACATCTGAATTAATAAACCATCTTCTCCACCCCCTGCCCTGCTTGGTATCTCTAGAACCAGAATAAAAGCCAACTCTTTGTGTTCCTAATATATGATGGACAAGGTTACCTTGTTTTAAGGTAATTTTCCTCAAATAAAGGTCATGGTTTTCAGTCATTAACTGTATTCAGTTTCTGCCTATAAGTATAAAGTCCAAATTCTTTCTTTCTTTTTTTTTTTTGGTGAGGAAGACTAGCCCTGAGCTAACATCCGTTGCCAATCCTCCTCTTTTTGCTGAGGAAGATTGGCCCTGGGCTAACATCCGTGCCCACCTTCCTCTACTTTACATGGGATGCTGCCACAGCATGGCTTGACAAGCGGTGTGTCTGTCCGTGCCTGGGATCCAAACCTGCGAACCCAGGGCTGCCGAAGCAGAGCGCACAAACTTAATGGCTATGCCACCGGGCCAGCCCCTAAAGTCCAAATTCTTTAGCTGGACATTTAAGACTGTTCACAACCTGATCCCAAGCTACCCTTCCAAACTTATTTTCTATGATTTCTTTTGATATATATCACACTCAACAAACTATTTGCTGTTTCCTGTAAAAACAAACACACATCCAGCTTCCAAGCTTTTGTTCAGGCAGTTCTTGCTGCCTAGAATGCTTCCTTCCACCCATTTTCCTTCCTCCAACAGCACTTATTGAGTGAACAACTTGCCAGGCAATATCACAGATACTGGAAATACACTGGGAAGTAGACACAGATCCCGAATTCAAGGAGCTTACAATCTACTCAAAATCTAAACCATCCTCTGAGACTCAGCAATAATTCCCCAGTGTCTTTCTGAAGCTTCAGCAAGGAGTCATTTCCCCAAGTCTCTGTCAGATCAACTAAAATTTCATAGTGCCTAATAGAGTGCCAGGGCCCCATCAGGCACACAGGAATAGACATGAACTTTAAATATGAATAAAATGAATGTAAAAGATAAATCACCAAGGGATGATGTTACTATTGAAGAAACATGGAGCTCCTTCATTCATTCAGCTGAGTGCATCATTTGTCATAAGCACAGGTTTGGCAAGTAGAAAGCCACCAACATGTCTTCATTTAATTGCAAACGTGAATGGGACATAATTCTTTCCCTCAAGCAGCTTATAATCTTATAGAGATGATAAAATGTAAACCAACGGGCAAGAAATACATACTAAAATGCCTACTGGAGAAACAACGGAGAGTGACTATGGAGCAAAGCAAAAGAAATATCAAGGTTGTCTTCTAGTGATTGCTCTTAAAATGTGGATCTGAAGGAAGCCTTCTTTGTGATTACCTGGGAAATACTATACATCAAAACGAATTTGAAATTATTTTCTAAAGGAAGTGTAATGTTTGATTCAATTAAAAGAGATGCTATGATTTGGAATTGAGTCAAAACAACAAATTATTCAATGATTCTGGAAAGGCTTTTCCAAAATGCATGTTGGCTTGAGTTTATAAAAATATTGACCTCCTGACCTGGAACAGAGGCAAGTGATTTTCATCATGTTTAGACTGGATTTTTCCTATCCCTAATCCTGGGTTGTCAAACTGAGTATTTGGCTCTGATTATAACCCATGTTCTGCCTGACTGTGGATCATCTCGCAAAAGCTGTAACTATGGGTCAGATCAAGAAACTGTGATCTGGCAATGACTTTCATTTCACAGCCTCAGGAACTAAAGGGTACACAGTCTTAAAAAACAGATGCCTTAAAGCCAATGGTCAATTTCTCTTTTAAAGGTCTTCGGTCATAACTCCCTGAGTCAGGTCATTTGTCCTGTAAATATTCTGAAAAGGGCCGAATCAACGAGACAAATGCAAAATGAACCAAGCCAGCCAGTTCATATGGGAGCCTGACTGAATCATCTATATTGACACAGCCCCTCCAACAAATGCTTGGGTAGAGTAGCTATGTTTATTTCTCTTGCTTGCATATAATTTCTGAATTTTTTGCTGTCTTTACAGAGGAGCTAGCAAGCTATAACTGAAAGGCCATCCTCCTTCCCTCCTAGCTTAAAAATCTTATTTTTAGGGAGAAGAAAAGATGAGGGAGCTGGGGATGGGAGAAGGAGGCAGTGGGGCGAGGAGGCGGGGAGCGAGAAGAGAGCTATTCCTTGCCAAACCAGCACATGTTCGCCAGAGAACACGGTCAAGTGGTCAGAAGCAGCACTGATGTTAATTAGCAATGAAATGAGGAATGAACCAGCATTAGCCCTGAGACTAATCAATGGGAAAATCACTCCAAGCAGCAGCTTAATGAAGTAGTATACAGCTGTTTATTTTTAGTCCATTTTATCCTGACCAAAAAAAAAAACCTCCATTAATTAATTTTAAAAAAACTTGCTAAAGTATATTTTTTTTCAAAGCCAGGGTACAGCTCTGATTTACATATGTATAGTGTAACTCCCTATATTTATTTCTTCAATGAATAGGACTAACCATAAAAATTAGGTGGGTACACAAAGTAACATGTTTTTTCTTTTTACCTTTTTTCCATAGGTGCTCATACTGGTTTTGATTTATAAAAGGACATCACTTTTCCTTGAGATGTAAAACTGCTCTAAATTTTTGTAAGTAGATGGTGAAAAAAATGCTATTGACAGGAAATAAGACTCTTCTCCCATTTCATTCACGTGTGAGGGAAATTACTTGGAAACTATTTTTGCTTGTTTCTCACTTTTAAAAAATATGACTGACATCTGTCTAAGAGAAAGACCATAAAGCCTATTAATTAAGACCTACTGATCTCTGGGTTTTTTTTATAGAAGGCACATCATAACATACATGGGGATCAAAAACTAGAGGGCCAATTAGGGGGAAAAGTCCTTGTCATTTTATCAGGATGGTGAGAAAATAGTGTAGTCAGTTTAAACAGAGTAAGTCTCTCATTGAGAATTTCTTCCTCAGCTCTAATTGGAAGATAAAATTTTCCTCTGAAGGATACAAATGTTCTTCTACCTTAGCAAGTTCCAAATAAACTAAAGGGACTTCTCAAATGAGAAAATCTAGAGTCATGAATAAGAAACAGACGTAGACTCAACTTTTCCTCCTAATGATGGAGATGTTACTGAAAACGCATTCACTAACTATCGCCAGATAGACTTGAATTAAAATATAACTTGGTGGGGAGTGAGAGTGGGGATAAAGGAAAGAAAAAAGCTCCTCTCTCAAGCCTCTTTTTTCTCCCTCTTTCCTTCTTTCTATTTAACAATTTGACAAGTGGCAGCATCCCCTCACGAAACAGAAAAATTGGTGTTTGCGAAACATGTCCAAGTGGAAATCAGAACATAACTATAAAGAATACAAACAGGAGACCAGCCCAGTGGCAAAGTGATTAAGTTTGCATGCTCTGCTTTGGGGCCCAGGTTTGAGGGTTCAGATCCTGGCGCAGACCTACGCACTGCTCATCAAGCCATGCTGTGGTGGCGACCCATGTACAAAATAGAGGAAGATTGACACAGATGTTAGCTCAGGGACAATCTTCCTCAAGCAAAAAAGAGGAAGATTGGCAATGGATACTAGCTCAGGGCCAATTTTCCTCACCAAAAAGAAGAAAGAATATGAACAATAGGCTTCCTTGCTTTCTCTTTAACTAGAGATTCAAAATTTTAAGCATAAGATGAAGCTTCTCCTTTAACCCATTCTCCCAGCAAGTCCAAGTGTAAACACTGACTTTGTTTATCCCTCATTGTCTCCAAGGGGTAAGTATGTACAAATGATTTTTTCTATATCATGCCAAGACCAATGAAATGAACACACAATCTCTTCCAAAGAAAGCCTATGAAAGCCTGTACTCATGCGTGAAAAAATCTAGCCAAAATTTCAACAGATCGATGCTTAGGTTTGTTGCTATGAATGGGGAAGAAAGAGGAGCTCGCATTACTGGAAGCATCTTCTGATTCTTGGCCTGGGCATTGTAATTCAGGGCCATTGCAATTTTTCAAGCGTACTTTCCATACAATGAAGCATCTAGAGAAAACAAAAAAACAAACCTACTGCTAAATGCAAACCTGGGAACCAACAGCACTCAGGTAATCCCCTTTATAGGTTGATTTGATAGCTCAAGGAAATGGAAACAAAACATCAGCACTAGAACACCAACAGCTGGTTGGGAAATTGCCGCAGATTGTTAGGGGGAGCTGCAAACTAGAGATAGGCAATGAAAAGGTTAGAAATGATAGTTAAAAAAAGACAAATTACTCCAAAGCCCATATTCTTTAAATCGCTGAAGCAAAACATGTTTATTCGATTTGTTTGTATGCCTATTACAAAAATGCTACTTTGGGATTCTAGGAACCCAGTCTGTCAATTTTTCAGTTTCTGCACTTTCATGGTTGCTTAGAGCTGTTTAATGCAAATACACTTCCAATAAGAGATTTCATGCCCCTAAATTACACCCAGTTAAAAGCGAATGAAAATGTAAGGTAAATAACTATAATCAGCCATATTATCTTCCTCTTGGCACCTCTCACTTTACAGGCATATTTAAAGACATCTCTGGGGTCCTATCCTTTTTAACAAGCAGTAGCGTATTTCCTGGAATATTACTTAAGATGCTGTGCAGTGAACATTACACAGGTTAAAATGTTACCTAGAGACCTAGAAAGAATTGCACCTGCTGCAGAGCCATCTTTTTTGCCACATTTTGGAATGTCTGAGAAGATGAAAGGGCATTGGCTGTGGAGGGGATGAAAAGAGATGAGAAGACTTTAAGTTGGGCTTTCATGTGTAAGTTCATTGATCAGTCATCATGAAGAGCACAGAAGTTTGAAAAAGTAACTCTGGGAAGAAATGAATGGGGGGAAGGAAATGTACAAATGAGAAGGACCCTCTGGATTTGGCATCCAAAAAAAGTGCTTATGAGTAAAACCACTAAGTTAACTCTTGGAGGGGAAGCACGTCTTTTTTGGTGAGGGAGACTGGCCCTGAGCTAACATCTGTTGCCAATCTTCCTCTTTTTTTGTATATGGGACACTGCCACAGCATGGCTTGAGGAGCGGTGCATTGGTCCATGCCTGGGAGTTGAACCTGCAAATTCTGGGCCGCTGAAGTGGAGTGCGCGAACTTAACCACTATGCCACTGGGCTGGGCCTGGAGGGGGAGCACTTTAGATGGCCCTGACCATTTCTGCCTCAGATCACCCATTTTTGCATCAGTAGTTCTCAAACATCACTGTGCCTGAACATCCCCTTGTGCAGTGTTCAGAGTTCCGGGCCACCCTGAGAAACGTGGATTACATAGATCAAGGAAGGAGCACAGGAATCTGCATTTTTTTAAAGATGTTGGTTTGGTTTTTTTTCCCCTTCCCAAAGCCCCAGTACATGGTTGTATATCGTAGTTGTAAGTCATTCTAGTTCTTCTATGTGAGCCGCTGCCACAGCATGGCAGCTGACAGACGGGTGGTGTGGTTCTGCGATCGGGAACTGGACCCGGGCCACTGAAGCAGTGAGTGCTGAACCTGAACTGCTAGGCCATCAGGGCAGGTTCGAATCTGCATTTTTAACTAGCACTACCAGTGAGTTTGTGGACTACACTGAGAAAATGGCTCTCTAATGTTAAGAACACACATATTTTTAAAAATGGCATTGCCATTTCAAGAAGACTTTCAGTCCATTCATGTAGGCCTTCCTGCAAAGCCCACAATTATGACTTATAATCAAGCCTCCAGGAGTATTTGCAAGGCAGCAAAGGGAAGCAGGGGATCAGAAGAAGAATCAATAAATAGCTCAAATATGTGAAATTACCTTGTTCGTCCAAAATATAGGATAGTGTTGTTCTGACTGTCACCTAAAGGTTCAATTGCTTCAGTTCAGTTTTAGGAAAATTGGTAATCATCTCCTTTTCTGGGGGACACAATTTCTGAAGAACCCAGTCATTTAAAAAAGTGAGACATCACCTCTCCATTTACAGAGGAGTCACTCTGTCAGTATTGCTGTGCCCACATGGGCAGTGTGGCTGATGGGGAGAGAGCACTGAGTCTAAGTCCAGCCCCACCCATCACTTAGTAGGGCTGCAATCTTGGACAGGGCCTGGCACACAGCAGGCATTCCTAATCTGCATAACAAATATACATTCTAGGCTAAAGCAGATTTCTGCACAATAAATATAAAACACCTCTTCACATATTATGAGGGTGAAATGAGATAATAAAGCTGTGCCCTCAGCATAGAGCCTGGAACATGAGAAGCCTACCTAACTCATAAGTAAACAAACTCTTGTTTTTATGGGAAAACATGTCAATGGAACACTAGGATATGTCTTCCTCTACCTTTGTCCAAGGTGGAAGGGAAATTTTCTTAGCTCAGCAATGAGAAAGGCCACCCAGCCCCAGCTTCTTCAACTCAATACACTCCCATTAACTCATTTGTACATATGTTATTAATTCCCTTAAAAAATTGGGGATACTTTTAGGAGATAAGTGGTTAAGAAACCTTATAGATAACAACAAGAAAGTTTCAGGGCTAAGAACCAAAGATACATGAATTACACCCTGGATTTTGTTTCCATATGAGTACTTAACCACTTTCATTAATGGTATTTGCTGGGACATTTGGAATTTATTCTTTGAATAAATATTCTCATTAGTGCTAAATTTTACAGACAATGTTCACAGTGTTTATGTTCTTCAATATTGTTGAACAGTGATTTGAAAGGAATGAGTTCATGTTATTATTTCCTTCAGCCACTACTTTCATCCTTGAAAACAAAGGCTCAAAGGCAATGGGTTGTCTGCTCAGGGCCACTGAAGATGAGGGAAAGAGATGCTTACTTTACACTTAGCAATCTAGGAGACCATTTTGGAATTTCCACTGGAACAGAATATCTTCTGACATTCCTCTCTGACTTCAACATGTGAACACCTGAAGGGACTTACCAGCCACCAGGAAAGTTGTAGGGGCTTTGTATACGGTCTCCTCTTCCAGTGTGCTTTGCTCCCCATCTGCATTGACAACCATGCAATTACAGATCTCACAGAGCATCTACAGAAGCTGTCAGAGATGCTCAGATGATGCTAGCATTGATATGCTTATGGAGGAAGACAGGGAAAGTTTGGCTAAAGCCCAAACAAAAGGTAGGTGGCAAAAGTAGCAAAAGCCAATTCAGGAGGTGGGTCTGGCAGGTGCTGGTGGCCACAGAAGGTGCCCAGAAGGCAGCTGGGTTACCTGCCAATTGTCTGAATATAGAGCTATAACCCATTGCTTCATCACCTGAGTTATGTCTTATGCCTAAGACATATCAGAATCCCTCATTCCAGTAGACCAGATGGGTGTTTTCCCTTCATTTCTTTGCTTGTGTAAATTCAACAATTTTGTCCTCTTTGTATGCTATCATAGAGCTGTTTAAGAAATGCAAAGTAGGTTTTTTTCACCCTTCAGAATCAGAAGCTCTTATAACCTCTTTATAAAAGATCTAAACAATGAGGCATAGAATACCCCATAAACAAGCATTTGTTGCACTTAATATTGACCTTAATAGTCAGGAGCTACAGAGGAGGGTCAACAAAGAAAACTAAGTTATCACTAACAATGGACCAATGCTTCCAGGCTGACAATGCACAGATCTGGAATTCTCAGAGCTTTGTTAAAGACAAACAAAATATTCTAATTATTCAGGTTTAATATAACATGCTTACTGCTTCTCCAGAAGGGTGGGGGGAGAAATTGCCCACTCAAGTTGGTGATCAGATTGTGGATACTGGAAAGCTCCCAGAGTAAAGGAGAAATGGGAACAGTGCTCCCAGAAGCAGTTAGAGAACTGAGCAAAATGAAATCTGGGGTGTGTGTGAGAGTCTGTGTGAGTCTGTGTGTGTGTGAGTGTGTATATGTATGTTGCAGCATATGGTCTGAAACAGTAACAGTTCAGTCTGGTTTGAGGGGAAAGAATTTTAACCTAGTGTATAAATTTTGTCCTAATATACCCACCATATTATCTCAAACCTTTATATAAAGAGTTAGCCTCGTTTTATCTCTTGGTCCCAAATCATAAGGACCTTGACACTTTAAGGAGTGGACCAAGGGTAGATTATGCAATAAAATTTTAAACCACGGCAGCTTGATCCCCTTTAGTTACACTAAGGGCTCCCAGGTAATCATAGTACATTTACTATATCTGTACCTTTAAATTGCAAAGTGTACACTGGAGAGAACTCCAGGACATGTAACCATATCCAGTTCTCGTGAATCTCAGATAATGACTATGAAGAGAAATAGCAGAAGTTAGAAGTGCACTAAGGGTGTCACATTGCCAAGTGAAATAAGCTTCTAGAATATTCATGCAGGGAGCCCAAATTTCTCACTCACTTGCTCCCGGCAGTCATGCCAGAGGAAACTAAGGCTCGACGATGAGCAGCGATCCTAGATTCATTGCTGCTGTGGTCTGCTTCTAAATCCTATGATTATGTATCTGTGTTAGGAAAACATGACTGGAATTGGAAGGGCACGTGGAGGTGGGCTGGGATAGCCAAGAAATGCATCTACTTCATTGTGCAAGGAGTGGGGAGGAGAATCAGACAGTCAGAGGCTAGAAAGGCCCTTGGGAATTTATACCATGCTCCAAGCAAAGCTACAGTCAACTCACTTGCATGGAATTATTAATCCTCCTTTCTCCGCTTCTGACATATAAGATACTACATCTGGTTCCAAGAGACTCTTCTCAGTATATAACTCAAGCCATCCCTCCTCTTTCTAAAATTGAAATGTATTCTCTTTAGCTGTGTAGGTGTATTCTCACAGACCAATCAGGGGCAAGGTGCCTACCAATACTTTTTTCTATACCTGAAGTCCATCAGCATGATCTTCATCAGGCTTATCTCCCAACTGCTATTTCCTAAATTTCTAATTTCTGAATCATCCCTTCATCCTCTGTATTAATCCTGTATTGTGGTTCAGCGCAGTTCTGACCTTGAAAATAATGGTCATTATTTCTGCCTCCGTGAAAAAAAAAGAGGGAGGAAACCTGAGTCCTCTCTGCCCATCCTCCAAGGTGTCCGCTTACACACACAACACTGGACCTATTTCTAACAGAAGGTTCTGGAGCTCAGTGGTGAGTTGGTGAAGATCCCCATCTCTTCTGAGACTTCCACCATGAGAGCTTTTGAAATGGTTTTGTGGCTCCCTATTGAAAACAATCCTAATGGCCGAAACAATACTCAATACAGAGGGTGCTCTGCCTCATGGAACGTGCTGATAGATTCACACGACTACACGTGTAGCATTGGACCTGCCAGCCTTTTTAGCGACGGTTCTCTACTGTTGACACATTTGGCCTGAGGTCCACAGTGATCACTGGCCAAAAGAACTTCTTTCTGTTTTCATGTTCCCACTTGTCTCTATAGTATAAAGCTCTCATTGTTTCATCAAACATTTATGAATAGTCTTTGTGTGAACAGTGTCGTGCTGGGGTTGCTTTCATAGCCCAATTTTAAGGGAATCACCTGTGTATAATTGTATGTATGTGTGTGTTTGCATATTTGTGTGTATGTCTATACAAGTTTCTCTGAGCTTTGTAAAACATACCTGGAATTGTGTCACTCTGACTCTGTGTCTTAGTCTGTCATGCCTCCAAGGCCCATGGCCTCAAGCACGCCTTACTAGTACTACGTAATACAGCACCGTGGCAAATCTCTGCCACAGGAAATGTTCACAGGACACATTACCCAGCATGTAATTCTTTATAGAGTGCTTTTTTGAAAGACCATGACTTACCCAGCTCTAGGGTCAACCTCTGTTTTAAGCTAAAACAGGCACTTAGGCAAAGAGGTGTGTGTGTGTGTGTGTGTGTGTGTGTGTGTGTGTGTGTGTTGGGGACTGACTGCATGTGCATGTATATGTGTGGTTGTGTCTGTGTGTACAGGGGCGACTATGGAGGAAAGATCAGAAATAACAAGATTACAGGTCTGTAGCGATATGCTTAGGCTCTGATTCCCTAGCTGTAAGGAACCGAGGGTGTGAAAGTGATTCACAGAGAGAACAGCAGGCAGCAGAACCCTGCACAGCTGGTCCCTGCTGGCCTATATACTCAGGGGATGGACTGAGCCTCATTTGGAGAAATACCCAGAGACGCGGAGGAGAAAAATCCATCCGAGAAAATAAGAAGTGCCCTGGGGAACTGAGGATGAGGGCATTGGTGTCCCGGTTGAATTAAATGCCACTTACATGCCATTAACACCAACCATCCTCTGCAGCACTGACAGCAGGCTACCAGGTACTAATCATTATTTCATTCACCAGACAAGAGGTTACTTTACCCAGGATCCAATCGCTCTTGTTTGGATACTTGGTCATTGCTTCAAGGAGGGCAGCACAAAGCCGAGAGCACAAGGAAAGGAGGCAGTGGGCTTGGTGCAAAGAGCCTGGCTACAACTCTCTACTCGGGCACATTACTGAGCTTCTTGAAGGTTCAGGTTCCTCGTCTACAAGACAAGGGCAGTATTCATACCTACCTTGCAGGGTTGCTTTATTTATTTATTTTAATAATAATTATTATTTTTCTCTCCCCAAAGCCCCAGTGCATGGTTGTATATCCTAGTTGTAAGTCCTTCTAGCTCTTCTATGTGACCCGCCACCACAGCATGGCAACTGACAGATGGGTGGTGTGGTTTCACGACCAGGAAAGGAACCTGGGTCGTCGAAGTGGTAAGAGTGCCGAAATTTAACTGCTAGACCATCAGGGCTGGTTTGCAGAGTTGCCTTATTGATTCCAATAAAACCCCCTGCACAAAGCAGGTAGGATTCGGTAAGTAGTAACTCTTCTGAAAACTCAAAGAGATGGTTACAGGTTATAATATTTATTGCAAATGCAATCACTCCCCGCAACTGATAATTAGTTAAATTTCATCTCTTAATTCTCTAAATAAGATAGATAACAACAATCCCCACCCCACCCCACCCCCCAGCCCCATGGATGACATACTGTAACTTACATTCCAAAATAACGCAGAAGATTCAAACTGGAGATGAATTGGTTCTGCCGGAGACAAGTAGCTTAATCAAATCCTCTGTTAAACCTCAAAGTTTTGGGGATATTTCAGATATTCTGGTAAATGTAGTGTGAGAATGCTAAAATTAAATAAGATCATTTAAAAAGTGTACTTAATGCCCCTTATAAACACAAACAGCTTCTTTTTTGCTAAAGATACTTATTTTTTTTCCCCCTTTCTTATCTCTTTACTGCTGGGAACTGCTGAGCTTAACAAAGTAAACTTGGCTTTACTTATCAGAGTGAGCTCAGGAAGCCCTAAGAGTAGGTAGGAGTAACCCAAACACCAGAGATGCAATGCTCCACAAGAAGCCCAGAAGATGGTTTAACGCCAACAATCCCCCTGTGGCTGCAGGACTATTAGGCAGGCTTAGATTTTAGAAACACAAATGAGTCATCTGCATTTTATGTGGCTGCAAACCCCAGCCCCTGCCTGGAAGTTTATAACAAGGCAGACATTCTGGGGCTCTAAGCGATTACTGGGGTCTTAGGACCGAGTAGAGATATAAAGAGAATACACACAACAGAAGGCTACCCTCTTCTGAACTGCTCAAGGAAAATTCCTCACCCCAAACGAGATTAAGGGCCCAGAGTGCAGATAACTGCCTGTGACATTCGTTTCAATGCCATCCAGCACAAAATAGCATTTTATTTCATTCAAACTGGAATCATTTCAGAATTCTTGTGAAAATCCAATATATGCTGAAATTTTCTTTGTACGATGCATAAAGAAAGATTAGCCAAGCAAATTAAAGATGCAAGAAATATTGCAGGGAGTGTACTTAAATGAACTTTAAGGTTTTCAACACATTTTACATAAACAAATACCAATGGCTGTCCATCCCACACACAAAATGAATCACACACTTCTTACTGGGGGCTGCAAGACCAAATGTCCCTGGGTCTCAGTTTACCCGCAAACTTCAACCTCAGACACTTCCTCATTCACGAGGCTCCGGTTGTGTTGGTTTTCTTCTGTTCCTTGAACCAGCCCAACTCATTCCCACCTCAAGCCCCTTCCACTTGCTATTCATCTTCTGGAACATTCTGCCCTCAAATCTTCTCAAAAATTCTCCTTCTCTTTATTCAGCTCTCATCTCAAAGGTTAGCCCTTAAAGTTCAAGCCTTCTCTCACTATCTCGTCATTCTCCATCATACCTCCATTTTATTTTCTTCCTAATACTTATCACTGTCTGGAATTCTATATACTTCTTTGTATAGTTATTTAATCATGGAACACCCCCACCAGACTTTAAGGTCTGTGTATGCTCAGACTCTGTCTGTCCTGTCACCACTGTAGCCCCAGCATCTGGAGCTCCCAACAAATATTTAATTATTAAAGAAAAATTGATTATAAAATATTTCATGCATTTGTTAAAGAAAATTCTGAAAGATCTCTACTTAGAAACAACTTGAGAAGCACAGTATGTACTAGAGAGTAATAAAACATGCTTTTGTAAATTTTACATTTCAGACTTTTTACTAGTTTCCACTAGCTACCTCTCCCTATCTTCCCATTATATATGCCCCCATTCCATTTTATTTATTCAAATTGAAAGAGAAAAGTGTCAAACTCTAGATAAATATAATAAGCTAAAATCAATAGTGCTGCTGATAGTTTTACATCCTTAGCATCACTGTGAAGCAGTAGAATATTCTCCTGAGAAGCCTCTAGTCAAAGGTGAAGAGAGAGAGGCTAGATTTGACATGAACTCACTCACTCCATAGAAACTTCCAGCATCCATGGTCTACTAGGGCCTCTGTCATTGCACAGAGTGTCAGGAAATACAGCCTTAATAGAACAGCAAAGCTCTCCTGTAACTCGCTCCGTGGATGGCCTTTGCCTTCTACGACCCACAACACCAGCCAAACTTCCTCAACAACTTCACAAGCTCCAAGACACATTGATGACATGGAAACCAAAGATGCACATTCTGAAAATGCACTTATCATAATGAAGAGATTATGTCACACATGAGTGATCGACCTGAATGAAGATAACTTCCTAGGACATGGGACCCAGCGCCTAGAAGAGAAAAAGTAAAGGAAGAATCCAGAGAATTCTTGCAATATTTGTGTTATATTACCCACTACGAAATGACTCATGTGGCATTTCTATTTCTCTCTCAAAGAAGTAGCCACTTACAGCTTTTTCCTTTTTTTTCACATGTAGAGATAGGGAACGTGTTTCTAAAGAAAGAAATGAGATGAAGTGTTGAGCACGGATTAATTCATAGCATCCAGAAATATCTCTAAATGTTTTCTGTGTACATTTATAACTGCCTGCATATGTGTGTGCATGTGTACATGTGAGTGTATGTACGTTGTGGGGGATGTGTGTGTATACGTGCATGCATTTGGAACACTGAAAAAGTTGAGGTAGGACCTGTCATATTGGGAGAATCTCCAAGAGCTGGAACATTCTGAGTAGGTAATACTCCAGGTGTAAACTGCTCATGCAGCAGGACTGAGGAAAAGTCATCGCCTGGCCACCGGCTGTTCCTGACTCCGTGAAAATGAAAATACAGCATCTCTGCACCTGTTCAGCTGATGGTGAAGGAAGGAAAAGCCATTACCGAGTGACAGGAGACAAAAAACCAAAATCCACTTCAGCAACTCATCCCACTGCTGGTGATTAATCTCACACTCCCACAGCCTGATGCACATTAACCAGATAATTAATAATTTCTTTAGGGATTCCGGCTCGGCAACTGTTTTATCAACCTGCACAGCATTAGCGGGGAAATGCTGCATTTATAATCAAATGTCTGGAACCAGGAAAGGGCTGTAAAGAAACAGCGAAGGCTTTGCAGCAATTTGTGAGTCTATTTCAGAATGAACGAGCATGATGTATGCAGTTCAGTCTAATTTTTTATCACTACTGTTGGCCAACCTGAATCGCCAAGGAATAGGGATTCCCCCCACCACTGTCACAAGTAGAAGACCCCTTTGTACCGTGACATCTCACAGACTTGGAATCACATGTGGATCACTACTCTGTATACAAACTGGAATAAACCAGATATATATAAACTCTGGAAGTGCATCTTTTTAAGGAGTGCATAATCTGAGACCTCCCCAAATCAAAAGTTTCAAATAAGTATGTGATCAGAACAATGCCAGTTGATGTATTTCTTCTTCTTGCTGGCTCTCATTCTTATCCATCTAATGAAGGAAGGCACAAAGAATCAAGATCACTCTTGCTGAGTCCCCTGTGCAAATTTATTCATCTCCTCTCCTGTTAAAACTTGTTCCACAGGGAGAAGCCAACTCCTCTTTTTTAATATATATTTTTATTAAGTTTTTAAGACTGTGAATAAAATCCCAAGGAGAATAATAAATCATAAGGATTGCTATTAAAAAGGCTCACCATTAAAATTCCAACTTATTCATTTTCTCTCCTAATGAGAAAAACACTACATTGAAAATATTATTACACATTTTCTCTTAACTCTATCCAGAATGCTATTTGGATGGAAAAGAAATAAGAGTATAATCCATCTCATCAGAAATCACAGTGGATTTGCAGGCAGAAAACCTGGGTTGAGGCCTGCCACAGTCACACAGGGTTTTGGTATTATATCCCCCAGCTTTCCTCGGGGATGCTGTAATAAGCAGCCAAATGACACTCTGCTTGAGTTTTGCCGTGGGAGTGTGAATCAGGATGGCTGGCCATCATGGAGTGTGTCCACCTTATGTGGACCCAAAGGAGAAATTTCCTTCAGTCTTCAGGGCCAGAGGATAAGTGTGGGCTCCTTCTAAGCGTGGATTATACAGACAAGGCAAAACTTCGGGCTGAGAATGTCTGGGCTGGGAGGCAGCCTCGAGCCAAATCAGTTGTCTAGTTCTAGCAAATTTGCAAGAGCATAAGATAGGTACCTCCCCCCAACACACATCCCCATTTAATCTTGCTAGGACAGCCTGGTTTTTCTTTCACCTTGATTTTCAGATGATTTCTATTTTATTGTATGTCCTTGTGAGAATCCTCTCAAATCATTTTTGGAATAAAATAGTAGATAACAAATTAGATAGACAAAAAGAGAGACAGCAAAAGAAAAACAAACTGTAAAACCTTGGTCTAAACTTAAGATCACTAATTCTATCAGAATAGTTAAACCTGGAAGGATGTGGGATTTACCTGGTCTTGTTGGGTACTCCCCAGTGCAAGAGAGAGTGCCAGAGGGTTCTTACCCTCAGAAAAAAACACGGGGCATCCCCTGTAGCACAGAGTTTATTCTCATTTGGGTTTGGGGGACAATTTTTTATATTAGAACATATATTGTGGAGCAAAATGCAAATTTCATATGCATATTAAAGATAAGACAGAGACTTAAAAAAAACTAACGTTTTTGTTGCTATTGGCCATTTCAGGCCAGACCTCCACTGTTATGGAATGAATGTTTGTGTCCCCCCAAATTCATATGTTGAAATCATAACCCCCAGTGTAATGGTATCTGGAGGTGGGGCCTTTGGGAGGTAATTAGGTCATGAGGGTGGAGCCCTCATGAATGAGATTAGTGTCCTTATAGAAGAGACCCCAGAAAGCTCTCTCACGCCTTTCCACCATGTGAGGACACAGAGAGAAGATGGCCATCTATGAATCAGGAGGTTAGCCCTCACCAGACACTGAATATTCCAGCACCTTGATCTTAGACTCCCCAGCCTCCAGAAATAATGTTTAATTTATTTATTGAAATAAATAAATGTGAGAAATAAATGATTGTTGTTTAAGCCACACCGTACACAGTCTATGGCATTCTGTTACAGCAGCAGGAATGGCTAAGACACCCGCAAATCACATGTACCTGTTCCTTGACCTCACTTTTGGAATACATGAGTGGAAATTTCCAGAGACTTTCAACTAGATCACATTACAGATAAGGAAAATGAGGCCCAGCCCTTTGACCTTGTAGAGCCTTAGGCGCCTCATCTCTAAAATCAGGGTAATAATAAATATTTCACTGGCTACCATGGAGATCCAATGAGATAATATATGTGAAGAATATCATAACCTATAAAGCACTGATAGCAATAAAGCCTCAGTCAAGAACACATATGATCCAGAGTCACAAAAATCCAGTTTTGACGAATAACTCCGCAACCTTCCCTTGTCTAAGAAAGTAAGAGTCACCTGGCAGTTTGAGTTATCAAACCATGCATGGCACCTCCCAGAGGGCAAAACCAGACTGGAAAGATATGACACCATAAGTTATACTATTCACTCCCCCAGGATAAGGGCCTTATCCAATCTCTTTTTAACTTCCTAGAACCAAGCACAATGCCTATGCTCGGCACTCAATATATTAGACACTCAGTAAGTGTTAGCAGAGCAACTCTTTGTTGAATTGAGATCTGAGGGACAGATATATGTGATTAAACCTAAAAGCACTGAGGTGTTGAAGGCTTGTTTCAAAAACAAAACCAAACTACCATCATCAACAATGAATAAAACAAATAAACAAAAACAAAGAAAAACTCAGAAACATGAATGTGGTACAGTACAAAGAGCACCAGATTTTGAGCCACAAGACCTGGCTTAACTCCTTGATTCTTCTTAGCTATGTAAACTTAAAGGGGTAATCTCAATCATATGCAGCCTATTTCCTCATTAAAATAAATAGAATAATAATACTAACCTCAAAGTGTTGTCGTGAGGAATCAGTTAATACAAATAGAAAATTTTGTGAAATTATAAAGCACTAATAAACATTAGTTACTATCTATTATTTTATTATTGCATGGAAATGAAAAAGTTAATCTCACACACACACACAGACAAACACACACACTGTAGGTTTTTCTCTCTCCCAAATGGCTTGATTCCAAAGCAAACTAAACCCAAGATCTTTACAAACTAGAAACAGTATTTTAAAATAAC
Source organism: Tapirus indicus (assembly GCA_031878705.1). Lineage (NCBI taxonomy): Eukaryota > Metazoa > Chordata > Mammalia > Perissodactyla > Tapiridae > Tapirus > Tapirus indicus. The sequence goes on along the minus strand of CM062939.1, from coordinate 17,723,364 downwards.
TACATAGCATCTCAGTCACTAATTATTTTTAGAATTTTACTCTATGCAGCTAATTGAAAATGTTCAGTCCTTTCCATTCATTAGTTTTATTACAAGCACACCAACGAATTAAAGAAGAATCCATCATCACCACCTTCCTTGAAACTTTCACTGTATTGTCACAAAGGCCTCGACCTTACAAAAGCAATTCACAGTAATTCAGCACAAGCCACAAGACTGGACAGGGGATGAAAATTTGGCATTTCTAATAAATAGGACACCATTGAATAAGTTTGACAGAACATTATTATACTCTTGATGTCAGAAAATGGGGCAGACAATGCTTTCCTTGTTATGGCAAGGTGCATTATCCATCATTGACTATATGGAGACTCCATTTGACCTGTGTGAAGGGAAGCACTCCTTAACAGAATGGTTACTTTAGTTAAAACTAACCTATGGAGCCAGCCCTGATGGTCTAGTGGTTAAAGTTCTGTGCTGTCACCTCTGTGGCCTGGGTTTACTTCCTGGTCACAGAACCACACCACCCATCTGTCAGTTGCCATGCTGTGGCAGCGGCTCACATAAAGAACCAAAGGACTTACAACTATGATATACAACCATGTACTGGGGCTTTGGGGAGAAGAAAAAAAAAAAAGAAAACTCAGCCATGCACACGGATAAGAATGAAGTCCTGGAGAAAGATCAATTACAAAGACATCTACTAAGAAAATTTTGAGACTGCAGGCATGTCCACATTAAGAAGCATATACGCAAGCACATTAACTATATACTCCAATGTAAACAGTAGCTCTATACATCGGTTGTTTTGCTTATTAGTCATAGCCATTTACTGAACGCTTTTTATATACAATGCACTTTATATACATTTATTTGGCTTTCATTTAATCAATATAAATCATCTTACCTAGTAGGTCTTTTAATCATCATTTTACAGTTGAAAAAAAAAAACGAGCTTGGAAAAAGTATATTAATATATCCAAAGTCTTACAGTCTTTTACACATGGCAGAAATAGGATGCAAACCTCGGTCTCCACAACTTCAAAGCCTATGCTTTTCTGCACTTATTTATATTTTTAAAATACCTGGAGGATACACACATATCTTTATTCAGATCAACCTCTTTTATGTCTGTGTCTCCTCAAATATGTTTGTAATTATATTCGTACTGGTAAATAATACATAGTAACATTCTATTAAATAAGCATCTCCTACATGTTCAGTTCTATGTCACTGATGATACTACAACATCTATTTAAAAATCATGAGGTGTGCCCATATAAAATTCTGGTATGGTATTTCTCTATAAACACATCCTTCATATTTACATTTTTCCAATCATACCAAAGGAAAGTATAGAGACTATTACGTTCAATATTTAGGGTTTTTTTAAAATGTGCCATCATTGCTCCACGTGATCATTGGATTGTGGCTTTGGAGTCAGGAGACCTGGGTTCAAGTACTGACTGTATTTTTTTTTCCTGAGGAAGATTGGCCCTGAGCTAACATCTGTGTCGATCTCCCTCTATTTTGTATGTGGGTCGCCACCACAGCATGGCCACTGAGTTGTGTAGGTCCACGCCTGGGAACTGAACCTGGGCTGCCAAAGCAAAGCGCGCTAAACTTAACGACTAGGCCACGGGGCCGGCCCATCGACTCTGTATTTTTTTCGAGCTTACTCACTCTGTGGCCCTTGAGGATCCCTCAAGTACACTGAGCCTGTTAACTGTTTCTAAGGTGGGAATAAAAATGTCTGTCTGCCTACCTCAAAGGGCAGTTGTGAATATCAAATAATATCGTGCAGGCAATAAGCACTTTACAACGTATAAAATTCTATATGCTGTAAGCATTGCTATTAGTGAGCATTATAAACCTTGAGGAGGCTTATATGAAAGCAACAGATGTATGTTTTTTTTCCCTTTTATGATTTTGAAAGGACCACAGCTATATCCTGAGGAATTAGGCAGAGGAAAAAAAATAAAGACAATGCATCACATTTCTATACTAATAGTAGCAAACTACAATGCTATATTTGCAAACATAAAATGACAACATGGAAAGCACCAGAAGAGTTTATTCCAGTAGGTCTTGGTCAAGAAAAATCTATGTCAAGTTCTTAAAAATCATATCAACTCCCCTTGCCATTTTTTTAACTTTACACTCTCCTCCTGTACTGTTATTTCCATGAGCTCTGCCATCATCAGAGGATAAAGTCAATCAGCTGGCAGGCAAAAGCTTGAGTTCTAATCTCAGCTCTGCCACAGGGGATTAATAAACAAATATTTGTAATATCTCCTGAAGAGGAAAATTCTCAGTTTTTTTATTAGTATTAGCAGCATATCCATGTGTACTTGGCCCCAGCATAGATTTGCATATTTAATATTGATTACTATATGAGCTTCGTTACACAAATGAAATAAAGTGCTATTTAGGAAAATGCTCACTCTTCCCCCACTGTAATTGAAACACACTGCGAAGAGGTCATTTTCAAACCATTAGTGGCCCTGTGATTTTCTAAAACTTTCAACTTTTCTCAGAAGGAGCACTCACGTAAAATGTCTCAGCATGAAAAAGGGCTTTGACCATGTAAACACGTCTAATTGTCAGCTGAAATCACTAAAAAACCGAATTGTACAGTTTCCAAAAGGGCTCACTTAGCTAGCCAGGCGAATGGCTTGCTCTTGTGCACATTAATTCCACTTCCTCTGCTAACCCAGTAGGGTGCCCGATGACCACAGTCCTGGTGCCCAACGTAACAGTCTGGCAGTGGGGACCAAATGCAGGAGGTCGCCCATCTCTTGTGCCCTAAGATAGCCTATTGGGAACAGGCTGCCATGGCTGCTACCTGGCTGGAGGACCTAAGCATTCAACAGACAGGCAGGTGACGGGGAACAGGTCCTCTACCTCTTTCCTTACTCCATTCAGAAATCCCAGGCTCTCAGAAAATGTTCAAAGGACAGGAGGGATTTATTTTCAAGTACTATTTCCTAGATCTTTGTTCAAAGGTCCAAGTATAAGTGGAAGAAACTGGATGTAGAAGAGTATTAATCACTAGTGTGTGAAAATTTATGCTTTATATTCAAATTCCTCCCTCAAATTTCTATCAGTAAACATGGAAGTTTCCTCAGAATCTCTTCCATTTGGTCAGTTTCTTCTGGTCTGGCTGCTAGAGACTGCCATCACCCCTTGAAGGGCTACAGTGGGCATCCTGTGGTTGCTAGCTACCCAGGAAGCTTCTGGATCACCCCTCCATGGGGGTACTTGAAAGAAAACAGGCAAGATGAAACAGCGGGGTCACCCAGGGGTCAGGCTGCTCCTCACCCTCTCATGTCTTGGTTGGTGTGGAGAGCCAAATGGATTGCCACAACTTAGAACACCCCGAGAAAAACAACCACGCATTCCACTGTTCTCACGGAGGTTGCAGATGGAATAGAGAAGAGAAAGGGACAATGTGCTCTTTCAACATGCAGACTGCATTAGTACAGAAGGAAACCTGTCTACCATCCACCCCAAAACAGCCAACACAGCTTTTACAAAAACCTTGGAAATGTGTACTTGACTACAAAGAGAAATTTGAACTACTGTCATTGTACCACATACACAGGAGGAATGGATAGTCTACTTAAGATCTTCTCCAAAGGAGGATTGGAAAAATAACACTGTTAAGTCATCTCATGGTAACGCTGAGAAAAGAACCCAGTAATGGCTGTTTTGGCAAATCAGGACCGGTAGTGCTGATGGTTCTACGATGCCCGTTTTCATACACTTGACCACCACAAGCTTCCAAAGGAAATAGCCTGTGACAGTACCCTCGTTGGTATGCACAGTGACAGTTCACATCCAAACTCCAGTCGATCTTGTGAACTATTCATCGGGGGAGGAAGACGGCTATTTTCCTTTATATCATACTTTTAAGAACTTTTAGTCATTTGTGATTCTCTCTTTTTCTACCTGTGTGTGTGTGTGTGTGCGCGCGCGGGTGCACATGTGCCCATCCACTTCCCTCTCCCTTTCAGCCTCAATTCAAGTATTAACCTTTGATGTCAGATTTTTGCTCCTCATCAGAATGGAAAGAGTGAGCTTCAGAGAAGCAATTGAGTTGAGAGAATAAAAAAGATGACATCACTTCAAACGTGGACTTGCCAGAAAATTATCCTTTCAAGTGCTCCCCTGTGTGACCAGCCAGGGACCCTCCACTCTCCCTGACCGCTGCATGCTGCCCCTGTTTCACATCTTTTGATCACCATTTGTTTTATGTCACCGTTCATAACATCCCCCATGTGTCTATGTGTGTGTTGCACTTGTGTACTTTTTAAAGCTCCTGTCCGTGTTCACTTTATAAACTCCCAAGAGAAAGAAAGGAATTCATTAGCATCAGTTAATAGTTTGATAATTCTAAATAAAGTCAATACAAACATTTACATGGCATTTGCCCAGGAAGAGTATCAGGAATGAGAATTTGGGGCCATCGCGTGTTCTTTCTGATACATCCTCTACGAGGTACATGCAGCAAGTAGGCCCCAGGGATGGGGCCCTATACGACTGGAATGTTTCTCTTTTCCTCTAAAGTACAAAATAAAAAGTCTTCTAACTTTTTCCTTTTTCACAATTTATTCATGTCAGAAGCAGACCATTTTGAGAGGTGCTCAGATATCACTGGATTCCATTCCCTTCCTCCTCCCCACAACTTGTGAGCAAACACAGTAAGAAAAATATATACATTAGTCAGACTGACCTGGGTTCAAATCCTACTCAGTCACTGCTTTGGTCTTCTTTTGCTGTGTAACTAACCACTCAAAACTCTGTGGCTAAAAACCATTGTATCTGCTCACAATTCTACAGTCTGGGCTGAGCTCAGCGGGATGGTTCTTCTGATGATCTCACTGGTGGTAACTCACGTGGATGCATTCAGCTGCTGGTTGGCAGGGGGCTGGGATTGGCTGGGATGTTGGGCTAGCTGTACTTTCTCTCTCTCTCTTTCTCTCCCTCTTTCTGTAGTCTCCCTCTCCCTCTCCATGCATCTCTCTACATGCTCTCCAGCAGGGTAACTAGACTTTTCTACCCAGTGACTCGTGGCTTTCAAGACTACAAAAGTGGAAGCTGCCAGGCCTGCTTCGGGCTTAGATCTGCAACTGAAACAATGACATTTCTTCCACAATCCATTGGTTCAAGTGAATCTCAGGGCCTGCCCAGATTCAAGGGGCAGTAACTATTCACAGGTGTGAATACAGAAGGTGTGTGTCACTGGGAGCCACCAACGTAGCAGACTACCACTGCCACTTAACAAATCACTTAATCTATATATTTTGATGTAACATCAGTTTCCCCCACCCATTAAAAGGAAATAATAATATCCCATTTTTATGGAGATCTAACAATTAAATAAGATAATGAATGTAAAGTGGTTAGATTGGCATACAGTGAATACTCTGTAAATAGTCTCTTTTGTGTATCCCAAAGTATTTGGATTACCCAGAAATTTGTGAGCCCTTTCCTACCACTGTCCACCCCTCCCATGAGAGCAGAGTCCACAGTTCATCTTAGCCATCTTAGATGTTGTCCCAGTGCCTATGACAGAGCCTGGCATTCAGCAAGCACCCAGTAATAAGTGCTTGTCAATTGACTATGTGACCAAATGAATTGGTATACACTGTCGCCAGCAACTGACTTCCACAACACAGGGACAGATTGAGCTATTTCACAAGGATTTCTTATACGCAAATGAAAAGTTATCAAATTCAATGTCATGAGCCATCATAGCATCTGGAGTTCATCTTCACCTCTTTTTAAATATAGTATATATAGCAAATTCCCCAAAAATATTTTGCAAGATTTCCACTGCCTCAATTTTAAAACTCAGGCACATTATAAGAAATACATAATCCATATGTCTGTGATTCATTTTTACCCCGTTCATCAAAATGCTGTTTTTGTATTAAATGTCAAAATGCCTTTTATGTCTTTATTTATGAGCCCTTTAGAGTTGTTATTTTTAAATGAGGGTAGGACATGTTTTGCCAAATTTAAAATCGACAAAGGCATTTGTAATTTTGTTCCAAACATCAGCTTCTGGGAGAGTTAATTTTTGTTTACTCTTGGGAAAATTCCTACTTTCAGATATAGACTTTTAAAGTTTACTTTAAATACTCAAAATTCTCTTATCCTTCATTTTAAATGTACTAATGAATGCAATCACTTCTGTGTACACAGAATTTGGAGAACCAATATGTGACCCATGGTCCCTTCAAAGGAAAACCTTGCTGTCTCTATCATCTCATTCTACCTCAACTCTATATCTTGGTGGAAAAAAAAATGAGCCATTTGTTACCTATTTGTGAGGGTAAAACTAAGTGCAAATTTTCTTCCCTACATTTCCAGATCCTGTGAACTTCTCTGTACCGATATGCTACATGCCCATTTTACTCTCAACACTCAAACTTCATCAAACCCTCTTCCCGTCTTCCTTCTTTTATCATTATTGTTTAATTTTTCCACTATGAGATTTAAAAACATGATAGCAATCTAAGGGACCTCTCTATAACCCAAATTTCTGTGATAAGCAAATTGCAATTTGAGTTAAAATAAAATAAATATATATGCCATAAAGCAGAGCACTAGCTAAAAACAAAAATAATCCATAAAAGTCAATAGTATACAATTTTAACAGCTCTATATTTAAAATAAAAAACCTGAAAGGAAATTTGAAAACCAAAATAAAGTCTATGCCCTTAGACAAATCAAACTCTGAACTTTAAGTTATTAATCCATCACATGAGGGTAATGAAGCCATACTATCCCATCACAGACTTACTATAAATATCAAATGAGTAATATAACATTTCATAAACAACAAGCAATATTAGTGATAATAATTAAACGTCTGGTATTAGCGGTTACAAATTTTTACCCCAGTTTCAAATATAAACTTGTATAAATTCACTTTTTTTTTGTTGAGGAAGATTCACCCTGAGCTAACATCCATTGCCAATCTTCCTCTTTTTGCTTGAGGAAGATTCACCCTGAGCTAATGTCTGTGTCAATCTTCCTCCATTTTGTATGTGGGTCGCTGCCACAGCATGGCCGACAAGTGGTGTAGGTCTGTGCCCAGGATCCAAACCCATGAAACTGGGTTGCTGAAGCAGAACTTAACCACTAGGACATGGGGCTGGCCCCTAAATTCACTTTCTTTAATGTTTCCATTTCAGAGTAAAAATATTTATATCTAGCCACTAAAAAAACTATGGGAAATTAGCTTGCCATCACTCTGAAGATCACAAATGTGAGGCCTCACATCCTTATCTGCTCAGGTCAATGCTCTCTCTCCTAGAGCCAAGGGTTTGATAATTCCAAGTCATTTGCTCAACAAAGAACAGTAGTCTGTCCCTTCATAAAGAAAACGCCATCCACATGGGAGCAATACTTTTACATTTAATTCGTCAAAATGTTAATTACTACAGGAACAGCATTTCTGGGTTTGAACTAAGAAGCATCCTATTTCCAAGGCTTTGGCGAGAAGACCAATCCCACAGCTAAAATCCTCGGCTCGGGCTGAAAAGCAGCTCCGAAATTTGAACACCAACCAGTATAAATCCGTCGCTAGGTTAACGTTGTTTTCTAGTAAACAAAGTTTGCTTCCTTAATTAACTTACTAAAACGGAATACATTCTTTTTATTCTTCTTTTAAAGAATGCAAGGGAAAATCAAAAAGACTCCTGCCATAGCTAGGGCCCTTCGCTAGAAATCTGACCAGAGCAACTCACATCGTGCATCTGAATTAGTCTTGCATGGAGGAAGAACACCGTGTTTCTACACCACCGCAGAGCTGACCCGGGTGTTAATTTGAATTTTAAGCAGAATCAAGCTTTTGCTCAGGTCCATCCCACCTGTCAGTGTACAGTGGTATAACAAGATAATTACTTCCTCTTATTTCAAAATGCCAGACACCCAAGTAAGACTTCCATGGAAAATGAACAGAGCACCTGTATTAAATTTTATTCTAATAAGTCTAAGGCTGCATATCCTGGCATCTTGTTATGTTATTCAGGGAAATGGTGGCAGATGCTCCATAAACCCTACAGAAAGGTAGAACCACAGTGTGTGATAACTTCAGAAATAGACTCGTGGAAAACTTTCGCGGGAAGCAAGATGAGGTTGTATAGCATTCATTCACAGAGCAGTACTTCCCTGGTAAAAATACAAGGTTGAAATCCAAGGTTATTTAGGGAAAGAAAATAGCAAGGCTCTGCTTGTGCTACAAAATTATTGTTTATTTACTCCACCAAAATTCTAAGGATTTTAGATGTGAAGTCTTCTTTAAAAAGGCATGTCCAGAATTTGGCCTTCACCCCAGCAAGATCTGGCTCCTCACAAAAGAGAGCATAATTATTTAAATCTTACAAATAGATTTGATCAAGATACCTAACACCAAAGTAGCACAGAAGAACTGGAAAACAGAGAACTCTGGTTGTGTGTGAGTGTGTATGTGTGTACATTTGTCTGTATGTACAGTTGTGTGCCTGCATATGTCTGACTGGGCATGGCCTTTCACATTCATTATAAGAATTAGTTTAGAATATTTAATGATGCTTATTTACCTTTCAAATTCACCATGAAAGAATAGACCCTTACTTGGGGCCAGCCCTGTGGCTCAAGTTCCATGCTCTCTGCTTTGGCAGACCAGGGTTCGTGGGTTCAGATCACGGGCACAGACCTATTCCACTCGTCAGCTACACTGTGGAGGTATCCCCAAATAAAGGAAGATTGGCACAGATGTAAGCTCGGGGCTACTCTTCCTCACCAAAAAAAGAACAGACCCTTACTGATATTCAGTGAGATCTATATCACTTAGTGGTGGTTTATAGGACTTGGAAAAGAAATTCCTAAAGTAAGACAAATGAAACCTAGGGACTGTCCCCAGTTGACTACTTCTATGCAACACTATGTCACTTATCACACTGCTGCTTTCTCTAGCTATAGAGTTTCATACCTGCCCCTCTGGTCATTGGACATCTGCCCAAGGATCTGTCCTGGAGTATGGAGGAAGAGGTTAAGGGAAGGAGCTACATAAAAAGATCACTATTATGGGCATCTGCTCAGTGCAAGCAGAGTACAATACCTCATTCCCTGTATATGTTGAATGCATCTTAGTGTCTACAATTATAAGTGTGGTAGAGGCAGCACGATGCTATGAGCAGGGCATGAGATTCAGAGTCGAGCAGCAGACCTAGATTCAAATCCCAGATCTGCCACTTCCTGCTTATGGGACCTCAAGCAATTTTACCTAATTTACAGATTTCACTATATTCTGCTGTCTTGTTTGGAAACTGGATTTAATGATGCAAATGTATCCTGAACGGTCCAATTACTCATGGTTTTGAATCCAGATGTTCAAAAGGCATCACCTGAAAAATAACGTTTACAAGATTTTTCCCATTTGATGGTAAGAAAGACATCATGTAGACACCAGACCTGTCTTTCACCAGGAGGCGGAGTGCAGTGTACGTGCTGAGAAGGAAGACAGCGTGCTCTCTGGTCTGAACCACATTGTGACTTATTGCAAGGTCATACCTGAACTTACTCTGCGCTCTCTTTCTGTTCTATAGGTGAAATGAGGAAATGCTACCTACCTCACCGGGTTTGAAAATGTAAGACAGATCACGTCATTCTTCTGCCTAAAACTCCCCAGGGGGCTTCCCACCTTCTACTGGGGAAAAGGCGAAGTCCTTACAAGGGGCTGCATACCCCTACAGACCTGACCTCTTAGGCACTCTGATCTCCTTTTCTTCCCTTCCTTCCTGGCTGCCCGCTGCACCTAGAACACTCCAGGCAGCTCCTTCTCAGAGTTTTTGCACTTCTCTTTACACTTCCCTAGATACCCACGTGGTTGCTCCCTCACTTCCTTCAAGCCCCTGCTCAAAAGCCACCTGCTCAGTGGGGCTTTTCTACTCCCCCTATTTAGAATTACAACACTTCTCCACTCCCCCATTTTCTTTCCTTGGCACTTACCATCTCCTAATATAACACTATTTTTTAACTTACTATGTTTGTCGTCTTAACCTCTTTCCCTGGAATAAAAACTTCAAGAGGGCAGGGATTTGTATCAATTTTATTCCCTGCTGTATCTCTACAGCAGAGCCTGGTACTTGGGACCAGCCAGTAAACATTTACGGGATGAATGGATTTGTTGTAAGCTGTCAGATGGCGTGCCCTCTGTAAGACACTTAGTATAGGTGCCTGGCACATGGTAAGAACTTAATAAATGACAGCTATTAGTTCTTGAGGGTATAGAACCATAGGTAAGATGATAATCTTTGGAACTGGGAGTGGGTATGTGCTGTTTTGGGCCAGTCAACAGTGCAACTAACATCTGGGTTACCCAGGGTACTAGAAGGCTGCTGCTCTACCTCTGGTCCTCGCCCCGATTCATTTATGGGCCTTGAGCATACTCGTTTCTGCATCTGTAAACAGATACCATCATACCTACCCCCCAGGGGAGGAAGGAGCTCAGGAAAGTTCTGTTTGCCACTTGCTTTGCCATCTGAGATGAAGTATCCACAGCATGATTTAAAACATTTGATAAGATTAAAAATAGGAAAACCACAGCTTCTCACATCCGATGATTTTTTTTCTGCCTACTAAATGCAACTTTCAGCTGGCATTCACACACCCCACCAAAGAGGGTTTCAGCCACAACCTTTCTTTTTCGGGTTAAAGTTAAGCAGCAATAAGGGAAAACACAGTCAGACGTTCCTGGGGAAATCTGTGGCTCAGGTTTGTCTATTGGGGCAAATCATAGAAAAATACAGGCAAGGATATAGTGCTGGTCTCTTGTTCATTAACTGGGTAGAATTACTGCAGCAAGAAGGTTAATAATTACACAAGTAATTAACACTTCCTTGATTTTCATACTCTAATCCTACAGTTGCAGGATTTCAACTTTGGTCCCAGAGTCCAAGGGAAGATGAGAGCAGAATGGCAATGAATGGGATTGGCTTTGGAGTGGGGGCTGGGAAACCAGGAGGTGGCTCTGGGTTGCTAACCAGTCACTTCGTACTGAGATGAACATTACAGGGAAGTACTCTAGTTATTTTTAACAATCGGGTGCCATGTAGGTATTTGACACCCCGATCTTCCCTGAGCCCCCCTCTCACCCCTTCATGCCTGCATGCAGTATATTTGGTGTCACTGTTTATTAAAGATAACTAATGCTTTAAGTCTTTATTTACTTCTGTTTATTGCTATTTTAGCAAGAGTCACTGGAGAGCAACTATGTTCCTGGTCCATTCGAGTTCTTTAATCACTGTTAGTAGGTAAAATCATCTGTGACAACTAATCCAAAAAGCAGATTATATTTATTTTGGCTACAGTGGCTTGCAATTCGTTAAAATCAACAAAGCCTTTTCATTAGCCCCCTGCTGATGTCCTAAAAACAGACATTTCAAGGGTCTCAAAGCACTGAACTACACATATGCAGCCAAGCTAATTCTGACAGATTCTCAGTGCCATTCTTGACACAAAATCTTATTAAACTAACAAACAAGAAACAGAACCCCTCTGCTTTCATACAAAGGCTTAATTAACATGCCTAAACTCCAAAATCAAAATCATAGCCGCAAAGCTTCCTGAACGTGGAAGCAAAACAAACACAGAGACTGTGTCATTAGTTAAGCAAGATTTACCAAAAATTGGGACTTAAAAAAAAAATAATGTGGGAAGGGATTAGAAATCAGAACCACGGTGCCTATTGCTAAACAGTTCTGCATGGGCATTCTGGCCTTCCAAAGCTGGGATTGTGATTAACTGGACTGTTGATGGAGGCAGAGAATCCACTGAGCAGAGTATCAAGGTCTTATTCCAGGGGTTGCCAGCAATTAGAGGCACTGGCAGCATGTTTAAGGACAACATCATTCCATCAACATTCCATGTATCCGCCCGCTCCTACCCTCGCTCCCACAACCACACTGCCGATTTCTGGGCATATTTCTTTTACTCGCTACCATCCGTGTGTCCACTGCAGAGAAGAAGGGCTTCTTTAATGCTGAATTGGAGTTTAGGGCTCCGTGTCAGATATGGGGGCGTTCCAGGAAAGATGCTCACGGCGGCGACTCAGCCATCACTGTGCCACCAGGCAGCGGCCATAATTAATGAATGTATCAAAAGGTCTACTCAAGGAGCAAAGAAGGTAGACAATGATTTATGTTTACCTAAGGGGAAGATTATTTAGCTTTGCAAGAGCTTTCAGAATGAGGAAGCCTGGAAATATTTACATACGGTGTAGTACCTCTCCAAGCCTGAAGAGAAATTCAAGGAACGGGCAAGCAGATCCAGAAATGAAGGGCAGGGGGGCACATGCGTAGGAAGATGTGCCCTCTCCTGCATTTTCCCCTCTATGGCTCTGATCGCAAAGCTGCTGTGATTTGTGTATTTCCATGACTGTTACGGCAATCGAATTACTTGTTTGCCCCCCTAGCATAACCCTGAACGTTGTCAAGGATGATTACCAGATTATACTTCATGTAAGTCTCTCTCCTAACATGTGAATTTCCGCTGGTCGGAAGGGGAAGCCAAAAGCAGCCCTTGAGAGTAATGGCTCACTTGATTCTTAAATTCACAAGAGATGACTAAGTGAGGCTGCCTCTGAGACAAAAAGGTCCAGTTCATCTCCACCAGGGCCTCTGGCCAGCAGCCCCTTCAGCCAGGACTCCAGTTTCCTCTGGTTCATTCCATGAGCAAAAGAGCTGTCTGTTAGAGCAGATAATAAAATCCAGCCTAGAAGGAAAAGCCACATACAAAGCGACTCTCCAATCAGAGTTTCGTCCACGGGGAAAAGTGAGCCACATCTGATATACAAGTTATCATTTTGGCTCTCCATAATTAAAACTCTTGTTGCCATGGCAATCCAAAGAGTGTGGCAAATAAACGAAAGGCTAATGTCATGGCTTTTTGTTGTTGATATAGTTTGCAGACCCAGCTTGGGTTTATTGATGGCAGGGCGGAAATGGGACTTGGGCACACAGTAGAGCAACCCCCGCGTGAGGTGAGACAATCTAAAACTCAATTATGTACCCAAGATACTGTTTTCAATTGTCCCTCAGTCCCCAGCCTGCCTTATTCAACAGATAATAAAAGTGTGCTCTCTGCTTTATGTATATTTACAGCCAGCGGCTCTCCCCAGCACACCCCAAAGCTTCCTGATTTCCTCTCTATCATCTACCACTATCTAGAGGATTATACTCAAGAAGATTTCCAGGTCATTGCAACAGGTCACTTTTCTAAGCCACCTTATCAGGGAGTAGGAGTCCCATGCAGTTCTCATGCAGGGAGACAAAGAATCCACTTGGTTTTGTGACTTAAACAGGATGGCGAAACAGCCTTTATTATTATTGTCATATAAAACATGTTGAGACGAGCAAGACAGCAGCAGTCGCCCGGAGGAGTATTTCAACTTTATACCTCCTAAGGTTATTCTCAAATAAAAGAGAACACGCCCCTCAGGTTTTGTTTTGGGTTTTTTTTTTTTTTTTTTAAATAGGCTCCTTCTTTTCCTGGTTCGTTCAAAATGGGCCTGCTGTTCAATCCTCATGATCTCCTCGGGACAAAACAATCCGAGCCAAGCAAGAGAAAAAGGCCACACAAACAACTCCACACCCCCTCAGACAAGCCCGAGATCCGGCACACCTCTGCTAGCAAAACGCGAGAATGAATGGACCAGTGTTTCCCGGCCTCGCTGGACCCAAAGAGGCACCTCGGGCACTTGTTAACACGCAGAGCGCCAGGCCCTGCCCTGGAGACTCTGCTTCAGCAGGTTTGGGCACATTTGGGAAACATTCTGATACACAACCAGCTTCCCTCCCAGGAAAACTGAGACCACCCATGAAAAAAAATGACTCCGCGTATGTTCTTTCACACCTTGAATCCAAATACTGTCGAACGGTTTGGTTACGTTTATTTGCCAGAGGAGGGGAAGGGAAGAGGTTCTGCTGGGCATTTGATTTTATTTTTCCACTAAAAATAAGAGGAGAGATACTAGCAATTTAAAACTCAGGAAAATGAACTGGTTACTTTGCTTGTTGTCCTGCGTGGGACATGGCACTTGGAGCAATAGGTTAGAGATCTGGAGGAAAAAGTGTGTTTCAGTTAATGCCTGGGACAGTAGCTCAAGATGTTGAAAGAAGCATATAATATTTCCCCTGGGGGATCTGAAGGTAGCAGTGTAGGTGACAAAGAAGTCTAGAGGACTGAGGTGGAGAAGGGAGCTTTCATCTGGTCAAATGAGCAGCCAGCGTGCAGGCAGAATGCTGAATGTAGATGCACCACGCTGTCATGAAGCTGGTCCCCCTGCAAGAAGAATAGCTCAATGCAGCCCCAATTACTATATTTCATGGACACTCTCTCTCACCGGAATACAACTTGCTGGGAGATTAGCGTCTAGAGAGAAATGCTCAAATACGCTTTTACTAAAAGCCTAGACACTTAGCCAAGGCACCTGCTTCTTTTTTAATTCCAAAAGCAATCTGAGACCAACCCAATAGTTCTGTCCTCTGATAACTGAGTAAACTCTAATACTGTTCCTGAAATTTTATAGACATTGCTCTCTTTCTAAGTACATGAATAGTGTATAGACACTCTTCAAAGGCTCGATTTTTCTCTTTTGTAGCAAAATGGCAAGAGCCTATGGGAGAGCGGTGCCTGGGGCAATGTTCCTTTTTGCTTAGAAGCCACCTGCTAATCACCTGCAAGTAATAACAGACTACAAGGGAGGCGACCCAGAGAAGGTGCCTCCCCGCCATGGAGGGCAAGGGTTAAGTGGAAACAAAGTGAGGGAGGATTTCTTGGCCTGAGGGGGCTCTGCAAAGTGACCAATGAGAACGTCCCCAAGGATAGATTCAAGGGGCTGAAGAGCAGCAGTTAGAGATCAGAGGCAACTTGAAATGGGCCCATGGTCTGGACTTCTGAAGTAGAAAGAAAAAATAATTTTTTCCAAAAAGGTAACACAATCTCAGGGCCAGCAATATCTTGGAAAGTTACTTGCTCTGCCTCTAGGCTGAGAGGTTGAGCTTGATGGGGATGGCACATAATGAGCCCCGTCATTAGGCTGCTTTCAGAAATATGGCTCTCTTTCACTCCAAGCCAAGGCCATGCTACACTGGATACTGGTGCGGTGAGGTGAAGCCACCAGATGATTAAGGAGAACACTAGCTTCAAACAGGATATGACGAAATCTGGCTACTCCGACTGGTGTACTTAAACTCAAGAGAACTTAGAGCAGACAATTCAAAGGACATTAAATTGTAGCTAGAACGTTGTTAAGGAAAAAGAGTTCAGGGCCAGCTCGATGGCGTAGTGGTTAAGTTTGCATGCTTTGCTTTGGCAGCCCAGGGTTTGCGGGTTCGGATCCCGGGCACAGACCTACACACTGCTCATCAAGCCATGCTGTGGCAGTATCCCACATACAAAATAGAGGAAGAGGGGCAGAAATGTTAGCTCAGAGACAATCTTCCTCAAGCTAAAAGAGGAAAGATCAGCAACAGATGTTAGCTCAGGGCCAATCTTCCTCATCAAAAAAAAAAAAAAGGAGTTTAATCCAGTTCCTATCTTTAACTGAGAAAGAATTCAGGCATGTGAAGGATTTTGATGGAATGAGTATGAATAAGTCTTCTCAAGCTACTGAAAAGTCAAGAAGAAGAAAAGGGTCCAAACCAGTCTAGTTGAAAAGAAGAAAGACTTGAATGTGAGGGATTGGTGCATAATGATGGCTATGGAATCTCTTTCTTCAGATGGTCATTAACTATTTAGTCATGAATCTCATAGTGCTGAGGGCTCTTCCTACATGAAGATTGTAGAATGGCTTTGAATTAAGACATGACTGACTCCTCCTTCACCATTACATCTTCCTCCTGTGCCCTGTGGAATACCTATTAGACTGTGGCCAAACTCCCCTTTATCCTCCATTTATTTGTCACCTCTTTCCCCAGTTTCTCCTCTCAACTGATGTCTCATTTTTATTTATTTATTATTTTTGGTGAGGAAGATTAGCCCTGAGCTAACATCTGTTTCCAATCTTCCTCTTTTTGCTTGAGGAAGATTATCCCTGAGCTAACATCTGTGCCCATCTTCCTGTATTTTGTATATAGGATGCTGCCGCAGCATGGCTTCATGAGCAGTGCAGAGGTCCATGCCCAGGATCTGAACCCGCGAACCCTGGGCCATCAAAGCAGAGTGAGCAAACTTAACTACTACTCCATGGGGCCAGCCCCAATGTCTTATTTTTTTATGCCTCTTCTCATTCACCCCACTTCTCCATTTTGATAACAAGGAAAAGGGAAAAATAAAATGAGTCTCTCTCAATCCTACTTCTCAATGTTTACTGTCATTTGAAAATTCATGGCACCCATTTTTATCACCCGCTTCATATCAAGGCTGCCATGACCGAACTGAAACATGTCCTCTCCCTCCTGTCTAAGTCTCCATGTTCCTGGACATTTCTGTTGGCTGGGCCATGCACATGATGATTCTTCAGCCTATTCTTCATCCCCTGCTTGAATCTACTAGCCTCTGTACCACTGACTATCCCCCAGGTAACTAGATTACATGATAGATCATCTATCTCAAGATTTAAAACATGGATCTCCTATGCAAACAACCCAAATGTCCATTAGTGAATGAAGGGAAAAATAAAATGTGGTACACACATACAATGGACTATTGAATAGCTTTAAAAAGAAGTGGGATTCTGATACATACTACAACATGGATGAACTTTGAAAGCATTATGCTGAGTGAAATAAGCCAGACAACATTATATGATTCCACTTAAATGAGGTACCTAGAGTAATCAAATTCATAGGGTCAGGGTGCTAGGGGCTGAGGGTGAGCGGAGAATGGGGAATTATTGTTTAATGGATACAGAGTTTCAGTTTGAGATGAGGAAGAAGTTCTAGAGATGGGTGGTGGTGATGATGGTGGCACAATAATGTGAATGTACTTAATGCCACTAAAATGGACACTTAGAAATGGTTAAAATACTAGAGAAAAAAAAAAGACCACAGGCCTCTCAAATCTGCATATGAATGTTCAAATCTCACTTGAATTAAGCCTGATTGTACTTAGTTTCAGAAGAAGCATGGCAGACTCTGTGAACAATTGGTGGTGAAAACTTGTCACTTAAATTGATGCTTCTTCCTTCCTTCTTTCACTCAGTCAAGAGATATTTATTGGGCAACTACTCTGAGAACAGTACACTACTAGAAGATGGGACTGACTAGAAGTCACAATCTAGAAGAGAAAAGGAACAGTCAAGAAGTAACTACATGTCCCACAAAAGTTAAGAAATAGGAGACCAATACTTGGAAGCTCATAACGAAGACCTTATCTAGTGTGTGGGAGAGGGGGAAGGGAGGATGCTTTAAGAAAATGTTTTTAAGCTGAGACTTAAAATTTGAATGGGACTTAGGCAAAGAATAGAAGAACCTTCCAGACGGAGAGAACTGTAGGTGCCGGTGAGAAAGAATGTAAGGTTTAGGGGATGGAAAGCAGTTTGGCCAGAGTTTAGAGAGAGAACAGAAAGGCATGTCATGAGGCCAGAAGGGCATGGGGGGCCTGAAAGATGACATTAAGCAATGTAGACTTTTTTCCTAAACACCAAATAAGAATATTGAACCATGGGGCCGCCCGGTGGCGCAGTGGTTTCGTCCGTGCTTGGCAGCCCGGGGTTCACGAGTTCAGATCCCGGGCGCCCACCGACGCACTGCCTGTCAGCCACGCCGTGGCGGTGTCCCATATAAAGTGGAGGAAGATGGGCACGATGTTAGCCCAGGGCCAGTCTTCCTCAGCAAAAAGAGGAGGATTGGCAACGGATGTTAGCTCAGGGCTGGTCTTCCCCACAAAAAAAAAAAAAAAAAAAAAAAAAGAATATTGAACCAGATCTCCCAGCCCCTTGCTGGCTTACAATGCTATTCAACTGTAACGATGCTGTGTGTGATCTCTTTCCAAGCACAACTGCCTTACCTGCTATGCCATCTTCTCCCAACGTCCTCACAGAAACTAAGTCTGATTCCCCAGAACACCGCTCGACACCTCCCCCAACCCAGACCCCATCACTCTGACCTCACTCAAATTATTAGGCACCACATAGTTTCACTGGATATCTTCCCTCTCTGAGTCCAGGGTCAACCTCCTCACCCCTGTCCTCACTTCATAGACATTCTGCCAAGTTGATTATGTAATCTTCCTTTCTGACTCACGCCCCCTCTGCAGAATCTTTCTCTGACTCACTTCTACCTTTTCACAAGCATCCTTTTTCTTTTGCATCTTAAAATCTCTCTTATCACCTCTCTCTTTCTGCTTCAGATATTCTCAGGTCTCTTCTGTATCCGTATTGCTCTTTGGTCACCAAATGTGAAGGAAGATGTGAATTCTGCTCATTATCAGTTCATTCTGTATAACTTCAAGTTGGCCATCCACCACGAATACGAGGTAACCCATTTAGTCATCGCCTGTGCATTCCTGGGCTCACTTCCTTCTGAAGTTTATTTAGAATTACTCTCTCCTCAAGCTCTTAACCCCTTATTTTCAGGAAACGACTTTACATTCTGACTCTTTATTCTGTGAGCACCCTCATCCCTCATCTATCTCTGCCTTTGCTGTCCATGGGTGTTTCTACAGATGGGTTTGTTCTTCCAGCCTTTTGGGGGAAGGATGGAACTTTATTGTGTGAAAGGCCTGAGAACTGCTAAGAAGTGGAAGACATAGTTCTTCCCCTTCTGGAAATGTCGATCTGGTTAGGAACATACAGGACTATATCACTATAATACTCTACTGTTTAAGGATGAATCCTAAATGGTACCAGAATTCATTCAACATTCATTCAACATTCAATATTCAGGTATCTTCTAGCTAAAGAGGTCAGGGAAGGCTGCAGGAAGGAGATGAATTTTAGGCTGAGCCTTGAAGGATAAGTGGGATTCCAGTAGGCCTGACAAAGAGTTAAGGAGGGTGTCCCAAAGAGAAGGAACTGAAAGCACAAAGCATGTGGCTGGAACATACAAGGTCGCACAGTGGTTAGGCTTTGTGTTTCTTTTTGAGATATAATTGACATATAACATTATATTCGTTTCAGGTGTACAACACAATGATTCAATATTTGTATATATTTTGAAATCCAGTTATGCTTTTTCAAGTGAAGAGCAGGACACAATGGTGTGATAGAATTAGGAGTGTGTGATGGGATAATGCTGTGGAGATTTTAACTGCCAAGTTAGTCAGGAAGGACCTCATTACAGATAATGGGATATTATTCTGCAGTGGCCCACAATGAGGCTTGAAAGTTGAGAGGCTGAAGGCCAAGTTCAGTTAGGTGGCACCTGTCACCATCTGGTCCCAATGTCACTGGAGGAAGGCACATGGATATTAAAGATGACAAGCACATTTCTCCTTATCTTCAAATAAGGATCCCCGCCCCCCTTTGTCTCATCCCTAATACTTTTGGGGGGAGTGTTTCTTACCCTTACTGATTTATTATTTAGTTTCTTGAATTCCATTCTCCAAGTTTTCTTTTTCTTCAGCTTAAAATTCCTTTTTATGACCATAAAAGTATACCCATTCTTCATGGAAATTTTGAAAACTTCAGAAAACTAGTTCTCTCCTCATATTAAAAATGCTTTCCCTTGATCTACCCCGAGAAACCACATGGCTTCTCTTTCTGTAAAACTTACTGACTTTTCAAAGTCTTCATGTCTCTTTGACTTGCCATTTCCCTCAGCTGGAAACCCTCTCTACCTCTGTTGCCTCAGCCTTAAAGGTTCAGCTCAGGAGGCCGGCCTCTGCTGTAGGGGTTAAGCTCAGCGCACTCCACTTGGGTGGCCTGGGGTTCATGGGTTTGGATCCCAGGCACGGACCTACACCACTCATCAGCCATGCTGTGGCAGTGTCCCACATACAAAATAGAGGAAGATTGGCACAGATGTTAGCTCAGGGCCAACCTTCCTCACACACACACAAAAAACCTAAAAAGGTCCAGCTCAGATGTCAACCCCTCATGAAGCCCAGCCACACACTTCCCTCCCCTCCACTCAAATAATGGAAGCACCCTCCTCTGGGATCTCATGGCACTTGGGGCATCCCTCAGAGCACAAACCCAATGAAGTGAAAATACCTGCTCTCTGCAGCCATCTTCCCAACTCGGCTATGAGCTGTGGGGATCAAGAATTATGTTGAAACACAAATAAAAGATTTAGAATAAAATAAATACTGCTTTTCTTTCTTTGGGGGGAGAAGGATCCAATCTAAGCAAGACCAGGAAAATGTGAAACCACAAAAAAATCAAAATATATTGGACTATTTCTCCTTGATGAAAGATAATCAACAGCAAAATGAAAAGGTAAAATCAAACAGGGAAAGATTTTTGTAACACATTGAAGAGAAAGGGGGTTAATATTCCTAGGATGCAAGAAGTTTCAACAAATAAGGAAAATGATGACTACTTCAATAGAAAAAATGGGCAAGAGAATATGAAAATGCAAATTCACTAAAAAGATATAAATGTCCAATAAAAATTATCAAAAGTGCTCAGCTTCATTAATAATTTTTAAAATGCAAATTGAAATAACTATAAGATACCACCTCCCAATAATAAGTTGGCAAAAAATTTGAAAGTCTGATATAACCATGGCTGACTAGGAAATGGGTATTTGTACAGCGTTGGTGGAAGTGTTAATTTATACAATTTTTTAATGATCCACTGACAGTTTCTCATAAAACTGAAAATGTAGATACACTTTGGCTCAGCAATCCTACTCTAGATATCCATCCTATGGAAATATAAGAACACAAGAATAAAAAAAGTTGACATGGCATTATTGGAAATAGCAAAAAAAAAAAAGTAAAAAGGCTAAACGTGTATCAGTAAAAGAATAGCCAAATATAGTATGACATGTTCATTTAAGGGGGTACTAAATACCCACCCATGTGAAAAGATGTATATATATGTTAACAAGTAAATTGCAGACCTATATGTGGCATGGTTGCATTTTTTAGTTGAAAACGAAACTAGTTAGTTAGACGTCTCTCTCTCTAAACAGTGGATTATGTAGAAAGAGCTATTAATAAACTGTGAATAGTGACTTCTGGGTGCACATGGCAAAGGATAATTATGCTTCATACACCAATTTTCTCTGTTTTTACCCCCTACAAAATATTTCTTAACTTTGCCATATGTATCTTTACGCTTAGCACTCAGCATTCCTCACGATACAGGCTCAGTCCATGTTGGTCAAAAAGAAATCCTTTCCAGACCATCTTGAACTCTTAGAAATCTGCCAGTTTCATCCATCTGAAAACCTAGCGTGACCATACGTCACTGTTTGCTGGTTGTCTGTGTCCGGCCTAATTATTAATAGCGCCCCCTTTCACTCACAAAGTGATTCAATTTGGGCAACAAATTACATGGTCACCATCAAAAATCTCCCTGAAGCCCCTGGCGTTGTTCATTAGCAAGAACTTCCCCAACCTCTCCTCCTTATCTCCACGACACTGTCCTGTAGGCCTCTCACATCTTTCTCTTCCTTTTCCACATGCTCATTCTCTCATTCACAGGTTCTTTTTCTTATTTTAATTCCTACAGCTTAGTTTTCGTTAAAGCTCTTCTTTCTCTGCTTAATCCCTGTGATGATCAACCTTTTCTCAAGACGACATGTAGGGACTGTCTCTCACTTGGGCTTGTACTCCTTCTCCCAGCTGATTTGCTTTGGGAGCCGTATCACTTAGATTCCCACACCTCAAATTCTAGTTGTCCACAACTAGAAGTCCCCTTCTCCCTCCTAAATGATATCCTGATTGGTCCAGTTTCTCAGAGGTGCTCCGGGGGTGAGGTGATGACTGGTTGTCATTTTCTCCATTGAGCGGCAGTACAGCAGAGTGCACTCCAATGTGGGACTGCTCTACTTGGCCAAACGTCTTAACTTCTCTGTACCCCAACTTTCCCATCTTCAAAATGGGATAATAGCAACCACTTGATGCCGCTGCTTCAAAGATTAAATGATTTCTTATATTTAAGGCACTTAAAAGGTGTGAGACACAGAGAAAGCATTATGGAAGTGTAAGCTATTGGGCTATTCTCCAAATTTTCTCTAGTGAACATACATTACAATAATAATAAAAAAGTATTAGAAATAGTCGGTGGCTCCCAGTGATTTCTAAATCAACTGTAAACTGTTTGCCTAACTTAATGCCCTGTTTGAGGAAAACATTCTCCTCATACAATCTGACATTTTTCTACTCACACTTTCCAGTTCTTTAGCCCCACTCCCACCCCATCCTTGGTGTTTGTCAGGTAAATTTTCATAACTGGCTCTCAAATGAAAAGAAGTCCCAATTTTTAGCATTTGCCAATTTCTGTGGTATAAATACACCCACCATGGTTGATTTCAAGCTACCAACATGACATCATGCTACATGGAGTTGGGAAGAAATGTGTAGGAACACACCCTTAGATAGTATTTCCACCGCCCAGATACAATAGACAGACCTCAAGAGCAAAGATAATAGTCATATATGGGGAAAAAATAATTAGAAAGTGGTTTTGGGGGGTTTTTTTTGGTGAGGAAGACTGGCCCTGAGGTAATATCTGCTGCCAATCTTCCTCTACTTTTTGTATATGAGACACCACCACAGCATAGCTTGATTAGCATGTATAGTTTCAAGCCCAGGATCCAAACCCGTGAACATCTGGCTGCCGCAGCAGAGTGTGAACTAACCACTATGCCACCGGGGTGGCCCTGAAAATGATAAGTTTTGAGTATTTATTACTTTTGTTTTTAATATCATTCATTTATTGTAAGTTTACATAATTGAATTTGTAATAATATTTTGTAAAAGCTGGCTCACAAAATTCCCAGAAAGGTAACAATCGGCTTTCATGGTATGAGCAGACTCCAGCACATCACTGAGCCCCCTCCCTCAAACATTCTCCCTGACTCCAGCTTTGCCTCCCTCCTGACCTGGTCCTCTTCACTTCCGTCCACTGACCCCTGGTCTGCCTATCCTACAGTGGAGGGGGACAGCACCCCACTGGTCCTCCCCTTGCCCAATGCTGTAAGCATTTTTGAGGATTACTATACATTTAGCTCCTGGGTATGCATACTTTATTATCCTTTTCACTGCTTATTTGGTGTATCATCCTTTCTCCCACCTTGACATTAAATCATATTTGTTTTACACCAGTGTTTACCAACTGAGGGAAAGGAGGGGGGACTTCATATTTGAGAATCATTTGAGAACCTGGGGGCCTTTTTAAGCTTCACTCCCTCCCAGCCAATTGATGCTGACATTTCATCCCAATGTCTACCTCACTTAGGTAAGAGAACCACTATTTTACCTGTTATAAATCTTAGCCCAGTGAATGTCTGACACACAGTAAACCCTCAGTAATTACTTATAAATTGAAGAGATCAGATATTTTAGCAGAAAAACTAAAATTCTACTAACTAATTTTGTAATTAGCTAAAAATTCAGATTCTTTGTCAAGGTAGGCTTTTGGTTTCCTATAGCTATATCAAAGAAACAATATAGTCCTGGTGGTTGTATGAGGTATAATAGTGAGAAAAAGGGTTAACAAGTCAGGGTATTCTTTCTTATAAAGGAAATGGAATAAATGTTTTCTACCAGCAACCCAGTGCATAAGCACATTACCACTAAGAGGATAAAGTGGTTGATGCCTTTATTAAGATGAAAATGACTGTTTAGAAATTCCTGCTGTCACATTCTCGGAGACCTTAGGGATGTGTAAACACACACACACACACACACACGTAGGTATAAATATATGTGGCCTGATCATACACTTACTGCAAAACATTTTTAAACGCCAAGTGTGATGCTCTGAACTAATTTCATTAGAAATGACGGTATTTAGGGATCAAATTATTTTATTCCTACTTACTTTGAAGTAACACCATAATTAACTTGTCTCTCATGGACCTTGACCAAAAAAAAAAGCGAGAGAAAGCTAATGGCCTTCATGTTCCCATGGAAATTTTGGCTTATACTAAAACAGTCAAGACAAACACCAGTGGTAAAGCACAAAACCTACATTTCAGAACTAGTGTGCCAGCGTGCCACGTCACATCCTTTCTGAAGTCAGAGGACGGATTTCAGATTATCATTTGTTCAAATCCATTTGCATTCCCCAGGCACATACCCAGTGCCAGAAGCTTCCAGAAAGGCATTCTCAAGCCATTGTGAAACAGCCACCCTGCAGATAAGACACATTTGCAAACTCAAGGACTGTATTGAGTGGGTCTTCCTCTTTTAATTGGTACTCATATTTGCTCCAAGAAAGAAGAATATTTTTTCCGGCAGCCGGTTTAGTAAAGAAAAAACTCCAAATGTTGGCCCCACTTAGCCAACGGTAAGCTTTCTGCTCATTCTCAGTCATAAATAAGTGGCATTGACAAACACATTAAAGATGGAAACAATAAAAATAGTCAGGAAGGGCAGAGAAACGATTGCCAAGATATTCTAAGTTTGCAGAAAAGGTATTAAAATGCCAACAGTACAAAAATAGACTTGAAAAATTATTTTTTTTAAAGGGAGAGAGAAACTGCTCCCAGAGTTCATAAGATGAGTGGCTTAAAGGTTTCATTGATTAGCTGATAAGTTTGCTGGTGAATGATTAGTCGATTAGTCAGAAAGGTTTGAATTAGTTACTGGAGCTCTCCCTCCGAATAAGAGGCGGGAGTGTACTCTCTCCCACCCACTGTGACAGATGATATCTGTTTTCTCCTGTGAGTTTGAATTTAAGAGCCACTGAAGCTCAGCAACAGTATATTCTGGCTCAAATGAGCTGAAAATTGCATTCAATTTGAATTTCAAAAATGGAGGGGAAGAAGGGGGAAAAAAATCCTCAGCACCCATCAAGTTTCCACACTTTAAATCTACTTCCTGCTGCTTAGTTGCATTCCGCTAGGCTGGGGACCTGAAACCAGGATGCGCTGCAGGGAGAAAGAGCATCGCTGGATTCCTGCCCAGTCTGAGTTTAAAAATAAACTTTTAATAGTCAGGATCAAAGCAAACCTCACTTTTACGGACATGCATAATGCAGAATGCGACCCACCAAAGAAATAGATTTATCTTTTCCAAACTCAAATTGGCCTGCTTTATTTTTTTTTATGTACTTTGGAGGTGATAAAGGTGAAGGTGTTTTCCTTGGGAAACTCTAGAAAAGCAAATTCTTTTCTAAATTAAAATTAATTCCTCTTCAGCTCACTTAAGACCATCAGTCCTTGTGGGTTGGTTTCTCCCCCTTCTCCAGCCTCACATTACAAAGCAGATGTGTTCTTGAAAAGTTGAGTGAGTGGACATCGATTTTTCAAATCACATCATATTTTAAATGCTCTGAGAGAGTTGGTTATTTAAAGGAATCTTGTGATAAATTATTTTATAAAGCCAAGCTATTTTGAGAGTGCAAATAATTACCCCTTCATGCAAAGGCATAGTACAAGCACGAATTTGAAGCACATTCCAGTTTTCTTAAAGCAGGCACACCTGCAGTTCATATGAAGCACAGATTTAAGCATCACCAATAATTAAAACCAAACTGATGTTACACAAAACAACAGATGATATCCCAGAATCATGGAACTGAATGATTTTTGGCCAACTCCATTTTAGGATCATTTGAGCTGAAGGAGCAGAGAGAACACCAAACTCATTTCAATCCACTTCACACATGGAAACATATTCTCCCATTGCCTAAATTATTCTCAGTTTGCAAATTAAGCAACTCGGGTGCCATGAAAAAGGTAATTCAGCTTCTAAAGAGTCATTTTGCATTTTGAAGCAGGAATCTGCTGAATGCTGTTCAGAAAATCTAACTTACTCCAGAGGGTTTGGTACCAAGCTGGATGGAGAGGCATCATTGGCAGTGAGTGTGCATGGATTTCCTGCACACCTACTCTGGGCCAGGCACTGCAGCAGGTGCTGGGGCTAATAAATGAATCACTGATCCTGCCTTGGAGGAACTAATTATTTAGGGCAGCAATTTGTCACCTTTCCTGAACTGTGAACCCATTTGAGAAGCAGATGGAAGCACAGACTCTCACCACTGAAAGAACCACTCCACACTCTGATCTTTTTTTGACAGTCATTACAATGGGGTCCATGGATCCAAGTGAAGCACCTGGGTCTAGGAAACCAACTGAGTAATTGATGGTAGCCAAGAAAAGTAGGTACGACATGATTTTCCTTCAAAAAGTGAAGTGAAGGGGACTTAACATCTAGATATACTCGGAAAGCACTAGGTATTCAATTGGTAACTGACAGCACACCAAGAACTTTTAGCAAGTTCACAGAAGAGAATTATGAAGAGAAGACTTCCTATCTTAAGCACAGAACAAGACATGTAGAAAAATAATATTTTGCTTCCTATGCTTCACCAAAAGTCATGAATTAAGAAATAGTCTGACCCTAATAACCATGGCTTAATGATCAATAGAGTGAATCAACAGAAACAAGGGCAAAATCTGTCAAAAGAAACCACATAATCACTGCAACACACAGTCAGTAAAGTTCAATTTGTCAGAATATCGCATACAATAAAACAGTTGAAAAGCATGAAAAATGGTATTTTTGCATTTTAAAAGACAGAATGAGGAAAACCTGGGAGGCTCTCCATGTACATTGATAATGAAACACTTTCCAGGCCAACAGTGAGAGTCAGAGACGTCCAGAGGCCACTTAACCCTCTAATGTGTGTCACGTGGCATCACGTTATGTAGGTTTTCAATGAACATAAATATCTCCTAACCTTGTAGGGGAACAGCTTACCTTTCAAACTGCAACAACGTGAGCGTAGGATTTTTTCCTTACATCTTCATAATTTAATATTGTTTCCTTGATGAACCAGTCAATTGTCAGCTCTGTTCATTTATGTGACGTGAGCAAGGATCCAACCCAAAAAAGGAAAAAAAAAGTGAGGTCAATTTCCTTGGCTACTGCATTTAATAAACTCTCCCAGGCAATAGAGTTAAGCACACATTAATAGCTATGACTTACTACATTCTGCCTTTAGTGAGTCTTTGAATTTTCCTATATATATACTTAAGGCTGTATTAACACTCAGACTAAGGTACAGTCTTCATTTCTTATTTTAAGTTTTCTTCCTCTTCAGCTTTATCAGATTTATTAATCTTCTGCTCCTTTCTTATTTATAGAGAATGCTCCAGTTAAGTTTTCAAAGCATTTTCCATTATAACACCCATTTATAACTTTCAGAAAAAAAAGTTCTATCACAGGGACCAAGAAACTTTCTACTTATTTCACATTAGTCTCCAAATATATGCATTTCTCCAAATATGAGGGTTTTGTTTCTTATTTCTCTAGTCCTCAGAAAAGAAAAGGGGACATGCAGAGAAGCACAAGTTTCTTGACTGAAAAAACTTGCAGCTTCTGTTTTAAATAACCCCGCAGGGGGTTGTAGTCAAATATGCACTTCAACATGTTTTAGGTAGAATGTTTACCAGAAGAAACTGTTAGATTGAACCTCATGAAACTGCCAATAGTCTACGAATCTTGACCGACAAAAATGGCAATTCCACATGATTTAACTTAATGCTTCTCATATCTTCACCTTCATATCAGAAAAGACTGTTCAGAGCAACAGAGCGATCCCTTGGATATGCAGGGGAATTCTGTGCTGGACTTGCAGCCCAGGGAAGGGAGAAGGCAGAAGAAGAGAAGGTTGTGATCGACGGTCAAACTGAAAGGCCCCTAATAATTTGTTTGGTGCCCACTCTGGTGCGTTTATTAAGTAAAAGATGTAGGAAAACTCATTAATCAGGTGGCACCAGGCCGTTTTCCATCACACTCCTGAAGACATGAATGTGGTAACTGTAGACTTTGGGGAGTGAACACTTCAAAGAGATGCCTGTATTGTGATTAGAAGATTCTCGGAGGGGCTCTAAATCATATTCACTCAAGACATCCTTCAAACCCACAGCTTTTTCCCTTTTCTTTAAAGAATGAAGTTAAAAGTAAAATGCTTGATAATTAAACAAGATTGAGGTTTCATTTCCAACTTCGCCTTAATACCCCAAGACTCCGAAAAGCAATTGGAATCAAACTTTGATCATTTGCTTTAAGGCTGAACAGAAACTACTTGAGTACTAGAAAACAAAGGGATAATTTTAAAATAAATTCTTGCATAGAGTGAGAACTGAAGATCCACTAAGCCCAGAGACCAAAGAGGCTGCCAGTATAAATTGGAATTGGACAGAGTCTAGAATCGAGAAAAGAAGGTGCTTTGCAAATAAAAGTAGGAGGATGTTTCCGGCACATTCATGAGGGAGAAAAAAGTCAAGATGCCTGGAATGGGAAAATCCAATCCCACTTATTTCCTAGGACTGTGAACATAGGAGTCGTGTTAAAAAGCTATAATTTATCTAAGTATAAGGAAACATTAGGCAAGAACCCACCCAACAGACACGACAAGGTAAGAAGCCTGAGAGGAACTAATTTAGATTGTTACTCTTTTTTTTAAGGAAGCTTAGGACTCAATAAGTACCAAAGAAGGATTCGAAGGAACAAAAATCCTTCGGGTGCTGATATCATCAGATAATAAGTTGCTGTCCTGTAATAATGCCAATGGTCATGACCAATGTGGTTGTGATTTCAAGTTAATATTTGAAATATATAACTTGTCAAAGCCCATCTCTGAAATCAATGAAAATTCAAAATAGCATTCACATTGTAATAATAGTTTTTGGAAGGAGTTCTCCTTCTGATCGCACACATAGACCTTATCTCAGAGCAGAGGCATTTAACACAGGATCATCTTACTTGTGATTGCCCATATATACAGGGGCAGCCCAGGTCAGCAGGCAGTGGGATCCTACTCTCAGAGTCTTGGAGGAGGAATTACTACCTTACTCACTGACCTCCCTTTCAGTCATGCACAAGACCTTCAGGAGTTGTTGCAAGGAGAGAAAAGATGGATGCCTAGTGCTTCTATAATTCCTTACAGAAGAATGTGAAGTGTTCTGAGCCCAAAGATACATAAGCTAGTTGTCCTATGGGCAACTGGGATCTTGCTATTTGGGAGATCTTGGGAGGTAGAGGTGAAGGATGAAGTAGAATCTAGCTCTTTGACTGCTCTCCCCAAGCCCAGTTTCTGCATATTTTTGCCATACACAACTCATACTCCATTTCATGCTCTTTCCCAGTCAGGGTTTTGGAGTGAGGGAAGATGATGGGGCATTGGAAGGGTATGTGGAATTTGTTTCTGTGACCCCAATGATCTCCTCTTACTACAGAATGCAATATACATTTCCCCAAATTAGTTCTTTTCTAAATAGTGACAACCATGCCAGCTGGAAGATTTCTTACACGATATTGCAGAAAATTTACTGAAGAATAGAAAATAAGACTGTTGCATCCCTTGAGAAGTTCAGTTACAGTATGATTGAGAAGATTTTTTGTGGGTAACCTAGAAACTCATTACTATTTATCTCATTTTTCCCCGTCTGCAAATATTCTGAATTACAAACAACCAATTTTAAAATGTAGACTCACACGCTACTGTTTTGTAAATTACAAATCGCCTATACTCAATTAATTATTGAAATTGGACATAACTGACAATAAGGAAATTAATTCCAGGATTAAGAAATACCAGATGCATTCACATGGATTTCGCATTGCACAAGTCCAGAGGGTATCTTTCACACAGCTTACAATGTGAATGGTGCCACCCAACCATGGTTATATCGTGTGGCATTAGCGGGGGAAGCATCTGGATTCCCTTCCTTATCCCAGAGAATATTTTTAGAGAAAATACAAAGAACTAAATTATCAGTGTCTTTTCACCCACAAAGTCATTGACCCCAAAGTAATAGGACTTACACCACCCCTCTCCCTCTGGGTTGTTGTCCTTAGAAGATGGAGAATTACCTCTTCACTTTCAGAGACAGAATAATCTGTTCTTCAGCTTCTAAATTGGTACTAAAAATGGATATTCCAATAAAAAGAGAAGCCATTTATCACATAATGTTCCTGAAACATAGTAGCACAACAGTGGTACACAACTATTAACAACACAGTTATAGTTGGAGAAAAGCACACTTTGATTCCAAAGCCTTAGGAGGACATCTTACTCAGAGGAGTTACCTGTAATCTACTTCATATAAACACAAAAACCTGTGCATCATATGCTCTCAAAAAGTAAATGGATGGTAGTAGATTTTTAAAGGGGAGACATAGAGTTCCTATGATCCTTCTGAATATAACTTACTATAAAGTCAGATAGTAAAAGATAAGCAGAAGAAATTCCTCACCTTTCTAGATTCCTTGCCATATGTTGCTACTGTGGGTCTAAATAGGTTTGATTATTTGAAGATCTTTGTCAGGATTTCAATCAAGGCAATCAGAAAGGATTATCCTAGGCAGGCATGGGATATATAAACAAGCTACTGGTTACTGGGCAGATGTGGGGCAAAGATGACTTCAGCCCACCCCACCCCAAGCTTGCTCTAGAAAGGGAGACAAATGGAACAATATAATCAACATATATCTCTTGAAAGGAAGAGTGGGTCAGAGATTGCCACAGTTTGGGGAGTAGACAATAATACATCAATTTAGATACAGCTTTTTCACAATGGACACAATGTAAGGCTTTCCCCCAGTTAAACTGAGCTCAAACTGAGAATTCCAGATTTAGAACTTCCAAAATTTGCCACTCTATAGTTAGTCTTCTCAAATTCAATAATATTGGCTACCTTCTGATGCAATTTCTGAAGGAGAAAGCCTTTCTGTAAGTGAGGACAGAATATTTTAAAAATAAGTGATTTCTTCCTTAAGCCGGTCAAGATGCTCCATTCTAACATGTTGCCAATCATCTTCCTTCCACTTTAACCCTGGAAACGTGGAAAGTCAGGAAGGGAAAGGAAGGGATACATAGCAGAAAAGAAGAAATAAGTGAAAGACTAAGAGAAAAGAAAAATAATGGAAAGAAAGGGGAAGGTTAACAATGAGGGAGCACATAGTCTGTTCAATGGAACTCAGAATACCATTAATGTGCTCAGAATCAAATGGAGAGCAGCTTCCCCTTGGTTTATCACCTCCTTCCCTAAAGGAAGCAAGAACGCTATCGCTGACAGAGTTCTTGCAGACGATCCACTCCAAAGCTCTCATTTTACCAGTGAGGGAAAAAAGACCCTGGTAGGCAAAGAGACTTACAAAGTCACAACTAGAAGCCAGGTTCAACCGTGGACCAGTCTAACGTTCTACCAACCACAGCTGCCCAAAAGCAGTAATGGCTTTTCCAAGTCGTAGACAAACGCTAATGACCCCAACAGTGAGGTAAGAGGGAGATGCCCTTCTCTCTCTGGGGGGAAAACACAGATCAGCTCACACTGTTTGAACCTGCAGGAACAGCTGGACGTGGGCAAGGCCACAGCTGACCCAGCTTCCTGGGTAATTTGACCCTTGGAGATAGCACACTCCAAATTTAGAGGGACAAGCTCTATGCCCAATTTTTTATAGTCCCAACAAACCATCTTTGGTGGTGATTATGACATAACATTGCTGATGATTAATTAAGAGCTCTTCATTACATTAGTCAGCTTATAATTAACAGCTCCCCGTGTTTAATAAAATGTACAGAATGATATGAAATAAATGAGGGATACCAACTGGGGAGTAAAGCCTAAATCCAAATGATACCATTATCCTCTTTGATATGAGTCAAAGAGGGGAAGAAACAAAAGAAGGAGGGAACAGTAGGTTTTGTTAAACAAAGATGAGTGAAGAGAGCTGAAGAGGAGAGAAGGGGGAGGAAGGAGGCATTTGCTCAATCAGTACCTATTTTCAGAATTTCCTTCAAGCTGGCTTGGACTGAGAGCCATCAATTATTTAAAAGATGTAACATGATGCTTCCTTTGTTGAGGCAAATCTGCAAGCAGACCCCGAGAGAAAATAAAAAATGAATTAGGCAGAATGTATTAGTCTGCCTGAAGAAAACAAAGATTTAGCTATTGGGACTGACCCTTTTTAGAAATAGTTCAATTTTGCCTCCTAAAATCCACACACCTTTTTTTTTTTCTCTCCTTCCCTATTTATTTATTATTTCCTACAGTAGATCACACAAAGAGAGAAATGAATCATTTCCTAAACTTCTCCTTTCTTTTCAGATTCAGCTTGATGTATTGTCTTCATTTAAATTACAAATACACTAATCTGAAACACTGTTTACCAAGTAGCCTTTTAAATGAAAGATACAAGAAATTGCATCACTCACATTTTAAAAATGACTTTAGACTCTGGACCTCATAAAAAACAGCCGACAGTGTTCTCTGTCTTGGCTGCTATATTTCAAGTCCAGCGAATGAAATTCAATTAGTGAGCTTTGTACTCAGGACATTATGATTCTGATGGTTGGTCTGATCAAAACGGGTGTGCCAAGTCCTAGTTCTGTTTTTTGGCAGACCACAGTTAAGAAAATATTCAGTAGGGTAGGCTGGCACGAAGAAAGTTAGTTTCAGAGGAGCTTGTTTTGCACCATCATTAAAAAATATGGGAGGAGGAGAGCTACTCCCTGGAATGGCTCATTATTTACTAAGTGAATGGATTAACTGTTTGAGAAACCTCAATACCTGATCCGGCGTTACCAGTTCTAGTACTTTCCAAAAATAGCAATCGGCCTAAAATAAACCGATAACCAACTACAACCAATAAATCACAGATTTAATTCATTCTTAGGTTTTGATCCACGTCAGCACACAAAAAAAACACACTGGAATCTTAGCCATGTCTTTGTAACCCTCCGAATTAAACAAAGCAATAAGCACCTAATATGAAACCCTGAGCCTTTACAATGTAGACTCAGACTATCCCATCAGTTCAAGAGGTGTTATATCTTCACACCTGAAACACTAACACTTGAAAACAAATCCACACATAGCAAAAACCATTGGGCTAAAGCCTAATGCATCACATGTCTTGATCATCCATCTGGACCACTGGACTTTGATTCAAGAGCACTACATCTACATGGATCAAGCAGAATGGTAAGAGTGAATCAAACTGATCACTACATGGCCTGATTCTTTGGACAGTGAAAGTAGACAAGCAATAGTGGAAATTTCAGGAGGATATACAGCCATTGGTCTATTAATAAGAATCTGAATTAATTAGCCAATTGAGATCTGAGCATCCATTTGAATTTCAGAGTTGTTTTCCTAAAACACAGACCAGCTCATATCACTTCTTTGCTTCTCTCACAGGGAATGATACCACCATCCAACTCATTTCACAGACAGACACAAAGGAATCGTCCTTGGCATCTCTTTTCTCTGATCACCATTATCCATTCCATCTCCAAGTCTTTCCGCCTTTTTGGAAAACAATTATGGGAACAATCATATGAAATTCCAGAAGTGACATCTGACTTCTTGGTACACTCCTTGGAAAGTTGTTCCAGAAGCTTGAAAGTTTGCCGTAGAGTGACCCAGGATTCAGTCCAGATGGGCACCCTTGACTCACTGTGTCCTTGGTGCAATTTTTCTCTGATTCAAAAATGTGAATACCCCCATCTGTTCTTGATATGAATAATCATAGTGATGGTTTTTAGATGATAATTCCATTCGGAAGGGAATCTTGCCTTGCGTCAAATACAAAGGGGAAAATGCACACTCGCTGCCTTCCCACAAATGGGCTGCCTCCCACGTGTTTTCTCCGAATTCGTTAGTAAAATGTAGTGCTGGAGTGCCTTGTTCCAGCTTGCTAGAGTTGAGCCTGTGCATCTCTTCCCAACTCCACATTGACTGACTTCATGTTGGTAGCTCGACGTCAGCCACGGTGGGAGTATTTATACCAAGGAAATCAGCAAACATCACAAATCAGGTGTTTTTTTCACACCCCCTCCCCCCCAGACAGGTTACCAGCACATCACTGAAAAAGGCTTTTATTTGTTTTCTTCTTAGCAAAAAAAAAGTACTGTAGCATGTCCTGCCTCAACACCCATCTTTTTCTTCTCTTTTCCCTGTATGGTGGAGACTAGCCAGCAGTTCACCAAACTCTTCTGTTCTGATTCGTTGGCACATGGCTAGACCATATTCCCAGCCACCCTTTCAGTTAGGTATGGTCGTGTGATTGAGTTTTCCTCCGTAGAAAAAGAGTAAAAGTGACAGAAGCTTCTCCATACCTGGTCCACAAGACCCTCCCACACACAGTATTCTGTACCATTTCCCTTTTCACAGCCTTTTGCAGATGATATGGGCAACCTTGAACACCATCCATTGAAGTCAGAGAGCAAGAGGAAAGGAAGAGATCAGCCTTCAAATCACCACTTGAAAGAGACTCACCCCAATCAGGAATACCCATTGTGGACTTTATGTGACAGAAAAATGAATTTTTATTATGTTTGAACCATTTAATATTTGGGGGTTTGTTTGATACACCAGTCACCATTACCGTAACTAAACACTCTTTCTCCTCCTCTTTCAATTATTGTCTTTCCTCCCTCCATCTGATATGATAAATCTCGGGATGAGGACTGGTCAAGATCGAGAAGATAAAAACAAGGACTTCATATGATATTGATTTCTCAGAGTTTTTATTTCACTTCAGAGTTTTTGGTTCTACGTGTTGTTCATTTCAACAGTCATCAGCTAGAAAGCTGTGTTATTTCCATATGCCTGTGGTACAGTGTGCAGCTAACATTTTTTTCATTTTAGTGATGTCACCTAAATGAAATGTTCCAATTTAGAGTCATTTCCAAGTTAGAAATATATGAAGAATCCAATCCATATGCCCTACGACTTGTCAATGAAATTAACTATAAAGACAATATCCATATTATACAATTAAAATGAGAGCTCTTAACATATTTAATTTCCCCCTGACCTGACTTTCTTCAGTCTTTATGGACAAAAAGTATGAATTCATTATTTGCAAATAGCCCAGATTGCTTAATATATTCTAGAAGGAACTAAGACCCCCCCCCCCCCCGCCGTGTGCACATGCACACACATACATTCCAGCACGCATGTTTCTCTTTCTACCAAGGGAAAAAATAATAACGAAGGTAAAGATAAGGGACCATTCTAAGTTGTTAACCATGTAGACTAGGCATAGTGGAACTATAAATGTATTTTTAGTCCATATGTTTGTATCTTAAGCCTTTCTCTTTCTATAATACTCGTGATAAAGAAAGAAAAAAAGGGAGAGAAGTAGAGAAATAAAAAAATAATTTTAATCTCTCCATATTATTTACTATGTAAAGCATCACATGTTTTCTTCCCTATAAACTTGTATAAGGAATCTATTTAGGGGTGTTTGGGCTTGTTGTGTTTTTAAAAATTTAACAATCGTAGCTCTGAAGCTTAATCACTTGTTATGTGTTATAAGACCAGATGGTTCAAGTGGGCGTTTGTTTATAAGCTTTTTGCATATGGTTTTTAGCTGATTTTTAGATCAAAACTGAATGTTTTAACTAACAAGGGAGGCAATGAGGAATTAATGAAAAACCACTGGATTTCATATGTCCCTAGGCTGCTAGCCTTTACTCTGCCATCATTTTGTGCACTTTTACAGGGATGTATAGGGTCCAAGAAATAACATGTTTAATGTGCTTTGCATTCTTTATGGAACTCTGATAGACTTTGGGGGAGGAAGGCATCTGCCAGCAACTCAACATTTCTCTGGATGCTGTCGGTGGACTAACTAGAAAAGAAGAGAGCACCCTGCCTTCCCAACACCTCCACCATCCGGAAGCTCTAGAATTTAATATTTCCTATTTCTACTGGCTTCTTGAATGGAGCGGTTTTGACCAGCCACATCCATCTCCAGCTCCCTCGTTCTGGATGTGGGTGAAAGGAGAAACAGAACTTTCTCGGTGATCCCCCCATTCTTCACTTCCTGTACATTAACCACACGGCCGCTATCTGCAAACATGCAAAGGATGCAGGTTTATTTACGGCAAAATAAGTCAAATAATATTAAAGGTTCCTTGAGGGAGAATGAAACGTTTCATCAAGACACAAACTTTTATGGCTTTGAGAAGATGAGCATGTATTTCTTGTTTTCTTGATGAGAAAAATCCCCTTCTCCTAGTTCACTATCTTCTCCGGCACTTAACTCCTTTCAACTGAAAGAAGGCAGTCAACGCCTGCTTACCTTCATTTTTAATAAGATTAATATTGTTCAGCATAGTTAGCACACCTTGTATTACTATCTAACATCATAAGCTGTCTATTCTCTATGGGTTACCCAAACTGGTATCTTTCTTGTCACCATCCAATCAATTCCAAGAAGTAGGATATTTGAGGTGGAAAGGGCAGGAGAAGTACATGAATATCTTAACTTTTCAGTGAGCTCGCTTCTATCATATTCTATAACAAACTAGCAAGAAATTACAAACAAAAATGTGTTTGATCATTATCATTTCATGCATTTAATTCCTCTCTTTTACTAGTTTAGGGGAAAGATAACTTTTTGTTTATTTTTTATTTTTTTGTGTGTGTGTGAGGAAGATTAGCCCTGAACTAACATTCACTGCCAATCCCCCTCTTTTTGCTGAGGAAGACCAGCTCTGAGCTAACATCTGTGCCCATCTTCCCCTACTTTGTGTGGGACGTCTGCCACAGCATGGCTTGATAAGCGGCGCACAGGTTGCTCCTGGGATCCGAACTTGTGAACCAGGCCGCCACAGCGGAGCATGCGAACGTAACCACTACGCCACCAGACCGGCCCGAAAAACTTTTTCATAACTCCTTTGGATTACCTCAGCAAAACATGATACCATTTGATTGCGTCTTTAGCATAAGGGATGTGCTCCATTTACGGTTAATTCTCCAGAGAACCACACAGTTTCTGGCACATAGCCGGTGCTTTATAAAAGTATGTTGAATGAATGAAGGAATGAATTACTAGATATGACTAGTCTCTTTCAATCCCAAGGAACTCAAAGCTTAATTTAATATGTGTCATTAGTCTTTACAAAGTATATTTAGGAATACCTAGATAAATTAGCGTACTCATGATTTATGTAACTGTTTGCCTCCTGAAGAAAACTTTTAAGAAAGAGCGTTTTCACTGTTTATAGCCTTTAATAAAGGAGAGTGTATCTGGTGAAATTCAAACAGATTTGAAATACTGTCTTGATTTTCAACAAAAGAAATCAAACTTAGAACATATACTTGTGTTGGTTAACACCATCCACCATATACAGTTGCCATGGACTGAATGCTTATGCCCCACCCCCAATGTTGTATGTTGAATCCTAATGTCCCACGTGATGGCATTTGGTGGTGGTGCTTTTGGGAGGTGATTAGATCACGAGGTGGCCCCTTCATGGTGGGATTAGTGCCCTTGCTCCTTCTGCCATGTGAGTGAAGAGAAAACAGCCATCTAGGAAGCAGACCTCACTAGACATCAAATCTGCTGGCACCATGATCTTGGAATCCCCAGCCTCCAAAACTGTGAGAAATAAATTTCTGTTATTGATAAGCCACCCAGTTTACGCTATTTTGTTATAACAGCTCGAACAGACTAAGACAGTAGTCAACCCTCAATTAAAACTTGTTAAATGAATGAATAATTAACAACCAGCTTCATATTAGGGTAAAAACCTAGCTTGGGTGTAGAAGGTTAAACCCAAACAGAATTCCTGACTTGCTAACTATCCTTTCATTACTGTGGACAATGATCATTTATTCTTATAAGTGACATAAAATTAGTGGTCACATGAAATAAGAATGTTTAAAATCAAGATATGAGTTCCTGTCATTATATCCCCTCTAATAAACACCGGGAAAATCTATCGATGTCTCCACACCCATAGAACTGCTGCAGAAGAGTAGAAACACCAGCAGTAGCCATGAAATATCACTTGTGGTCACTATTTATGCTTTATATACTGTCAGAAGCGGCATGGTCATTTAGCATCAGACCCAGTTATCCAGGCACCTAGATGATGCAGCAAGTGTCAATACTGATGTTACTATTTCTAGCCCAATAAACTACACTTTGAACAATATTAGTAGAGTTAAGCTTAGGTAGCACTCCTAGTATTAATACCTTAATAGAGATATATTGCTATAAGCATAGTTTACAGCATGAAACATAAACACAAATCCACTGATACTAATAAGTCACTTCCTTGACTGCTTAAAAACGTACTGCCAAAATGGGCTTTCTGCGTTACACAATGGAGCAGAAGGCAGCAATATATATTGAAATTTTCCATTTTTAAGCTGTCACTCAAAAACTTTTCATACTTTTTTTAGCTTATTGATCTTACCGGCTTGTGATAAGACTTCAACTGCTTGGTTGGGCTGTTTTTAGCTTCTGCTTCTTATTAAAAGACCTAAATCAGGAATCATAAAATGCTACTAATTTAGCATTTTCCAATAGAAACGAAAGCTAAATACAGCACCAAAATAGTGTAACTCTCATGTTTTATTGCCCTAGAATCCCAGATTTAATTACCATGTGGTATAGTACAATAATGGGTATACCGGAGCCATGTACCCCTATATATACACCTGAAAATAAAAGCTTCTATTAAATATGCTAAAATAATTATTACAGGTTTTCTGATACTTTCTATTAAATATTTTTGCACAGAAATATACATATATCCACAAACACACATTCATTGTTTCTGCATAACATATTGCTTCTGTGCACACACACACACACACACACACACATATAGGTTCTGCACTTTTATTTTTCCCTATTTTTCTTTCATTTACAAAGAAACATCCATCCTTAATGTTTTGGCTACCCCTTACCTTACAATACACATCATGCATCAAAACAATCAAAATATCACCAGCAGAACAGCTGGGGTGATTGGCTAACTACCTGATAAATCAACTTGTGTACCCCCTCCGACACACACACACTGTTTGAGCTTCAAGTGGCAAAGGATACACCTCAATGAGAAACTTCCAAACGCTGATTTTGGACTCAGAACCTTGTTCTCTCAAACCTGTGTCTGCTCTCACATAAGACTTTCTATGAGCTCTTCACAAATTGTGATTTGTTTGTCCCTTCAGTGCTGGCCCCAAAGTCCAGGACTCAGTGTGGAAGAGATAGTGGCCCTCATAGCTGATTGCCCATATTTTGCAAAGGGCTGCATGGAAAGGGGAAGCCACACTTCCCAAGGCCAGGATGCATAATAAATATTTCTGTGATGAATGAGCTGTGAGATCATGATCAGGGATCTAAGTGCCATCCTGAATCTTACCCACTCAGGACAAAGCGCTGGGTTTGTTCTTATTCCCCATGGCATCCACTCCTGATGTCCTCACCAGAAGGGGTGGTGAGGGCAACTATTAAACAGCCATGAAACTGATCCTCAACAGCAACAGCAGCTTTTATTTTAGTTACTGTCCTTATATCCACTTTCTGAGAGGATCCTGAGAGCTGTGCAAAATAGCAAAATTGGTTTTCAAAGTACATATTAACGAAGGGAAGACTTTTTTTATCTTTTGGTGTATCTAAAAACATTGGTTTTCCACAAACACTTCTTGTTTGCTTGACAGCTCCTATTGTCAATAATTTTAAACTTCCTGCAACATTTCAACCTGAGTCCCACATCTTTCCTGGTACTGTTTTGGTGCCAGGTACTAGCAGGTGGACACCACCAAGTGTCATCAATTTGCTACCAAGCTCACTGCTTATTTCTGCACCCCTCATTTCCATGAATGCTCCTGTTTCTCTGAACACTGCCTGCAATTACTCACCTTGGGCCAGTCTGGTTGGCCGACAATCTGCATATGTATATGTACGTGGGAGTGTGCACACCTAACATAGAATCACATTTCCATTTCTCCTCCACATAAATATGGTGATGAATTGGCTGCTCAGAGCTTTTCTGACAGCCAGGCGAAATGGTAGCTACAGTGACCAGGGATGTCCTGGTTCCTCCTTGCAGAAAGGTATTCAGCGCACGTAATAATTATCCATCCATCTCGTTCACAGTAAAGGCATGGCAATGCAATTTTAGCCTTATAATCAAGACCATACGACAAAAACCAAGGCCATTAGGGACCAATTTCGAGTATTCTCTGCAAGACAATGATTTTCCAACTGCACTTACATATGCTGAATAGTTACCTCTGCAGGACCGCACCTGCTCTCATTTATGTAGCCCCTGTTTTCCAAAGCCTTTCTTAGTAATGCCATAGAGTAAAGTTTTAAAGGCTGGCTGGCTTTTTTTTTCCTTCACTAATTTTTTTTTTCATTTCCCAAAGCATGGTAGGAAAATGCTGAGGGTAAAATTTCTGCTCAGGCCAATGACCATATTTCAGGATCTGCTTTCTTCTCTTTCTCCTTCTCTTTCCTCTCTGCCCTGGCTCCTTCATCCACACTCTCGGCCCTGCTCGCCCTCCTTTGAACTGAAGCATGGTCTTCCAGGCCCATAATTACTTCACGTGTACTTTTGACCTCACCACTCTGGGTTCAGTGACATAATAATGTTGTCTCTGAAAGGACGTGATGTCATCATAAATCAAAGTGCTGTACCAGCAAAGGCTCCACTTGCAAAGTAGAAAGAATGCCAAAATTATTTAGAAATAATATAAAATGTAGCTCAAATGCTCTTTCATGTCTTATTTCAAAATGCTTAGAGAAATGAATAAATTCATGTTCTTTTTACAGATAAAGATGTAAATACTAAAAGCAATAATATAGTCCATCATTAACGATTTATCAATTTAGGAGGCAATATCATAAGACTAGCAAGAAGGAAAACATTTAAGAGACTATGTAAAATGAAAAATGACCCAGACTTTGGATTCTCTATAGACTCCATACTCAACCTTATTTTTTAATTGTTAAAGGGAAGATAAATTATCTCTGAACATTAATTAGTTGTTAGCTTGGTTTTTTAGCTTATGAATAAGGTTGCATCATAATATCTCATCTCTGGACATTTTGCTAAAATTATGAGATAATGGACTTGTTAATACAAGTTCCAACACTATTGTTTTTCAATTGCAAGGCTGCATGGATAAAAAATGCCACAAGTAATAACTCAATATAATAACATTTTTTTAAAGCCTCAACACAGCTCCTTTCCACTGAAGAAGTAATCACATATTGCGGGTGGCCATTTTCAGGAAAACTCTGTGAAGACACCCAACAGAAAATTCTTATCCCTGCATGGGAGCCACCAAAATCAGGTTCAGATTGCTTCCTCTATGCTCTGGAAATACCACTGTTATTCCTGCTTCTTGCTGCTTAATTTAACATGATGAATCTTGGCCTGTTCTAAGGAAACATGAGCAGAATATATTATGCAGTTTTCAATATAATGCACTCAAAAATTCCTAATTACTTTATCAAGGCATGTGTAAATAAAGGGACTTTATATTAAGTGAGCCAATGATCATGGCTTGAGCATTCCACCAGTTGAGCAATATTCTGATTACCTAATCAGGTTCTAAATACGTACATATAACATATGCCTCAGAATACCAACGGTATCATATATAAATGGGTATGGTGCATGTGAATATATGTGTTGCATTTCCTCAGTTAAGGTACTTGCCAGGTGACAGGCAGAGGAGTAAGTTATGACATCTCATAGAGATGCTGCCTGAGCATGTGTGAACTGAGCTGTTCATCTGATTGTCACCTCATTGGAACTATTTGCATCGGCAACAGTATATGGGGTTGGTTTTAACTTAAATTTGAATCTCTTAAAATGCCTTCAAAAAAGATTGCCCTGTGGTGCTGCACCGGAAATAAAGCCATTGTGTACATATGAGCTAGCCTGTCACATGTTTGACAATGCAGTCACAGACAATAGAAATGGCCAAGTCTTTGTAAAATTTTGAAAGCTAACAGAGATTGGTGTGAACAGTTCCTGTGTCACTCATGTGCCAATCATTTATCCGTCAAAAGCTTTCAATCAAGGAATAAACAAAACCCAAAGTTCAACTAGAATAGAAAAAAACAACAAAGTAAAACAAAATACAGATGAAACCCTAGTATTCTGCAATAATCTTAAAATTACACTTTCAATTCTAAATGTGATAAGGAGTTCAAGATTATGAAGACAGATTATGAAAAGCATCATATCGCTGTGATGCTAAAAGTATTGAGCGATGGATAAAAGTGATTACAAAGAACCTAGAAGTGGAAAAGCCTCAGTTCGATTCTTATATTCTTTGCTGGGCTTTGGGGATCCCACTTTCTTTTTGCTCTCTGACTCACTGGTTCCTTCCCAGTCTCCTCTGTTGATTTCTCCTCATTTCCCCATCCTTTAATTGTTATAGCAGCTTAGTCCTTGGACCTTTTCTTTTATCTTCCACACCCACTCCCCAGGTGGTCACAGCTCACCTCCATAGTTTTGAATACCATATATATGCTGACAAATCCCAAATTTATAACTTTATCCAAGATGTCTCCTCTGAACTCCAGACTCATTTATCCATCTTCCTGCTCAGCACAATTCATTTGGATGTCTACTATGCATCTCGAAATCAACATTTCCAAAATGATTCCTGATTATTCTCACCCTTGAACTAAATCTGCACTTGCCCCAATATTTTCCATCTTCTGGTTGCTCACACCAAAAACTTTAGAGACATCCTTGATTTTTTTCTTTCTGTAACACCACTCATGCAATCCTTGGTTCATCCTTTAAAACAGATCCAGAGCCTGACAAGCTCTCATCACCTCATCCTGACCACCCTGATCCACACCACCATCATCTGTCTCCTCAACCACTGCAGTGGCATCCCAACTGGTCTCCTTATTTCCACCCTTGCCCTCTTCAATCTATTCTCTACAGAGAAGTCAGAGTGATACTAGTTTCTCTTTTAAATTAAAGTATTAAGTTACTAATTAATTAACTATTGCCTACAAAAAAATATACAGATTTTTTTGTGTGTGTGTGAGGAAGATGAGCCCTGAGCTAACATCCATTG
The DNA here is from genome assembly GCA_031878705.1 of Tapirus indicus. NCBI lineage: Eukaryota > Metazoa > Chordata > Mammalia > Perissodactyla > Tapiridae > Tapirus > Tapirus indicus. Next base: position 17,680,432 of record CM062939.1, on the reverse strand, counting down.
CCAATCCTCCTGAGGAAGACTGGCCCTGAGCTAACATCCGTGCCCATCTTTCTCTACTTTATATGGGACGCCGCCACAGCATGGCTTGACAAGTGGTGTGTTGGTCTGCACCCGGGATCTGAAACTACGAAGCCCGGACTGCTGACGCGGAGCATGTGAACTCAACCACCATGCCACCAGACTGGCCCCCAATACACAGATTTTAAGAATACGAACTGATGAACTTTGACAAATGTATACATTCTTAAAACCATCTCAACCAAGTTACAGAACATTTCTATTATCCCAGAAAATTTCCCTTATGTCCCTCTCCAGTCAATTACCTCCCAAACAGAGGCAACTAGTGTTCTGATTTCTATTATCAAGCTTAGTTTTGCCTGTTTCAGAAGTTCACAGGAATGGAACACATATTACACACTTTTTTTGCACCTGGTTTCCTTTGACACAACATAATATTTATGAGATTCACCCATGTTGTTGAGTGTATTAGTACCACTTTATCGATGAGTAGTATTCCATTATATAAATATACCATGTTATCCATTGAGGGACATTTGGAATTGTTTCCAGTTTTTAGCTATTCCGAATAAAGATGCCATGAACACTCTGCACAAGACTTTTTCTGGACCTATGTTTTCATTGTTCTTGGGTAAATACCTGAGTGTGGAATTGCTGGTCATATAGTAGAAGCTTTTATTTTTTTCCTCCCAAAGCCCCCAGTACATAGTCATATATCCTAGTTGTAGGACTTTCTAGTTCTTCTATGTGGGATGCCACCTCAGCATGGCTTGATGAGCAGTGAGTAGGTCCGCACCCAGGATCCGAACCGGTGAACCATGGGCTACCAAAGTGGAATGCGCAAACACAACCACTGTGCCACCCGGCCAGCCCCTAGAAGCTTTTAATTTCAAAGAAACTGCCTGTTTTCCAAAGTGACTGTTCTAGTTTACAGACTCTGTAGCAATGAAATAAGTTCAGGTTGTTTACATACTCATAAGCATTACATTGTTGTCAGTAGGGTTTGTTGTTTTAATTTTAGCCATTCTCGTGGGTAAGAAGTGGTATCTCATTGTGGCTTTAATTCACTTTTCTCTGATAACTCATGATTTTGGACATATTTTCATGTGCCTGTTGACCATGTGTCTACCGTTTGAAGTGTCTGTTCAAGTCTTTTGTCCATTTTTAAAGAGTGATCTTTTAAAAATGTCAGGTCTTGTCACTCCTCTGCTCAGAGCAGTCCAGTAGCATGTCAACTCACCTAGTAAAAGCCACAATCTTTACAACTTCCACTAAGGCACAACACCATCTGCCACCAAGGAATTCCATGATCTCATCTCCTGTCATTGCTCCATCTGCTCCAGCCACTGCAGGAGCCTATGTCCTCGAACACCCAAGCACCACCTCAGAGCCTCCTCTTTTTTCGCTCTGTGGGGACTTTCTTGTCCCAGATATCCACCTGCCTATTTTCTCACTTCCTTTTGCCTTCTGGAATATTCTACATAAGATAGCAACCACATCTCCAGCATTCTCTATTCCCCTTATCCAGCTTTATTTTTTCCATAATACTTAGCATTAAGATGTGATTACTTTAGGGGGCTGTCTGGTGGAGCAGCAGTTTAGTTTGCTCTTGGCAGCCCAGGGTGCGTGGGTTCAGATCCCGGGTGTCTGCCGACGCACTGCTTGTCAGCCATGCTGTGGCGGCGTCCCGTATAAAGTAGAGGAAGATGGGCACGATGTTAGCCCAGGGCCAGTCTTCCTCAGCAAAAAGAGGAGGATTAACAACGGATGTTAGGTCAGGGCTGGTCTTCCTCACCAAAAAAAAAAAAAAGGTGATTACTTTCAAACTTATTTTTTACTCAATTTGCTCCTTCCTTCCTTCCATCCTTCTTTTCCTTCCCTCTTTCCTCCTCTCTCTGTCTCCCTCCCTCTCTCTTTCTTTTGTTTGTTTATCTCCTTCTACCAAAATGTAACCTCTGTGAACACAGGGAACCCTTGTTCACTGCTGTGTACTCATTCATTCCACAAATATGTTGTTCACTGCCGTATTCCCAGATCCTAGAACAAATTTTAAACCCTCTAAAAGCATTGAGAAGACTGTATATCTGGACTGTCTGCAAACTGAAACACATGAATTTTTAGTCTCAACTATATTTCCTTTAAAAACCTGCAGATACATCTATTTAAAGGAAAAAAAACCCTTCAAACTGTGCTTCCAAACAAAGCTAAAATCCATGATGTTTTTTTAAAAAAATGAGGCTGAGTAAACACATGAATGAAACAGACTTTCCAGAACAAAGCAAAAAATTGTATATTTATATGTACATGCACACACATAAAAACATGTATAGAGATTCTATTAAGTAGACTAATAATAAAATAATCGTTTCTGACTGCTTATCATATGCTAGGAACTGTTGATCCTAATAAGAACCCCATGAGGGACTATTCCCACTTTATAGACAAGGAAATTGATGCTTAGGGTATTTAAATAACTTGTTAAATTTATATAGCTAGTCAGTCCCAGAGCCAGGATTTGAACTATATTGTGTTATATCAGTTTGCCTAAATGTTATATATTACATATGTGTATGTATGTGTATGAATTTAATTTGAATTAGAACCTTAAAAAAAAGACATCTGGAATATAGAGAAAAGAAAACATAATAATTCTAGCCCCTTGGAAGTTTAAAATTTTTAATATGCATATGCTTTTATAAAATTATAATGTGCATATTTTTATAGTTTTAAATTTTTATTTTTGTAATAGTTAACATGAAAAGAATTTATGTATCACATATGTAAATTATGAAACCTAATAATAGAATGACCTCTCCTGAACTTACTATCCAGCTTAAGTAATGAGCATCACCAAAAGCTATCCATGGACCCTTCCTCAGTCACACTCAGCTCCATTCCTCACCAGAAGTAAAGACTGTCTTGAATTGTGTCCATATTATTCCTTTGTTTTTCTTAGAAATTTTACCACAAGAATGTGTCCCTAAATAATATACTGTTCAATTTCTTCGTGATCTTTCAAGATGGTATCATGCTGTATATAGTCCTTTCTGGTTGTTTTTTGTTTTTTCATTAAATGTCAAGCTTCTCGATCCATCTATGTTGATGCATGTAGCTGTGGTTCATTGATTTCACTGCTCTATCATATTCTATTTTATGAATATACCAAATATATGTGTCCATCCTTCTGCTGACTTCTTCTACAGACATCAAGACACATCCTAAAGTTACTATAAGACAATATGATATTTATACAAGGATAGACAAGTTGATCAATAGAACCAAGTAGAGAGGTTAGAATCAGGACCACACCAGATAGTAACTTGGTACCTAACAAAAGTAAATTGCAGACCTGTGGGGAAAAGATGAACTATTCAGTAAACGGTGCTGAGATAATTGATTATCCTTAAAAGAAATCCTACCTTATACTATACCCAACAGCAAATTTCAGATGGATTAAAAACCATGAAAAGCAAACCTCTAAGACTTTAAGAAGACACTATAAGAGAATATCTTTATGACCTCCAGTTAGGAAAAAGAAAATTATTTTTGACAACACACAAAGCATCAACCACAAAGGATTGATAAATTCTATCTAACTAAAAGTCAGAAAATCTTTTCATCTTAGGATACCATAAAGAAAATAAATGGAGAAGCCAGTACTCTTAGAAGATGTTTGGAACATATATTATCTATTTCTTATTAAGAATTTCTTTTTAAACTATAGTCCTATCTTCCCCGAAAGAATCAATGCTTCAGTATCTTACTCCTCCTATTTCTTTATCTATTTCTTCCTTGTGCATTGAAGAGTAGGTTCCCCATAAACACTGTTGATCAACAGACTTTTATTTTAGGCTGTTTTCTGTTGCAGCATATGTAAAATTTTACCTTGCTTTAAACAAAGGCTACTAACTATAGGTGGCATTGTTGTAGCATATATCACGGTCTCAATTACCTGTATGACAGCAAAGACTGATACTAGTAAAACTTCATTTAAGTTTTTTAATTCAATTGAACCAGAAGGTCATTGACACTTCAGTAATTGCTATTGAAAACCATTCGGTTAAAAGAGAAAAACACACACACAAATCCACATACAAAATAAATTCTGACCCAATCTTTACTACAGATGATTCATTTTAAAAGAATTACCTAGTATGGTTCTTGTTACCAGATCATTACTGCAATTATTTTACCTAATAAATTTTTTAATGATTCTAAAACAATAGTCAAACATGACATAATTTATATAACCCAAATAAAGAAAAAAGTGTTTTCTTCACCTTTTTTTCTGACTGCAAAGAGAAAAGTCCAATTTTTAAGCTTTGTTCTGGTTCTAAATTATGGAATAAACACAAAGAAATGAAAAGAACAAGAGAGAGGAAAGAAGTGGTTTGGAAGAATCTGGAAGAGCAGCCCTCCTAGTATAGATGGGCACCACGGCCAACAGGCTGGTAACTGCAGTGTGAGGCCTTGGTGCTTTCCATATACTGCTGAATGCTGGTGACCTGGTTATTTCCTCTTGACTAGGGCCCTCTGGGAAAGTCTTTTTCCGATTTCCTCTCTGTTTTCATTCCAAGAAGACAGGGCTTAGTATAGGTAGGTGACTAAAATTCCCTTTTGTCTGTGAATGTTTAAAAAAGCATTACCACATGAAAGCATGGCAGAGAGAGGGTGTGAAGCAACATCTCAGACTAGATATTTAATCTGTAAAGTCTGGCATCTGTCACCTCGTCCATTAGTTCTCGTGTTCCGACAAGTAGGGACCTTCTCTCTCTCTCTCTTTTTTTTTCCCTAAATTATAAAAGTCATTATTAGGCTAACAAACTCTGTTGTTAAAAAGCCAAGCCAGGGGCCGGCCTGGTGGTGTAGCAGTTAAGTTCGTGTACTCCACTTCGACAGCCCAGGGTTTCACAGGTTTGGATCCCAGGTGCAGACCGACGCATCGCTCGTCAAGCCATGCTGTGGTGGCGTCCCATATAAAGTAGAGGAAGATGGACACGATGTTAGCCCAGGGCCAGTCTTCCTCAGCAAAAAGAGGAGGATTGGCAATGGATGTTAGCTCAGGGCTGGTCTTCCTCACACACACAAAAAAAGCCAAGCCAGCACAATACCAGAATATATGAATAGAAATGCACTACATAAGAATCATTGATATCTAATTATTCTAAAGTTTTTTTTTTTTTCCTTAAAGACACTGTATTTCAAGGCTATATAACCAATATCATACATGGAAAACTTAGAGCTCAGAAAAGAACAGTGAAAACGGACACAGGTATGGAAAATAGCAACTGAGAAAACATATACGTTAATATGACAAATGGTGATAAGCTGAAGGAAGATCTAGGTATACTATCACTCTTCTCACATACAGATGGTGGCTCCTGATATTGTGGAAACAACTTGGAGTTTAGAAACACAAACACCTGGATCTGAGACCCATCTGTCCATCTGTGTCATGCACAAGCCATGTGATCCTGAACAAGTTCCATGATCTCTCAGGGCTGTTTATGAAAGGAGGGGAAATAATACTCAACTCCCCGAGTTGTTCAAAGATTCGACGAGATGATGTACTTAAAGCACTTTGTAAACTGTAAGACACTATACAAATGTGACTCAATAATTATCAAAACAGATTCTCCCTGGAGGAAAGAACAAAGGAAACGGGCTTATTAAATGATAGCAAAAGAAATTTATATTAAGCAGTAAGAAAAGCATCCCTACTGTGACACTGATTTCAGGGCAGGGAACGGAGTTGCTTTCTGAGGTATAAACCACCATTGCTTGGGAGAATGAAAACAGGCTTGCCTAGAGGTAGAGGGATAGAGTATGTGACACTTTCTGGTGCCACCCAGGATAAAAATTGGGTTCAAAGTTAATCAAATTCCTCAGCCAGTTCAGTCTTCTAAAGACAGGCTTATACAATGTATAATCTAACAACATCAAACTATGTAATTCTAAAGCATTTGCTGTCTTCCTCTGAATGAAGATGGGTCTATCCCCCTTCGTTATCCCCAAATGAAGCATTTTTAAATAAGCCACCAACCTGTAAAATTTGATGGAATTTTTCCAAATATTAAACATCCAGAGCCGTCCTTAGGGAATCCCAAGGAAGAGGAAGATGCTTCCCACAGAGGACATCAAGGACCCACTCTGGGCAGGGTTCTATGCCAAGTGCTGGGAAGACAGAGGAAAAGCTAAAGCAGACATAGTCTCTGCCCTCAAGGAGTTTCAGGCCAGTGGGAGAGGCAGATGTTACTCAAAGCCACACTCTTGAAAATAAGTGCCTTGACAGTGTACAATAAAGGGATTTGACCGACACAAACAAGCCAAGTCAGGGTTACCTGAGGATGAGAAGATAGAGCAGATATCTGAGAAAGCAGTAGGTATTAACTAGGCAAAGATAACATTTGGAGATTTCTAAGCAGAGAGAACAGCGGGTGCAAAGGTCCAGTGGCAGAAGGGAGCATGGTGAGTGCAAGGACCTGAAAGGAGGTAGCAGGGCAGGCAGACAGGGTGGGAAGCATGGGTGAGATGGGGTGAGAGAGGTGGGTAGGGCCAGCCCAGACAGGGAATTTTTGGGCCATGTTTAGGATTTTGGTCTTTAACCTTAGAACAATGTGAAGTCACTGGTGCAATGTAGGTTAAGAGAAAAGTAAACCACAGAACCTAAGAATTGCTTGTGGAAGGGATGAGAAATGGCTTTAACAGCTTTGCGATGAAATGGAGGGAGGATTAAAAATCAGTGGATGGTTCCTTAAGACACAGGTGTACTGCCAGCAATCTTCTCTCCCCCCCAGAGTGGATCATACAGCCTGATCATCTTTATTTCTGTACCACATGGGCAACTCTGCTCAGCAAGTCGTTCACCCCTCACAGACACTGAATGTTGGGCCGTGGGGTGTTTGGGTATTGGCAGTACTGGATGGAATATGCATTTCCTAAAATGGAATGAGTGTACAGAGGGGTGACGGTGGCAGCTGACAACGAATAAGAATCAGTATGTGTCTCTCTGATCCCAGAGGTAGACCGGTAAGGTGAAATCGTCATCCAAACTTACTCCTTCTTTCTGCTCTAGATAATGGCTCTCTATATTAAAAATGTTCTACTATTAGTAGTTCTGTATTTATAAAAGGAGAAGAGAAGAAAAAAAAAAAAAAAAACCCTGGCAGGGAAATAATAACAAAATGCATGATTCACAGAGGTGGTGGGAAGATATAATGTTATTTTACATATTTGATATAAAGCCTAAATTAAGCCATAGAAAAGAGGCCATGAATCTTCAAAGCCTCATTATCAAGCCTCCCTAAACTTCAAATACAGAAAAATACATTTCATAAACAAAGACCGGATAGGATTTTAATAGTACAATAAATTTCACAGACATTTGCACTAATCACATTTCATTACATTTTTTTAAAAAAAGAAATTCCAGTTGATGGAGAGTCAGATTTTGAAAGAGGGTACAAAATATCTTTTAGGGAGCAAGTTTTTGACTAACCATGAAAATGCAAGCTGAATTTATTATGGATACATCAAATACTGTGCAACTGAAAAACTGCACTTATGCTTTTTCTTCCTATTCTTCATATTCATTGCGTCAGAAGCCAATCTCCTAAGTGTCTCATGACATATCTTTCCTCCAAACCATCCCAAATAGCAGGAAACTCAGACCTCAGAGTTGTCAACCCCTAAGGTCTATGATCCTGGATGCCTTTCAACAGCTCCATTTTTTTTCAATATGTGGGTGAGTCTTCTAGAGCAAGTTTCCATCTATTCTTTATCTGATTTTGTTGAAGACACTCTGACTTGAATGCCATCACCACAATAATCTCATACCCAGAGAAAGAGGTACATTTATCCAGTACTGTCCTTAGAACACAGCAAGAGGAGCTCAATCTGGGCCCTGCACTTTAGTGGGCCCTTATTTGTCTGTGCCCTTCTCCATGGTATGAGACATCTTTAAGGTCAAGGGCATGTGCCCACCTAGAGCCCATCATGCCCCCCTTTTAGACCCTGTTAAGTCCTGGGGCCCTAAAATTTCCTACTCTAATTGTCCTAAGCTTACTTTAGGCCTGAATCCATCCTCCCAGTGGCTGGTTGTTCTACCAGTGGTATACTCCTGCGCCCGAGGGGAAGCCAAAAAGTAGCTATTTCAAAGGGTTATAAATTTGTAGACTGGGGGACCCATTCTTATGTGCACAAGGCGTATTGAGATGCTGGAAGAAGCTGGGAGTAGGAAAAGAGGGGGTCAGGATGGGGGTTGGGAGCCAAGACGCAGTTCTTGTCATGTTGCCATGTTCTGGGGAAACACTCCAAGACGTCTGGGATTCTACATTAGAATTTGGCATTCCAGGTCATTTCGAACAGTATTCTCAAAGTTTAATGCGCTAACAAAGTACCTGGAGGTCTTTTACAATGTAGATTTTGATTCAGAAAGTATGAGGTAGGGCCTGAAAGTCTGCATTTCTAATGAGCTCTGAGATGATACTGATGCTGATCCTGGTATGTGGGCCAGACATTAAGTAAAAAGGATCATGAAGGTATATTTGTCAGGGCAGAACAATAGAACATGTTTTATTTAACAATTTGTCACTTTGATTTGTAGCTTTCAAACAATCGTGGTACATGGGCCTCCATCTGTTCCCCTGCCCTAGCCCCCCAAATATTAGGGACATCCCTATGTTTCTCTTTCATCAGTGACCCCCACATTTTCATAGAAATCTCATCATAAGGGAAGGGTTAGGTTGCAGTACAAAGTCTTGACAGAGAATTAACTGCTTCTGTTAATTTTGCTTCAAACAATGCACCGGGTAGTTGCCCAGGGTCTCCACAGATTCTGATTCTGATACTGTGGACAAAGTGAGGATTCAAGCTCCTACAGCAAATCCACTCACCTACCTTCACTGCTGCCAAGCCCTTGGGCTCCAATTCGAATTTTTAATAGTCATCTTGTAACTAGAAGCAGGGGAACCAGAGCAGAGAGTAGAAACTGCCACTCCTACTCAGGAAAATGTATGCCTTCAGTGGATGCAGGCTTACCTGTGGTTTAGACGCATAGCTATCCTGGGGGATTCTCCTGCCCTGCCCTTCCTCTCTCACCGTGCTCAACTTTCTTGCTCTATTTTCCTCATTCCAGCAACTTCCTGAAGCCCCAGGAATGAACATGAGATGTCCCTCCACTTATTTCGTTCTTTGATTTCTTTTTATCAAAGTTTTGTAGTTTTCCTCATATGGATCTTGCACATATTTTGTTAGATTTACACCTAAGGATTTCATTTTTGGGGGTGCTAATGTAAATGGCATCGCCATCTGCTTTTTCTTCTGCAAGGAATTTTCTTCTACTTTTACTCTTCCCTCTTCTTAGGCTAACTCCTGTTGAACCTTCAGGTCTCAGACTACTGGTCACTTTGTTTGAGAAATCATTCTTAAGCACGTATTTAATCATTCATCCAATCACGCATGCATTCAGTTAACAAACATATATGGAATTTCTCCTATGTGCCAGTTGTTATTCTAAGTTCTGGAGATAAGGCAGAGACATAACATTCTCTACCCCCCATATTCTAATGGGAAAGTGGGGGCAATAACAAATGGAAACATAAGAAAATCTTTCTGATAACAGTTACCCACTTGTGGAGGTACTCATTAAATAATGAATGGATGAATGTTGAAGTCCCTTATGGAGACCAAGGAACTTTATTTTTGGTTAGCCTTTTCCTCCACCAAACTGAAAAAAAAATTACATAGAGGATCTCTTTTAGCTTTCTATTGATTGCAGCCCCTGAACTAATTCAACGATGAGTTCACCTTCAGTGCATAAGAAATACTTAAATGATTGACTGACAGATGTTTTAGGAAGCACATTTTGCATTGTTGGCCCTTCTCTAGAAATTTGCAAACAAGAATGCTAAATCTGAGATGGAGAGTGCCTTTCAAAACTGATACGTGTGGGGCCAGCCCCAGTAGCCTAGTGGTTAAGTTCAGCATGCTCTGCTTCAGCAGCCCGGGTTCAGTTCCCGGGCACGGACCTACACCACTCATCTTTCAGTGGCCATGCTGTGGTGGCAGCTCACATTACAAAAAGAGGTAGATTGGCAGCGGATGTTAGCTCAGGGTGAATCTTCCTCAGCAAAAAAACGAAACAAAACAAAACTGATACATGTGGTTTCTTTTGACTCTGAAGGGAAAGCACAGAGGCACATAAAAGAATCATCATCTTCTTTATTTCAAATTAAAACTTATTGCTTTCCCTACCCCAGATTCTAACTCAAACAGCAACAAATCCCATAGCCTTTCACCAGAATCTGGTTCAACTGAGCCACTGATGGTGATTTTTTTCTTCAGGTATTACATCAGGCAGAAAATGGTAAGGAACCCTAGTAGAAACATTGCTGAAGCCACCAAAAGTTTTACTATCCATGGAAAATATCCACAAATAAAAATGAAGGTGAGAAAATGCATCACTAGAAATCTAATGTGCAGTTGGCTAAATGATAAACCAATTTGAATTAGTGAATACTAATTGAAAAACCGCATGACAAAGTATTTTCCCATTAAAACAGGAATTTGCTAAAGGCATTTTCAATTATTTATCATGCTTCGGTAAAAAGCTTCACACATCCTAACAACACTGTGTCTTCTTCAACTTTGCCTACTGATCGAATTTTTCACACAACAGCACCTAGCCCAAATGACTTTAAAAATTATATGACAATGACCTTGACAAGGTTCTTCAATTTTGATCAGGTTCTTTTTTCTTTCTCTCTACAGTCCTCACACCTAACTGAATAGATGCTTTTAACTTGATAACCTAATTATTATCTGTGAGTGCTAATATTTTTAACCTTATCAAGGCTTATCTGCACCCCAGAAACTCACAGTTCACTGGACTTGACTAGACAAGTAGAATGTTTAGAAATTTTTGACCATCTAAAAGGACATTTTAGATGAAGGACTATCTCCCTTTGAAGTTCACAAATATTTGAATGTCCTTTCAATTGCTTAGATAACTTACTCTTCTCAAAATCAGGGCACAGGTGACTGCTGGGAGCCAAAATTGTGGATTCCAAGCCTACAGGGAAGGGAATATATTTGGAACAAAATACCCTGTTGGTGCTCAATAAATGTTTATTAATGAGCCCCATTTTGTGACCCGGGCGTGGAGAATAAATCCAAGGAAGGAAGATTATGCAAATAGACAGAAAGGTCACCCAGCCCTACATGGGGGTGTGGCCCAGGGTGGGGGCAGGACCAAGTCATTCAGGTGATTGGACATTCTCCTGGGTGTACAGCAGTGACCCTGGCAACCCAAACACAATAGTTATCTATTCCATTATAAAATAATGTAGAAGAACATTTTAGTCAGTGGCTGCAAAAACCGTTTGAGAAAACAAAAACAGTCTCTCCTCAGAATAGCATCAAGAGATTCTTAGGCCAGAAGATTCTTGATGGAGGATAGAGAGTGAAGAGAATTAAAGCTCAGCCTATAGGAATCATTAGTAATTGGTATGTCCACATGTATAATCACCGGATAGGGGAGCACTCTCATGAAGCCAGGCTTAAAAACAGCTTTTTAGTGAACAGATTTATCAGGAAAGTGATGTATTAGAAAGAATTACAAGTACTGGGAATTCATGTGATCCAAACTGACCACATTGAGCAAGGGCCACTCCAAAGGCAACATTTACAAAACAACATCACCTTCTCTGATACGACACAGAAAAGTGACAAAACAGTTACCAAAATGCCTTCTAAGATTTATATGTCCTTTCTCTCCAATATTGCAGAGAAGAATGTTTGTATGATGTGGTACCAGTCACTAGCTATTTAAAATTACTGTTTTTAATCTAGGAAGTAAAACCGAAATTTGCCATGGTTTATTTTAATAAAATATTTATGGATACTTCAGGAAAAAAGCTAAACAGCTCTGATCTGAAAGCGAACAGTGAAGCAACTAAATTGATATCTTCGCAGTGGGACGTACAACTCAAAACACACGCACACATAAGATATTGTGATGTCTAACATTAAACTATATTTCGTAGACTTTCTCTTCTTTTAATTGAAATCTTATCTGAGCTGGAGATTACCTCATTTCCTTCAGCTATGTTCACCTTTTCTAGCCTGAAGGTCTATAACTTGTAAATTATTAAACAATCATATTTGTAGCGGCAAATTGATTTTTGAGAGAATCCATATTGATTGAGACATTTAAGACTAATGATTTTGAGGTTAAGGTGTTTAGATATCACAATCTCTGATGAACTAAATTGGTAGGGCTTTTTTTCTATTTATATTATTTTCCATTAATAGATAGTTCAACTTGCTCTTCAGCCTTGAATCCATCCATTAGACCAATAAGTGGGGCCAGTTGGCTTTCTCAATTGCCAAAGCCCTTGATATGCCCAAACAATGCCAGCTGTTGCCCACATCCATAAATAGATGGAAAACTGTGATAGGTTAGTCAGCTGGTTAGCATCCTGACTATCAGAGGTCAAAGTCATATTTTTAATTGTTGGTTAGGCTAAGTAGTCTTGCTCTATTCCAATAATTCAGAAGGTGTCCCTAAACCACAAATAACTGCCAATAGGTTACACAAGAGTCACTGGATGAGAGTGCAGTGGCCAAAACTAGGTAAATTAATTGCTAGTTCCCAGAAAAAGGAATACCAAGTGCATAGTCGAATGTACTTCATCGCAGGTCAGCACCTCCATCTTCTAAAGATAATCCATGTTCATATCCTAAAGCAACTCCTAACAACATTATTAGTGATGTTCTGCACTGACTCAACTCCTAAAAAAGCTCTTTAGGTAACTGAAATGCTGGAAGCTCATAAGCTATGGTCTCAGCACTTAATTAGGAAGATTATCTTTATGATACCAATTCTGCAGGAAATCTGAGTTTAAGCGTCTGCGCTGCCATTGAACCAAACTTGGCAAAAAGTATTGAACATCACCAGGCCTCTGTTACTTAATCTGAAAGATGAGTTAATGTATAAGTTCAACTAAAATAATGTCAATAAAAATGTTTCCATTTTTAAAGTACAATACAGGCGCACATGTAAACTTTTCTGATTATGGGTGATATTAGTTAGAAATCGTCTAAGGTTTTTAAGGTTGTGGAATGAGAGCCTGCAGTTCAAAGATTTTCTTTCTCTCTTACCCCACATCCAAACCGTCACCAAATCCTGTTGTCACTACCTTCAAAGTATATGCAGAGACCCTCCAACCACTTCTCCCACCTCCATGTGCACCTCTAGAGTCCAAGTCACTGTCACCTCTCCCCTGGATTATTGCATTGTCTCCTAATGGGTTTCCCTCCTTCTGTCCTTGTCTCTTCCCAGTTTATTCTCTAAACAGCTACAGGATTGATTCTTTACAAATGTAAGTTAGATTATGTCACTCTTCTCAAAATCCTGTAAATGGCTTCTTCTCATTCAGAGTACAAGCCATAGCCATGACAGGTGACCTAAATGGCCCGACACACCTAGCCTGCCCCCATTTCTTCCCTGACATCATCTCTCCCTGTTCTCTCCTTGTAGAAGTCACTCCAGTCCCATTGCTGTCCTGGCTTTCCTAGAACATACCGGACACCTCCTTTCCCCAGAACGCTTGTATCTGCTATACCCACCACCTGGCTTCCCCCCTTCCAGCCATCCACACCCTCCACCTCTTCAGGTCTTGTTGCAAATGTCATCTTCTCAGTGGAGTCTTCCCTGACCACCCTATTTTAAATTACAACCCAATCCTCCTTCCCTCACTCTATTTTTTCCATCACCTGACATACTGTCTATTATTCTCCTTTGTTTACATTCTTACTAGGATGTAAGTTCTATGGAGGCAGAGGGTCTGTGTCCTTTGATCATTGCTGTATGCCCAGTGCCTAGAACAGTGCCGGGCCAATAAATGTATGTTAAAGAACAAAAGAAAGAAAGAAAGAAGGAATGGATTTTCTAACAATATTCTTGATTCTCACGAACCAATACATATATGCCTAGTTTTTAATGTAGTATATGATCAGGGCACTTTCCAAAATTATGTTGCCACAAATGTCCCCACCCCACTGGTTATAACACTACAAATCAGTCACAAACCCTAATGTAACTTTTAAGCTTAAACTAAAGTGGAAAGGGATTATTACCATAATTGGACCCATCATCATTCCTGCTTATTTAAAGAAAAAAATGTAGGTAACTTCCAACATGTTCATCCTTCCAAAACTTGCTAATTGACTTGAGCGTCTGAAATTCCTGATCTGACAATAGCCTGGACTTAACTCTGGCAGATAATTCATTTTCCAAAGGGGAAAAAAGTAGCAATAAAAAGATCTCAACGTTTCTCAAACTGAGGTTCATAATATTGCTATCCCTAAACCACATATGCATTAGTCTCCAAAATTCTCAAGGTAAAGAATAAAAAGGCTGGTTGATAATTTTTTCAACAGAAAAATGGGCAGCAGCACTTTAAAACTTCTCAGTTGGAAAGGGATATTTTTGGTCAATGATCTATTTTTATTTCTGCTCTGCTGTTTCTCGAGGAGTCCAATGACAAGGACCTGTCCTTCAAAGTTTTAGTCTGTGGGCACAGAATTAGCATTTTCAATTACTTTCCCTGGATGAAGTATACAGGTCTCTTTCCCTCCCCGACCCCCACCATTCTCTTTCTCTTCTTCTCTCCTCTCGGAGGACAGGGAGGGCAGATTCTGGGTTACCTTTCCTTTTTTTTTTTTTCAGAATTTTCTCAGCAGGCTACAAACATACTTTAAAAAGTAATTTATTAATTTTTTTTCCAAAAAAATAAGAATCGCAGATAGGAGTTAAACATCGTATGATGTATGCTTAAACTGTCAAGGCTATCTATTTTAGTTAACAAATTTGTTTTGTGTCATTTTTAATCAGCCGACATATATTTTTGTTACTATTGATTCTGCAGCAAAGCCAGTTAATGCTATTATCTTGGGTAATATACTCATAATAGTTTCCCTTACAGACATTTTTAATAAAAACAAACATTAATTGGAGACTCAGAAATGAGATAAGATTGCTTTACCAACCAAGGAACAACCATCTTTCTATTTCACATTCTTCTTTCAATGTCCTGTCTTTTATCACCTTTTTAACACAACAATCTCGCCAGATCAAGGACAGATATGGAGAGAGGAAGACAAAAAGAAGCAGCTTCTGTTTAATTTTTGGTAAAGCCATTATCCAAAAGGAAGAAAACCAGAAAGCCAGGAGCAAGGGTTGAGCTGAGGTGATGGGAGTCATAAATTCTTCTATTATGATGTTAACTGTCTTGCCAACTTGGATTGTCCTGGATCTTGGAGGGTCCTTCCTTTATTCTGGCTTTGGTCTCCTTTACTCAGAGAAATAAACGATTCTCAACCACTTTGGAAATACACAGTGCTCATTAAAAAGGCATGCACAGAATTCTGAAAGTATCTACTTCAATTCTCAACCTTTATGTATTCTGTTGCTCTACTTTTAAGCCTTGAGAGGAGGTGCTAGACACACAGAAGTCTGGGGTCTAATCTCTTTGATTGCAAAGAGTCATCTTTAATCAAAGGGATTAAAACACTGGCAACTGATGGAATAACCAGGACATCTCTTACATCAATGGGAAAAGACCACATTTGTTGACCACCTACTGCATACCAGTCCCCCGTAGGATTCTTTACATATTCCATTTCAAGGAGCAGATACCTGGGACAAATCGTCTTAATCACTTACCCTAAAGAGCTGAGCATCAAATTGTCTCACCCTGTGACAAAAATTGCAAAAAGGACTGCTCTCCATGACAGATCCAACCACTTTCTGGAAGTTCATTAGCTCTGCAATTCTCCCAGAGCTGAAATCTACTTCAGAGCATGTTTGCAATTTATCTAATACCAACTAATAGAAGCATCCAATCTAAGTTACTTGGAAAGGTGTATTCAACAAAATTGCTACTGCTAATACAAAAAGAATGAAGAAATTGTTCAGTATTGGAGATGTATAAATATGCAAAATACAAATCACTTTAATAACTCTAAATTAATACTCACTTTCAGCTAAGTATAGCCTCGTATGTCAAAGGATAAAATGCTTCTAAAAGTGTGTGTGTTTAGCACACACATTATTACTCCCTTCCCCGCTCCCCTCCAGCACTCCCAGCTTAAAATAAAAAGAAGTTGGAAAGAAATTAAACTAGGATGCTACTCCATGAGGTTGTAATGTTTAAACTATTGGGTGAATCTCTAAACCACGTCAGTCCCATTGGCTGTTAAGTTTACCTTTAGCAGGTGTAACCTTCATAACCCAGTGTCTCCATTGGTCTGACATTTACATGGCAATATCTTTTTAAAGCAATAGACTTCAATGTTAAACACCTCTTAATTATGGGCTCATTGAACAAAGGTAGCATTCATCTCTTCATTCCACAAAGACAGGCAACGGCAGCAGTGGTAGCAATTTTTATTTGTAGGAACCTAACTGCCACTTAGACTCATTTTTATTACGCTTCAATAATGAGGTTTGTGTTTTGTTTCATGCTTAAACGATGGATTGTACTCAAATGAATCTGTCTTTCCTCCTTATTACTCTGATGACTTTCATAAGGAAGGAGAGAGAAAGAGAGTGTTTAGGCACATTCCATTCTGTACCTTGCCTTAAATTAAGTGCACCAGAGGGGAAACAAGTAAATTTGGAGTTTCCCCCACCCCATTAGTTTAGTCACAGTGGACTCCAGCGTATGGAGCATATACAGCAAAGATGGAATCATTTTCCTTCTTGTATTACACTCAATACTTTTTACATTAATATTCACCCAAGGGTTAAAAGCAATGGAATGTCATCTTTTTCTTTTCTGTTTCTCGCATTGTTTGGAGAAATTCTGGGAATAGTATTGGAGCAAGAAATTATATACTTGCTCCATTATTGGCTTAAAAATTCTTTTAGGGGAAACTTTCTTTGCCATCCTCTAGACTATGGTACATTTCCCCTGCCTTCTGCCCCCTGCACCTTATCTGTCAATCCCGTAGGAGTCAAATTCTAATGACCTAACAATATTAGGAGGAAAAGTTCTTAAAAATTGGAGATTACAGAAACTAATTTTCCAGTAAGGACTTGCACTTCTGCTTTTAACCTAAGATAGGAGGTGGACTAGTTTTTGAAATAAATTTGTAGCTACACTTACAGTCTTAATTTTACTTTATATTTGTAGAGCACTTTCTCAAACCCTTCCACATGGAATGTGAAGGCTGAGAAGGTCCTTAAAAATTGAGAATAGGTACAAGGCCAAGGTCCCACAGCTGGCTCGTGCCTGGGTCTCCAAGAGCCTAAGTGTCCCGACTCTCTACCCAGCCTCCTTTCTTCTATGAACTATTCATTATGCCAGGTAATCGCAACCTCCTAAGTTGTTGGGTGAGAATAATTAACCAACTGGAGGAATGGGGAAAATTAAGACATAGAGAAATCAAGTCATTTGTGTAAAACAAAGGTTGGCCATGACTGCTGATAGGCCAAATCTGCCTCCTCCAATTTCTACCCTCCTACCCCCACCTGCTTTTTCAACTAAAGTTTTATTGGGACGCAGCCAAACTCATCAATTTAAGACTAAGACTACTTGTGCACTTTAATGGCAGAGTTGAATAAAAACAGAAAATATTTACTATCTGGCCTTCATGGAACAAATTTGCCAGCTCCTGGTCTAAAGGACACAGTTAGTGTCAAATCTGGTATTAAAACCCAAATGTTTTAATTATTTTCACACAGGGAATAAAACATCATGAATTTAAATGTGCTACCCTAATCCTACCAGAATCAAGAAAGATCTCCTGGACATTGTGAGCTGAACTCTGCAAAGGCATATCCAACATGTATCTTTCAATCTCTATCCATATTTCTAACCCCGTGGCCAACCCCGTGTCTCAGTTCCCCAACGCTGTGTGTAATGTTTCTGAATGCCAATCTCTTTAATGACAGTCAGGGCAGAAAGAGCCATCTCTATGCATGTACGCCATCCAGTTCCCCTAATGTACAGGTACCTTGCATTAAAAAAGAAATTTTTTCTGTGTATCCATTGCTGAAATGAGAACTGTGGGCCATTTTGGCATCTTGAAGAAGGAGTCCAAGGTCTCTTCTCTTTATTTTCCTCTTCTCTCCACCCTCTTTTCCCAGAGGAAAACATTTCTGGAGTTGAGAAGGTTACATGCTTAAAGAGATGAAATATTCCAGGGGCTGAAGGCTACTGCAACCAAGTGCACACACACTGGGACTTCTTCTCCTTCACTCACTCCATCTGAATAGTCAGCCCACTTTTGAGAAGAGAAGTTTCCTCCCATGTTCTCTCTCCATTTTCCTCCTCCTCCCTCCTTCCTTTTCTCCTAGAAGCTAGCCAAGTATACTCATAGATGTAGCTGAGACCGGCTCAAGTTTGAAAACTGAAAAGCCCCTCTAGCACTTCCCCGCTCTCTGGCACTATCTCCTCCAGCCCCAGCTCTTCAGACCATGATGGAGATGTGCTGGATAAGCCTTTCCTTGAAGGGTGTAATGTGTGATTCAGGATTAGCCTCATGGGACGATAAGCCTCTTCTCTGAACTTACCAGAGTTCTGCTTTGGGATCTGGCCCCAAACATACAATCCCAAAAATGTATTACTCCCACCTTCTACCCGCACCCTAACCTGTGATTTGCCAGTCATAAATATCCCTTGGGGTTCTCAAGAGATGGAAAGCTTGGTCACAGATGGGATTCTTAGATTCTTGGGTCTTCTGGTCATGATATCAAGGAGACAATATAGTGTAGAGTAGTGGAGCCAGAACATCTGGATTCAAAATCCAGAATCAGCCACTTATTAGCTGCTTGGCCAATCACTCAAACTCTGTGCCTCTGTTTCCTTGTCTGTAAAATGGGATAATACGAGACCCTACCTCATAGAAGTGTAGCGAAAATTAAATGGGTTAATAGATGCAAAGTACTTAGAACTATGACAGGTACCGTAACAAGGACTATAAGTGTTTAACAATTGGATTGAAAATTAAAATTTTATTTTAGAGGAAGACCATCATCGACACATTACACATATAGTCAGCTGTCCAATTTCAGAAGAGGGCTTAAAAATGATTTAATACAAACACATATGTTTCACTGAGCCACTAGTTATTTTTAAAGTAATTCCTAAAGCACCATAACCTCTAGAGCCAAACGATCCAATATTTGAAATGGCCATCTCCCAAGAGAAGCTTCTAAAACATTGCTAAACCCAGGGACTTTTCCATACAATACTATTGTTTCACCTTCTTTTCTTTCCACCCAATTTAAAACCTAACTTTCTAGTCCAAAATCCCTTCTGTCATGAAGTCCTTTTAAAACCCTACTCTGTCTTGCCTATTTATGAATGTGTGTAGTAATACTGTTTGCCTTCTGTGCTGCATCACCATGCATGGAATGACAACCTTGCTTCGTAAAATTCACTAGCTATGACCTCCATGTCCTCTGATGGCTCTTGTTCAAATGCGCCCCCATTGCCTAAGTTTGGGTCAGGTATCCAACTGTCTCCTAGACATCTCCAGGTATATGTCCCAAAGGAACATCAAACCTGACAAAATTAAACTCACAATTTTTAATCCAAGTCTTTTCCATTTTTTTTTACATTTCTCATCAAATTAATAGCACCATTGCTTACTAATTTTTTTCAAACCAGAAATCTCTCTTCCATTCCTCCCATCTTCTCTTTCCTCACATCTAATGAGTGACCAGCCTCATCTATTCTATCTATTGAACACTGCTTAAATCTATCCCACCTCTCCAACTCTACAGGCACTGTACCAGTTCACACCCACATAATCTCATCCAGGACCACTGCAATAGACTCTAGCCTTGACCACTCCCCCAACCCCTTCAATCCATCATCCAAGGTGCTGCTTCCCTAACCTCAACTGGACCACTCCTCCACAGCCTCACATTACTTCAATGGTCTCCTCACTCCTCCACATAAACCCACATCCCACTGCATGTACACAGTGTCCATGATAACTCTATCTGTTAACCAGTCTTGGCTCCCTCTCTTGCCTCCACTCATTCATCTTCCATTTTATGCTTCAGCAATATAGAGCCAGTGTAGTTTCCAAAACATCCCAGGTGGTCTCCTGTCTTTACACATGCCCTTCTCTCATCCTGGAATGCTTTCTCCCACCTTGTCCATAGGGAAACTACTACTTACCCATAAATTCTCAGATCAAATGTTACCCATTTGCATCCTTTCCTGACTATACTCTTTACTCAGCACCTACTAAAACAGCCCCATATGATGCTAGCCACTCGTTACATAGCAGTGCACATGAAAGCAATCCCTGGAAACAGGGGTGCCTTTTCCTCCATGCCACCCTTGGCCCTAATGCATCTTTCTATTACAGCAAAAAATGGTATTAAGTTGGAGTTATGTGCATGTCTGTCATTCCACGCTACCATAAGTACAGTACTCAATAAAATATGGTTAAAGAATGAAAAAGTATACTTTGCCTCTTTGACTAATTTATCCTCTGGTTTTTCTGGATTTCTCGAAGGACATAACCTAATACAAGGCACAGTGGTCAACAGTATAGGCTTTGGGGTCAGCTAATCTCAGTTCCAAAGTTGGTTCCACTATTCATGTGACCTTGGGCAGGCTACTTATCTTCTATAAAATGGAGACAATGATGTTCTATTTCATAGGGCTGTCATGAGGAGTCAATGACACAATACAAGTAAATAACTCAAAACAGCACTTGGCACAAAGGAACTCTTCAATAAATGCTAATTTTTATTATTTTATATTTAATACTGCACATCTACATATATGAGACAATAAATTGTGGAAATAAAAATTAATCTCTTGGTTCAAGTAGTCACTTATTCAACAATTTTTACCTCCCCTATTATTTCCAACTGTGTTGAACCTAAAGAGTTAAACACACACACACACACATTTTTCCAACCAAGGCTTGTCATCTGAGGATGTGGGTCGGGGAAGGGAGTGCTGCTGGTTATGGATGTTAAATCAACAATTTTTTCTTACAACAAACCCTGGCACCCTGTTCTCACCATGTCATGGCCTGTGATGACTTAGTGTCTCCCAAGCATGACCAAGCGATTAGCAGGACTGTGTCTGTGCATCTCGACAGTAATGGGAGCTCTCTTTCCATTTGCCATGTATCGAAGCCTGAGCGCTTCGCTGCCTCGTGCATTTTCAGCTTGATGAATTCATTATTCTCCATATATTTCTCCTCCCTCCTTCAGAGGAAGCCTTTCCCTAAAACACCAGGATTTTTACCCCATTTTCAAAAACAGGTGTTTTTTCAACATGAAACTTTGACATCAAGTCTGCGACAGATTAGCTGCACCCAATGCCACTTTAAGAAGAAGAAAATAATGAAATGTTAAGTTCTCTAATACAAATACCACAGTATTGTCTTTCGCCAGATAGAAAACACACAGGTGTAAGTTGGGTATTTTCTAAGAAAAAGGTATTTTTTCAGATCTGTAAAGGAACGAGGCAAAGGTGATTTGTCCTAGATGGGCAATGGTATGCTAAGTCTAAACAACAGGGCTGAGAGCTTCTCTCTCACTGTTTGCTTGTTTTCCCCCATAAACAAACCCCTGCCATATCTGGAACATATCCTTCCCCATCCCTTCCATACAGAGCACACCTGCTCATCCCAACTCTGTACTCATGGGCGAGTATGCAATCGGAGGGTGACAAGGGCGATTTCTGCAGAGCTTGTGGTTTTATAAAGCACCTTCAGGAGAAAAGGCAAAGAAAGGAAATTATCCTAATGGAATGGAAGAGAAGATAGTAGAAGAACACCTTACTTAAAACCAATCCGTGCCTTCCAAATTTACTCTTTCCAGCCATATGATTGACTTTCAGTAGCAAGAGAGCTGTAGGGGAGAAATCCACTCCACAATAAGCAATAGACAAAGAGGAGTTTCTGACATTTCTGAATCGAGACCTAGAGTTTAACATGCAATAAAGACTCTGCCCATATAAAAGACGACATCATATGCACTGGTCTTTTCAGCCACTTACAGGTGCCTAGGTGACAATCATCATCAATTTTACCTTCACACACACAAGATAACATGAGCCATCAGAGAATTGTATCTAAGGGCAATTAGGATAATGGTTAAAAGCTCTGGCCCAGGAGTCAGACCACCTAAGTTTGAAACCCGACCAGCTCAGTGACCTTGAATAGGTTGTTTAACTCTCTAAACCTCAGCTTCCTTATCTGTAAAGTGGGAATGCTACTACACACCTGATATGTAGCATGGTGACTAAATGAAATAATACATGAGATATGCTTAGCACATATTTCACTACTATTAAAATTCGTATCAAACACAGTGGCGTTGATTATTTTTTTCTTTTCGGTAATTTCCTGACATATCTTCAAATATTTATTTCCTTTTTCAAAAGCAGGTATCATAGATCTTTCTGGATGAAACATTTTGTTGTTGTTAACTAGAATTTTTACTTTACCAAATATGAATAAAATTATCCCTTTCTTGTGAATATATATATATTAAGAATCTACTCCAAAAAGTTGGTAATACACAACAGTCGTGCTTTTTGCAATGAATACCTTATTACAAAAATGTTTCCTTCTATAAAACTATATCAAAGAGATCTTGCCTGCTAATTGGGTTTCTTATATAGAGCAAAACCTTATCCCCCAGAAGATGAAAATATTCCAAATGGATGTCTCCTCCATTAGGCAAAATAACCCCAGATCCTGCCACACTTCCCAGAGGCACAACCTTGCTGTGGTCACACAGCGTCTAAAGATGAGCTTCAGATCTAAATATAGGGGCATGATGTGGGGGGAGGGGGCTGAGAGATGATAAGAAGGGAGGGTAGGTGGAGACTCATGTGCTATAAATAACCAAAAAGCCTGAGTACATTTAGGGCTTCCCACGTGAAGGATTCAAGCAAACCCCATGCTTTGTATCCTGAAACAAAAGAAACAAGGGCCATGTCCAGGTTTCTCCAAGCCTCTGGCAGGAATATACTCTTCTGTATATTTCTTTCTTTTGAAGAACTGAGAGCTCAAAATAAATCCTTACGATCACTTTAAGACCGTCCAATCCCTACGCTGCATCCATACCACACTCAGGAAATGACCTGCTCACATGAGCTGGCTCTATCTTTATGCAAAACAGCTCCCCAAACATAAAAGTTTTATTTGGCAAAATCCTAGCAAGCAGAGTACATATTTCAGTTACAAGTGTTTGTTTCTTTAACATCTTCAAGATGGATGATTTTTACAATGTTTTGGCAGAAACAAACATCTGTTTTGGGGACGACACCTGATAATTTTAACCATTCCTATAACGGGAAAGTGCTGACTAGAGGAAATGTTTACAAAGATTCTTTGTGCAGTGAGGAGGACCCAGGTGTCTATAAAAACGTCTGCTCAGCAAAAGCACAACCAACCCAAATTGCTGAAAATCTCTGGGCTGCCCCCCCCTCAAAATTTTTCTAGGCTATATACTACAGAAGAGAATCCCTTATAGAACCCACTAGAGAATTATTTGCATAATCCTAGGCTATTCCTAGATAATATCTGGTGACGAATCTGCATTCCTGTCAAACTGAGAGGGGGTCTATACGCACGTGGATTTGTAGAGTCCCAGGAGAAGTTTGGGTCCATAAACCAGTGAATGAATTCCATTAATACATATACGTAGCTTTTTCATCTGTGACATAAATGACATTTTTTACTTGCCTATTTCTGAATATTCTTTATTAAATAATAAACTCAAGAATAATTCCATACAAATCACCAGTGTATGTAACCATTATTACTTATTATTGCAATGGCATTCTCACAGGTAAAAGTGAGTCACCAATTTCAGAATCCTGGAGGAGTTTGCCAGCATGAAACCTTTGTATAACAGATCCAGATCCCAAGGCTACTTTCACAAAACTAAATCTGTAAAAGATCATTGGAGAGGCTCTGTGGATAGCTCTGAACTTCAAAATGCATTTGTAAGTATCAGAGGTGGTGGGGTAGGCAAGAAGTTCTCTTGAACAGCTTTACAAATCACCTTCCTTTGTTTTCCCAACCTCACAGGAAAGGATCCCTGGTAAAGAGATTCTGTGGCTTACAGATGTGCCTCCCCCAAAGAACCTTCCCATACAAGAAGAGGCTGGCCAATAAAACTCAGAGTAATACACTGGAAACTTCACCCTCAGACCCAGGCTGGAGAAAGGAGAGGAGCTGCAAGTTTTTTCAAAGGCAAATTTGCTCTCCTGATGACTAAATTCCAGTCAATGGCTTTGTATCTCCACATGATGGAAAAAACCTCCTCACTCCTATATTTTTCATATTAATGATAAGCTTATCAATTTCAGTTAAGAAATTGCTTTTCCATAAAGTTAAATGGGATAAAACTCACCTCTTCTATATTGTGGATGGCAACGGTGGTCAAGCCTTGCTTAAAAGCCATTTGTCTGATGTCATTCATGGTATCAACTACCATAATCTTATCACTTATGGTGGGGCACTCAGGACAGCTAGTGGCAATGCCCTAAGAGTGTAAATGCATTAAAATCTTTACCTAAGGCTTGATCTAGAAGAGTCAGGTTGAATAGGAGAGGCTGCCACACAGAGACAGGCAAGGAATTAGGAAGCAAAGGGGTAAGCAAGATCCATACAAAGGTATACCAGTCCTTGGGAGTTAGAATATAGATCTCCTAGACAGGATTGAAATAAGTAAAGACATGATAGCTTCTAAAACCATCCTGGGGGCAAAGGTAGATTGACCACGAAGCTAAAGAAGTTGAAGCTTTAGGTCCCATCACTATGGAGGCCCCTACCAAAGTCCTGTGTACACATGGTTGTATACTTTGGTGACATTTCCTAGAGCAAGATATTTTATAACAATTGATCTCTGACTTTCCCTCCATACTTCTCCTTGGTTGGTGGCCTAGGAATGGCCACAGGCCCTCTTGGAATTTGGCTAATGGATAGTTGAGTTGGCAACACATTTGGTGGGTTTAATAGCTTATATTCATGTGGCTTACAATCATTTCCGCATATAGTTAAATTATTGTTAGTCATCCCCATGTAGGAGAAACTTGCAGGAGTATTCCTACTACTCCATCAACCATGGGTACCATGTCTGAGAATGCAGGGCCAAAGGTCATACCGAGATGTAAACATGTTCCTTTTGGGACCTAGCATTGAACACAGGTGGTCATGGAAGAGAAATAAGGTTTGAAATGTATGAAGCAAGATGCTCGTTCTTCTAAATCTCACAGCTAATATATGAAAGAAGCTTGATAGAGTTTTTCCAAAAATTTGACAACAATCCTAAAAATTTACATAACATTGCCAACAATGAGTAATGTAACTGAAAGAAGCTTTTTAAAACCATCAATAATAAAGAACAAATTTCAATCAATATGCTAGAGGAAAGACTAAATTATCTTCCTATTCTCTCTATAGAAAATGATATTACAAAAATCTTTGTTGTCATATGAAGAGGCAATCAAAGAGCATGTAGCCAAAAAATGTAGGAAAAAATGTTTTATAAGAGTGTCAGAGAGAGAATTAAAATTTTGTTATTTTTCTGGATTTTTTAATGTGATATTTTCAGGCTTTGTTAAATTTAAAATTTGTTGTGATTTCCTTTCTCATTCTGGATATTCACTTTTGTAGCTAATTTTGCATTTTTTATTTTATATCCTTTATCTAACATAGCTGTGCTAAGGAGAGGGAGCATGCAGCCACGCTTGGGCCAAAAATGTAAAGAAAAGCCATCAACCCAACAATAAGCAGAATGCTAATGGCTTCAGTGATGCTCCAAGGGGAGAATAATGATTTCTGCTGTCTGGTCCAGCTTCCCCTTTCTGCTTGGAAATACCTTCCCATCGCTAAAGGTTTGGAGCATCTCAGTGTGTGTGTGTGCTTTACTAAGGGATGTGATTCCATTACAATCCCACTTCCTCTTTGAGGGGAAAATCTAATTTCGGGGGGAATAGGCGTCTGCAGGGATATCGGAGGTTACATCTAAGCTTTCCATCTAGGCCCTGTAGAGGAGTCCAGGTCAAGAGTTTGATGAGGGGACTCATTTCCTGTCTACTATTTTTTGGCATACGAGCTTAAGACCAGGACAGTCAGCCAAGGCAGGCCACGGATATAGCAGAGGCCACCAGTCCCTGCCCATATTCTTTCTCCGTTACTAATTCAGCATAGGCTGGCTCAACTGCCACCACCTGTATTTTTTTGCCAGAAGGCATTCTCTGGCTACCATGATGGTTTGCCTGCTTGCTTACATGGCAGCTGTGATGTGCCAGGGAATCAGTTTCCTATCGCAGCCCTAACCAATGAGTGACAGGAGAGTTGGTGTACAAATATTCCATCTCCACCTCTTGGTGGGATTGTTCTGAGGCTTCCAGAGTTTCCCAGCAGGACTGAGCTCCAGTTACACACAGAAGTAATTTCCTTGATAACAAAACCTTTCATTGGCTGCCTTCCCTTCCCCATGTTACCTCCTCACTTTCCACTGAGATCACTTTCCAAACAAACTACTTGACTTTGAATCTGTCTTGGGGTCTGTTTCTGTGGGTATTCAAACTACAGCTCTCGGGTATTTAACCCTCAACAGAGAAAACACATTTGGAAGACAGTAAAGACACACCCAGAGTTGCATAATTACTATTACATTACTTATCAAAATTCACTCCAGAAGCTCTATGCATCCATCAGCATCTTTGCTTTCTAGTCACCTTGAATAAGAGACTTAAAGGGGAAAAATGACTTACCATCAGAATTTAGGTATTTCATGAAAACAGGGGAGACTTCTTGGACTTTCTGTGAAAGACTATCCTCTGTCTCACCCTGACGTCTGCCCATGATCTCTCATACTTGTCCTTTGCTTTCCTCATTGTAACTTTCATGGCTCAGGGTGTAACTTTGCCTGTGAACACAGGAACTAAGTGACAAGCCCACTGCCTCCCACTTCCTGCTTGCTTTATGGGGCTCCTTCCTCAGTGTCCCTGTTCGTCTAGCACTTGGCTCTCGCCTCATTCTTCGTTTCTTCCCTTTTGTTTGAGAACCGCATCCTTCAGATCCAGTGGGTTCTGATTTGATGACTTGACCACTCAGTTCATACTTGGCTCCTCCTCTTCGGTACCCTTTGGGTTTGGTGGTATCACATGTGTGCCTTTCCCTGGCTAAGATTCTGGTCCCTACAAGTGCTACTCTTGGTATCTTCCCAGCTGACCTGGCCTTTCAGAGAGCAGGACCAGACACTTCTGGGCAGCCTTCCCTTTTACCCCCATAATGTACCGCATGCTCGAGGAGAAGGTCTATTATGAATACTTATTCAGACAAAACTGAATGAGAAAATAAACGTGCATAAAGAACAAAAAAAGCCTCATATTCACTTTTGGAGTGCCTCAAGTTTTCTATGCCAGTAGAGGGAAGGCTAAGAGTTAACCATAGCCCCTCAGGTGTAGCCCTTTCATTGGTACAGCAACAGTCATGCTTCCACCATGAGACCTGAAAGGCAGATGTGCAGACAGAGCATTTCCTGCCTGCCCAAGGGACGATTGTTTGTATTTAACTACTCATCTGAAAATTGAGGGATGGGTAATTCCTGTGAATAAGATGGAACTACACAGCAGACATGAGTATCTTTTCATTCAAGAAAAAAGAGATTTCTAGATTTACCTAATGTATCACCCTTTCTCCAGCTAAAATCATTAAGCGATAGGTGAAAATATGATTTCAGATACCACCAATCAAAAAACTCAACCCAAATCTTTGATAACATGTATACACGAGTGTGTGTTTAAATACACCACCAAATTTCCTTCATACAATTTCCCATTCTGGTGTATACTCATTCACTTATGCCCAACTCAGTGACGGCTCACACTTTCCTTCATTTTCAGATAAAAAGTATATTCCTGCAGCTTTCTGCTTTCAGGCAGTATGTCTGGATTTCCATGGGCTACACCTATGCCTCAACAGTAGGTATTTCCAAGACATTTTCCACTGGAAAGGGTTGGTGACGAGAAAGTTCTTCTGTATCAGTAATTGCTGGGATGTTTGAATAGTTTCTGGAAATTTACTTTCTGAGAAGTTTGATTTGGCTTGAGTCTAGCCGAATGGTGTGTGGGGGGGAGGGTAAGGTTCAGGGAGAGAGGCGATATCATGAGCTCTTTATAATGACTCAGTTGAAATGTGGATGATCAACAAGCTACATAAATTATCTACAGCAATATTAAGAGAATCTCTTATATCCAGCAATTGTCTCAAAATTATCTGAACTCACGAAGAAATGTCATCAGGGATATTTCCAACATGGGTCTATGCTTGGGTCAAACCATCGATGATGTCAGCAAAGGATATAGCCTAAAGGATAGCATGAAGGGCAAAGATGATGTTTCTAGAGCAGTGGATGTTAATCAGTATGCACATCCCACCCCAGAATATGGCTGTTTTGCAACCTGAATCAATGAGTCCTGTTGTTAAAGTTGAATAAGAATACCCCTTATCCAAATTGCAAAAATAAAAAATTTTTAAAGGTTAAAAGTGTACATATTTAAAAACAATCAATGCAAACAACTTATTAGCCCCAACCATATAGTTCTTTTAACATTTGGCACATTGTACCACTTTTGTATCATAAAGTTCAGAAAAAATAGTTAATTTCATGTATCACTATTTCATGTGGTCCCACAAAGAGCACCGAGTGCCCTGCCATCTGAACATTAGAAGATGCTTGCTCTGATTTCACAGAGTTTTGACCGTCTTGAGCTGAGCTCTCCTGAATCCCACGGGTTTTGTTGTTGTTACTCCTGCTGCTATCACCCGTCATGGCTACAACTCATTAATTCCGCAAATACTCATTGGGAGCCTACTCTGGGCCAAGCGCTGCGCATACAAACGTGAACAAGACAAAGTTTCCATCCTCACAAGGCTTACACATCTAATGGGGGAGACAGCCAATGAATAGATAAATGCACACCTAACAGAAAACTACAGAAAGAATAGACTAGAATAGAATATTCCTCTGAAAACAAAAAAATTAAAGAGAAAGGAGGTAGAGTGATAAGCAATGGCTATGTTATAGTTAGAGAAGGCCTCTCTGAGCAGGTGCCACGTCTGGTCGCAAAGTAAACCACAGACTCTGAAATAGCAGGAACAGACTCTGGAAAGCAATTTCCAGGTGTATTTTATTTGTGCCACTTAACACGCCCCATAGGTGTCTCTCAGGTGTAAATCACTTTCCCAAGTTCCACTTCATTCCAGCATTGAAACACACCTAGGCTGAGAGTTTTCATCCCTAACTTTCCCCACACAGGGTGCAATATGCTGCTTACAAAAGCCAAAGGATAGTATAAGGTTGCAAAGTGGATCCTGGATCCCCACGTAGTCTGGATTTCTCAAACCAAATGAATCAGTTGGACCTGCATGACCTCAATTAAGATGGGAATGGGGGCTTCACTTGGGCCATACACCCTAAACCACATACTGTGCTTAAGCTTCCGAGCTGTCAGTCTTTGTGACTCCCCTTGAGTGATATTTAACTACTGCTTGTGACATGAGATTCTGAAAGCTTTTTGAAAGACTTATTCACTAATGGAAAAGCCTCTTACATATTTTATAAAACTAAACAAACATCCAAGTTAACGCTCAAAGGCAACTTGTTTTTTTCTAAACTCGACAGAGCCTTGTCAGCATATAAATCCCTCCTGCAGGTTCTATTCAAACAAATAGTGCAAGAGTCTGGAATTATTAGGGAAAAATGTAAGATTATAAGCTCCCTGAGGGCAAAGACTCAAGTGGACATCTTTGTTATCCCAGAGTCCAGCAGAGTGCCCGGCACAAAGTAGGTGGGCAAGAAATGTTTCATTGTACTGAAAGGGGAGAAAAATTGCAAGATATTTAACCACACAAAACAATCAGCTTTTGTTGATTTTCCTGTAAACATTATTAGCTATCTGAAAGTTAAACTGTAACAGAAAATAAAAAGCCTTCATATATACAGAATTCTAAGTGTGCTCTAAACCAAACTTTCTATAATACTTTATAGACTCCCCAAATTTCAAAAGGGCATGAGGCTTCACATATATTATTATTATCAAGGATAACGACAACAGTAATTATAACAATAGTGACCGCTGATTAAGTGCTAACCATGTACCAAGAACGGTGCTAGATGCTTCCCTACACTCTGATCTCCTCACTATCTACAGGTCAAGGCACAGTGGCACCTCCTCCATCAAAGAGGCTCCCCCTAATCTCGCATCTAAAATAGCATCACCATTTGGTCCCTCTCACTCCTTACCTTGCTTTATCACCCACCTGCTGATATTTTACACCTTTATTTGTTCAATTGTTTATTAGATCTAGCTCTACCCACTAGAACATAAGTTCCACGAGAGCAGGGACTTTATATTATTTACTCTTGGTTCTTTAGCAATTAGTAAAAACTCAATAAATACTCGATGAATGAATGAATGTGTGAATGATTTCATCCACCCTTTAAAACAACTCTGCAAAGTAGTACATTTAGCCCCAAGAGATTGTACCTGTATTTCTCTAAGTCCCACGCTGACACATGTGGAATAAACAAACAAGGTGAGGGAAAGTCCTCCCTCTCTCACCCTCTCCCTCCTTCTCCTACCTTTCCTTGACAGAACCAATGTCTCCAGGTCTCTCGTCACTGGCACATTCTCAGAGGAAGGCAATGAGCGAAGTCCACACAGATTCGTCATTTCCCGTGTTATTTTCATATAACTTATTTGCAACCCAGGAAGGAAAGGTTATATCACTGGAAGTTTGGGAGCAGAGAGAGTCGGATTTACGAGCCATCTCTGAGTCACCTGAACCATCACTGCAGTGTGGAATCAGAGAAGTTGATTTCTGTGAACTCACCGGGAGATGACGACGCCACAACCAAGGTTAAGGTGATGGATTTTCCTGTACCGCAGTCTTGCCCATTTATATCCAAGACCCTCCACCTCTGAGGTACCCTGTTGAATGACTCACTCCTGGCTACATTTGTGCCTCAAAAAATATTGGGTAGAGATTGCGCTCACTCTGGCTCCTGTTCCACAATGATGTCACCCCGGCTGCTGGTCCATAATGATGAGGTTCTGCCTGAATTATAACCTACAGCAGATTTTCAGTGACTTCTCTCAGAAAAATGGACTTTTATCTTCCTTATATTTTAAATTTTATCTCCGGGTAAATATCGCTTTTTCTCCAATATATTTTTATTTCATGAGTATGATGGATGAAAACAGGAGCCAATGTTTTAATTGCTCTAATAAAATGAATCATCTCTTTCATGCGCATTTTACTCTCTGCAAAGACTTTTTTTCTTAAATCTGTAAGTGCATTTCTGAGAGTTCTTAAATGTAAGCATATCTCTGAGCTTGCTAACTACATTTCCCATAGTAGGCTATTTAAAATGTATCTCCAAAGTGGATTACGTATCTCAGGGGACTGGTAATGGGCTATGGAGTTGCTCACTTCAAAGTCACCAGTTCAAATTTAGTCCAGACTTTAGGCAGTGAGAAAAAAAATCATGATAACTGACAATTGTTTGGCTTACTTTTGTGGAAATGGGTTAGTGACTTGTCTCCAGTACCTAGGTCCTGGGTATCCATCACACAAGGACCACTAACATCTCAAAGGAATTAAACAAGACCCTCCCAGTGATGGGGAAATGGAAGGGACATATATGTGTACACACACACACACACACACACACACACACACACGCACATTGTGAACAGACACACATGTATAAAGATGTGTACATACACACACACAAAAACACAGACACACACACATCCTTGTACAACAATTTTGACCGAACTCATCCATAAGGGACAATAAGAAATATATTTTAGCCATTTATTTGACAATACTCAGTTCGAACCAAACTGTTCAACAATTTAAGAATATGCCTACAACCCCCTGTGGGCCTGCTCTTGCTGTGCAGGATTTCTGCAAACAGATGAGAAGCACCTTCCTCAGCCAGCCTTGCTGTTCACTGTGATGAACTAGAAGATGGCACTAGTCTTCAGGGATGTCAATTTGGAAGCTTTTAGGAACACTAGCCTGCACTTAAAGATCAAAGACAACTGAGATGACTCCTCAGAAATAATCCCTTTCCTCAGAACCCAAGAGACTGAATGCCATTCTTGACCCCTGCTCCTCCTTCATCTCCTGCATCCAATCCATCAGCACGGCCTGTCCATCTATCTGCTTCATATACCCTGAATTCATCACTTACTTCCACTGCCATCATCACCACCTTAGGGAAGGCAACAGCCATCTCTCCCCTTGATACTACAACCTTCTCTCTGTCCCTGTCTGTAATTTTACTCCATCCAGTCTCCATGATACTTCCAGAGAGTCTCCCCAAAATGCCACTTCCCTATTTAAAACCCTTCAGTGGCTCCCTGTTGCTTCAGGATGAGGTCCATACTCCTCAGCATAGCCAATAAGACCTTAATGATTTCACCCCTGTGGTCTCCTTTTCTGTAGTCACATCACAGAAAACATGTGTCTCAGCCATATCATTCCTCTAATGCTTCCAATTGCCCAGGATGGGTTGCTGCCTCCCACCACATTTCCTAGTTACTGTTAAGTTATCCTTCTTGGCTTAGCGTAACTGCCATGTCTTTCGAGGAGTATATCCTCATCCTTCCAAGTTCTGGTTGGGTGCCATTCTTATAGCCCCATCATGTCACTTACCACACTATAGTGGAATAGTATCTCCTTTAGGAGACTTTAATTTATTTTAATGAATAAATAAATGAAGCCAGAATTTTAAGAATGGCTTACAGCATTTTCTCTCTCCCATGACTATATTTGTCCTATTCTTTTTGTTCTATTATAAACCAACCTTGTGTCGTATTATAAAACCAACCAGATTTTGTTCTTTTTTTTTTCTTGCTGTGGGCCTCTCTCCATATAAAGCAGAGACCAACAGAAATGTAGTGGGATCTCCACTCAAAGTCAGGATTCAAAAGATGGGTTACTAAGGAAAATCAAACAATAGCCTTTGGGGAGTGCTTTTATTTACTTTTTTTTTTAAAGGAGAGTTTATCTTATGCTTGAAGAGTTTTAGGCATGATCTTACCTGAAGATAATGGAATTGACTGGATCAGTAGTTGTCATAATCTGAGCAAGGTTTTAAAATGATGGTGAAGAGTTTGGAATGACTTCTTCCATGACTATGTCTCTGCTTCTTTGGACTTTGCAGAGAAGAAAAAGAAGGAAATGAGAAGGAATAGGCAGATAAGGAGATGAATGGGATATATTTTTAAAAGAAGAGTATAAGAAATATATAAACAGAGGACTGGAAGTAGAAATGATATGTACTAAAGGAGATCAAGGAAAGGAAGTGGGAAGCATGGAGAGAATAAGGGGATGAGAGGAGGAAAAGTAGATGAGAGGGTAAGATGAGATAGTAAGATCCAAGGGAAAAAGAAGAGTAAAAATTTAAAAAGATGAATAGATAAATCAGAGGAGAAGTGAAAAAGAACAGGCAAGAAGAAGAAAAGAGAGGAGAAAATGTAATATGGTAATTTGCGCATAGTAGGGGCCTTATTTTGACATTTGAATAAATAAATAAATGAGTGAGCGATGAGAAAAAAGTCAAGGAATGTCCAAAAAGTCTAAAATATCTGGACTTTGATCCAGTCTACCAAGTTATGTTTTCATTATACCCGAAAAGTGCTGGGCCCTCCCCCAACCTAGTCAATGGAGGACAAAACTCTATTTTATATTAATATTAAAGAACATAACATGATTAGGTCTGAATGCTGATGTCATTCATTCATTCATTTATTCATTTATTCAGCCAATAATTACTAAGCACTCTCAGCGGCCAAACACTGTATTAGGTGTTAAGAATCTGACTGTAAGAAACATCACCTATGTCCCCAAGGAGATTGCAAAAGAAGTATTAAATCTCTTTTTCAAATTGGAAAGAATCTTCTACTTTATATTGCACAGCCTAAATAATCTGTGAAAAAAAAATATCAGAATCAAAAGCAATAGTATGACTTGGCCAAAAGCCACAGGAAACGGGGGCGTTTTTCTCAACAGAATTAGATGACATTATGACATGTGCCCATTTAGAATGGAACTGCAAATCATAAAAATGCCAAAATGTGGAGAAGAAAAACATTAAAGGAACTAACAGTAGAATATTAAAGACAGACATAATTAAAGAGAGAAAGGCATAATAAATACAGGGTACTTTAAATTCTCTTTGTCACTGGGCTATACTGCAATTTGACTCCCAGTCCCATTAAAGTCATTTCTAAATTGATTCCCTCGGTATAATGAGCCCCTCTTGATAACACCAAAACACTTGGCCTCTCAAGAGCTCCTTAAAGGCAGCCCTGCAGCTCCTGCCACCAGCAGGGCATTCATGCAGGACACCCACAGCCACTTCATTTGGCAGCCCTGTGGACAGAAACGCAGACCAATGTCCAGTTTTCCTTCCTGGATCCTCAGGAAAGGAGTGAACAGCTTCCTTTAGCCGTTCACGAGGGGACAGTGGGAAGACCTTTTAGATGCGTATTTCAGCAACACGGTCCTACCAAATCCCTGACTTCTGAGGTGTTCTGATCATGAATGTCTTAGATTTTAAGAGTTGTGATATTACATTACAGATTTCCTAAAACAATTATGCTTTACTATTTTCTATTTGGGCTACAAATTGTAGCTTCCCATTTAATCTGAATAAAAGAGAGAATGTATACAATTTCCCCACTGAGGTCATCTTTCCTCATACACTTTGGATTATTCTAAATAGAAAGGAGCTTAGAATAAAGACAGAGTGATTCCAAATACATTTTATAATCAACGCTACCCTCCTCCACTGTACAAAATGTTAGCAAATTTGAGGGACAAACAATATAAGTCAGTGGGACATCCAAGAAGCCCAAATTATTACATTACCATTTTCCTGGACCCTATTAACCTTGAGGGAACTGTAAAGGTCATCAGTTTGCATGGCTAAGTAGCTTTCAGCGATTTCTCTAAAAATGTAGCACCAATAGCTTTTTCATCCATGCTCAATTTTTTTTTCCTTTTTTTAATCACTAAAGGTATTTGCATAAAAACAGGATCTTTGTTTCCTGAGGATTGATCCCCTTGCTACTTATGCTGCTGCTTCTCCACCTTAGTGACATCACAGTTCCTGCTAAGGAGCTAATTTTAATATCACAAAGGATTGTGATTTCAAGTGGAAGCAGCTAACCTCTTGTGAAACAAAGACCCTATTTTCAAACAATTGTTTCTTATAATAAAATGCAAGAGAAGCTAAATACCTAAAATGTAAAACAGATGATTTATCTGCAGAATAGATACTAACATTGTCTAGTACTTCTTAAAGCTGCAGGGAAAAGTTATGACAAAAAAAACCAAAAGAAAGTAAAAATGAACTTTCAAATGTTAACATGCTTTCTCGACACCTTTGCCAGTGTTTTTTGCCTACCAACATGGGACAATTATATTCTTAGTAGTTTACTATACTATCCTCATTTCACTGAGTGCTATCAGTCTAAAAATAGGTTTTGAAAATGGTATATTTTATCTAGACATTCTTCACTTTTGCAATTATAAAGCCACTTATAATATTTTCTATTGTTCCATCATCCCTACATAATTTAGCATTTTGCTCACATTTTATTATTTGTATTATCACAATTAAGAATTAGTTTTCAGTGATTTTCATCTCAGCAGTCTGCAAATATGAGTACACCCCTAATCAGTCTATTTATAAGAGATAAGTAGAAATATTCCTTCATCCGGCATGAAATGAACTTCTAGATTTCATAAACCCCAAGTTATTGGACAAGTAAGGAAAATATAAAAGGATTTAGAATGCATTTCAACAAATTTATATAATTTATGACAAAATGATAAATGACCCTTAAGAGGACCTGGGCGATATCCAGCCTTGGAAGCAGACTGCAGAAAAGATAACCAAACATGGACACTCATACTGCATACTTCATGCAACCCACGAATGCTGGGTTGGAGCTAGTGTGCCATGTCGTCTTCCCCTGCATGCCACTGAAATAATCACGCATGCCATGGTCTATTACTTGTGATTACTTGTGACTCTCTCCTGTGCTTGAGTCCAACGATCTGTCAGAAAAGAGAAGGCTGTGGACTGGACTCTTGTGCAAACTATTCAGTTTTGCCCTCTCTGGACCACACAGCCTCAATTACCTGCGTAAGAATGCCCAGCTCTTGGACAAAAAGAAGATTGGAGGAAGGTGAGAGCTAGAACTGGGTTCACACCTCACCATCATTAACAGCCAGCCAGCTCGAATGCACCTGCCACATGGACAGCATAGCTCAGGTATGTAAAGATACTATGTGTACTTTCTTTAAAGATGGTTAAATCAAAAGAGTCACTATTGACCGCTTACATGTTAAGAACTGTGCTCCATGCTTTACATACATTATCTCACACTTATAGTAACCTTGCCGGGTATTTTCATCTCTGTAATAAAGATGATGTGACTCTAGAGGCTTAGGGGGTTAACTTGTCCAACCTCACACAGCAAAGTGTGGGCGCACTGGGAATCAAGACCAGCCCAGGTCTCCTTTGCTTCCTGTTCTAAGGGGTAAAATTCTTATCTATTTAAATGAGTGAAAAATATCTGGTATTTTACCAAAACCCTAAAACCTTGCTTAAAAACCTTTCGATTTGTTTATTCAGTCAGCAAACATTGGCTGAGTAGCTACTCTATGATGATTCATAGGTTGTAAGAGAGGAAATTTGGTTTAAAAAAAAGAGTGGTTGGGAATCTTGGATCCAGCCTCCTTCCTAGTTTGTGTGGTTCTACTGAGGCAAACTACAGCACCTTCTTCTGTAACATGAAGAGATCAGACAAGATCATTTCCATGTTTTCTTCTTAAAGGGGTAATACCTCTTCATACCTCTGTTCTAATACCCAAATAATATCTACAGTCATTTTGTAGCAGGTAAGTCAACATCAAGCTATTGTAATTAACAAATAACATTCCATTGAAATGTGGATTAAACTATTACTTCATTACATGAGCATAATCTATTCCATAATCTTTGCTTACACCCAAGTTTTTTCACATGTAAAAATGTGCTAGGTGGATTGTTGGAGTGTCGTCTGCTAATGCTTGCTTTATGATACATAAGTGAATAGTTATCGTATTACTTTGCTGGGGATGTTGTAACAAAGTACTACAGACTGGGTGGTTTAAATAGAAATTTATTGCCTCACAGTCTGGAGGCTAGAAGTCCAAAATCAAGATGTCACCAGGGTTGGTTCCTTCAGATGTTCCACGCTTCTCTCCTAGCTTCTGGTGGTTTGCTGGCAATCTCTGGAGTTCCTTGACTTATGGCAGTGTAACCCAGTCTTCACATGGCATTTTCCCCGTGTCTTTCTCTGTGTCTAAATTTCTCCCTTTAATAAGGATACCAGTCATATTGGATTAAGGTCCACCCTAATGACCTCATCTCCACTTAACTTGATCATCTGCAAAGACCTTATTTCCAATTAATGTCACATTCTTAGGTACTGGGGGTTAGAACTTCAACATCTTTTGAAGGAACACAATTCAACCCATAACAGTTATCTTTCATAAAGTTTTGATTTCCTTAAATGTTTCATAAATTTTAAAAGCTCAGTTGCCTCCTGCTGCACTAACTCCAAGTCAAGTACCATGTAGGGACATTTTCACTGGAAACCCACAGAGGAGAAGGCAAGACACAGCTTTGGAGTTAGGGAAGGTGGAAGCTCAGCAAAGTATTCAGCCTACACAGGAAGGGCCTACCCAATCTGTTCCCATTCCATGGAGATCCATGCTGATCAAAACTCCTGCCTAGAGACCATCTACACTATGCACATGTCAAAGACAGATACACCTTTCCATTCAGTCAGAGACAATTCTGCTCACGTGCATCAAAATGAACCATGCTGTGTCATGCAGGATGGCAGCCTCATTGAGACATTTCTTTTTGTTTTTTATTGATGTCTCAATAGTTTATAATATTGTGAGGTTTTAGTTTGTACATTATTTTTGTCAGTCACCATATGAATGCATCCCTTCACCCTTGTGCCCATCCCTCATCCCCCTTGCCCCTGGTAACCACCAAACAGTTCTCTCTGTCTGTGTGTTAGTTTGTACTCCACATATGAGTTAAATCATGTGGTGTTTGTCTTTCTCTCTCTGGCTTATTTCACTTAACATGATACCCTTTGAGTCCATCCATGTTGTAGAGAATGGGACAATTTTTTTTTTAATGTCTGAGTAGTATTCCACTGTATATATACACCACATCTTCTTTATCCAATCATCAGTCAAGGGACACTTGGGTTGCTTCCACTTCTGGGCTATAGTGAATAATGCTGCAATGAACATAGGGGTGCATAAGCCTCTTTGGATTGTTGATTTCAGGTTTGTTGGACAGATACCCAATAGTGGGATAGCTGGATCGCAGAGACATTTATTGATTTAATAGAGAAATAAAAGCCATATAAGGTCATAAGCCAAGACCATCATAAAGGGCATGCAGCACCCTATACTTTAATACTCCCAAGCTGCTTTTTAAGTCTGAGTGAAAGAATTTGCCTAATGTCTGCAGAAATGGCTTAATTAATTTTCTCCCTTAAATAATATCAACCTGTCCCCTATAATATGTCTCAGTAGAAGTGTTTTTCTTTTCTTCTGTTCTTTTTTTACATTGGAACTCTAAAGATACAAGAGCTGATTTCTGAATGACAGGAAATCTCCCACAGGAATAAAGCACATTCACACTTGATCACTGTCTTTAGAGGCTCTTTGCAAAGACCAAGCACCAGCGTCTGAAAATGAGCCAAGTGGATGATACCAAACTGCCCTGGGCAATAAAAAGCAGCGTCAGGGCCTCCCTATGTCTTCATTCATAATGTTTTTATTCAACAAAAAAAAATTTGAGCACCTACTATGTCTCCAGTTCATTGTTCTAGGCAACGGCCAGCGATATGAAAGAGGACGGTCAGTGTAGACCTCATTGAAAGGTAACATCTGAGGAAAGACTTGAATTATGGAAGAAGTCAATCACAAGGATATATAAAAGAGTATTCAAGTAGAGGAAACAGCCAGTGCTAAGGCCCTATGGCAGGAGCAAGCCTGGTAAGTTCGAGTAATAGTGAGGAGGCCACGGTGTTTGGAGCAGAGACATGAGTGAAGAGCGACAGACCAGGTGAGGGAGGAGAGAGGGGCCAGTGCAGGAAAGGCCTCCTTGGGCATTATAAATAATCTGACTTTTACTGAGGGAAATGGAGAACTGTAACAGCATTTTGAACAAGGTGACTAACCAGAATTATGTTTTAAATCTCTTTTACCTCAAAAAAGTCACCTGCTCATCAAAAGCAAATGGCTAAGCATGGATAGCTTAAACGCTTCAGCACATATAAATGGCCCTTCACAACGAATCTCTACTAGAAACAAGCCAAGCTCAAATCTCCAACTGTTAATGAGTTTAGAACCAATAAAGAGAATGTTATACACGTTGTATAACATTCATTTTAAGGTAGATTCTTCCCTAAAGTTCTGGAATCTATTTCCTACTCTTCAAAATTAAGGAGTTAGTACAGAAACGAAATTATCTATAAAATTACATATACATGGTATTTGTATCTGTGGTAGCCAGCCCCCATGATGGCCTGTGAGGACTCTTGTCTCCTGCTAGTGACACCTTTGTGTGAGTAGTGAATAAATAGTGAATTAGGGCTGGCCAGCGTGACCACTTCAAAATGGCTGAAGTGATAGTGTGTGACTTCAAGGCTAGGTCATAAAAGATATTGCAGCTTCTGCCTATTTTCGAGAATCACTTGCTCTAGGGGATGCCAACCACCATGCCAGCTCACATGGAGAGGAAACAACTTGCCAGCTGTATGAGTGGCCACCTTGGAAGCAGATCCTCCAACCCCATTGAAGCCTTCCTCTGGCTGTAGCTCTGGCCAATGTCCAACTGGAGCTTCCTGGTGACAGACAACCTCATGGGTAACCTTGAGCCAGAATTTCCCAACAAAGCTGCACCTAAATTTCCAATCCCCGGAAACCGTGAGAGAGCATAAGTCCTTATTATTGTCTGAACCCACTAAGTTTTGGAGTTATTCATTACTTAGTAATAGATAACTGTCATACTTTCTAACATCCAAATATTCCAGTGGTCATCAGTTAGCTACTGTTTACAACATTTATTTTTACTTGCTTTTGAATTTCTGAACTCAACCTAAACATCCATCATAAGATCACAACCAGATAAAACTATATTGGGAAGTTACAGAAATATATACCAAAAACTTTCATTTGACTGAAATACCAAAACTAAGAAGTACTGATTTGGAGTGATACAGAATGTTGGAGGATGCGTGGACTTTGGAGTCTGGAAAGAAAAATGGGTATGAATATGGCTCTGCCACTTACTAGCTTGAGCACATTACATTTAAGTAATCAATTTAATGATCAAGCCTGAGTTTCGCAATCTACAAAACGGGGAACATAATGCTTAGCTTACATTGTTGAGAAGATTAAGTAAGGTAATGTGTGCAAATAATTTTATTCAACAAACAACAGTTTCTCTTTTGTTAAAATGAATCTGGGCCATGTTTGTTTTGAAAAGGCAAACACTCTAAAAATAATAAATTAATGTGTGTGTATAAGTTTTATTGGCTTGTCTCTAACTAAAATTCAGAGTATTAATAATCAGTAATTCATTTGTTGTTGGCCACTACAATATCAGTTAAATTTTGGAAAGGGGAAATATCTAAATCAATACTTTGCAGAATCAGATCAACCACTGTATTCGATCAGACTTGAGACTCATTTATAATCTGCTGATTTTCATCATAAAAGTAACTTCAGTGACCAGATGACATATGAGTAGTTACATGGTTAGACCCAAAAATTTAAAAATTGGAAGTCATCATTAATTCTAAGAATACAATTAACTGAATGGTAACCTCTAATTTGGAAATATGGCTTAACTCACAATGAATACTCATAATTATCTAATTAATTATAATCTCATGAATGAATAGAGACAGTTCTGTCTATAGAGTTAAAAGGAACAAGAATTTGATACTAGAGTGTTGACCCTGACATTCACAACATTTATCAACATCCCGTGTAATTAAACATGGTCTATGTCCAGACACTGTAATAAGCACTAGAGACACAGAAACTCCCGTAGAACCTGTCCCTGCTCCCAAAGACCTTAATAGCTAGTCCTCTATCTTTAGTGATTTCTACATAGTAGAACTGACAGACAATGAGGTACATTTTACCCAGTTTATTTATTCTGCCTGTTTACACAAGTTTTAGAGAAGATTTAAAAATACAGCAGAATGGATTACCAACCAAATTTACAATGAGGTAAATGGTACCCAATCCAAGATCTCTCCAAATATAGTAAACCGTGGGCATATAATCTAAAGTTCTGTAAAAAGGGGCCAGCCCTGTGGTATAGTGGTTAAGTCCGTGAGCTCTGCTTCGGTGGCCCAGGGTTTGCAGGTTCAGACACCACCGCTCATCAAGCCATGTTGTGGCAGCATCCCACATACAAAATAGAGGAAGATTGGCAACTGATGTTAGCTCAGAGCCAATCATCCTCATCAAAAAAAAAAAAGTTCTGAAAGAAAACAGATTGTGCTGGTTAAGAAATTAATCTGTATGATTACATAAACCAATTGATTTATTCCAAAAGCATTTATTTATTCTCATGAATGATGCTGTCTGACAATTTAGAGTGCCTATAAGTGAGAATAATATTTTGGTATCTAGCTGCCATGATAAAGAGTACATCACTTTGGAATCATTGAACTAAAAATAGTAAAAGGGACTCTGGACATTTTACTACCAAGGACCCTTGATACCTTTTAGAGTTTTTTCCCATGACTCCTATTGTTTTGTGTTTGGTAATTGAACTGTATTGAATTAACAGTAACAGTTCTACTTTTATTAATAAAAAGCTATATTATTGGCAGTCAGAATTTGTATAAGATAACTCAGTGTTGTGAAAAAAAGAGGAAGGTATATAATCCCAACCAAAAGCAAAAACAAAGAGATGTTTTAGTTAGCTTGTGCACATTTTATGTTTTATTTTCATTAGACTTTTTAAAATCCTGAAAATGAATCATTCTCTCATTACTTCCTTTAAGGATCCTAAATGAAGAACTACTCGGACCCAACTGTCTTCTTTCAAAGAAGTTCAAGACCGGAAAGGTTCTATGATTAGTCCAAGGATACACAGTTTAACAGTGGCATAAGCAGGAATGAAACTTAGATTTTAAACCCAAGCCTGGTGTCTTCGCACGACTATGCTAAAATCACTGTGGGTTCACACATGACAGCCAGCTCAATCAGTCAAATCAATAAAAGTTTCTATCACAATTGTTCTTTGGCATTCACAGATAAGCCCTCCAAAGCAACAGGAAACTTTTAGGACTTCAGGAAGGCTAAAGAGAGGGGTCAACATACAGAAGGACTTGTTCTGTCATGTTTTCCTTCTCAAAGGGTCAATGTTAACCAAAGAGAAAGTTCTGTTGTTTACTACATTTAACTCAAAAGATAACCTAACTCTACAATACCCTAAATTCTCATTTAACGTCCTGTGTGATAACATTAGAGTTAGTTCTTAAATGGTTCTTCTATTAGAAAAAATAATTTTAGTAATAGCTCCAAAACCACAACTTTTCTATATCAAACTTCTCTCTTCTTTGTTTTTACGCATTTCTAAGTCAAGTAGCCTATACAAGTCTATAGGAAAAGTACTCTCACTTACTTTTAAATTGTCAACTTCAGAGTCAGTAAATTCATTACCACATAAATCATGGGGGCCTTTATTGATGCATATTTTATCCCCAAGTATGTTATAACTTGTTTTCAACAGAGCAACAAGTAATAATTAGGGATAGAATTGGTTCAGTCTTAAAACCAAGACACTATTGTTTAACTCACAGAGCTGAGTCCAGTTTGAATTGGAATGGTTTTGAAGCCACAGAATTGAGTCCTTTTGACTTATTATCAGATTTTTTGGGTATATTATGATACAGGATAGAAAAATAATTATCATAAATTCATAAATATCATGAAATGCTCAATAAGAATAAATTTAATAATCATTTTAAAGTATGTTAAAAATTAAAATATAACTGATTATAACAATTAATTTGATACTGTAGACTCACAGTTTTTATTTAATATTATTGGTGATATACTTATCTGAGTGATTAATACATACAATTTAAATTTATTCTATTAATAATATCATTGATAATTTGGTTTACTCACTTTAAGACTACAATAAACATATAACTTCAATAAGACTCACAGGATATGTGGAGCCAATATTGCACTATAGTTACCTTGAAACTGGCTTAATACCAATGATTGATTTTAACCGTTTAGTAAACTGAATTGTTGTCCAAGTAATTTTTGAAGCTGCTGTGCTATTTTATTTATTGTCATTAGTGATAAAGGCTTACTTCCCCACAAGTACTTGATAAATCTTATCACCAGTTTAAGGCTTCTAATAACCATCGTAATTCTATGGCATTTAATGCTTTAAATAATCCATCAAGATTTTTCTTTAGATCTTTAAAAGGGCTGTAATGAATTCAGAGATGACAGAGATCGAATTCACAGGGTATTCACAAAAAGAGGAAAAGGGATATTTCAACATCCCTTTACATATACATACAGTATTCTAAATGTAGTACAATGTCCCAC
Source organism: Tapirus indicus (assembly GCA_031878705.1). Lineage (NCBI taxonomy): Eukaryota > Metazoa > Chordata > Mammalia > Perissodactyla > Tapiridae > Tapirus > Tapirus indicus. Next base: position 17,636,641 of record CM062939.1, on the reverse strand, counting down.
CATTCCAAAACATTAAGACTTAAATGTGACTTCTCAATTCCTCTGGAAATTATGGAGAGAAAGTTGAGAGAGAGAGCCATTACCATATGGTTCCAGTCTAAGATTTTTAAGATATTTTCCCATGCTACCATGTAATTGCTAACTCATTCCCTCTAGTCTCTCCTTCCAAAGGGGGAAATGGGGACAAGAAAGAAACCCTAAGCCAATGGCATTTTCATAACAAACTGGAACACTGTTTTGGGCTACTGGAGAATTCAGGGACATTATCCTTATCTTCAGTCCAGTGCCTGAATATATCTGCACTTGTAAGGATTATTGTCAAAAACCATTTGTGACTTCTTTTTGGAGGATTAGAGAGTACAAAACTTCAGTCTTGTAAATATCTTTATCAAGGAAGTCTCCATAAAACTGTCCCTTCTTGTTCTATTCTTTCTTAGGCAATTTTCTTTGATGAAACCAAGCTTGCTAAGCCTATCAAAGAAGTCTTGGACTTCCTTCCTTCTTTCCCTCCTCCTTCCCTCCTTCTTTTCTTCTTTCCTTTCTTCCTCAGTACAATATAGATGTACTGAGCATTCACTATGTGCCAAACACTGTTCTAGGTGCCGGGGAGTCAAGGGTCAATGAGAAAAATGGTCCCAGCCCAATCAAGGCATTGAGGTGGGAGCAGATGCAGAGGAAGAGAAGGGTGTGACGTGATCCATAGTGTGTCCAAGAAGAATGATCTACCAAGGGGAGTCAAAAAGCCTCAGCTCTTCTGCCCTGTGGGTCTAGTCCCACATCACAGTCTCACCTTTAACCCACTGTGCTCAAACGTATCCTAAAAAACTAGGCACTCAGACAAAAGAGCTAGGACACCAAAAGCACAAACCTGGCGCAGCAGACATTAAAACCTTCACCACTACAAATCATTCGTATTTTTTAAGTGCTTTGAGCCTGATAGCCAGAGAGTGATATGGGCAAGGTAAGTCTTACTATCTCCATTTTGCAGATGAATACCATGAAACTCAGCAAGTTGCAAAGGGGTCGTTCAAGGTTACAAAGCTAAAGAGCAGAGCTAAGGTCTTGAACATAGACTCCTGATTCAAAATGCAGAGCATTTTCCATTCACTATATTACTTCTCCAAAGTCAGAATCTGCGTTCAGTGAAAGGACAGAGCAGCTGCCGTGCCTCCAGTGACTGCTCTAGAATATCCAACATCCAATGGGATCTTGGATGGCAACTGGTCGGGAAAGAAGATTTCCTAGAAGTTGCATGGGAAATACACTGTATTTCCTTAGATTGTTTGCGTTGTCTAGGCTGGCACTGCCGGTGGTGTCAGAACTCTTGGAGTGGGGAGTAGGGGAGACAAGAAGTGATAAAGAATTAAACCCCGAAGGTAGCACAGACATCTGTGAAAAGTTGCCATGTGAAATAGCATCCCATCTTCTACCTCCAGAAATGTTACCAGTCCTATTTCTATCAATCAGGGAGAGTGGCCCTTGATTTGCCACTTCAGTTCATACCTCCAAGGTTTTACACTGCGGCTGCATTGATACAAATCCCACTTCCTTCTCTGGTAAAGAGACTTACTGAAACAGACCAGTGTCTCCCAACCAACTTCTGGCCAAATGAGAACCTTCCCACCAGACACCAGGAATATTGTGCAGGACTCAGAAACTCAAGAAACACCTCTCTAAAACTTTGACCAGAGACATTAGTGGCCAGGTTTCTATGTTACCCGATGCGAACATATTTGGGAGGATTATCTTGCAGATGTCCAAACTTTTATTTGCAAGCAGTTAAAACATCCTCATTCTTTACGGTAAGAGAAATATTTTATGTCTAAACGTGTCACATTCATTTCCATCTCTGTAATTTCACCCTGCTTCCTTGTTATTAAATGCTTTCTGCTCAAGTCAATCTGATATAAATTCTACATGTTTAAAGACTAGTATTATCCCCTCTAAGTATTATACCTCTCTCAGAGTACCTAGCCCAATGCAGGGCTCACAGAGGGACACCATGTATTGGCTGACTTATTCCTTTAAGTATGACCTCTAAGACTGCTCTTTAAAATTCATTCCATGGGATGGTAGACAATGTACACTTTTGCCGAAACTGGCCCAGAGTAGATGCAACTCCTTTGGTGATCCAGTCACTGGCCTTGGGACTTTCAAAGCTCTCAAGTCCAAAACATCCAGAGACACAGCCCCAAGCAACTCAAATAAGTCCACTATTTTATTTGACTTGAAAAATAAACAAATTAAAATGGCAGGCTATAAAACAAAGGTAAATTTCCCATTGCTTTGGGATGCTCTGCAAGTACGTCAGTTCATTGTCTATTGTTAACGGTGTTTGGCATGAATACTTTAGATCTGAAAGTTGTTTAAGGAACATTCAGAGAGCCAGACCTCTACATCCATGTATCTTGTGAGCATATCCCATTGAGTACAGTTTTCAAATTTTAAATTGCTCTAACTTACACTCAGAGCATAAACATCAAACCAACCATGGGGAATTTTTTATTTGTGGGGTACAAAACGAAGAGATTTCACTGCAGGGGGACACATCAGCAAATCGGAAGAGCAGAGACGATCCCAGCCAGCCCAAAATGAGAGGGGCAGATGTAGTCATTAACACAGTTTCTGATAAATAAACATATCCTTTTGTATTATTTTGATATTTGCCTCTTCTTGCATGCTGTGTCTCTTTGGTGAAAGAGAGCCAATATCTGTATCTGAAAATGACTGTTAATCACATTGTTTAAAAATATATTTTAGCAAAGGACGAAAACACTCACAAATGCAGCTGGAAAGCAAAAGAAGAGAGAGAAAAGCAGCCACCCCTGCAGCTAAAACAACTCTGTGTGGGAACAGTGTCATGTGGACACATCTTTGAAACCCAACTGATTTGTAAAGTCATCAGAAATGAGGCGGCTGGTTCTGATTACCATTGTGATTTGGGGGTGTATTTATCCTTTGACAGAAAATCTGTCCAAATGAATTCTCCCACATATATGCCACCCGTCAGGAAATGTGCTAGAGAGATCTTCATAAAGAACTGAGCATTGTCAAAGGTTATCTTTTCATTCAAAGGTACAGAATGAAAGGTGGAGATAGAACTTCATACTGAATTTTGCCCTGTGAACAGAAGTCATTCAATGACTGTCTGGAGAGGCTAAGAGAATTTGAATAAAATAGCCAAAGACCAGGGAAATAATGATCTTGAATGCAAAATTATGGTTAAATAAGATTAAGCTAGGTGTACAGTAAAGACTGGGCAGCCAAGGAAGAAAAGAGGGAAGATAGGGAAATTTGATTCTCTTCTCCATTATACCAGCCCCTTGCTTCCTTACCCATCCCTCGAGACAGATTAGATCTGCAAATGCCTTTGATCTCTGGCAGACGGGTTTCAGCACCAATAGGCTAAAATATTCATGGGCAACGGTCTGCAAATGCCAACAAGCCACATTAAATAATTAGATACACTGATGATTCCAAGGTTACCCCCTAGACGTCACCAACTCCATACGATCTGCTTACCATGCAAATATCTCCATACGTGCAAAGTCTTATTATTATAAATAACTCATTTCCCAGCTGCATACGTACTCTTCAGAGAAAATGACACATTGCCTGACTATCACTGAAAGAAGCCAAGTGAAAGTGATATAAAATGCAGGCCTCTGAACCTGTTTCTCCTGATTTTAGGTTGTATTTGGAACATAAAAAGAAGTCCCAACTGAAACAAGAGTTCTCTGGCATTCGGGAAACAGGTGTACGGATGGGCACTACAATGCCAGGAAGCAAGGCTGGCCTTCTCAGAGCCTGTCTGAGTGGTGACTCGGAAAACTGTGAAATTAACTGAATCTTTTCACTGGCTCTGGAGGGAACAGAGGCTGTGAGGGGCTAAACTCAACTCAGCCTTGACCATGAGTTTCTGGGCACTTATCTCACATGGACTATTCATATCGTTAACCCTGATTTTTGTATTCAGCCTTGTGCTAACTTCCCCTTGTTCTGACTTCCTGTCCCATTTGCAGGATTTACTTGTTCTTAGAAGCCCCACCATCATTGGAACCAGGGATATATCCCCGTTTTGAGGTGTCTGAAACTTATGCAATTGAAGAGGGACTCTCTTTAATAAAAAGAATACAAAAATATAAACATAAAATTATAAACAAAGCTTTGGGGGGGGGGGGACCAAGCAAGTGAGATGACCTGGTGCTTAAATCTCATGGGCATCTCAGTAAATCTGCCCCTGACTAGATCGCCATAATTCTGGTGGATTCCCATTAAAGGCTTTTGGCCAATCTTCTGAGATGCCCATCTATTTCCATAGTACTTAAGACTTCGTTTTCCTTTGGAATTTGAGAATTTAATAAAACTTGCAAGTGTCTATGCCTACGAGAGGCATACAATCAATATCCACTGATGTAAATTTAAAAAGTGACAATAGGATGGGATCATAGAGGCCCCAAATTTGAGGAAAAGAAGCTCATGGGCCCAATTTATTATCTTGGAAACAGTTGCTGATGCACACCTAATTTAATAGCATTTGAAACAGCTTCTAACCTGATAGCAATAGAAAACCCTTGTTTTGAGTTATTGATAGCAAGAAGTTGACATTGACATTGGCAATTTAGAAAAGGCAAACTCACAGGCTAAGTTTAGGCCAAAAGAACTGGAGACTATGGGAGCATCTCCTTCCTTCCACAGTTTCCTTGAGCCACCTCCCCTCCCTGGTCTCCCAGTTTGCACCACTAATTATATTCTGCCAGGAAGCTCTGAAGCCTCTTTCACACACTGGGCCGTTAGCAAGGCTCACTGCTCCCTTATCTCTGAGTTCTTTGAACATCACTGAATTAGACCCTCAGAACTTCCATTAGTTTTCTAGAGTTGCCATACAAAGTAGTACAAACTGGGTGGCATAAAACAGGAATTTTTTGTCTCTGTTCTAGAGGCCAGAAGTCTAAAATCAAGGTGTTGACAGGCTTGATTCCTTCTGAGGGCTGTGAGGGAAGGATCTGTTCCAGGCCTCTCTCCTTGGCTTGAAGATGACAGTCTTCTTCCTGTCTCTTCACATTTTCTTTCCTCTATGCATATCTGTGTCTGTGTCCAAATTTCCCTTTTTATAAGGACACCAGTCATATTGGATTAGGGCCCACCCTAATGACCTCATTTTAACCTGACTCCCTTTGTAAAGACCCTATGTCCAAATAGGGTCACATTCTGAGGTGCTGGGGGTTAGGACTCTGACATATCTTTTGGGAGGGGGACACAATTCAATCCATAACAGGACTATCAGAAGCTCTCTTGATTATACACTGAGAAAAAAGATGCACAGCTAAGGTGACCACATACAAGTAAGTTTTCTGAACATATATAACTTTAGGATGCCAAAGGAGTATTTGAAGAATGCATTTCATTAATAGCAAAAAACAGAGGTTTGGGGGCCGGCCTGGTGGTATAGTGGTTAAGTTCAGATCACACGCTCTGCTTTGGTGGCTCAGGGTTCGCAGGTTCGGATCCCAGGCGCAGACCTACGCACTGCTTACCAAGCCATGCTGTGGCAGCATCCCACATGCAAAGTAGAGGAAGATGGGCACGGATGTTAGTCCAGGGCCAATCTTCCTCATAAAAAAGAGGGGGATTGGCAGCAGATGTTAGCTCAGGGCTAATCTTCCTCACAAACAAAACAAAAACAAAAACAGAGGTTTAATAACTGATACACTGTTCAATGACAATTATAATAAACTTGGCAAATAATGTGAAACTGTATAACCTGTATCAATGGTGCTTCCACAGCCATAGACATTAACAAGTTAACTCAATATGTTCCACTCTTTGAAGGATGAACATTCTAGTCTCTGATAAACTATAGTTCCTTATAATGCCCCTCTGCTGGGGAACTTAAGACTCATAGAAAAGAGAAGTGAAGTCAGATGACTTACCCCTGAAGTGTGGTGTTAGGCTTTAAATGTACCTTATCTCCAGGTAAAAGAGGTGGGAATTGCTTACTGCTAAATTCTTCTTCTGCAACATAAGGACCTAAAATGGCAAGTGAGATCATTTTACTTGCCAGGTGGGCCAGTCAGTGTTAGTTTAATGTCATCTCCCTGAAAGAGTGACCAAGCATGGTCCTCCACCTGAGTGGCTATTAGTACCTTGTCTCACCTCATAGCATCAAAATGAGGGGCTGAACCATTAGCACACCATAGGGAGTGGAGAGGGTGAATATAACGTGATGATTATAAAAATGAAAGTCAACCATCAAAGCAAGAGGAACAAGTTATGGATGCATTACAGCTGATGCTCCTTCAGGTGAACGATGCTTGATAAGTAACACTAGGAAAGGGCTGAAGGATGCCTATCCTCCTTCTTTCCCATCTTGCATCTGCTTAAAGAATTCCTTTGGCCTTTGCTTTCTTACCCCCTTTTCCCTCCTTCCAAAATAAAATTTACTTTTGTGACTGCTGTGGGTGTTTGGGTTCTTATTTTAATTTATTTTAAAGTTTGATTTAAATTTGGAACTCACATAAGACTTTTGACATTTATTTCTGGGGGTGTTTTCTGAAGCTTGATGAAGTGGGTGTTGATTGACAGGCAGGTTGCCATGGAAATAGCTGTCACTGCAGAGACTAAGGAATTATTTTGTACTCTTTCTTTGTCAGGCAAAGGTTTGCGGGATATTTTAAAAATAGTATAAGTGCCCCAGAATTAATAGGAAATCGTTCAGTGACTCTTTTCTAACATATCTATCAAAACCCTCAATTGTTTTCATTCTGTACCATTCTGTTCCGTATCTGTATTCATAACTTTTTGCTTTAAAACAAGTGCTTTCCAATGTTGTTTTTTCTCATTGGTTACTTGTTCTTCACATTTCCCCTATGATATTGGCCCCCTATGAAATTGTGCAGGTGAGGAAATCAAAGTAATATGAAGCATTGAATAGTCTTCCCAAAGGAATTCCCAACTTGTATAATCATGGAGTTGGACAGCCTGCCAGCTCCATATTGGGGCTATATTTACTGGGCAAGTTCTCCATTCGAGGCTTTTAAAGAAGCAATTCCAAAGATGAGAAAACACATGTATGATGTGAAAAGGGGAGTATATTAGTTACCTTAGATTTAAGTTGGGTTCAATTATTCTTATTTCTATTCATTGATTTATTCTCCACTTTTACTAGTCTCCTAGACAGTTGGGTATATGATTAAATAGGATGTAGGACTTCCACACCAAATACTAATCAGACTCAAATATCTTATTTCTCAGGATCCTCACTCCCCAGACATTCATTACAGCCCAAAAAGCAATTGAATTCTGAATACTTTCCAAGCATCACTAAAAAAATAAAGCAGAAACCCACGGAATAATATGCTCTGCAAATAATGAAGAGTGACCCTCCTCTAAAGTCAGCTTCCTAGGAACCTGAATCCAATCATCTATTTTCTATATAACAGGTACCCTCCACACTACTCCACATACCGACACAGCCCAGGACCCCTTACAGGTCAGCTCCTGGATTTCTGAAAACAGTGCAGAGGCTGACGGTTTGCATTACTTTGTATTTTTCTGGCTGCAGTCAATTTCTGCCATCTCTTTATTGGTCTTTTTTAGCTTCCTTTTATATGAATATCAAATTTTGCATTTGTTAAGGGGCCATCATTCAGACCCCTGCTGGAAAAGTAAATTTTTCCCCTTGGTAATGCTTCAGACTTACACTACCTAAATATGAATTAAATCCATAGTTTGGAGAAAGTAAAATATATAGAAACATAGATTTATTTTCTCAAAACCTGGCTCAAACTCACACAATTTCTTTTTATCATTCCATTTGAGGGGGTTTATAGAAGGATTTTCTTTTCTCTACACAGACTCTCTAAGTGTTTATGCCATTTTGGTGTATGAAAACTTGCTTAATAAACTAAAATTGTGCTCTATTATATTTTCTCACTAATTGAAAAAAATATATATATATATAAGATCCAAGATATTAGTGAGGATCTTAATTATGCATGACAAAGCATAGTGTGACATTTTGGGGACCTCAGATTTTTTTGGCTAGATTTTGAGTGAGAATGGGAAGAAATATACTGAGAAGGAGACTTGGGTTGATCTTACCTTCTCCTTCCTATGGGTGATTTGGGGAGCAGACTGGAAGGGAAATCTATTTCTCTGATCTTACTGCAAAAAGTCCAATAAGTCTGCTGAAGTACAAGTGTGTTCTATCTTAGAACATAGATAAAAAGATGGTGGGAAAATGAAAGAGGCTAGGAAAGGGAAAGAGTCATAACACGAGAATAAAAGAAAAAAGGAAAAAAATTCAGTCTAACAAAATGCTAAACAGTGCACAAATATGTACTATAAAATCTCTAATGTAATGTACTATACATTCTATATACACAACATATAATATAGGGTAGACTGAGATGCTACCAACTTACTCATCATAAGTACAGCATTATTCATATATTTTTACAAAGATAGGTACCATTTCTTTTTTTTTTTAAAGACTGTGTAATAGGACAATTACTGAACTTTGAGTCAGATGAGATGGAATTTGGCTTCTCAAGTGATTGGATAAGTGACCTTATACAAGTAACAATTTAGTTAAGACTAAATCTCATTTTTAAAAGAATGCCTTGCCTACTTACAATCTCTGAAAGCATTTACTGAAACTGTAAACTGCTCTTCAAATCTAAGCTATCATCATGATTTTCCTCCTTCTTCCCCTTCTTCTCTCTCCTCTCCTCCTCCTCCAACTTCTACTCTCCATTATCACTCAGTCATCATTGTCATCATCATTACTTGGGGGAAATATTTAGGCTGGAAATCTTGTTTTGGTATTTGTTCCCTGCAATCACACATGCACAAATAATTTACCTAAAATTCAGGAAGAGAATCCTCAAAAGATATTTCCCTTATATCCCCTCTTTTTGACCCTACTGACGATGTCTCCTAAGCTAGGTATTCAGTTAAATTTTGTTATAAATGGATCCAGTTTGGCTAATGTCATTAAGAAATTCATAATCTGAGTAAAATATGAGTATTTACAGAATTCATTTACAAAGTGTTATTATCAACTTGGACATCAGATGTCTATCTATCCAGGCATATGTCTATATAGTTTATCCTCATACAATATAGGAAAACTTGGGCCGGCCCGGTGGCATAGCAGTTAGGTTCACACAATCCACTTCATTGGCCCAGGGTTTGGGGGTTCAGATCCCAGGTGCGGACAGACACACCGCTTGTCAAGCCATGCTGTGGTGTCATCCCATATAAAGTGGAGGAAGATGGGCACGGATGTCAGCCCAGGGCGAGTCTTTCTCAGCAAAAAAGAGGAGGAATGGCAATGGATGTTAGCTCAGGGCTAGTCTCACACACAAAAAAATATACATATAGGAAAACTGAAAATCCATTAAGTGAACTCTTTTATTGAGAGACACAACCAAAAAAAGCCTGTTGTCACTTTTTAACAGACTGCAAATCAATAAGTGATGGAAGGTTTTACTCTTTGGTAACATTAGGATGTTGACTCTAGCAATAACCACGCTATAGATCAGAAGTTGGGACAGAATGCTCTGCCATGATATACAAGTAAAAAGCTTCTTATTTTAGAACTGTAGACATCAGTTATGTTATCCAATGGCCAGCTCTACACTTGTACTATCTTGTGGAGAAGTGTATAATCTATGGCCATCACACTAGTCTTTTCACTGCAGTTTCTACCCAGGGAGGAGGGAAACGCAATACATTAGAGTGGAAATTACCACTACACAAATGGAGAAGAACATAATATAATAAAAACAACTCTTCTCAGCCTTGTTCACACCGAGAATAAACGAAAGCGTTATTATTCATGCTGCTGTCAGACAGGATCACATCTGAGTCACATCAGACACCACTGAATCTGTCTTGATTTTTTTATTTACAAGATCCCTGGAGAAAAAAAAGTCCATATAACTCAAAAGAAGGGGCACCTATTCCACTATTTGTAGTGTTCGCTGTCAGGACAATCTTGCTTGCTTTGTTTAAAGTGAGAGAAAAAAGAGAAATTAGAGTTTAATTTCCAGGTTGAGCCTTTCCTAAATACGTTATTTTAGGCAAGTCACCTGACATTTTTGTGCCTCAGTTTTTTTTTTCATGTATTTAGTATGGGGTACTAATAGTATCTATCCCATGGGGTTTTTGAAAAAGTCAGTTGAAATTAAAAAATATTAAATGTCCTAAAAACTGTATTATGCTATATAAATGTGTGTGTGTATATATATATATATATACACACACACATATATATATAGTTTATATAGTAAGAGTTAATAGTAGGAGCAGTAGCAGCAACAAGAAGAAAAGGCATACACTGTCGATGACATAATCCCTCAGAGAGTCACAATCAAACACACTAATATTTCTGTAGCAAAAGATACACATAGTCACACAGCAGAATAAACAAAAGAATGTAATTAGCTTGATGTCAGTTAAGGTCAGATTTTTCTGTCAAACAAGTTTTGTGGCGAGGTATATAAAATAAATTAAAAAATAAAAACAACTTCTTTTGGACTTCAGAATTGTGGATAATAGATTTTGGATTTGAAACATAAATTGATATATATGAGCCAAATTTGACTATGGAAATATGGTTATTAAATGTTCCCCTGGCCTTTCTGCATCTTGACTAAATTATTCTCATTTCACTTCCCTTCCTGAACTGATACCCCAACTCTTTCACCCTCCCACATCTCTTCTTTTAAAACTCTCCAAGTCTTCACATCGTTAGGCCAGGTTCTCCAGCAAAATAGGAAGACAAACCTCCCAAGTATGATGTAAAGCAGTGTTCTATCCTGACAGCCTCTTAGACTTGTCTTCCTGTTTCCATTCAATCTATCCTCCACCCAGGAGTGAGTGATTTTTTTAAAACGAAAACTTAGACATGTTGCCTTTCTGCTAAAGTCTTTCAAGGCCCTTCCATAATTCTATTCAACACAGATCAAACTTTTTAATAAAGTGCACAAAGCCTTCTGTGATCTGGTTCCTGCCTCTCTCTCCAGCCTCATTTTCCTGCTCAGCTCCCTCCTTCCCAATCCACAAAACATACTCCAGTCCAGTCAAATAATTTGCAGTTCTTTGAATATAAAGTAATTTTATACCTCTGCTCTTTTGGTCACACTGTCCCTTTAGTCATGACAGTCCCTCCCCAGTTAGGTCTGTCAGGTGACTATTACTCACCCTTTGTACATCTTCTCAAACAAAATTTCATCTGTGAAGTCTACTCTGACCTCTTCACCTCTTCCTCTGAACTCTCACCACATCTTAAGCTATCACACACTCACCACATTGCTACATGGGCCACATTATTGCACAATGACTTGCTGTAATTATTTGTCTACTCATTTTCCCTGATTCTTCAAGCAGCAACCAGCATAGGCACTTTACAAAGTGTGTGCTTAGTAAAATCTGCTTCACAAATAAAAGTGTTTCGTATAACTTTCACCAAAACTATAGATGTTAAAGGGGTATGAAAAGCCACCACCCACTACCTTTAAAGTTGGAAAAAAGTTCAGATGTCTTATTTATAAGATAAATTTTAGGTTTGTTCTCCATCTGTAGTTCTCATGGAAGAACTCTAAACAGCTTAGTGCTCAGGCTGAAGAAAATTCTCTGCTTTCGACCCTTCTCTCTTAAACAAACTAGAAATACATAGCACTTGAACAGGTATCACCAGCACTAGACAAAGATTAGAATGTGGCCAATGAGATCTTGCTTCAAAGTTGGAAAGCTTTCCAGAAGAGAAAGATTCAGAGGGAGGACTTAGGTCCACAGAATTTTCCACAAATGCATGATTTTCCCACAACTTCCAAAGGAATTTTTTATGTATTGATAAGATTTGCTTACATGCCAGTGCCTGAGAAATCCTGACAAATATCTTACAAGCATATCTGTGTAAGGAGAAAAGTGTTCCAAGCAGAACAATGCTTAGAGTGTGCAAAGATACTATTGAAAGGATAGCCTGTTGGGACCAAAACGCACATCTGAGATGGTCAAATACTAATCAGTGGAACTACTAACTAGTATATTCCAGGTGAATTTGGGACAAATAATTAAAGGAGATGCTTTCAGTATTAAGAAACATTGAGCCTGTTGCATTTGTCCTTCTCTTTTACTCTTTAGTTTTTCTTTCTAGAAATGAGGTTTCCTTTTATATTAAGAGGACCAGAGCAAGCACTGGTGGGAGTGTCTGTATCTTATTCCTCCTCAGTGCCTAGTACACTGGTGTTCAACAGAAAGCTCTTAATATTGTTTACTGGACAAATCTAGAAACTTTTGCTTAGAGAACATACTTTAAAAAATCCCTTTCTACATCTTAGCTCTAATTAGAAAGTATTTCTAATTTACTGATTTCCATGGATGCTTGGAACAGGACAAGGCCATACTGTGAATTATTCATGATTAGGTACCCAGATAAAACAGCCAGATCTCTGGCATCCCCAATACCACTCTTCATGGACCTTCAGCCATATGCTCATTCAAGGCCACAGAATAACTATGTGGCACCTCCCTTTCCTGCTCTTCCCTAAATCTCAAAGATCTTGGTATACCCTCACATTGTTTTCATGAAATAACAAAGTGCACACACACACAAAATCCCTAGGGAAACTAGCATTTAAGTGGCCCATACTAAATTTTAGGAGATCTTTTCATATTTTGGACCTGGGTGCTAACCATCAAGGAAGGTTGGGATCATAGTGCCAAATTTTAAAAATAAAAATATAAAACTGCAGGGGCCAGCCCAGTGGTGTAGTGATTAAGTTTGCACACTCTGCTTTGGTGGCCTGGGGTTTGCGGGTTCAGATCCTGGGCACAGACCTACACACCACTCATTAAGCCATGCTGTGGCAGTGACCCACATACAAAATAGAGGAAGATTGGCACAGATGTTAGCTCAGGGACAATCTTCCTCACCAAGATGTGTATGGATATATATATTTGTCTACTATATTTGTGTGTGTGTATATATATATACACTCATATAGACTCTCATATATATATATATATGAAACTGCAGGAAAATAGAACAAATTTTCCAAGCTTCTGGATAGAGTTCATGTATTCACTTATCCATCAAACACAGTCTATCTTCCACCTTGGCCTAGAATGCTATTGCTAAACTGTCAAGATTATCTACTATAACATTTTACAATGAGGAAACCAAACCTGGAACAGTAACTGATGCATGTTCACACACTCTAACATCCAAAGGGAAATACTGCTTCTTCCCCTTTATATCAAAGTTTTGTCAGTGATAACAGCCCTACTTGAAGTGGAAAAAGGACCAATATCTTCTACTGTCCACGCAAGATCCTTCAAAGATGCAAGCACAATTGTAGACTTTGATGGGCCCCAGAACACTTGTGGGGGAGGCCAGCAAGGACAAAGAGAGCAAGAAGTGAAATGGTACAGAGGATCTCTTTCTCTTATTTAAGCCTTATAAGGTACTGTTGAAAAATCTACAGATACGCATCTTAAATCATGGTAAATTACACACTGCATGCTGGTGACTCGGTCATGGAAAATTATGAAGCTACGTGATGTCTCATTTGTTGTGCTGAAAACAAATGTAAATAAATTACTGGGAGAATCTCATTTACATTTAGAAATTCATCCTGATGCATGACATGACTACCAATTTTTTTTTAAGATACTTTGAGAAGAAATGCTACTCAGTAAACCCAGATCATGAGGATCACAATATGAGTTTGATTTGGTGCAGGGTTTTCAAAACAAGAAAAACCCACCCTTTCATAAAAGTAGGAACATCCGCCCCTACCCCTGACACCCCGACACACACAGAGGGGAGGGGAAGCAGCATTCAGCTCATGGTTGTTTCTCTGTTTCTAATGCTCCATCTGCTGCCATTCAGAGAGAACGTTCCTGACCCACTGTCAGTGGGACTAGCTGGTTGCCCAGTAGTGGGGACAGTTTGTAGTGAGCCATTCACACTCTCTCACCCCATTCCACCCATGACCTAAGGCAGCTGGCAGAGGTTAATGGGACGGAATGGAGTTAACTGGCTCCTGTAGGGATCAAACCCAGGACCGATATCTCATTAACACTCGGCTTTGACCAACCGAGCTGCAAACTCATGGACTCTCATTGAAGAGGAATTGGTCATCAAGTGGCACAGATGCCCTTCACTAAGATGCAGCTGACCTGAAAAGGCAGATATAAAATACAAGAGATTGATGGGATTTGAGCAAAAACCTTGAAGGGCTTCAGGTCTAGGGTGGCTGTTCGGCTTGCCGCCATGCTTAATTTATCCCATGCACCTCTCCATGACTCCATTCAAATAACCCAGGGCAAGAGCAAGGAGTTATGAAACAGGGACAGAGTTCCCGCACACTGAATGCAATGACAGCAAAGCAGGCAAGCACTTAACAAAAAGTCTTGAAAACCATTATCTTCAGCCTAAAAAGCTACAGCTATGAAGGATTAGACTGTTGTTCTTCTATGTTATTATACTCCACTTAGCATAGTCCAGCATATTCTGTGAATATTGTTCATTCCACATCGGATATAATAATGCATCCTCATGCCTTGCCTTCCAAGTGAGGGCCTGGGACTCAACCTCCTTTTCTCCGCAGCTGTGACTGTGGGCTCACTTTCCAGCTATTAAATTTCTTCCCATCTTTTTTCTTTTCCCCATTCTAAACAGATATCTCAAAAAGTTGTCGAGTTGCGCTTTCCGCCCCACAAGGGTGAAATACAACCATTTCCTAAATAGGGATATGATGGTGTGCTCGGCCTCCTCCACAGCAGAATATTTACATAAGCCTGAAGAGGTCTGAGAGTTTATTGGTTAAGGGAAAAATAAGCAGGCCATGAAATAATTATTTTTCATTGTGCCCTGCCAAAGCCATTTAGCCAAAGGCTAAATTGAGCTGCCATTGTGATTATTTGAACTGTGGAGCCAAACGTCTTTGCTGCAAAGCACCCCAGCTGTCCTAAATTTTGTTCTGATGGCTAGTTTTCATTCTGGCTCAAACCCTGCCAAAAACATGGTCCCCAAAATAGGCGGGTGGAAGGGTTGCTTTATCCAGACCCACATCAATTACAGATTTAGGGCCATTCGGAGAACTTGATTATTAACAAATCACTTCCTGAAGCTGTTATGACAGGATTCCCATATGCAAATGGCAGCCCGCTCATATGCACACACTGAGGCGAGGAAATTAAAACGAAGACTTCCCCAATTTACTGACGGTCATTTCTTTTAACACCGATTATACTTTATAGCAAATGAGTTCTTCTCAGTGGTCTTCATGGCTGGGAGGCTGCAGCAACAGCAGTTACCAAGGCCAGCTTAATGGAGGCATCGACCCTGAGCTCGCCTGGCACCTTGACAGGTATGTCTAGTGACTGTAGGATTTCACGACCGAGTAATATGGCCCTTCCAAGGCTTTAGGAAGCAACGTAAGCCTTGTTTGTTCAGTGTGGCAACCCCAGCATCTGGAGCAATATCTACCCACTGCAGGCACTCAGTAGACATGTGGAAGGAGAGGACGCAACCAGGCTGACAGTCCAGTGGGACTAAGGTGTTAAGTTTGTCACATCTTCTAAACAAAGATTCCTTTTGTGTGCTAGTTTTGTGTGTTAGTTTCTGAAAACTAACCTAGGGCGGAGGCACAGAAATTTGCCAAATCAGTTCTCTTTTATCAAACCATCACATCCTTCTACTTTGGCCAAGATCCCCTCACAATGGAGAAAAGAGGCAAATGTAACACTTTAATTTAATGCATCATTTTATCAAAATGTATACTAGGCTTGAACAAAAACCAGTGTGCCTCTAAAAGATCTCCTAAGTTTCTCCTACAGTTTACTTCTCAATATATTTTATATATCCATTCCATGTAGACTGACGAGGCCAATCTAGAGGGTACAGGAGGGAAAGCAGAAGCCCAGGATCCGGAAGGAAGATGCACAGGGAAGCTCTAGGTACCACTCCTTCCTCCTGCATCCATAAGGCATCCAGGGGGAGTTTCCCAAGACCTCAAGTTACTTCTGCTTCTGGAAGGACGAGTTTGATTTGTCCTGAATGCAGGGGTTCCTCAATGCAGGGGACAGTGAAATCACCAGTCAGAGTGACGGTGAGTTTTTACCATTTCTTGGAACTACCTGGAAGGAAGGCAATATCTTTAATAGCTAAACTTATGTAACACCAACTATAATTTAAAAGTCACCTTCTACCCATATACAAACAACTCTGGAAATCCCCTTCTTTGCGATGCTTTCCTGGAACAACTAGGGGAGTGCAGACTTCCTTGGCGAACTTCCTTCTGACCACTCACCTCCCAACACCCCTGCTCCCCAAATTAAAAGCCGGGGGTGGGGAAGGGGAATACTTTCCCTCCCAGCAACTGAGAACCTATACCTGGTGGAGACCATCTGTGTGATACATCAGCTCTCCCTGACTGCCCATCATGACTGACTAGCTCCAGAGTGGTCTGTGAAAAGTCACCACGTGTGGCGAAGGATGAGTGGATGGGCCATCTTTTTTTTGTTTGCCAAAGAAGATTCGCCCTGAGCTAACATCCATTGCCAATCTTCCTGTTTTTGCTTGAGGAAGATTTGCCCTAAGGTAACATCTGTGCCGGTCTTCCTCTGTTTTGTATGTGGGTTGCCCCCACAGCATGGCTGCTGACAAGTGGTGTAGGTCCACGCCTGGGAACTGAACCCAGGCCACCAAAGCTAAGCATGCTGAACTTAACCAGTTGGCCATGGGCTTGGGTCCAGCGCCATCTTTTAAATAGGGATGGTAGCTAGAAGATATAGTCACAATACAGCAAGAAATTCAAAAGATATCATAAATCTAAAAGTTGCATTTGGAAAACAAAATGGTTTTGCAATGAACGGTGGAGACACAACTCTAGTATATGATTCTCAAAGAAATTTTAGAGCTATACACACTTCAGGCTAACACAGGTGGGTTGTCTTTGTCACGGCTGCTTCAGGTGACACTACCAGACATTAGAGCCAAGAGGGACTTTTGCAATCACCCAGTCCACACCCACCACTCCACCCACTCTAACTTCCTTAAAAAAGAGGTAAAGATATTGAGACCTGGAGACATGAGTACCACCCATTCATTCACTATCAAATACAATTATTTTTTTTTCTTCATTCTTAATCTCCATCTTTTTCCCTCTGTCCCATTTTCCTTTTTTTCTCTCTATTTCTACTCACCTACACCAATCTTTATCATCTTTTACTTCTGCCTGACTGTGCCTTAGGTCTTCCTTCCCAGCAGCTGTAAGAAGAAGAATAATAAGACCAAGATTTATACAGCACTTATTATGCTGTAAACTATTCTGAATGTTTTAATATTCACCACTTTATTTATTCTTCACAACAGCCTTAGAAGGTAGGCACTATTATTAACCCATTTTATTACAGAGAAGCAAACTGAGGTGTGGAGAAATTAGGTAACTTGTTCTAGATAACTCAGCTGATTAGCAACAGAGATATATTTTAAACCAGGCAGGCTAGCTCCACCGACATTGCTTTTAACCAATATACACATTGCCTCCACTGCTAAAGGGCCAACCACTGTGCTCAGCACTTTATGAACACTATTTTAGTTACCCCTCACAACCACTGTATGAGGTATTTAATAACATCCTCCCCACTTTACATAGGAGGAAACTGAGGCATGAAGAGTTTCAGTAACATGGCCAAGGTCGCTCCTCTCATAAGAAGGAGCACCAGTTTTTGAGTCAGGTCACCTGACTGTGGACCCTGTGCTTCGAAACACTCCCCAACCTTCCTCACCAGCCTGCTAGGGACCCAAAGACTAGAAGGCCTGGGGGCCAGGATCAATGCTGAAGGCAAAGGGTCATTCCTGTTCGGTCCTGGAGTCCACAGTGTCACCAGGTTCAAAAAAGTCTTTAGAAATCTAGGAAATAGGGAAAAGGCATCCATGGAGTATTTTTGTTTTGTGAAAACAAGGCCAGAATTATTTACTATGTGTTCCTGCAGAATGATTTTTGCCAGTTTCAGTCATTAACAATAAACATTCAATAGGCTGATGTCTATTTAAAGTAATTGTGGCCAAAAATAAATCTCTTATTAAAAATCCTAAATAACATTAGTCTAAGGCTTTTAGTTCTAACTTCTGGGGTAAATCACTATGTGTTGTGGAAAAAGTATATGCACAAGAAAATTAACTCCACTCTTTGTGGTCAAGGACAGTGGGAAAAGCCAAGAATGTCCACAGATAATTGAAAGCTCCATTTTAGTCGTTTTCAAATGCAAATGTTTTTCCAACACCTAAAGCTGTTCACCAGTAAAACAGTGATGCTTACAAACTTGACCTCTTATCTTTGCCCACAGTCCTATGCAGAAAGATACAAATGCAGTCCATATTCATATCACATAGAAACCCAGGATCAAGACCTTTGAGATGTGGTAACAGAAAAATACAACCAAAGTCAAGTGTCCTGATAAATATTGGATGAATGTTCATTACACTAATAAATTATTTTTAAGATGGAGGACCACACCAAAGTCTTAGGAGATCCCCATCCTAGAAAATTGCTAATATAAGATTATATGGTTACAGTACCATTAAATTACCATAGTCGTGGGAGGTCATTTTCATTCTAATTTTCATCTCCCTTTTACATTGTCTTCCTATCTGGAAAAATACATGGCCTAAGATGAGAGAAGAAATAGCTGAAAAAGGAAAATTCTTGTAAAACGATAAAAACCCAAGCCCGTGACCCGCAGCAGAGAACAACCTTTGCCCCACTCTTCCCCACTGAGGTCAGCCGTGCATGGTGACTTAACACCTTGCGTTTAGTTTTCTGACCTCTCATCTGGCCTGCTGAGTCCCATGGAACTTCCAGCAACTTGCGATTTAATTCCTACGTGAGTTGGAGGCATGAAAAGGGCCCTGACCTGTGGCCTGTGTGACAGTCACCACTCTACCTGCTGACTAGATCCCTTCCTGGATCCAGCCCATCGGCCCCACGGAGCGAAAGAACATCTTTCCCTTTAAGGCAAAGAAAGAGATGCCAGAAAGGTTTCATTTCAATTAAACTCAGCAGAGAATCAGAACCAAGTTGGTCACACTTATTGGAAGACCCTGCAAATGGCAAGAGTTTTAAAGACATGACTCAGTGTTAATTAAAGAGTATGTAAAATGTCCACTCACTCAAGGCTATTCACTTCTTCTCAAAGAGTTATGGGTTCAGAGAAGGCCAGTGCTCCAGCAAAAGGATTATTAAACAGCACCTCTGCCCTGAGTTGGGTTAAAATGGTGTAATGTTTTACATGTGATAGCACATGTGGCTATCCACTTGGGGGTGTCTGATTTGGAGCGCTATTAATGTGTAGCCTTTTCTAGCGAATCTGCCTAAGGGATTAGTAACTCCCCAAAAGTTCAGTTGAATATTAACTGCATTAACTTTGCAGCCTGCAACATACTGTTACACAAAACAGCCTACGGTGCCTTATGGATGACTTGTTTAACAAAAAACATTCCACGCAGAGCCCCACTGCTAGAAAATTGTGTTCCATCAAAGGGGATGCCCTCCCTGCCAACCCTGGCTGGGACTGAAAAAAGAGCCCATTCTAGGGTATTCATAGTTTTACTCAACTGCCAGAATTTCTCTGACCAGGCGGTACCACTTTCTTTTCTAGGCTTTTCTGTGGACCACGTTCCCCAAGATGGTTTGAAAAGATGCATCTTATAAGGTAAGCATTTTAAATGTTCTATGTAAATTTTTTTTAAATGCCTACCACAAAGGACACATGTTCATCCTGTTTCCAAAACATACTGCCCCCCCAAACAACTTCCGACCGACTATAATAACTCTGGAAAAATCACAGAGAATAATTTTGTTACTATCTCCAGTATTCAAAAAAGAACGAATAGGGGCCGGCCCAGTAGTGTAACAGTTAAGTTCATGCACTCCACTTTGGCAGCCCAGGGTTAGCAGGTTCAAATCCCAGGCACGGACCGAAGCACTGCTCATCAAGCCATGCTTTGGCGTTGTCCCACATACAAAATAGGGGAAAATGGGCACACATATTAGCTCAGAGCCAATCTTCCTCAAGCAAAAAGAGGAAGATTGGCAGCAGATGTTAGCCCATGGCCAATCTTCGTCACCAAAAGACGAAAAGAAAAAAAGAACGAATGTCGTTTGAACCCATATAATAAATAGAAGAAATTGTCACCAATCTTCTGCCCAATGCACCTTAGAGACGATCAGTTCACTGAAACCTTCACTGAATGATCGATCTCCTCTCTCCGAATATTCTAGTTCTTTGTTACAGGCATTCTCCTGCCCTTACCAGCCACCCTTACAGAGGGGATTCAGTGTAATTAGAAATCAAGTTAAATCTTAGGGCCTGGAACCTTTATTTTTTCATAATGCTGTACACTTAATTGATCCTGCCAGTTAGCAACGCAATTATGTTGTCTAGAAATGGAGACAAACAATAGATTTTAGTATTTAAACAGGAATGGAAACTGCAAGCACAGAGCCACAAACCACACCATTAAACTGGAATTAAAGCTATATGTGAAAAGAAAAAGTTTCACTCCCAGCAATCATCGGCCTATGATGCAAAAAGAAGCTATCCACAGATCAGAAGGAAGGTGGAACATGTGAGGCAAAGCTTGGGTTCCTAGTTTAGGGTGGAAGTTTGTGAAAACCCCAGGCATAAAAATATGACAGAATAAAGCAGATAGACAACAGTGTGGTACAACACTTGCCCTTAAAGAGTTAAATGAATGAAAGACATCTTCTCTATCAAGAACATCACTTGTGCATAACTGTTGTGTCAATTTAGCCTTCCTGTAATCTTCATGCCTATAAATGTTTTCTAAACTAATGCCTTACTCTCAGACCTGGGAAAAAGAACAAACGACCATCAACTGGCATTTATCCCCATTTTCGGGAAAGTGTGACAACAATCACAAAAATTCAAAGGATGAGCAAATTTGGCCTTGCATTTCCCTCTGGATCCCATTCCGAGAATTTCTATACAACCTCTGCACCCCTGCCCCATGCTCCATCAGTGCATGTACTTTCTCTTAATATAATCTATAAAGGGATACAGGCCTTACAGAACAGCATCTTATTTCAGCTTTATGGAAGGAATGAATTCAGCCTCTATCACATTACCACTCCCCATAGAGATTTGGAAGGACTTACAACATCCGTAGAAGAAACAACTAGAGTAGATGTTGCCAGCAGACTCTTCTGCAGAAAATAGAAAGACTAAGAGGATCCACACTGGAGGCAGAAACTTGACTCATACATGCAGAGAACTGTGGCCAGAGACACAAGCCCAACGCTCCTTTTGAGGACAGACTTATCAAGATTTGATGCCAAGTTCAGAAGAGGCCTGAGCTTTGCCTGTTTAGCTGAATTTGCAAAACTGTAGAACCTCTAGAGAAAATAATTCCTCCCAGGAGAGGAGTGAGAGAAACTTCCGGGTTGAATTTTGTGTCTATAGGAACAGCAAATTTCAGGAATCAGCCATCACTATCTCCCCTCAAGTACACAAGTAGTTTTTCTGACAAATAAAACTGGCAAAGAATACTTTCCCATTCCTGGAAATTAGCACAAAAAGGCAAAAAAAACATGTAGTTAATGGGTCTGTGCATAGGCCATATACCCAACTACATGAGTATATCTCACCAACACTCTAGTAGAATTTGTTGATGACCCGTGTAGCCTCTACCCTGCCTTTTGTTGAATTTTCTTGCACTGAAAAAATACTAAGTATTGCCACCCTGTGCTCCTGCTTTCTGAAAATCAAAGTCTAGAAAACTAGACTGGCCATCTCTATACTATACGGGACTCTCCAGAAAAATATCTCCCTTCCATTTCCTCTTAAATTCACAAGTAATTGTGCATCACTAGAGCTCTGAGTTTGAAACGAGTTCTCTACAGAACTCAAAAAAGAAGAAGAAGAAGAAGAAATTAATTCTAACCCTTACCTTTGGCACCTTATAAGACTTTTGGCCATGACTTACCTGTATAAATAGAAAGAACTAATTTACTACAGAAATGCCCATGGGCGAACATGTACTGGCTAATGAAGTGTTCAGCTTTTGCATGATTAACCAGCTGGTGGGGGTAGTGTAAAAAGCAGAGGGCATAAAATAATAAGAAAAATTGATTAGCAGCCCGCTTTTAAAGTAGTCCATGAAAAATGCCTTTTTTATACTCACTAGCTTGGAAAGTGACTTGTAGGGACGATAAACGCGAATGACTTACCAGGAAACTGAGCAGGCTGCATGGCAGCTGTTTGTGCCTTCAAAATTCGCTCAAGAGGGATGGTCAGGTAAGAGAAGAAAAGACACCAAGCTACTTCCAAACTGACCGACTTACACAACAGGTTCTGCCAGTTGTTGTAAAGTTAATTTTCTAATATATTGCGAAACGCGTTATATAAAGTTGAAAACCATGACTGGGCTTTGTGTCCATTCAATTTTCTCTCTGGAGCACTCTGCTACACCACACTTGGCTGTAACTACCGCCAGACCAATTCATTAAGAAAAAAGGGTATATAGTCTTGAGCCAGAATATTTATACACTTGACTCAGAAACAATCTATTCTAAGGGACATTTTCCCAAGCTAAATGCACTACAAGGCTTTCCTATTCATAAAATTCTTCAGCTGGTTTGCAACTCCCTTAAGTGGGGAGAAGAGTCAGGGCCAAAAAACAAAAATGCACACTGACCAAAAAGAGAGAAAATGCCTAAGGAAAGGCATGGGTTTAGGCTGCTTGTAAAGCAATGAAACTTCTCTTTCTTCCATTTACTCTGATTACACAACTAATATTTACTCAACTGAGTCCTCCCTCTAGCACAGGGGACAGGCATTTCCCAGGCAAAGAAAAGAGAAAAACCAAAGCTCAGCATCCTTGCCACCGTGCCAGACTCCAGCCCTCAGGTCCCACCCTTTATCTAGGATGCTGTCTAGGTTAAAGAGACAATAAGATGGTCCATGAGCAGCGCCCCCCAGACACACACGCATGCACACACGACGCATGCGCGTGCATGCATCTTCTCTACATGTCCGTGGTCCCGGCGACCAAAGCACAGGTCTTCCCTTCTCTTCGCTCCTCTCTGCGGCCACAGACAGCACCGCTTTTCCCAACCAGAACCCTCACGCTTTTGCCACAGATCATGAGCAGGACCTAACACTGAGCTATGCATAGCATAAACACATCACCATTGACCAGAAAAACAACCATTTTCCTGATGATCCCCAGGCATAGGGTCGTTAACACCAACTTTACATAATTGAGAGACCTCACAGTGTGGTGGGAAGGTCACTGGCAGGTCCAGAAATCTGAGATCTAGTATCAGGTCTACTCCTAAACTAGCTGTGTGACCTTGGGCAAACTGCTTAGCCTTTCTGATTCTCAGCTTCCTCATTTACAAAATGAAGGGTTAGATCTCTAAGCCACCTTCCAGTTCTAAGATCTTTATTTCTTCTTTTTTTTTCTGTGCTCAAAAACAAGTTAATGGACTAGAGGACAGAGGCTGAACATTTGTCACATTATACATTATGAAGATGCTCCAGTGCTGTGTTGTCCAATATGGTGGCCACTGGCCATATGCAGCTATTAAACACCTAAAATGTGGCTAATCCGGATTTCAAAGACCTGGTATCCAAAAGATGCAAAATGTCTCATTAATAATTTTTATATTGGTTCAATGTTGAAATGGTAATATTTAGAATATAGTGGGTTAAATAAAATGGAGTATTAAAATTAAATTTACCTGTTTCTTTTTCCTTTTTTTAAATGTGGTGACTAGAAGATTTAAAATTAAAAATGTGACTCATTATATTTCTGTTGGACAGCAATGCTCTACAGGAGTTTGGCATGGAGGCCAAATCTGGTCCACATACTATTTTTATACACCCTGAAAGCTAAAAAGAGTTTTTACATTTTCAAAGGGTTGTTTAAAAAAAAGAGAGAGAGACTGTGTTATAGAGACCATGAGCGGCCAGCAAAGGCTAAAATATTTACTATCTTGTCCTTTATAGAGGAAGTTTGCCAACCCTCCCTCACTCTTCTTGCAGGGTTTGGGTGCTAGAGAAATACTCCAGTCTTGAACGCAGTGCTGGAAAAATTATGCTTGGAGGGAACTCCACCACCTACTTCCATATTCCTACCATCGTCCTAAATGTGGTGGGGAGGATAAGAGGAGAATTCCAGAAGGAGAAGGAAGGGATAATCTGGGCTCAAGGCTGATTTTTCCCATCTAACCACAGTAGCAACAAAGCTCACATACATTGCTATCTCACAGATTTCAGTTTCCCTCTTAAGAGAAAAATAACCGAACATGAAGAAACTCAGTGAAGGGGGAAAAATATGACAATTTTAACCTAATTTTGTAGGGTTTTTTGGGGGGGGGGAATTCAGCATGATCACTCATCCTTATTTGCCCAGGACTGAGTGGTTTCCTGGAATTCAGGACTTCCCGATTTTTGCTAAAGTGCAAAAATCAGGACAGTCCTGGGCAAGTCACTTTAAATGTGACCAATGAAAACTCTGCTATTGTATATATAAGGAAGGCAATGCTAACCACATTTTTTCTAATAGAAATACCTTCTTTAATGAAGCTGCATGTTGAATTTTTGCCTCTTCTATTTCCATTGCCTTTTAATTATTGAAAATTAAATTTTCAATGAGTTCTCCATTGATCATTCAGTTCTTTGATTTTATGGTCTTGGATCAAATCCCTTAACCTCTCTGGGCCTCCCTTTTCCCTCTATAAAATATCATGAGTAGATAATGCACTCTTCCCAGTGACTTCTGTTGAACAATAAAACAGAAGACTTTAAGAACCTTTTGGGAAAAGAGGATTCTCAATTCAGGATTCATGTTCAATTCAGGATGACTGGACAACAACTGTCAATAGGATGGATTTTTGTTTGTTTGCTGAGGAAGATGCGCCCTGAGCTAACATGTATTGCCAATCTTCCTCTTTTTGCTTGAGGAAGACTGGCCCTGAGCTAACATCTGTGCCAATCCTCCTCTGTTTTGTATGTGGGATTCTGCCACAGCATGGCTTAATGAGCGGTGTGTAGGTCCACACTTGGGATCTGAACCTGTGAACCCTGGGCTGCCGAAGCAGACCATGCAAACTTAACCACTACACTACCGGGCTGGCCCCTAGGATGGATTTTTTTTTAAGGGTTTTAAGCTGTTCAACACTCTAATTGCTTGCACTGAAGATAAAATAGAGCCCAACAAGACCCAATTTCCAAAGAAAAGGGTATATAAATGATACTTCAAACCCAGAAGAGTTATATATTCCATATATATGAACCTAAATGGTGACATTTTATTACTTGTTTCATTAGTTTGGGATGATTGTTTTGAAAATCATGGATGAAATGATAGTATATATCACTTTCTCAAACAACTAAGACTTTAGAATGGAATCCCCCTTCTTCCAAACAGCATGGAAATGTTCTTATTGTTTAGGAGAAGATGGTGTCACTCATTGCATATTAAACACACACTCTCTATGTTTCATTGGGGATGCTCTATTGTGCAATAATTGGTCCCCATTGTTACATGCACAATTTGGCTGCTCACATGTAAGAGTAAAACCTCTTAAATAGCTATCTCCACTGATAGCCTTAGGCACAGACGGTCTCCTGTGGCCACATGCCTGCAGCAACCCATGACTAAGGCTTATGGAAGGGAGGGGTGGATGAAAAGGGGGTGCACCTGTAATTCTTTGTTTATATTAGAAAAGCATCCCCCTGAAACCTCATTAGCAATGGCTGAGTGCTGTGTCAAGTCCCCAGCAAGGACTTTGCCCACAGTGAAGCCTGCCAAGAGAGGTAAAGTGGTCCATGCCCAGGACAGGGGGAGGACCGTGCAAGAAAAAAAAATTCCTGCTGTGTCCTAGCCCTTCTCCCTCTGGAAGCCTTCCTTTCTGCAGTGCCCAGTTCCACCTGGCATCCTTGCTCCATCCATCACCCATTCTAAACCCACGAGTCCCAGAGGCCATTCCTCACCTGAACTACGACAGCATCCTCCCAGCCCTGTGAGTTCAGTGAGGCTAGAGCGGAGACGGCCTCTGAATACCGAAGACATTCCTGTTTCTCCTACATTACTGAAATTCTCCCTTTTCAACTCTGAAATCCCTTTATGTCAAAATCAGCCTTTGGATTTTTTTTTGTTGTTGTTATTGTTTCAACACATGTCTTTTTGAAATTTCTTTGTTCCTCTTGGTCTGTCTCAAACCCTGCCACGCCTGACTCTGAAGTTCAGATAGGCCTAGAGAGACTTTTCTCCCCAATTCAGCTTAGCCCTGTGAACCACTGGGGGATCTGGCACTCTCATAAGCTTCACGCTGGCCACAGAACAATTAACCACATTGTTCTGTTGTCCAGGGTACTGACATCTGAACCGCTGGGACAATCGCTGCTTCCCCTGACACAAAAGTCAACTTTCTCCCACAAAACCTTTTTAATACAGATCAACAAAGAGGGGGGCAAGCCAAAAGCATGGAAGTAAGGTAAGTCAGTTCAGTCCCTCCCACTCTTCCTTCTCTTCTCCTGTCATGCTCAGAGGCTCTGTGAGGACAGAGCAGGAACTGGGCTACAGAGTGCACTGTATCACAGCAAGTACGCTGTGTGCTTAATGGTACTTTCAATGACATGGAGGAGTTGTTGGCAAGCTATCCAAGATGGAGCATCACACCATAAATTAAAGAGTCAAGAACTAGGATTCCCTGTCTTGTAAGGAACATAACACCTTCTATCTGTCTACAAATTACTTTGTTTTTAACATATTCAAAGTACTTCAAAAGGTCTTTTAATTCAACGCCAAGGCCTCCTTGTTGATGGAGGACAAGATAGAGCAGGCTGGTCCTGAGTTCAAATCCCAGCTGTGTGACTTTGGCCAGGTTTCTGAACATGCCTTGACCTCAGTTTTATCATTGTTGAAGCGGGACTAATAATATCTGTCTCATTAAGATTATGGTGAGAATTAAATGGATGATGTATAAAAAGTGTTTAGCACACCTGAAACTAATATGATGTCATGTGTCAATTATGTCTCGATTTAAAAAAAAACGTATTTAGAGCCAGCCCTGATGGCCTAGTGGTTAAAGTTTGGCACTCTCACTGCTTCGGCAGACCAGGTTCACTTCCCGGTCGCAGAACCACACCACCCGTCTGTCAGGTGCCTTGCTGTGGTGGTGGCTCACATAGAAGAACAAGAATGATTACAACTAGGATATACAACCACGCACTGGGGGCTTTGGGGAAGAAAAAAAAAAGGAAGGTTGGCAACAGATGTTAGCTTGGGGTGAATCCTTCCCTGCAAAAAATAAAAAAGCATTCAGCAAAGTGCAAATGCACTTTTCAAATACCGAATAGTTCTTGTTGTTACTACCAGTCCTAGTAGGTGTATAAGAAATCGGAAGTTGAGGGATGAGGTCAAAGTTACTCAGAATGCCAATCGAGAAGCCGGCCTGCATTCTTAGTAAATTACAGACAGTTTTCTCCACAAGGCCAGCCCCTTCAAACATCTCTAGCCACAGAAGTGGATATATACAGAAAAAAAATCACTAGGCCCTGCAATATTTAACAGGATGTTTAGGTTTAATGCAAAAGTCAAAAACTCGCCTGAAGTTAAAGCTTTAGTGCTTCTGTGAAAGAATTATGTGCTGGAGGCAGAGCTATTCCAAAGAAATACTAAAACACTTCTCAGAGTTCAAAGAAGATCCAGGATTCCTGTGTTAGCCCAGGGCACATCTGTGCCTCTGGCCAAAGTTAGTGCCCCATTAATACAAGTATCACCATAATAAGAAACCAGTCAACTGGTCAACATCATGTTACTTCTTTTCCCAAGCTGGTCCCTACCTCGTTCCTTTTTAGCTCTCCTCCTTCATGTCTGAGCTGTGAGCTAAGCAGCTGGTAAACACAGACCACCAGAGAAGAATCTCTCCTCCAAGGTCAAAGGAATCACTTCCGGCTGCTTGTCCCTGGGCCACAGGCTGAGCTTCTTCTGTAGACACTGGCTAAGATATTGTCAAAGATCTTGAGGAGCCTGACTCTGCTCCTTGATGACAAATACTTTGCTTTCCCTTTTATCTCTGGTCTCCTGAGATTCCTCCCTAATACCCAGAGGGGGGAAATATTTAACATCCCCACCTCCACCTTTTTTTAAGAAGACTATTTTCACTTCTCCACAAGTTTTATATTTTTTCTGATTTAACTAAATCCAGTACGAGTTCCCTTTCAAAGCACTGACACACACAGGCTTCACCCTCTCAACTTGTATTTGTTTTCACAAACTTTTCTCAAACTGTTTGTACCATGGTATGTTCTGTTCCTCCACCATGAATGTAAACTCCTGCAATGTGAAGACTGTCCTTTTTTTTAAACTCTGTCTCAATGCCTCCTGAATAGCAGTATTCTGTAACCAGTCATGGAGTGTTCCACACAACAGCATCAACTCTGTCTTAATCTTTGTAGGCTGAGCTCCACGGGAACATGTGGAAATAAGATAAACACCACACACACAACACACAACACACACGGCAGGGCGGGAAGAGGAAGAGAGAAAAGTGAGAGATGACAAGAACTATGAGCTTAATTTTAATGTGTAGTGATATCTCCCATGGCATACATAATTGCTCTCATACTGTTGGCCTTTCATTTCATCAGAACTGTGACATTATATCATTATATTCTTTTAAAATTTCAGACTCAAGTTCTCAAAATGGATTATCTAAGTGGCAACAGAATAGATTTTTGGACTGGTCATGGAAGAAACAAGTCACTAGGCTGGTGAGTTCAATTTCAGTCTCTTCAGCAGCTTGACTGAGAAAGTTCTGAAGTCACTGCCTCGTCTCCTGTCTACAGCCTGATGAAGAAGGAACCTGAGAGGATGCTCATGTCATCTTGACATTTGTCCACCACCAAGAAGGAAACACCTCCTTTTCCTTCTTTTC
This sequence comes from Tapirus indicus, assembly GCA_031878705.1. Classification (NCBI taxonomy): domain Eukaryota; kingdom Metazoa; phylum Chordata; class Mammalia; order Perissodactyla; family Tapiridae; genus Tapirus; species Tapirus indicus. The sequence goes on along the minus strand of CM062939.1, from coordinate 17,607,650 downwards.
CATGTTCACTTGCTCTTGAACTGGAATTTTTATAGTTTTTTTCAAATTATTCATCTTGTTACTTTGGGATGTAATAAGTAAAACTGTTGCTTTAGTTCAACTTTTATGGCAGTGAGTTAGCTATCAAACTCTCCTTTTTTCTTTTCTCACTGATGAGGGTTTGAGTTTGTGAATATTTCGGGATTTTTCTATGAACAATTCAATTGTTTCCTGTGAAATATCTTCACAATGCTAGGATACCTTTAACCTTCAAAAGAATCCTATGCCATGGTTTGTTTGGATTATGAGAAAACTGTGAATTAGGGAGGTTAGGTCATTTGTCCAAGATAGAACACTATCCGCAGGCAATTAGGGTGAATGATTCAAACCAATCTAATCTGGCTTCAAATTCTACTCCCTGTATCTGTGGTAGGTACACAGCAGTACTCAAAAGATGTTGATCTTGTTGACCCTACTCCACTCAACCCAAAGGGAAGCTCAGAAATTTGCTAGGCTTGAAGGAAAGACATACCAGATCAATTACTTCAATGTAGAGCATGCTGAGTTTTATTTGTAGCTTCTGGCAATACACCCCATTGCCCTATCACATATTCAGTCACTCTCTTCCACACTGGACACCCTTAACAGCCAGGACGGTTCCCTATATTAGTCCATACCCTCCTCCTCCATCTTGGCTTAAAACTGTCCAAAATGAGTGCTCAGTAAAAGCCTGAAAAATATTCTCCTCTTTTTTATAAAAAAATGAAATCACAGAGACCTAGGGATCTCTAGCTAAGAGGCTCCGTAGTCAGAAACACTGAAAAAAGATCATAGCTGACACCACAGTTGGTGAAAATAACAGCCTGCAAGCTGTGCCAAAAGCCCTTTTCCCTCATCTAATCCCCCCATCATTCTTCTGATACAAGACAGCAAATGCATTAAATCTTTTAAACATTCATTGCAGGTTGGTAGAAAGGTAGCGCATTTCAGGAGTTGAAAGAACGTCTATATACATACTCACCCACATAAGCACACATCCATCCATATAGAAATACAGTACATAGTTTTAAAAGGAATTGACTCAGTAGAAACTTAAAATAGTCAGTTCATCTAATTGAGCCCATGTGTGACAGTAAAGAAGCCAGCTAGGTCCAGATTGGATTTGAAAGTAAATTTCCATCTCTTGCTTCTCTGGATAAGTCAGTTTCCACAACAAGCCCTGTATATACAGTTTTTGTTTATTGCCTCTGCTTTGTTTCCTTCCCCAGAACATTAAGTGGTCTTGGATATTGGAGAGTAAACAAGCATCTGACTGTCACCCTACCAGCTGGCAGAATCAAGTGTCAGTTAAAGCCCACACCTGCTTAGTTTCCTACAGAATCTCCACTTTAATTAGAATTAGATATTGGTCTGTGAGCATGTGTTCTAATTTCACTTTTTATTTTCAATCTTGCTTTGGCATGCAATATTTTTTTTATATTCTTTGAAAGGAATAACTATGCTCGTCCTAAAATATCATGACCGTTATATTCAAAGCAATGCACCCATAGGTTCTCAACGGACATTCTATGATCTGGAATCAATGAGAACCAGGTTAGAATTCTATCCTCCAACTGCTGTCATCTTTTGATGCTCCCTGAAGGCATCCCATTTCAGTTTGAAAGAAACCATCACTTCCATGGGTGGGCTCATTTGAACCATAGATATATATTTCTACTTTGATAAAATGTAGAATTATTTATATTATGGATAGCACTCTCTCTCTGTTTTTCTTAAATCGCTCATCTATACAGTATGCTGAATGACATTTAAATATAGAAATTATGGAAATAGAGAAAGCATTTTATCCAATGCAGATCCTGAGTTGCCAAAATTAGTTGCTAAAATTTCTCTCTAGGGTGTCATTTCAAATCTAACCTTGTCCCAAATAACAACTGACCACCGATTTCTTTGATTCCCAAAAAAGGAGAGCTCTGCAGTGTGACGCAGGCCAGAGCATTTGCTGGATCAGTCTGAGGCACTCACCCGGGAGGGGAGTAGAGAAAAAATTTGTGCACACACGAACAAACACATGTGCACACATGCGCATGTGCACACACACAGGCACACTGCAGACATCCTACAGCAGTAAGAGAATACACTAACAGAGGGACCCCACCATCCCGCAACTCCCCATTCTCCATGCCACCACAGGCTCATTCTAAAACAGCAAAGATACAGTATTGGTGCAGGTGTTTGTAAACAAGTAAGTTTGGAGATGTTTCTAATTATAAGCTGTCACAGCTAAAATTAGAAACCCGATCTGTTCACTTTTTTGAAAAAGCTCTCCAAAAGGGTTTATTTAAATGAGAGCAGCCAATAAGCTTTGATTTGGCAAGGAGCGATGATGGTGACACAGCCAGGGAACTGCAGTTTGTCAGCTTTTCCACTGTACCAGGAGGCATGCTTCCTAGTTCCTAGCAAAGAAAGCCACGATTTTCATCCATTGTCATGGTATGATACCACCTTCTCTGGAATGGGATATTAATTACCCCATTATGCAGTGGCCTGATGTCTCTCCCTGTATCCTCAAAAATGCACTCTTGGGCCAGCCCCGGTGGCCTAGTGGTTAAGTTCAGCTCACTCCGCTTTGGCAGCCTGGGTTCGGTTCCCCCAGCACGGACCTACACCACTCGTCTTTCAGTGGCCATGCCGTGGTGGTGGCTCACATACAAAAAGAGGAAGATTGGCAGCAGATGTTAGCTCAGGGTGAATTTTCCTCAGCAAAACAAACAACAAATTTTTAAAAAGTACACTCTCATAAATTCCTATTTCTCCTTTTGCTCCCAGCTCCAGTTTCAATTTAATGCCAAACATTAAGCATTTCTTGGCATTCACAAAAAACAAAAACCACTCCATAATAAGCTACAGATGGATGCTCAAGCACCAACACCCATTAGGAAATTCAGCAAAGACAAACTTTATATATCTACGGGCCGATCATACCCGCTTCCAATCCTAGACACAGCAAAGTGAGCGCCCTCACCGATCGCAGCTAATTGGGCCACAAAGACACTTTCCATAAATGGAAAGGAGGAAGCTGGGTTCAGTTACAGAGAGGAAGCCTCTCTCATCCATTTACACAAACAATATAAAATCAGCAGACTCAACCTGAAAACTTTGTGTCATTTTCAAAACCTATCAATAATAAATGAATATTGCACCAGTTAGGTCTAGTTAACCAAAATTCTCCATCATACTTCCGGAAATGAAACACATCATTGTTGACCCTTTTCAGCCTTACAACAGCCAAAAAAGAATCCTGTGTCAATAGTGCTCCTCAATACTTTTATTAAAGAGCCATTATCTTAACCTAGAATTTTAAATTTAGCTTTTGTTTTTTTTAATTTTCATTACTCTCACATCGAGCCAGCTTCTGAGGATAAGAGGCAGAAGCATAACGTTTATTTGCATCCACATCCTGGCTCTTAAAAATACATATAGACAGCAATTTAGGTCACAATTCTAAAGACAAAGTGCTAAAGTTCTTTATATAGATTGTGCCCGTACAGGAACAAAACAAAAAGTAAGAACTCAAAATGGAACACTAAAGATCAATTATCCAGGGTTACAGAAAATAGAGATAACTGTCTTCCCCGGATATTCACCCACCTGCATATTAGCAATTGCTTCAATCTCATCCTTCCCTTATATCAGCACCCAGAGTTCTCAACAAAACAAAACAAAAAAAACCTGCCAGATTTTAATTTCACCTTTCTTTCTCCAATTTCTAGAAAAATACCAACAGCATTAAAATAGCCAAAGGCAAGGAAAATAGGAAACAAAATAACAAGAAAAAAAGGAAAAAGAAAACCCAGTGGATCCTTTGACTATTATACCCTGGATAATCTGTCTTTAAATAGTGAAGACTTAGTCAATTCTCTAATAAAGCAATAATCACTGCTTGAGTTTACTGAACTGGGTAGTGGACCTTGAAATGTAGCTCAGGGCAGTTCTTTTCCCTCCACAGGATGTCCAAGAGATTCCTCTGAAATCACTCTGTCTGCTGACCAGTCTCTCTCTTGGCTACATGGGAATCCCTGCCCCAATGGGTCCCTGTGATTAGTTACTACGACACGACCCCTCTAATACCCTAGGCTCTTGCTTACCTAACTTTCTCAACCATAGTGCCCCTCCCACCATCTGCATGAATTCACTCTATTCATTAACTACAGGACTGTACTAGAAAGATCCATGGAATGGCACAATTCCATCCCACTCCAAGTTAATTCTGTAAAAATTAATGTGGCCCCTTCCCAAAAGTCTTTCATCTATCTCTGATTGGTTCCTGATGTAATCCACATACTAACTATTCCAAACCCAACCCATACACCTCACATGCCTAAGCTAACCTCCACCTCATGTTACAGACAAGAAGGAAAGCGCAAAAGAGCTTCAGATAACTTATGAAGAGGAATGCCATCATTGACCATAATTGACACATAAAATCCCAGTCCATTTTCATATTTTCTGACTGGCACTTTTTAAAAAAAAAAAACAACCAGCTCCACGGAAAAATGGACTTCCTGCTGAACGCCTCAGCAAAAACAGCCACCAGAATAATTCACTGGCACTGGGTTATTAAAATCTCTGACAGGTATTACTTAAGATGTTAGAAAATTACTCAGGCACATGTGTACACATATATCTACCTTCTGTGCCTGTGCGCTCACACACACGCGCACTCACATTTTACTAAGTACTCATTAAGCTATCTGAGATATTAAAACTAATCACGGCAGTTTTCCTTTAATGTTATCCTCAGCATAAAGAGAAATGAGCCCATTGTCATTTATTTCAAAATCATTCTTTATAAAAAATAGCTAATCTCCAGAAGCACACCTGGTTTATTGAAGTGAATACAAAGATGCAGCATATAGCCTTAATGTGCTCAGCTGGGAAAATATATTTTTTTAAATGAGCATTTGTTAGGGCTTTATTTGCAAATGCAAAACTATCCAAGGCCCTCTTTGTGCATGGAGGGATTTTTCATTTCAAAAACCACATTAATATAGGAGGATTCACATCAAACACTAACAGCAGTGAAGAAAATTAACCCCTGCAGGACTGGAAAAACAAAAAAACGTAATATGAAGTTCAAAACCCAGGAAAGTATTGACACAACCCTGAAGTGCATCTGATAGAAATTTTTAACATAACACAGTTCTATCAAAACCTTTTGACTCATATATTTGAAGTGCAAGTATCTACAAAGTTGACTCAGATATTAAAAGTGGCAGAAAAGGCAGATCTGCTAGGTTAAATATTAGAAAGAAAAGATCACCCATTAACTATACTTGGGAACTTCCAAGGGAAAATAATGACATGTCTAGAGCTTTCCCTAATCTTCTGAGGTGGCTGGTCTCCATAAGGAAGCACGAGGTTGCCCCAGTTGCCAAGGATGGAGTATTGGAAAGCTTGCACAGCGAGGCCATGTGGGAAGGAGTGTGTGGCTCTTGGCCATGTTAGCCGAGTGTCTCCTGGATACGATGGCAGGTGTCATTTTTTTCCATTTGATCAGGGAATGTAATACATCTTCAAAACAATTTTCACCCAACTGGTCAGAGACGTTAAAATCCAACCCTGAAGAATCCCTTTGCCGCTTTCCCTCAGAGATACATTCTCCTATGCTGCTACATTTCTTTTAAAATGTGTAATTTTCACACAAAACAAAAATCTTCGGCCTGTTTGCTTCTTCTTTTTTTGTTTTTTTTTTTCAGTATTTAAAAGTAAAATTTGGGGCCAGCTGGGTGGCGTAGTGGTTAAGTTCGCGTGCTCCGCTTCGGCGGCCAGGGGTTCGCAGGTTTGGATCCCGAGCGTGGATCTATATGCCGCTCATCAAGCCATGCTGTAGTGGTGTCCCACATACAAAATAGAGGAAGACTGGCACAGACGTTAGCTCAGGGACAATCTTCCTCAAGCAAAAACAAAAGAGGAAGATTGGCAATGGATGTTAGCTCAGGACCAATCTTCCTCACCAAAAAAATAAAATAAAAATATATAGTTAGGATACATTGAGGTGCCTTTCCATTAGGGATATAAAGGAAAATAAAGTAATTCTGCTAAATGACAAGATGAACACACAAGAACAAGTAGGAATGCATTTCCAGTGCTGAAAAAGATAACATCTATGGACATGACCTGAGAGAGTTAGGGCATCTGTTCAATAAAAGGAATTATGTTAGGCACCATTGACATCCTATGCTGTGCATTCCTTTACAAATCAAACCTAAAATTAGTGCTGACTTTTCCCACTTATATCCCAAATGGGTACTAGCATAAAGATAGGAGACATTTTTTTAACTTTTAATTTTATATCCACATAGCTCCAGCACAGTATCTTATACAAAAAAGATGATCAATATATACGTATTGAATTGACTGAATGAATCAACGTCCTGGCATTAGATCAAGGAAGTCATCCTAGTCAAGTACACCCGAATGATGTTGCTCACTCTGACTTAAAACCCTTCAATGGCTCTCCATTACCTACCTTAAGAAAAAGTTGAAACATCTTCTAGTTATTTTGCTCCTACCTACATTTCTAGCTTCATCACTCATCAATATTTTTGCAAGTATTTAGGGAATACAGTAATAATAGAAATAAAATTGATTTCTGAGAGTAAAATCCTAAGAGGAACATAGAATGGGATCAGAATAAAGAGATGCAACACCATTGGGAAGAGACAAAATCATTCCCTAGTTGGAAAGATTTGCCATAAACTGATTCAATATATTAATATAGGTAAATGAAGGCTGGGTCTTTCAGAAGAGGAGGCAGAGTGGAAAACCATGGATGTGCCATGGGAGAGGGAATACTAACCAATAGACTTATTTATCATTGGGTCTCATTGGTAAGCCTCTGCCTACTGTGATATAGTTGCATCAAACTATTTATCATTTGATTAATCTAGTTATCACTCTTCTAATTTCATATTCACCAACCAACCTTATGATTATTATATGATTTCCTATAGCAACATTCATTTTTGAGCTATAAATCTTTACATATCACTAATTACTAGATATCTCCACTTGGATGTCTCACAGGACATTCAAATTTAGCATGTCAAAAAGGGGACCAGTCCCCCCAACCAACTCTTTTTCCACTGTTCTGTGTCTTAGTAAATGGCATCACCATCTACCCCTGCAATCCAGAAACCTGAGATCCTCACATTCAATCAATTCACCTTATTTAATCAAGCACCAAGTACTGTCAATCCTACCATCTAGATATTTTTCTAATCCATTAATTTCTTTCAATCCCCTTGCCATCGCCCAAGTCCAAGTTACTAATAGCTCTCTTAGCAGACCTTGTTCCTGATTTTTAACAGGGAGAATATTTTGGAAATATTAAGTTGATGTATTAGATCATAATCCTTTGCACCTATCCATTTCCACAGCTGAGTCATGAGGATTATTGTCCCTATGGAGGGAGTAGATGGGAATGACCAAGAAAAAAGACCACATTGCTCAGCTTTGAGACTCAAAGCTTGACCTCTGTAGCTAGACAGTAGCCTCAAAAGCCAAGCTTTGTAGAGAGTAAGAAAGAGAATTCTCAATCCCATAGTAATGTCTTTGGCTTTTAGACTGGATTTTCAGGTTTGACTATAGGCCAAAAGAGAGAATACAAAATGGAACTAGAGAAAAGAACTAGCCCACCTTTCCAGCCCAGGGTGTCTGGGGATGAAGAAATAGGAAGAGATAGGAGCAGCAGACCATGAAATATGTGTCTTGACTCACTTCTCTGGAGTGGAGTGCTGGAGCATATAGGCATGTAAAGAGTTTTTCTCCACTTCCTGTTTGGGACCATCTTACCAGGTGCTCCCCAACTCCCAACCTGGAGCAACTCAGCAGAGTAAAGGTGGGGGAAACATGGAGAGGTGGAGAGAAAGACTGAGTCTAGCTCCCTAGCTGCTCTCTTGGCTTTAGTGTAGTACAGAAAGATGCAGAACGTCCTGTGTGCCCTGTAGAGGGACATGGGCAGTCACTGATGATGTTGGCTGGGAGCCTACGAGGGGCCGGGGCTGGGAGGTGGTGGGTATTGTACTAGAGTCCAGGTGGAACACAGGGCCAGACTCTAGGAGGTCATGATGCAACAATGTCAGACGGGGCTCAGGTGCAAATGAAGCAGCAAAGAGGATCCTAAGTCCTAACCGAAATAGAACAGATAGTGAGTTCATCCAGCACAGAGTTCAGCAGCCAATGGAGGCAGGGCAGCAGGGACCAGGTGGACAACGTGGTACCATTCCTGTAGAGAGCAGTAGTGAGACCCAAAGAGGCAACCAAAGACCCATAGGCAGACACCACACCCCCCTCCACCAATGCCTCAAGCATAGGAAGCTCTCCCATTCCAGTAGTGCCATCTTAGGGAGGAGACTGGGTGGATAACTCTGAGCAGTTACCTGAAAGGGACCATTTTAAATGAAAGGAAAGGATTTAAAACTGGAAAAGACTAGGCTATAATGTATTTCCCCGCTACTCACTGGAGTAGAAACAGAGTGTGAGTAAATCTTCAGCCCTGCAACATACCCTAGCCCTCCTCCTACCGGCTCTCAACTTGTGGCCAGAGTGGTGTTTTGACAATGCATATCTAATTATACCATACTGATTATGAAAACCCTTCCAAGGTTTTCCTTTGCCCATTGCATAGTGATCAAAATCATTAGGGTGGTCAATAAGCCCTTCATAATCAGGCCCTCCAATGCTCTCCACCACCACCTTCTGCTTCCTCTAGGTCCTCTCTCACTTAGTGCACTATTCTCCAATCACAATGGTCTTCAGAGTTCCTTGAATTTGCATTCCCTCAGCCCAGAATATTACCTCCCAAGTTCCTCTCTCACTTCAAATTCTAGTCATCATTTAAGTGTGAACTTAACTATTTCTCCCTCAGGCAAGCTTTCTTTGACTAGAATTTTTATCCACGGGAAATTCTAGGATTACCCAAAAATTAATTTCCTAACTGCAGGAACTCTCAGGGCCTTTACTATGCTACTATGACTCTCCAAGAAGCAGGATAGAGTATGCACGTTTCTTAAACTTATCTGCCTGGGACACTTCTCTCCACCTCATAGAACCAGTACCTGCAAGAAATCATCTGGTAAATGCTAACATGGATTCACAGAACCAGGAATCCTGCCTCTTTGAAGATCAAAGAATAAAGTTAGTAAGGTTCCTTGAAGAAGAGAAGAAATAACGCTTCCCATGGTGGGAAAATTCCGATGATGAATTTCTTTTGAGGAGGTGATAAGGTGCTAACACAGCAGAGGAGAGAAAAGGACAGAATAATTGATGTGCCCATCAGCCCCATCAAGAAGATCTGGAGGTGCATTAAGGGCTTTGCCCCGTATTGGACACTCATGGTCTCCCCACTGCCCAGTGCCTTCCACCCAATTCCTAAGCCCATGGCTGCAGTCTGAGCTTTAAGCACCTTCTTCTCATGCCAGAGGCTGCACTAGAGTTGGTTCCCATCCAGGGAGACCAGCCAGTGCCACTCGTGAGAAGTCAACAGTAGTTATTCTGGCAGCCAGAAGAAAGAGGCCACAAGAAAAGAAAGTGAGCCAGAATGGGGTAGAAAGGGAAGCGGAATCCGGTCTTCTCTGCTTCTCATTTGGGAAGACTAAACGGAAAGGGAAAGGTCTTCTCTGCTTCCCATTTGGGAAGACCACATGCTCTGGGAAAGAGGTGGCATTATTTTGGATTAGTAAAGTAAATCTACAAAGAACAGCAGAAATATGAGAAAACTTCCCATCAGAAGATTTATGGCATTCTCCACACAGAGCAAACTTCACTGTAAGTCAGATGTGTTTGAACTCCATTCAAGGGAATTTAATAACTGAGATGTCAAAGAACCTTATTAGAAGGCAATCTTACCTATGTGATCCTCTGACCTGGACCCCGAGAATCGTCTACAGTGATGTGCCAACATATCTGAGCCAGGGGGGGTGAAAAAGAACTTCTGGTAACACAGCTTTAATAAATGGATTCTTTGGCCCAGGGAAGTTGCTGAAGCAGTAAAACTAGACGCAGTCCAACAAAAATTAGGTTACACATGAGAAAGATCTTGATAAGATATAGTGCTTCCCCAGAAAAACTACATTATTGTCTATTAGATGGGATAGAGCACATAACCCATGCAACTTTATCATCTGAGGTCATAGGTCATTTGGGGACAACTAAAGTTTAATAACAGAGAGGCCAGACATTATGCACGTGAATGGTTCCTCCTCTGGAGGCTGCTGGCAGGGAAGCCAAGCATCTCCTCCCTTTCGAGAGAAACTCTAGAGAGAGACAGTGATCAGGAATCAATGGAAGAAATGCCAACCTCCAATAATCAATACTCCCAAGATTACCTTATGGTTGGAAGAGCAGACTCTTCAGGGCAGAAGGATGAGGTCCAAGCTATCCATTGCCCAGACCTAGATGTGGATCAATTCGTCACATCTCTTCCTCTGTTGTCTTAGTGACTGCATTTTCCTCAACTTGCTTGCTTATAAATGGTCACAGCAGATGGGGCTCTCATCAAAATAAACCAGTCACTAAACCAATAATCAAGAAATCTGGCAATCATGGCCTAACTCACTGCATCACTAGGACTTGAGTGTCTGCATCTGTTATTAGAAGACCTTTCTAGAGCTCCAAATGATAAAAACAGTGTCATTTAAAATGACTGCTCCAGTCAAGGAACATTGCTTTGTCCATCAGGTTAGAAATAGCCAGGCGTGAGAAAGACTTCGTGACCAGAACAGACTCCAAGGTAGAAAGAGAAATTTTTTTAAAGATGTGCATATAGGCTGACAAAGGGGAAAATGAAATTATGGAAGAAAGGATTTGTGAAAGACTTTTTTCCTCCTTATTTCACATCTGGGATCTAAGAACTTTGCACTGGCCAAGAAGCTGAAGTCAGCAGTTCCATGTCCTCAGGTGGTTCTGAGACAAGAGAGATAGAAGTGGATAATGGGGAGGAGGGGGAGGGAGAAGACTGGATCATTTGATAATTCTTGGCTTGAACCTACAGGGGTTTCCCTTCGGGTATTATCCTGAAGAAAGCTCCAGGCAACCTTAGGCTGATTTTTTCACCTGTCACTTCTAAAAGGTGAATCAGTTCATGCTCACAATGGCTGACTCTGTGCTACTGTTCAAGTGCACATGCACCTTCTAATTATAAGAAACAGGCTTCTTGGGCTTCTCCGGGCAAAAGCTGAGGGGAAGCCAACACTATTTTTGCTGTTTCTGCAACATCTAAATAATTTTCCATCTGCTAGAGCCTCAAATTAAAAGGGCAATGACTATGAGTCAACGCATGCCCACTGGCATGAGCCATCCTTTACTTAGGTTTCTGGAACAGCCACTGTGCCGTTTTCTGTATTAAGAGGTGAGCAAGAAATGAGCCATATGGAATAGGAGTTGGCCTGAGAGACAGGATAGCTGGGTTATGTACCGACGTGTTTTTCAACAGCTGAGTGGTATAATGAGAAAGAACTTAACCCATCAGGAGTCCTAGTTCCCATTTATAAAATACTCAAAAGTTCTGTGAAAATAACAATGGCAAGAGTAGGGAAAGCATTTTGAATAAAGTACCCCATCAGAATCATTTCAAGGTGTACAAGAAGACGTACTAAGAACAGAAAATGGAAATATAGCTTGGATTTCGAGATTGAATTTTAAAACTATGAAGAAAGTGTTTATGCAGCTTTTGAAGAAGTGTCACAGAAGGAACTGGGGTGATTCAGAACAGGTCGACTTTAGATTTGGTACAGAAAATGACCTGCACATATCTAAAGGCACAACGGGCAACGCTGAAGCAAAGACTGGGCAAGTTGCATAGTGACTGAACGTCAACATGAAAGGAATCTCCATCTGTAAATTATTCCAAATGGATTCCTTGTCACAACGTGAATAAATAACCATACATTACATTCACGCCAGAATGGGACTCTGTCTCACTCCCCATCTTTCTAAAATTATTTAAGAGATCTATGTGTTCAGAACCAGGTGTTTAATAATATCTCTGACAAAATATCCAAGAGCCCTTCAAACAAACCAGGAGCTCCCCTTGACTTGATTGAACATTTCTAGACTTACTAATGGGCAACTGCTAGTCAATGACCAATGAGCACTTGTAGAAGAGGACAGTTTCTACCTTTTACTGGGGTGGGAGATAATGAGGACGGTAATGTGGTTGATGGTGATAGTTAACAGCAGGACATTCCTTAAATGGTTTCTCAGAGGCAATCTGGGGCAGCCAGTTAAGGAATCTTGTGTCTTCCAGCCAGAGTCCATGAACTAATCACCCTTAATCACTAAGGGGGCTCTTGCGTATAATGCGAGTTCTGACCAAAATAAATAGGCCACCTGGAGATGAACGTGGAGATAGAGGCACTTTTCTTTCACCTTCCTTCATTCATTCTTCTTTAATCATACCAAAATTACCTAGCTTAAGGTGGTTGCCAAAAAATCCCTTAAAATAGAAAAATGGTGTCATTCTTGTTCTAATCCTTAGACATCTACTGAATTATTCAAGAATAAATATGAAAACAAAAATTGTTATATGGGTTCCCAAAATTATTTCTTTTCTTTCAAACAATTTGAGTGGCATGACAAGTAAATTAACGGTCTTGTTCCTAAAATATGGTGATTGTTTTGCTTTGTTCTTTTACTCTGATAGCACAGAAGAGTTCCTTTGTGTTATTTCAAGAGCCACCAAAGGGCTGGCTAGAGTCACGGTTATTATCACCAGACATTGGGGCAACATGGTAAGGAGAGGTTGGCACATTTTTCCAAAAGTAAGGACATTTGGAAACTCCATGGTGGGTCCCAATGCCACAAAGGCTCTTGTGTATGGTACTGCTTTACAAGAAAGGCTCAGCCAGCTCCTCAGCAGCTGTGAAGTTGTCAGCAGTGGCATTCTTTACAAAGCTCGGTGGCTGCTCTCACCGCTGACATGTTCAGTTTTGAGCTCTGAAAAAAAAAAAAAAAACCCTCTCTGGAATGTTGAGCTAGGCAGAGATAGCAGATGCCCAAGATGAAAAAACCCATCATACATCAGGCGCTTAAGAACCTTCTGGAACCTACTGAAAAAAACATGAGTATTTTCCTACTAAGTCTGCACTTCACCACTTCATGTGCTTTTCATCGAAATCCTTCAACTTCCCCCCTCCTGGACCTTGACAGCCAGACTAGAGACGATCCAATAGGCTATCGATCATATTCTCTCCTAAAGGTCACATCGGGGGGAGCATAAACACCAGACAAACCACACACTTCTCTAAGGAAGAAGCACATTTCATTTACCTTCCTATTTAAGCTCCTACAGGCTTTTAGCAAGACACGGAACTGTCTTGGAAATGTCCACGTGAGGTTTGATGCCATACTTGTGATCATTTTCTGAGGTTTTCTCAATTCAGGGCTCAAAAGAAAGTTCTACTCAAAAAAGAACTAAATTTGTGTGGCAATCTTCCTAGACTCCAATCTGAGCAAAGAAGATGATTCGACAGCACACTTTGGCATCTTCTAATGGGAAAAAAACAGCCTCCTTCTGAGAGCATTGCAACACCAGTCCCTAGGACTAGATCTTGCCACAACAGCATCTATTTAGGTAGTAATGACCTGAACAAAACTAAATGTATGGCTACTGTGGTTATTATGAGGGTGCCTGGCAATAAAATACTATGCCTTAGAAAATAAAGAGACATAGGAGGTGAAGAAAGGTCAGAGAAAAAAACAGATGAGAAATCAATGTCAAAAGAGGTCACTTTATGAGCTTCAAAGGGAGCTCCAGCCATTGATTATAATATCACAGAAACAACACAGGCCCAGTGAGATCTGAAATTACATTTCCAGTCTGAATTTATAGAACTCACTGCAGACTCTGGTTGTGATTGTAGCACGTTAATGGGAGCCTACAAAGTAAGCATGATTTAGATGGACACAGGCAGAGGTGAATTCAGCTTTTCCTGCGTTTATACAACCTGATCAAGAAAGGTTCAGAATAGGTTTCTTCCTCAATTTCAGAGACATTGCTGGTAATAGTTGGAGGCCAAAATTCTCTTTCAAAAACACAAATTGGATTACGGCACTCCCTTGCTTACAAACCATCGATAGCTGTTTTTCTCACACAGAATAAGGTTTAGAATCCTTAGATAATAAGAAACCCTGTTCTTAGGAGGCCACCACAGCATCCTTTTCCAACTTCACCTGTTGCTCTGACCATACCAAAATTCTTTCAGTTTCCCAAAGCCAACGTATTCTTCTCTACATCTAGGACTTCATACATTCTTTTTTGACTGACATGCCCTCTCTACCCTGGTACATTATTTCTGTTCTTCTCCCTTCCCATGGCAAATGCTGGGCTCACCAAACTCCATTTCCTTTTCTTCCTGGGCACCCAGTTACACGACGTTCCCCAGCCTCTCTTGCTGTCAGATAGTTCTGACGGGATTGAACTCTGGCCAGTGGTATGTGGGTAGAAATGACATCACTGGTCCCTAAAATCCTCCCTTGAGATATTCTGTGTTCTCTCTCTTCCAGTGCTTCAGACTCTGAGGCCCTGAAGGATGGCCCTGGGTCCCTGAATAACTATGTGGAACAGAGCACTCTGCTCACCACCCTTCCAATCCAAGTTAGACTGTGGCATAAGTGAGAAATACTTTAGGACATGAAGATGTTCAGGGTGTTTGTTTCAGCAGTTAGTCTACTTTGACTAATGTACTCAACCAGATACTATCAATTATATATATATATATTTTGTGTGTGTGTGTGTGTGTGTGTGTGTGTGTGTGTGTGAGGAAGACCAGCCCTGAGCTAACATCCATTGCCAATCCTCCTCTTTTTGCTGAGGAAGACTGGTCCTGGGCTAACATCTGTGCCCATCTTCCTCTACTTATATGGGATGCCGCCACGGCATGGCTGACAGGCAGTGCGTCAGCAGGCGCCCGGGATCTGAACCCGCGAACCCCGAGCTGCCAAAGCGCGAACTAAACCGCTGCACCACCAGGCGTCCCCCTATCAATTATATTTTATCTTTTGTCACTGTGGTTATTTTTATAGGTCATCATATGTTTATTTTTGGATTAAGTCTAGGTACAAATAGAAACTCATGTTTATCGAAGGGAAGAAAAGCTGAATTCATACCAAAACAAAAACAAAACTATGCAAGATGTTTTCCTATTTCTGGGATGACTAGCTAAGTTGCCTAGAACGTGGTGCCACTGAAATTGTGTTCTTGGATTCCATCCTATTGGGGCTAGTTTGCTTGAACAGGAGAAAGCCTTTCTGGAGATCCAGGCTGCACCCCTTGTTTCTCAGAGGCATGCCACTAATCATATAGTGCACTACTTTAAAGACTATGGGGGGAGAGAATTCTAGAAAGATGATGGCAGCATAGTTTTTAATCCTTTGAATAGTATAAAAATAGAACAACTAGACAACAAAACTCAAAATTCATGAACAACATTTAAAACAAAACTAGGAGAAAATTTTTTCTCATGAACCCCAAAATACAAGTTGATAGGGCAAACCACCAATGGCCACAAATTCTACATGGAATCAGCATCTGGATGGGAAGAAGAAGAAAATAATGGGAGTAGCATCAAACAATCTGAGAACAAAAGAACTCTAAAATAGCCCGTAGTACTCTCTGGAAAATTCAGTGGGCCAATTTGGAGCAACAGCTGTAACTGGAAAGGGTTTTGTCCATTTTAACACCAAGGGCAAGGGACCTATGGTAAATAGGACAGAAAGGGATAGAGCAGGTTAGCCCCCATGAACTGTCAAGCCACCAAGGCTCCCTTCCACCATAAGCCCTCACAGATGAGAAACTCTGAGAGTGGCATCAAATTTGAGCATATAGAATAAGAGATTTGAAAGAAAAAGAAGACCTACCTCAGGGTGGGAGAAGGGAAAGCAGCCATGGAATCCCAGAAAGCAATCTACCGTATTTTTCTTGACACTACACACACACACACACAGAAGAGAAAGCTCTGTGAAGTTAGTGAGATTTCCTGAACTCTACTGCACTGTAAAAGGTCAGGAAAATTAATTTCACATAAAAATGAATAGAAAAGTATCAAGGTCAAATCACATTCAAAGTTATTATAATTACAAAAAAGAATAAGGAGCAGAAAACCATCCCTAAAAACAACAAATGCATGCTGGAAAGACATTCTCACAAAATAGACGAAATTATAACCTGTCACTTCAAAAGAAGCTTAAAGACATTGAACCAGCCCTGATGGTCTAGAGGTTAAAGTTTGGGACTCACTGCTTCAGTGACCCAGGTTTGTTTCCCAGTCGTGGAACCACACCACCTATCTGTCAGTTGCCATACTGTAGTGGCAGCTCACATAGAAGAGCTAGAACAACTGGGCTTTGTGGAGGAAACAAAAAGAGGAAGACTGGCAACAGATGTTAGCTCATGGCGAATCTTTCAAAAAAGAAACAGGGGAGCAGCCCCACGGCCTAGAGTTGAGTTCAGCATGCTCCACCTCAGTGGCCCAGGTTCGTGGGTTCGGATCCTGGACGCAGACCTACACCACTCATTGGCCATGCTGTGGCAGCACCCCATGTACATAATAGAGGAAGATTGGTATGGATGTTGGCTCAGGGCAAATCTTCTTCAAGCAAAAAAGGGGAAGATTGGCAACAGATGTTAGCTCAGGGTGAATCTTCCTCACCAAAAAAAAGAAGCTTAAAGACATTAAGAAATGATACAAAATATAAAAGAACACCACAATAAGATTAGAAAAACTCATAAATATGGTGACAGGGCTCAGAAAAGAATTAATAATAAAAGGAAAAAATCATTTCATAAATGCCAACTAAACTAGAAACAAATAAACATAACAGATAATCCCTTAATAAATACAAAAGGTAAAAAGGAGGAAAGTTAAAAATAAAAAAGAAATGAAAGAGGTAAAAATTGAAGAGAAAGAGACAGATAGTGAGGTAGGCAAAGAAAACTGAATATATGGATAACAAGAGAGTCTGAAAAAGAAAACAAAGCAGAGGAAATAACAAATTCTAATAGGTATAATATACCTATTATTAACCTAATATATACCTAATAATAGGTATAATATACCTATCATTAAATATTAACCTATTTGTTAAACAGGTATAATTTAAGAAAATTTCCCAAAATATAAAAAAATCTTGAAATGACATTGAAAAATTATACCATGTACCTGACAATACTGACCCAAAATACTGATACCAAGACATGCCCTAATAATATCCTTTGTGTTCTAGGCCAAAAAAGTACATGAGTTATGGGGTAAAGAAAATTAAATTATCATCAGATTTTTTTCTCCAAAGCAATATTTTAGGCCAGAAGAAAATAGATTTGCCTATGATATACTAGAGCAAAGAAAATAATTTTATACCCAGCAAAACTGTCTTGCAAGTATAAAAGGATTCAAATATACTGCTACAGATATAGGCAAGAACCAAATGAATATTGTTCCCATGAATCCTTTCTGCAGAACAGACTAGAGAATGAGCTCAGGCAATCAAACCAATTAGAGAGGCCATCACCATAAGGACTGGTGGCAAATATTAAAATATATAGTTAGCTAAATAAGCTAAAAGGAGGAATTAAGACTAAAAGGAGGCTAAGAGGTAGAGAGTAGAGTATCTAATGGCTATAAGCTTTGACAATGTTGATATAGCACAACTACGTAAAAATGAGGGAAGAATGGGGGTGACCATATGCAAAAAAAGTTTTAATGTTTTCAGTCATTGCATTGGCACTAGTATTACTACTGTTCCCCTGAGACTACTGTGTGCATAATAGGGGATAAAACAAATGAGTAATTATGGGAGATTCTAATTCTATTATCCCCTGTGTCCTTGAGAATCAAGATTCTTGGAGAAGGAAGGATATATAAATGTAATGCAGAAGAGGTTAAATAGAATTCAGTAATCTCAAATTTGAATTAGAGTATCAATATGAACTCATAAGTTCATAAAATATGTAATTAAATAAACTTGTAAAAATATAGATATATCTATATCATATACAAGTTATTGTATCTTTTAATATATATTATAATTAGATATATATGGATATAATTAATATATCTACATTATATTATGAGTTTTTATTAGAAGATGATAGATATAGATTCATAATAGATAGATAGATATAGATAGATCCCCAATCCTGTCCTCTACAAAGGGTTAGGAAACGATAACCAACCCAGTAGCAATGAGCATCCCTAGCAACCAGACTGTAACCTTTCTCACCTAAAGAAACTAGGGTTCCTTGGAAAAACGGCTGATTCCATATCTAGAGCAGGAAACATACTAGATGAGCCCAGAACATCTTGTATTACCAGATAGCGGGGAAGTTACCAAAGGCTTTAAGCCAATGACCCAACTTAAAGAGGTCCCACTGGCTAAAGTGGGACAATTTGAGCTTCAATAATGGTTGTACCCTTGCCAACCACTACCTATAGTCTTGCCAAAGGGATCAAACCTGAGTGTGATCCAGTCTCTGGATCCAGCTGCCAATTTACAGGAAACCCACAGGCAGAGGAAGATGTTGAACTGCAATATGTGTGTGTAGTTGGGAAAATTCAGGTTCAGCAAAACTGTAGGTCAAACAGCCCGGGCTCCTCAATAGATAAATTGTAAGGAAATGAAAGGGATTAAGGAGGAACTTACAGATTAAGAGACTTAAAGGCATATTGATTTTCTTAAATGGGCGAGACTAAACATAGTGTTTGGGGATGCACACTGGGTGATAAATGTATTTCTAAAATTATAATGAAGTGACTATTATAATAGGATAATGGTTACTTATGGGAGAGGTACAAAGTGCTGTCATTGGGTGAGGCAAATCGAGGGGTTTTTTGGGTGGTAAAATTCTATTTCTTGTCCTAGCTAGTATACAAGACATATATAATATACATATACCCATATATGTACACAGATTTTATACAATAAATATTTGTTCGTTGTTACTGCCCTCTAGTTGACTCCTAGCGACTGCATACAGCAGAGTGGAACCTGGTCTTTTTGCGCCATCCTCTCACCTTCCCGTGCTGTATCACACAATTTTCTGCTGCTATTTATAGGGTTTTCATGGCCATATTTTTTTGGAAGTGGGTGGCCAGGTCCTTCTTCCTAGACTGTCTTAGTCTGGAAGCTGTGCTGAAACCTGTCCACCATGGGTGACCCTGCTGCTATGTGAAATACCGGTGGCATAGCTTTCAGCATCACAGCAACATGCAGCCACCAGAGTATGACAACCGACAGATGGTGGTGTGGTTCCCTGACCAGGAAACAAACCCAGGCTGCGGTGTTGAGAGCCCCTGATCTTAACCACTAGACCACCAGGGCTGGCTACAAGATGTATACAATATACTAACATACAGAACATCAGGATATGCATTTGATTCATGTAGTTTTCTCTATTTGTGCTTTATTTACAATAAAAAAAATTTTTTTTAAGACTATGAGTTTTTCACTGCCATCCAGTCTCCTACGGAGAAGGCAATGCACAGCCCATGGTTGAAGTGGGAAAGAATGCTAGGACATGATGATTGAGGTCATATTGTAAAGGTCAGCAAAAGTCTTCACTGAGTTATATTTAATTTAGAAGATAATGTAGATCCACTTAAAGGTTTTTATGAGTCCAGTGATTTCCCCTTTCCTCTGAACTTCTCAACATCTCCATCATTTACCTGATTCTCGTATTTGTATAACTAAGCGGGAGCTAAAGAAAGATGATGCAAAATAAACCCTGGCCATAAAAGTGTACTCTCATTGTGGGTGAAGAGGGATGGACCAATGACGTTATCATGGATAAAGCCACCCTAACTTTGTTTATTGGGATTTAATAGAAAAACTGCTCACTGTGTCATATATATTAAATTAAGTTTATCCAGAGCATTTTGCCTTTTCGAACATCTAAATTACTCTATTTCTCAGGGAATATGCTAGGACTCAGGAGAAAAGAGTCAACTTTGAGTTATAAAATCAAAATGACATTGAACACCAGATAAAGAGACAGATAGACACAAGGGAATAAACACCTCTGGGTATGCCCCAAAAATCAAAACAAATTCACAAGTATCTTCTTGAGACTGTGGAGGAGATAGTCCATTAGGAATGATTATTTCATAACTATTATTCTATTTTAAAATATATCAAACTTTCATGGCTAGGCTATTTTATTTAGTATGCTAAATATTTTTAGTGACCATAAAGAATAATCAGAAGAGATTTTGTGGATTTGTTCTTTCTTTCCCAAAAGGTCTCAAGTCCTTCCATTCCAAATTATCCATCCAGTGGGATTTTCAGGAGTTAATAACGTGTAAAATGCTCCTCGTTTGAGACAAAGACAAAAATGAAGCTTTTAAAATTGCCAGTGTCACAGTTAGGATAAAATGGCCTGTCAATCACCGGAGCATAATTCAACCTCATATTACAAAAGCACGACTTCCCAGTTCTTTTAGAAATAGCTGGGGTGTCAAATTACAAATAAAGAACAAAGTCTAACAACTACCACCAAAGAGATAATATAAATCAAAGTGCCTAAATGCATGTAAATAAGTACCAAATGTAACAGGCATGAGGGATACAAACCTCACAAGAGCCCAGGACCGCTTTCACACTACCAATTCAGAGGAAATAAATGGGCTCACCCCACCCTTAAATATGGAATAAAAAGAGAGTTGCACTGGACTGCAGAAGAGGCAAGCCCAAATTCACAGAGGTTTTATTAAAAACAGGAAGAGGTCATCCTCTTCCCCCAAAGGAATGTCCAGAGCTTGTCGGAATTATTACTCCAAGATAGTTTCTTTATTAAATTCACTGTGCAGGAATAGAGGGACAAGTCTAGGGAGAACTAGAGAGACACAGAAAGTCTCACTTTAGTCTAGCCACAAGCTAAATTTAATGCAAGATACAAGGAATCAGCATGTTCTTCACTGAATCTACAAACCCAGATGTATTTTCAATCCTAGAGTAAATTCTTAGTGAATTAAGAAATTATGTCATTAAATAATCCACTAATGATAAATATATTATCTTTGCTCTTTCCCCAAAATAAATTAAGAGTGATAGGTCAGGAATAACATTTGTAACAACCTCACTACTAACCAAGGACATGAAACAGCTATCTACTTTTTAACCCATGTTTGCTTCTAGTTAAAATCGTGTTAGTTAATGAATCAGTTTGAGTGAATTTATAGATTGAGGGCCGCCCAGCACTGCCTTGTTTAGCAAACATTTTTCAACCTGGGCAGTCACAGGGAAATCTCAAGGCCAAGTTAAGCGCCAACTTAAAATGGATTCCTGAGACTCCCCTGGCGTGGGAATTAATTCTATTTGTATTAATATTTGGAATGTCATGCAAGATGTCACAGCTGGGTTTGTGTGACGCTCAGGAGCTCTCTCCACGGCATTTTTATCATTAAAATGACCATGTTTTGAAAGTTGTGGCATACTGCGTGAGAGACTTTACAAGAGCGAAAAGGATGAAAAGCTGAAAATTTCTCCCCTGGTCTCTGCCTATTACACATCCTGGCTTTTCAACAGCAGGCCACATTTTGGTGTCAAAGAACAGGGCACCGTATTCAATTTCAGTGCAGTGAGGGGTTTGGGTAATCCTGTCTCTTTACATTTCAGATCACACCCCTTGCAGAAAAGTAACAGATCAGTTGCTCCAAAATAATGCCCACCACTCAGGTCCAAGAACACAAAAATACTCCTTGTAAGGAGGTAAAAAAAATTAAAGCAACACTTGACAAAGAAAATCTGTTCCCAAGAGCTACAATCAAAGGGGAGTGTCAGAGATTGAAGTCCTTCTCTCTGGAAAGCTTCTGCAAATCAGTGCTCCTGTTTTTGTGGAAACAGGGACAAGGCTGGTTTGGATCAGCAAAAACCGGGTAGAGACAGATGCCTCCCTTCAGTCTATAGTTTCAAATGTTTCTTAACATCAAACACTTTTATGGCTTAGAAATGAAAACATCACCTGGTTCGGGTTGTATTTCTTTCCCTTCCAGGCTTCTGGTGGAGATGTCAATAAAACTAATATGGCTACAGAGAGAAGGAAGAACAACGAGAGTAAGGACAAGCTCGTGCTCCTTAATCAACACTTAACCAAGCAGGTACCTACGTGGCCTGCTCCTTTCTTCCTCAGTTGGGATCTAACAGCGGGTTGCATTCTGGGAGAATATCTGATGTGGGGCTTTGGGGTTTTACATATTGTTACCCCTCCTCTCCTCTCCCTCTTTAATGGGTTCTAGAAAAAGCATAGGAGACTGCAGTTTCAGCAGACAGGGAAAAGAGGGTTGATATGCTTCACATGGTTATTTTTATATTTAATCCAAGAACAAGAGAAGACTAAGCAACACAGCTGACTCTAAAAGCATTTTAGGAAGCTGGCAACCGAACAAGCCACCTCCTGCTCTCTCCTACCGTGAAGTAACTGTATCTGGGGTCTAGATATGTTCGTCAAAGACATCAATAGCCCAAGTAATTAAGTTAGTGCGCAAACCAGCTACACGCTTTGAAGTGTGGATACAGTTGGTGCGCTAACCTCTCCCTCACCTGATAGGCTAAGCCTACAATCTCCTCACACATGTTAACAATCTTGTGACCTTTGGTCCATCCTCATTATCACATCATTTAGGTTACCCAACCACGTGGGGCCTACCATAAAAAGGACTGCTTATAAACTTGGGAGCATGAGTTATTAGACTCAAAGGCAGACTCCATCAGGTAGAGAAGAACCTTCTTTTAGAGGAGCTAAAATTCTCTAGACTGAGCTATGCCACTGCGGGAGAAACAGAGGGTCACAGAGCGGGAAAGGCTATCGGCTAACCTAGTGCTCCTCAAACTCTGAAGTCTATGAGGATCACATGAGGTGTTTCTAAAAATACAAGTGACTGGATCCCACCCTCGAGAGATTCTAGATTTGTGGTCCTTAGATGACATTTTGTAGAAAGCTAAGTACTAAGTTTCTCAAGACTCCAGTAGCATATACAGTAGTGTTACCCCACAGACCAGGAAACCCTTTACTCATTATATTTTGTGCTTTGTACATTTTACATCACTTAATCTTCATATATATTATATATGATATATATAATTTGATTCATTTTTACAGTTGTGAAAACTGAGCAATGTTAAGTAATTTCATCCAAGGTTACAAGACAAAGCCAGGCACAAAACCTAGATCTGCTCCTACGAAATGGAACCACGGACCACCATGGGGAGAAGTCCCAAGGAGCCACAGCCTCTCCTGATGTGGGTGTAATTCACCTGCATTTCAGGCCTTTCCTCCGCAGAAGACAAGAGTGAGTGAGGCTAGGAGCTTGAGAAAGGGCTGAAGCTAACGTGGGGAAAATATTAGAAGTCCTCCAAAGCATGGGCATGCCTTATAAACTTTATTGGAACTTGATGGACAAAGTAGCCCATATGAATTGCATGTCGGAATCAGCCTTTAGGCACAGAGAAGCCTGCTATGAATACATGAATGATGACTAGCCTTTGAAACAGAAGGGCATAAAGAACGTGTGAATTGTGCCTCTTTCCATCCCACTGTCCCTGCCAATAATGCCAGTCTCTGTATAGACTCCCCAAACTTGAATGTATCCTTACTGCATTCTATTTTGGGTTTTCAACGAGGAAGGCAAAGAGGCAAAAAGCAGAAGAGACCATGAAATGAAAGAAAACAAGAACCAGGGTGCCACTTTTCTCCGACTCCAGTACCAGGCTTGGGGACTCTATACCTCTTTGACAGGAAGGCCTTTTACAGTAAGAAAAGGGAAGAGGTGTTTCAACTTCTACTGCAAAGATAAATAGCCTAGGATATCCATTAGTGCCCCATAAATTCTGCTGCTCAGAGTGCTGGTATATTTCTAGTGATTTGTGATGTTTTCCTTTCCGGTTTTTGATGGCAACTGAGGTTTAATACAACAGACCAGTTGGGCAAGGTAAGAAGTCTAGCTATCACAAACTTAGTTCCCCGCCTCAACTCCGTCAGGAGATGTAAAAGCAGCAAATCGAGCTAACTTCCCCATCTCCACAGAAATCCACATTGGGGATAGGACTCTCAAAATGTGGCATTTCCAGGGAAAAATCCATTGTTAAATGTGTTCTTGGAGAATCTCCCATGAGGCTTGCTTAGAGAAATTTCACCTATTTTTCTTACAAACATGAGGTTTTAGTGAATCAAACCCACCCCAATGATGAAATTGAAAAAGAGCATAAGTGACCACTTGGTATTTACAAGGCTGAGCACAGTGGGAACTCACTGTCTGTCATTTACACACAACCTGAAGACCAGTTCAGTCGAGAATGAGACTGGCTACTGGAGAGGAAAGGACACATAGGCACGGGGCCAGGTGCAGCCCTGGCAAGCAGAGAGTTATAAAATCTTTTTCTTCTTCTCCCTCTAGAAGCAAATATAAACCTGCTTTATGGTGGCAATCCTAGTTTCCCAGAGAAGCACTTTTACAATAATAGCACCATAGAAGAAAAGCTTGAGCAACCAGGGGCATTTAGAAAAATAAAGGCTTCCTCTTTCCAGATATATTGTTGTCAGTGCTGCCATAGCTCTGTTCCTTACACTTCCCGCCAGGACCTCACCTTATTCCTACAGACTTGAGTATTTGAAGTATCTGTGTATTGAAGGACACGGTCAAGGTACCTTTTCAACAGAAGTGCTTTGAGGATTAACTCAGTTAGTATATGAACATACACTTTTGACAGTATCTGGTACATAGCAAGCTCTATATAAATCGTAGCTATGGATATTGTTGGGATGGCAGTTGTTATATGCAGCTCAATTAGCCACAGCACATATATTATATTCTGAATGTTTTCTAAAGCAAATATGTGGCTTGTTTGTATTTTTCATTTTTATTCCATATCCTATGGGGAAAATTCTAATCACGAAATTAGTCATTTAAAAATTTTGAAAATATTAGGGGCTGGCCTCGTGGCATAGTGGTTCAAGTTCCACACACTCCACTTGGGTGACCCAGGTCTGCAGGTTCAGATCCCGGGCGTGGACCTACTCCACTCATCAGCCATGCTGTGGAGGCATCCCACATACAAAATGGAGGAGGATGGGCACAGATGTTAGCTCAGGGCCAATCTTTCTCACCAAAAAAAAAAAAAAAAAAAAAAAATCCTGAAAATATTTAAGCTACCTACTTTCTCCCTTACCTTTTAAACTTGGGAAGAGTCTAGAACAAGGCATCTCGATCTCAACACTGTTGACATTTTAGGTTGGATAAGTCTTTGACAGCATTCTTGGTCTCTACTCACTAGAAGCCAACAGCATACTCTTCCCAGTTGTAATAATCTAAAATGTCTTCAGAACCAGCCCTGACAGCCTAGTGGTTAAAGTCTGCCATGCTCCACTTCAGCAACCTGGGCTCAGTTCTGGGGCGCAGAACCACACCACTCGTCTGTCAGATGCCATGCTGTGGCAGCGGCTCATATAGAAGAACTAGAAGAACCTACAACTAGAATGTACAACCATGTCCTGGGGCTTTGGGGAGGAAAAAAAAAGAGAGGAAGATTGGCAACAGATGTTAGCTCAGGGCAAATCTTTTCCAGCAAAAAAAAAAAAAAAGAAAAAAGTCTTCAAACAATGCCAAATGTCCCTCAGGGGTGGGGGAGGGGGAAGTGCCCCTAGCTGAGAACCACTAGTCTAGAGTCATTTTGAAACAGACAAGTAAACTACAGACACAAGCTCTCTAAAATATGCCTCAAATGTAAGATGGTGTCCCCACGGAGGATGTCACTTGTGCCACAAATAGCATTTTACTGGCAGTGAAGTGGAACCCATAGCCTGTCAGGGACAGTGAGATGCTTAGCACTAACAAGCTATGGTGAGCAAAATAGTCCAAACTTCTTCACATACGCAAACTCAACATTTAATTTTCTGCAAGATTACCCACAATAATTGCAAAGTTTCTATAATACAGCCTTAAAAGCTTGGAACTATGAGATCCATAAGAATTGATCTTTTATCTTTTACCTTTGCTGTGTACTGTGTCTGTGTAAAATAGCAAATGAGTGTAGGCAATATTTTCCTCTAGTTTCTAGAAGTATTAAAGTGAAACTTTACTAAAATAAATTATTAAATAATCCAATGAAGAGAAATACAGAGTAAACCTCTAGTGTACAAATGACATTGAGGTACACCAAAGACCCATTTTACTTTGAAGCATGCACTTTTTAACTGAACATATTTGTTGTCCATATGACAACTAATAGTTTGACATTCTAAAAGTCATGTTGAAATATTAGCGGGTAGCTGCTACTGGTTAATGATGGTTTGAGGGCAAAAAGCTGACATCTATATGACATTGGTTTGCTCACTCTGCCAGACACAAACAGTACTTTTGAAGCATTAGCAATAGCTTGAATGGACTTCCTACCGGGAATCTATGGTCAAATGCTGACTAATGCCAGATCAACTTGAAGATTTCAGAGCCATTATCGAATACATAATTTCTCTGTCATAATATTAGAATTAAACCAAGCCAAGAAATTCACTCTACTACACAGAGTATTACGATCTCATTTACCTGATATTAGTAAGATGGAGCTTGTATGAGACAGAACACACATTCACGTCACCTTTTAATATCCACATGACATAAGGTTTCATTCCAAAGGGGAAAAAAATGACTCACAGTTTTACTAAGTATCAGCCTAATTCAGTTTTATCCTAAGGGTATCAATTGCTTTGATGAAGGAATGTTGCACCATCTACCCACACACTGGATCTCATTTAATCATCCCTTCACTTTTAAGATGATGTTACTGACCGGGATTACTCTTCAATCACATGGTAAAGTGGGTGGGACTACAAATAAACAACGGGCACTAAACTTGCATGTACAAGGTCATTTCTCTTTAGCTTCGAGCTGCCTCAATTCTATCTTCTGAGAAGCACAGATTATATTTCCACTCTATTCCCTGGCCTCAAAAAGACAGGAAAGTCTGAGGATAGGGTAGAGAGAGGTAACCTGCATCCTCGGAAAGCCTCCAAGCCTCCTTTTCTTTCATTTCTCAGTTGAGGACAAAATCAGAATCTTTGCACCATCGTGTAGTCATAGATACCACACCCAACACAAAAAACGACATTACAAGTTGCTTCTTCAACATTTCAGGGCTGTTTTTTCCCCTTTCCTAACTTTCTTCACACTCAGTCTTTAGTCCTACCCTGCACCCACCTTCTTCCAAGACTGGAATCTCTAAGAGGTGGAATCAGTCCAGAAGACCCAACTTCTTATCTTCTGCTCTCGTTTTAACAAGTTGTGTCACTCTGAACAAGCCACTTTTTCTTGCTAAGTTAACTCAGCTGTAAAAGGGAGATGATAATTTGTGACTTCATAAACTTTCACTACACAGATATCATGTATTATCAGAAGAAATACTTCAATTTAGAGAAACAGTGGAAGGGAGTCATCCTGCATGTTATTTCAGCGGACGCAGTAAGAAAACAATTATTTATCAAAAAGCACAGTATTCTCACGCAGCTTTGATCAAAGATAGTCACATGGTTCCATGACCTTCTAAAGGAAAAGTTGGAAAGCCATCACTTTTTCCCCCCTCTCAATCTCTCCTCTCTACCCCCACCATTTAAACAGTGAAAAAGGGTAAATGGCAGTGACCATGTTTTTTTCCCAAGAAGGACCTTGGGGCCTTTGCCTAGTGGCCTAACTTCAGGGATTGTGCTTAATCTGATTTAAGAAGGTGGTCTGGCTTAGCACTAACCTTGAAAATGACAAGGGCTTCCCATTTCCCTCTTTCCACTCTGCCTTGGCCTGCATCTCACTTCTCACACAACGGTTTGGTACCCCCCTGTTTTCCTGGTACCCTGTACTTCCCCAAACCCACACCTTCAAAACAGACATGCAGAGCAGGAGGAACCTCTCAGAAGGGAACTCCATCTGCTCTACAAACAGAGTGCCAGTCAGACATATCGTGGGAGCAGCAGGCAACTGTCTGGGGAAGACACCATAGCGTCTGGTGGACCCCAGGGGGCTAAAGCTCAAGAAGGCACAGGATTCTCTCCAGTGCCCAGCCTGGATTCTAGCGAAATCACAGCCCTTACATCATTCCTTAAAGATCAGATGCTGCTATCCCAGACTTCCAAGCAAGTGTGAAGCCTGCCTAAAAGGGACATCCTCTATTTCCGGTTCCCAAAAAGAACCTCATTATGTACACAGGTGTGACTCTCCTCCATCCACATGTCCTCAAGTTCTTAGAAGTTGATTAAGTGAAAATTATACCAATTAGAAGGGATCATCACAGTGAAGAGAAACATCTTTTTCTGGAGGGTCAAAAACCAGAGAATGACTTTCCTATCTGCTATAAGTTGCTATGATCTTATGGAAATAATTTAATCTCTGCCTCATTCAGTTTCTTCATCTGTGAAATTGGGAAGAAAATGTGACATTTAGCTCACAAGATTTTTTTTTACGTTAATTCAATAAGAAAGGAAAAAACTACTTTTAAATAAAAGGCATTAAATATTATTAAACATCTACTCTCCTACATACAGATTAATCTAATGAATGCCTATAGTTGCAAAAGCACAACAGGACTTTAGAAAATCTCCAGTCTTAATATCTGAAAAAGCGAAAAGACGGTTCTAACATTATTCGTCCCTATCTCAGTGCATCCGTTCTTCTTTCTCTCCATGTTTCTATATCTTTGTATGAATGTCTATGTCACAAATGGTAGCATACTGTAGTTGAAGGGTGCTCTGGATTTAAGGGTAAAATACCATAGCATAAATCCCAAATCCATTATTTCCAGTTGTGTTGCCCTGGACAAAACAACATCTAAGGGGAGGAGGATGATCCTAGACCATCTACCTCCAGGACTGCTTAAGTGTTAAATGAGAGGTCTCTCTCTCTCATTCTATCTCTCTCTCTCTCTCCCTTTATCTCTACTTTCTCCTTTTCTTCCTCCTCCTCCTCATTATCCATTAACCTTTTCCACCTCTGTCTCCTATCTTTTACTGTCCATAAGATAGAATTAAGTTATATTTCTAGACTTTCTGATAACTGAGTAACTAAATTAAATTGCTTTTTACTGTGATCATCTTCCATGTTTCTGGTTTGAATCTTTTGAATGCCCTAGAGTAAATCCATTTCAAGATTCTTGTGTCTCTCATTCCAGAAAACATACCTTTCCCACCACCTCTGCAAATTGTCTCCAACTTAATGAGGCCATGCAAGGAAGATAAGTAGGGACAATTATAAATTTGAGGCTTGACTCTATCACTCACTAGCTGGGCAAGTTCTATCATCTCTTGGAGGCTCAATGTTCTCATTTATAAGATGGAGGTAACACTATCTCATAAGAATAATGAGAGAATTAAATCAATTAAGATGCTGTATAAAACACATGACATAATGCCTGGTTAAATGGTAAGTACACAATAAAGAGCAACTTTTATGATGTGAAAAATAAAAATCAGCTTTACATATTGATGATAGCATGGCTAACATTAATAATGGCAAATCTTGAGATCCTCAAGATACGATGCTGCCCCATCAAATAGCTTGAAGACAAAAACCTCCAAAAATTGCTAACACTTACTGAGCACTTATTGTGTGCCAGACACTTTTCTTAGTACTTTACATGGGTTAACTCATTCACAACAATTGTGTAGAGTGGGTACCATTATTATTCCAATTAAAGATGAGGGAATAGAGATTCAGGTTCAGTTACTTCCCCAGGTCATCACAGCTAGGGAGGAGTTGATCCAGAATTCAAATCCATGTAGTCTAGGTTCAGCGCTGTGATGTACAGCATCTTTCAAAATATAGTCCCTTTAAGAAAGACAGCATCTTCTAGATCAACTGGTAGGTTGCTAGTAATTTACCAGTAATAAAGTTCTGAACTCTGCTGATTATTTTCTTTTTAATTTAAATGTGTGTAGATGCACTTAATACTGGCATAGTTCTTATTCACCAACATTCTGATTTCCCTTCTTGTGTAGGAAAGAAAGCAGTGCAATTCAAGCTAAGGCTCTGGGAATTGCTTACCGCCCTGGGCTCATCTGTGGCATGCGCACATCACCCATCTGCATCAGCATCTTTGTCATCACCACCACCACCACCATCATCACCACCATCATATTACTATTTATTGATCATTCTATGCCAGGCACGTGGTAATTCTTCACATACGTTTTCTTTGTTTGTTACAGGAGACGAAAATATTAAAAACCATTGAGCTACACCATTGCAAGTGCATACTTAAAAGCCTTCTCATAATTCTACCATACATGACTCCACCACTGACCTTGAAAAGGGAAGAGGAATGGCAATAAGATTTACTGATATCTATCTTGTGTCAAGCACTGGACTAGGCACGTCACATATGTAATCTTATTTAATACTCACAACAAGTCTGAAATATAAGCCTTATATTTATTGCTTAGTTATATTTATTGCTTAGTTATTTTAATCTCAGTTTTACACGAAGGAAACCACAACTCAGAATGGTTTACTATCTTTCCTGAGGATCACAGAGTTCCCAAATGATGGCTTCAGGGTTAGAGCCAGACCTATACAATCCTTCTCAGCAATCCCTTTAGGATAGTCTTACCATTTCCTAAGTTGAATTGTTTTCCACTATGATATAAACTTTCTCTTTTGAAGTCTATACACCAGAAGGCAGGAGCTCTCAAAAGATAGCCCTTAGGAATCAGAAATCCCAAGTTCAAGCCCTGGTTTTGCAACTCACAAGTTGTGTGACTTTGGACAAGTTGCTCATCCATTTAAATGAATAGTTTCCAGCTTTAATTTCTACACTATGATCTCCCTAGAAATAGACAGCAGATACCCATTGTCACTCATACGATATGAATTCTAATCACAGGCTTTTTCTCCGCCCTTGGAAGAGAAGATTATGGAGAAAGGCGCACTGCATTAGTGTACTTGTTGACCAGACCATCAGACAAGGGTGGTTAAGGAGAAGGTTGGCTGAGAAGTGTGAGAAAGTCATCCACCTTACAGCTGTCCAGGCCTGAACAATACCATGGATAAACAAGAGTCCCTCTCTAGAGAGTTCTGCTGGCACCTTGTCTTCATTCCTTTCTGGAAAAAAAAATTCATATCCTTGTGAAGAATGTATTGCTTTGTACATGCAACTGCCAAAAACCCAACTGTAGGCAAAATCCATCTGACAAAATCCCTTAACTGCTTTGATTCAGTTCTTAAAGGAGATTAGTTGTTGGAAGGTCACAGAGAAGCCATCCTACTGCACACTGTAGCTTAGGGTTTCAAAGCTTTCACTACTAAGGGAATCTCCGAGCTTGATGCCACTTCCCTCCATGCCGTTTAATCAATGAATCAACAAATAGTTACTGAGCAAGGCTTCCCTGGGGTCTGCAGGTCACTTCAGATGTGCCTCTCCAATTCAATAGCAGGAGAAAGAAAAGCAGATTTTTCTGACTCCTCTTCAAGTTTCCATTTATAAAACCAGGGCTGACATTAAAAGACCATGGGTCTCCTGTCCCTCTTTTTCTCTTCCCTGAACTCCTCTGGTTACAAAGGAAAAGAAAATGCTACATAGCTGAGAGAATATATAAGAGCTAAAAGGAAGGAAGGAAGGGAGGAAAAAAGGAAGTGAGGGAGGGAGGGAGGAAGGGAAGAGGGTGGGACAGGAGGGAGGGAAGGAAGTAGAGAGCAGGGAAGAGAAGAAGGAAGGAGGAAGGAAAGGAAGGGAGGGAGGAAGTAGTGATAGAATCAGAAGCTTAGATTTCAAAGGTCAAAGGACATAGCAAACATGTGGACAATCCTCTAAAGAAATGTCTCTTTAATCGCATACAACTTCCATGTTTACCAGCCTGTTAATTATCACTGCTCTTTAGTATATATGGTTATCTTTGAGGACAACTAGTAACCACCAGTTTTAAGCTTTTAGGATTGATGTCATTATGAATGCCTTATACCTTTAAGTGTCCCTCTGTTCTCAACTCTAGCAACAGGATCATAGATGAAATGTGCATGTTGCTTAGTATCAGAAATCCTAAATACAGAAAAACAGTTTTCCTAAATAATTTGCATGAAAATGGAAAAATATATAGCATTAAAATACTACTTTTGGCTTTTAGTAAATGTTATATAAAATACTACACTCTGCTACAGATTGAATCACCATCTCCCAAGTGATGACAAGTGACTGCAGTGTACAAATGTCACTGGAACAGAACCAACCTACGATGTGAATATTGTCTTTCTCTGAGCCAACACTTAGAGCAGGATTCTAAACTGCATGTTTCCTCAATCAGAAATAATAATGAAACCAGCAAGTTTATTAAGCACTTACTATATACCAGACATGGTGTGAAATACTTCCTATTCATGATCTCACTTAACTCTTTCACCTGCCCAATGGTGTGCATCATTATCCTCAATCTACAGATGAGGATGTGGACGCTCAGAGAGACAAAGTCGCTTTGCTCAAAATCTTGAGCATGGTGAGGTCCAGAGCAAGGACTCCAACCCATGTCTGACTCCACAGATTGTGCTCCTAAACACCTCAGCTGACATTTTACTTTTATCCTTCAACTTGGAGAATCAAGGCCAGGAAAAGTTAAAATAATATGTTTTATTATAATTTACCCAAAACCTCACTTGGACTCGGTGTTCCTACATTGGTTTCAAATTGCTCCTTCCCCCCACAACATGAAACTAGAGTTTCTTCTTTCTTTCCTTTTTGACAAACAAAGCTAGTATTAGACTATCAAATGAACCACGGGGTCAGAGCTAACCACAACATTCTGAAAATTCTTCCATCTCAGCGTGCAGTGAGGCACTCTAACATCTCTAAAAGCTTAATTTAAAAAAACAAAAAAGTTTAGGGGCCGGCTGGTGGCGTTGTGGTTGAGTTTGAGGGCTCTGCTTCTGGCAGCCCGGGGTTTGCAGGTTTGGATCCCGGGCTCAGACCAACACACCTCTTGTCAAGCCATGCTGTGGTGGCGTCCCATACAAAGTAGAGGAAGATGGGCACGGATGTTAGCCCAGGGCCAGTCTCCCTCAGCAAAAAGAGGAGCTTTGGCAATGGATGTTAGCTCCGGGCTAATGTTCCTCACATACACACAAAAAAAGCTTAAATGTAAGTACTAGGTTAACACTTACAGATCTAAACAAAGAGTTTGCTAGATAAAACTCTTGGGTATATATAGAAGGGGCTGACGCTCTTACAATTTACTGAGCTTTTAAATTATAATCCGTACACTTTTTTCATGTGCTGGTTGGGTCTATCGTAGCGCAGGTATTAGTAGAAACCTAAACACCTGAAATTCTATTATTCAGTATGACATCTATGTTATGTACAATTATGCATCTATTCAGAAGTATCTGGATGTTAAAAGTTGGTAAAGTATAAACACATGATTACCTTTGGTTCCAAGATGATACGATTATTTATACCATCTGCGTGCACAGGCGGTATTGCTCAGGAGACCAGTCCAGGTCTGTTTCACCTTGAGACACAACACACCTAGAGTCAGACCTTTGATTAAAGTGCCTGCGGTTCTCGGAGACAGCGGCTCTGAGCCCCTTCATTCCTGCCCACCGGGTACCGACGAGGTCCACTCTCCAAATCTGGATTCTAAGTGCCCCTTTTCTCTCCAACTTAGACAACTAGACTTTCCTCTTTCATGTCCTTTTACTAAGCATAGCTGGTATCAGGACACCAGACAAGCCATGAGGTTAGTTAGCACTTAACACAGGTATAATTTGCTAACATTTCTTGGTTGAAGGCAAATTTATGAATACAGTCATTTTCACACATGGAAACCATCTCTACCAGAGAAACACAGATAGCATTGTAAAACCTGATCCTTGTAGAACTCAGCAAAGGTCTGTGCGGACAAAAACCTTGAGGTTAAGCACCTCTCCCAGTATCTGCATGTACTCATTACCATATTGCAGAAGTTGCTTCTAAAGCAAATATCAGTTTTAGAAAGACCGAGGTTATGAAATAATTCAGAGACTTAGAAAGGCAGAGAAAAGACAGTGGCATCATGTAAAAGCTAAAAAAGAAAATCACCTATTCTTCTTACATCAAAGCTTGAGGACTTCTAGCACACAATTAGCATGACCTTCCATGAAGGAAACCCTGGAACACACAGATTTCCTTTTTGTTTCTAAAATAAAGGTACTTACCGGCGAAAATCCACAAGTCACCACAGTTTGCCCAGAACGGCACTGGCCACCCTTCTCCATGGAAGCAGAGAATGGGCCCTGCCAATTTATGGAGATATCTACTTGGGTTGGTTAGAAATAGGTGGAGGGGAGGGTGGGAGAAGAAAAGCAAGACTTTCCCTTTAAAACTGAACAGAAGCTGGTATCACACCACATGACCTTTTACCGTAATTTCTATTAAAATCATTTCATGTCTGGTTGCCTCTGCTCTCCTGGCTCATTTGTATTGTTTACAACAACTCATTGCACTGGCAGTTAGTGGTGGCTGAATCCATGGTTACTCGTTTCACATTCACTAGTTAAATGGAACGTTGCTGCGCTGTGGGTTTCAGGGAGCAAGCTCTTAAGAAACCACAATCCAGCTATCAATCAGACTAATCTGAGAGAAATTAATCTTATAAACATAAATATTGGTGCATATTAAAAATTGATAGAAAGGGGGCACCGGCTTTTATTGGTTGGAGTTGCAAAAGTGGACAAGCTGAGATTTGAGTTAGAGCCTCAAAGTATTTGGTCTGTGGTCTACAACTGACAGCCATTCACGTTGTGCATCTAAAAAGCTTTCAAAGATAATATGACCACCCTTTGCAGCAAATCCACACCCCCCCCCAAAAAAAATCTGGTGAGCATTTATTTTACCTGAATGTTCTTAGGATCCGAAGAGTATCTAAATACAGATTTAACCAGTCTGCAGTCCCAGCAAAGTAACTTAAAACAGATACATACACGACAGTAAAACACCAAACAGACAGCAGTGGGTAGAATTCAATTAACACAAAACCTCAGTGGAATGCTCTTTACGAGTAAATTAAAACTGCAGACTAATATGTTTTATAAAGAGCAAGAACAGTACAAATTCATTCTATTGTCCATGAATTTATGTGGTTAATTCTTTAAAAACATCCCCCACAGCAAACTTGTTTCTCAAGATGGACATGACCAACAATTATAATTCCTAATAAAAATTTAGAAGTTTTATAGTTTAATGCCCACAATAATTGTCCCACAAGTCACATCGAAACGCTAAATGAGAACAGCAAATAGTTAAAGCTAACATATTACAACCCCATCTACTGCAAAGTCACTGTATCAGAGGCTAGAATTGATTTGTTTCCTCAGAACGAATTGAAAATGAATGTAACAGAACGTCGGAAAAATTCCTCCTGCACTGCTAATCGGATATTGTATAATGGTTGATTGCAGCTCTGCCCTGTACTATTGCTGCCTAAATCATACATACTTACACGTTCTGGGTTCTTCCAAGAGTTTGGTGCAGTTTCAAGGACAAATGTCTTAAGGAAGCGTCTCTACTGTGCAGCAGGGAACCTAGGTCGGATCTGATGACAAGAGCACAGTGCTAAATCTGACAACAGAAGGAAACTTCCTGCGTGGAGAGGAGATCTTGGAAAGTCTCGGGGTTAAAAGGCTGCTTTAAATGTGCTGGTTGATTTGCTCCCTGGTTGTGTATACACAGTAGCAGCTGATCTGTGTTTGCAGCCCTGCAGAAAGGAACCTTTACTGAAAACCAATGGCATCACATTTCAGCAGCGCCGGTGCCAAGTGCTGGAGAGCAGAGCAACCTTTGACAACTTCGCACAATTCAACCCGGCAGACTCACCACAGGTCGTGGAGGAGTGTGGAAAGTGTGTCCCCACCGGGTTTCACCTCAACCGTGTTAGCGCAGTTCCTGGGAAACCAAACACTGTGACCGACCGGACTCGGACAACAGTGTTCCCTGGACTTATCTTAAGCAGAGTCTCCACCTCTGCTGTCCTGACCTACCATGGACTATATGTTCACAGAATTTAAAAAATGAAACCTAATTTTAAAAATGTATTTCCCTCTGTTTCTTATAGAAACCTTCAAAGCCACAGTGTGTTACTAATCCTGTGTTGAGTATTTAAGACTCCTCTGAAGTTCCCCACAAATAAATGGAGGGAAAAATAATATAGGATTGGGTGGTGTGGTCCCTAATTCTGTATTCTGCTTCCAAATTCAGAGGCTGGAGTTTTACCATTATTGTTTTGTTGGGGGCTATTTTATTATTGTTCATTATAAACTGGGCGTGTCTGCAGAACTTCAGCAAAACCTACTACTACAATGAGCTGTAGAGATAGTAGGAGGAGGCAAGCATGGAAGAACATGAAATATGCTCTTGGGGAGGGGGATCATCTTCTTTAGCACCCTTACTATGGAAGAGAATGGAAATTCTAGATCTTGCCCACTCTAAGAGGGCAAGTTAAGAGAGCATAAGAGACTGGGATTGGGGGAAGGCTCCTGGTTGCTGTAACAAACTGAATCCAAGTTATTGGTTAACCACTTCATCACCTGTGTGTTCCTCACTGCCCTTCCTCTCCCTTCTGTCCCTATGACAAGTCTAGATTATGGTCTATTAGATGGTATTTTCTCACTGTTGTATATTTTACTTCAAGGGGCAGAAACCAGAACTGACAGTTTCACAAAAGGCCAAGTTAATTGTGTCAGGCAGCAAGGGAAGTGTTCCCTGACTCATCGGAAAGCTGGCCCAGAAGCTGCCTGGGCAACTGGTGAATTATCCAAGGCCTCTGCTTTTCATTTGTGCCACCCTATTGTTCAGAAGTAATGATAATTCCCTTGCATTGGAGAGCCCACACAATGTAAGTCTGGGCTCTGGTGCCACATAGGTTTAGCTTTCTCTCCTGACTCTACTACTTTCTACTTGCATAAGGTTGGGAGTTGCTTGAAATCTCAGAATTCCTGCTTCCTTATCCATGAAATGGAAACAATATATCGACCATACGAGATTATTGTGAAGATGTAAAGAACAACCTATGTCAAGGGCTTACCCCAGTGCCTGGCATGCATGAATTTACACACATTTACTGAGCCTCCTCTGGAAACCAGACACAGTACCAGACACTGGAGGCAGGAAGTCAGTGAGACATGGCCTCCACTCTCAAGTGTGGTGCCACCAACACTACATCTTTCCTCCTTCCCTCTTGTGATTTGTGTAGTCTCTAGCATAAAGCACAAAAACACTTTCAAATACTTTGTCTCATTGGATCCTCATAACAATCCTGAGAGAGATGAAACTATGCCCAATTTGCAAATGGAAAAACTACAGCTTAAAGAGGTGAGGGTCGCACAGCTGGTAAATGGTAGCCTGAACATCAACACAAGCTCTGATTCTGTCCCATACTTTTTAGAGGATACATATGAATTCGCCATGTAGCATTCATTTTCTGCACAATTCTATATCGTACTGTTATCTTAACAGTATCATGTGTGTATATTGTACTAACTAAAGCTAGTGTAAGTCCCTAAAAGAGAGAGACTATATCTTGAAATTCCTTCGTATTCTCGGACAGACCTAGCATGATGCTAAACATATGACACATTTAATAAATTTTCCCAAATTTAAAAGAAACTCAAGCTCAATTTTATTACCTGTAATCAGTCTCATAGGAAGCTACACCTCCTCAACAAATAACAGTTTGGGGGTTATTTGTGGCCTTCCAGAGCTCATGCTATGTCCTCAATTACTTCCAAATAATTTTCTGCATGTCAAAGTTTTTAACATTGACTCATAATTAAACCACCCAAAGACTGTTTTCTTGATTTGTTTAGCACTTATTCTGTACATTGACGGCTTAATGAATTTTGGCAAGAGTGATTAAATATTTACTTTTAAATTCAAACTTGATCCCAAGACATCTCTTGATTTCTAGGTTCACTTTAGTTTCTAGGTTTACCAGCTCACAAAGCATAGAACTCCAATGATCACTATCTTGTGAATCAGAGCACAGCATACAGCCAATCTCAGGTAGAATCCAAGCAGATTTTTGGATCTCCTTTTTAAAAATATATTGTCTGTACAAACAGCCCAAATTTCTTGAATAATTCTTCATCTACTGCTTCATTTTATGCTTTGCAATGTACTCCATTTCTGATGGAAGAATTGGCTAGACATTTATCAGTGACTCATACATAAAAATAAAAATATTCTTGAAAGAGCTCTGTATAGAATCTAGAACTTGGAGTTCAACTGATGTATTACATTAATTAGTTCTGTTATATCCTGGAAGTCTTTTTTTAAAATAGAACTTATATCGTTATTTATAAGTATTTACTGCCAAACAATGATTCCTTCAGCCTGAACAAAAATCCAGGAAATTTACATTAATATCAATGTCATGGCAAAAGTGCAAATGACAGGCAATGTTTGAGACAAAGAAAACAATTATCGAATACATTGTTTTTGTTTCCAAAGTCATTCATTTGTTTATTTAGACAAGCTGTGGCCATCTGTAAGGGAAAGTAAATATGCTCCTCACGTCCGGGTATTGCATACGTTAGAACTATCAGGGCTGCTGCATTCAACTGGCCAGCTGCATACTACTTCCTGCTTCCTCCCTAAATAAAGTAACATGTAAAGTACCTACCACAGTTCTTGGACCACAGTGGACAGGAACATCCCTACCAAAGACCACTCTGGAGTTGAACAAATAGGCCTAGGACTTGGTCTACCATGGTCAGCACGGAGAACTGGTCGACCCGGTGTATTTCCTCAACGCCTTAAACTAAACATATATCCATGATCCTCACTGAACACTCACAACCATCTTGGAAGAAGACGCTTTTAAGATTCACATTTTTACAGATAAGACAAAATCAGAGAATTTAATAATTTCACAAGATCATACAGGCAGTAGGTGACCCAGCAAAAATTTCAAAATGGCTGCTCTAACTCTAATTTCAAAGAGTTTCCATGTAACTAACATACTCTACTTTCCCTTCAGGAAGAATGTGCACACATTAGTTTCCCTCTTTTTCCTTTTGGTTTCTAATTCCACAGATCAGTTCAATGAAGACCAGACTATCTTACACACACACACATGCGTGCACACACACACACACACACACACACAAACCTGCATATGCCTCTCTCTTCTACTTTCAACTGCCTCCCATCTTTTCTTCAGAGAATAATTTTTTTCTCTCCATCTTTCCTCACTCTCAATGAATTCGGGTGTCAAAAAACAAATCTCATTACAGATGATAAACTTAGAAATGGTGCTGATATTATATTATTCCAAGGGAAAGAAAAACCTTATCCTTTGCAACCAGCCTCTAAAACTCCTGAAAGTTTCTAAAAATCCCTTTCAGATACTCTGCCATAGTTTCCATCTATCTTTTTAGCTTCTAGTTGTATGTGCATTCTCTTAAACATCAACCCTCCAGAGTCTAGATAAATGATAAACTATCATTCAATTTTATTGCTTTTATGTTATGTTTATCACTTGTATCATAATAGAACTGTTTCTCACATTTTTTTCATCCTTGATATACAATATTTCACTCCAATAAGTAACGTAGGCTTTTACGATCTAGCCTAGGAAAGTAATCAGCCTTTAAGCTTGTTTTCTGTGGAAAAAAAATGTGTGTTTTGTAAATCTAATAATTGATCTACAGACGAAAAATTTTAATGTAAACTTGAGTGTCTAAATTTCATGAGGTTTTCATTTCAAACCACTGAACTCATTTACTACTCTACATACTAATATTTCTAGTCATGACATAATGCCATACTTAAGTAAATAATTAGTTTGTAGAATAGAAATAAACAGGAGTATAATTCATTGGTTGATTCATTATTAATCAATCACTTAATTCAGAATCACAGGGGCCAAGTAAGTTGGAGACCATTAAGTTGAACTCCTTCAATATAGAAATAAAGAGACAGAAGTGCACTGTTCTCTGATGAAGAGCATAACCAGATCATATTATAAATTCTTCTTAGGACCATTTTGCTTAAGACCATTTTGACTGATCCTTAGCTAAAGATCAATGTTCACTAGTATACACATTAGCTAAAAAGAGCAAATTTCTAACTCTGAAGGTGATGGATCCAAAGGCTCATCAGGTATTATGTCCCATTTCTGCAACCTTTGGAAAATAAATGTTCATGCTAAATAGAAAATGAATTTCTAATAACTGAATTAAACTATTCATCTCAATAGCCAACTTTGGATTTCTCTCCACACATAATAACTTGGAAAAATATATAGCCTGTGTTTACTATAGCACTATAGCCACAGTCTCTAAGAAGAGCTGTAACTCGCTAACAATTTTCCTGATTTATGTTTGAAAACATACAGGGCATGAAATGATTTCTGCAACCTTACATTTTCCTCAAGAACACTGGTAGGCAGAAGATATATTCCAAAAATCATGTTGGATTGCTGGTTACAGCTCCTTTTTTAATAGAAACGTGTGATAAGCAATTATACATGCTCCACCAAAAATAATGTCATTAGATTTCTCCCCATTAAGAAAAGAAAGAAGAAAAAGGGAAGCAAGGAAGAGAAAGACGGAAAACAGAAGGGAGGGAGGGAGGAAACTCCGATAAAAGAATCTCTTTTCATATAATGTTTACGTTGTAAAAACTGATTGCCTTCTCGAGTAAGAAAGTGCAATATATATTCTTCCAAAGAACAGTTTATGGATAATGTATGGTTATAAACTGTAACACACTATACAAATGTTAGTTATTCTTGTTCTTAGTATTTAACATATATGGAAATTTGTTTTATAATCTATAATTGTGCTAATAAAAACAGGTATTCGTGAATATAAATTATATTGGTCATAAAATCAGCATTATTAATCTAATATATCTTAGAATGAAATCTAATTTAAACGGGCCACTCTGGTAACACAGATATCTGGAAACACTGTTTATCCTATTGCAAAGTATCTATCAGAATAGGAATACAAAAGTTTTCCTATGCTTCATATAGAGTTAGCATCCTGAGGTTGAATCTTCAAAACAGTAAAAAGTCACTATGTCAGATATGCACATTTGCCAAGTTAAAAAAAAATTCATTTGCATAAGAGAAGTAAAATAAGTACATTCATTAATTAGTATCCTTTATAGAGTTCTATCCAGGTTATTTGTTTCAGCTGATGTGCCACCTGAAGCAGCCATAAGTATCCAGAAGTAAATAAAATATCTTTGAATCTCCAGTGTCTGGCATTTTATCACAGGGATTCCAAACACATTGAACCCTCTTTTGTGGTAACTCTGATCATTCCCTCGTTTAAATAAACTAAGTATCCTTCATAATAGAAACATACACAGAGGCCTGATTTAAAACTACCAGTGATTCTTCTTGACAACCACAGGTATTACCAGCATAATGGTAATAAATACACCATTACATATCTGTATATGGTGTACATGTCGGGAGGAGTATAAGTGGAATTGACACCCCATACAATGGAGGAGGAAAGCTAAGGCGGTAGTGGCCTTTCACAGGTGGAAATCATCAGAGTCAAGTAAATGAGTGGTATCTCATCTCCAAGAAAAAGAAAACTTTCCTAGCTATGTGATAAAGACACAGAGAGTCTTAACATTATCGCAATGTATATTTCGGGAATTTTTACTTAAAGGTTTGAAAAAGATTTCTCCAGCTACCTAAATCTGAAGATCCGAAACCATAAAACGGCGTATCTACATTCTGTTTCAAAAGACTGTGTTACTTTCTGCAGTCATCTCTCAAAAGAAGACCCCACAGGCTCTGGCCCTCCTTTTCGGTCACTACCACCATGGATTCCAACACAAAGTACTATTATAAATTAGGTTCAAAATAACCAAAAGAAGATCGTTCCAGAGAAAGATCCTTAACTCTCCTCCAGCACCCCACCCCCATCCACTAGCAGGAGAGGGTGAGGAGCCCATAGAACTTATTTGTCATTCTCTGCTCCAATTCCTAAGGCGCACTTACTCTACTGGGATGGCAATGCTAACCGAAAAATTGAATTGCAAAGTCGTATTATTTCACAGCTTTAAAAAACTGACAACAAAGTGACAGGAGAAAATTTCTTTGTTTGCACAAGAGTCCCCAGTACATTATTTTGACTTTCTAAAGATATTTTAAATGAATAAAAAAATCACAATATTACGAAACTTGGTAATCATCACTTCCAAATGACAGATTCTATTGTTCATGGAGAAATTTTCAGTTGGTATTCTCATACCAGTGGTTCAATTGAAAGATTCACCAACTGCTCCCTGGAGAAAACAGAAGATCTGCATTTAAATGGAGATATATTTCCAAATGCACCGTACCTAGAAGGCAGATACTGTCAAGGTTTCTTAGCGAGAATAACTCAAATTGTATTAGGTACATTTTGATGCTGTAGCTATCTCCATTTCATAGGGCTCGGTCTGTTTCCATAACATTCTTTTTCCTCTGTGCATTCTTTGTAATATTTGTCCCAAGAAGTTAAAATTAAACCTTGCTGCATTGCAAAGTCCCCACACTAACAACAAACAATCACTACTGTACATATCATTTCTGATGTGTACAGAAAAAGACCACAGAAGATAGGTTGGCCAGAAATGTTAA
This sequence comes from Tapirus indicus, assembly GCA_031878705.1. Classification (NCBI taxonomy): domain Eukaryota; kingdom Metazoa; phylum Chordata; class Mammalia; order Perissodactyla; family Tapiridae; genus Tapirus; species Tapirus indicus. Next base: position 17,565,034 of record CM062939.1, on the reverse strand, counting down.
ATAATTGAAAAGTATAATGACTTAATAGAGTAGTAAGCTTAGTTTACAATGCAGCCAATTTAAAGCCATAAAAATACTGTGTAAAAATTTTATCTTGTGGTTGACCATTACATAGCCTATCTATTATTCAAAAGTATCTCAACAGTGTTTTTCTTCATTAATGTGGCTTTTGGCATTTCCCTCAAAATCTTTCTGTTCCCCTAGTTTTCCAGAAATTTTGAAACAAATACAAAATCCTTGCATTATATCATAAATTCCCCTCACTAGGCTAATGAGATCTTCAGTGTCTGAAACCAGTTTCATAGGTCAATCTGTAAGGGGTATTTTAACCTCCTCAGATATGATCTGTTTGGCATCTAAGAGAGTCAAGGACGCAAGACATTAAAAAATAATAATAAAACAGGACTAAAGCTCCTCGTGTTGACACATCCGTAAACAAAAGGAGAACCTCGTAAATAACCCCCTTTTCTGTGATGTATTAATCCAGGGATTTGCCAGTGTTAAAAAAATATCACAAGGTACCAGGAAAGTTTTGCCCTGAGTGTTCAGCTAAGGTGCATAGCACGTCTGTGAAAGAGAAAAAAAGAGAAACTTAAGATCAATTTCAAACATAAGCCCACTACCTCTGGCAGGCTCTTGCTAAAATTCTAGCCATATCCAAAATGTCCCTGTAAACATGGTTACTAAGAACCACCTCAGATATGCTTCCCAGGAACCCTTCCCCTGCCAGCCCTTCAGCTGTCTGCATAGTTAGTTACACCTTATCTTGCTGCACTGCCATTCACATGCTGATTCAAATTCAGAACTCAAAATGAAACACGAACTATCTTGAAGATCACTTAATATTGAAATACTGTGGCAGTAACAAGTGGTGCTCAGTTGGAGATGGGAACATGGTACTCTCTTGGTAACCTTTTAATTTCTGGAAAAATTGTACAGAATAAACTGAGTGGCACACACATGGAAATCTGATCGATTGATCTGCTCTATTCTGTTAAAGCGCCACCCATCAGAAAGGCTCTTTGCTCCTTTTGCAATTCCCATTAAAGAAGACCGGGAGGTTTCAGTACATACTTTGCACAAAGGTTTAAATGCTATTTTGATTTATTAAAGAAAATAAATGATCTTTTATCTACGTTCATCACCCCAGTCCGTGGACAGTTTTATGTACTACATACCATCCTCAATGTACACACTTCTAATTATATGAAACGTGAGTTTAAAGAGTTATGAGAATTGTTTTAGTAAAAATGACAAATACACGTAAAAACAGACAAATACACGTTTGAAAGATCATCTAGGCCTGTTTCGTGATATACTTCACTATTTTCATATTTGAAAGAAAAGTAGCTCCATCAATGTCACTTCATCCCCATCAACGTTTTCGTGTGCCTTCTTTCTATCAGCTGTTCCTCAGCTCAGATTCAAGAACTGTTTAAATTTCCCTCTCTTTCCCACAAGGACAGAACTGTTTCTCAGGTTGGTTAACTCATTTGATAACATCAAATCTACTGGACAGGGAAAGATAAAGAACCCCGACACCATTCCCCAATCCCTTTCTCCTGCTTTCCGCTGGCTCGAGGACATTTCTTCCTCTTTTCTCTTGCCTGCTTCTGATTTTGGGCATTTGCCAAACACACTCCCCTATTTGGTCTTTGGGCAGCATGAGCAACAAAGGAGAGACGCTCTTCAAAACTAGACCAAATCACTCAGCTGCCCCAAAACACTTCAATACATCCGCAGGTCTCTTGATCTTGACTTAAAGTATTAAGCAGGAGTGTTTTCAAAGTAGTAGGAGGTCATATGTGGACCCAAGAGCTTCTCTTAACGCACATGCTGAGAATTTTTACTTTTTTTAAGAGAGAGGGAGAAAGTGCTATTTTCAACATTGCCCTCTGGTTTATGTTAGCAAAATCATTTGCTTTCTGTGTGTGTCTGTGTCTTATTGTACGGCCACTGGTTCTGCTACTACAACAGAAACACAGCAAACGTGCTTCCCTGGCTTCAGCAGACCCATGTGGCAATTCACGACATAACCGAAGCAAGCACAATAAATAAACACATGCATAATCATTCCACAGCACTGAGGCAGGCAGGGGTTTCTCCAGGCCCTTCCGGACTCTTCCAGAATTGCTCATTAAGATTCTGAAAGGGGGAGGGGGTGCAGCTAGGAAAAGGTTGGCAAAGGGAAGAGAAGGGGAGGAGAAGAGATTTGCCCTCTGTGTCTTTCTCTCTCTGAGAATCTCCAGTGACCAAACATGGGGTGGGGGGTGGGGGGCAAAGGAACGGGGGACCTCCACCCTGCAGACGCTCCTGACACACTTGAGGGGTAGAAGGGGGTAGGTGGTTTGAAATACTTAAATGATGGCCCGGTGACCTCCGTGCAACTTCAGAGACTCCCTGGGGAAGGTGAACGGGTTGGGGAGACGGGAGGGAATGAGGCATAGAGGACAGGAGGGAGACACCTAGGACTAAAGCAGCAGCAATCACAGAAGGATTTTCCAGCCCATGACAGCAGTCCTCAACTCCTGAAACCGCCCTCTCCCGCACACCCCTTCCCCTATCCCCTCGCCCCAGAAGACCGAGGACTCGCCCCAACCCCTCCCAGTCCCAGTGCCCCAACTCTGCCCTCACTCTTTGCCACTTTCCCAAGCCCTGAAGTCTCTCTCCAGGAAGGGGGATGGGAGAGGTGTTTAAAAAACAAATCTCACTGAAATGAGAATTTATCTGTGTCTCTAGCACACGCGCTGACAGTTTTGCAGTCATGGTAAGACAAGTCTACCCGAGGTGGACAGGACTCATGGGTGTGTTATTGAGGAAGGGGTGCTCTTTTTTTTTCTTTTTCTTTTTCCAAGAGACTCTAAACAAGTGAAGGGGGAAGGGGGTGGCAATAGAGATTTCCACCAGGACTGCAAATCGAGAATGCCCCCGATGCAAATGTCTGTCTCCAGATGTTGATGAGAAGGATTTGGACCAGTTACCTTGGCAGGGTCACAACTGCGGCAGGTTAAGCAGGTGAGTCGTCGGGGATTTTAAAGAAGCCGAAGCCGGGTTCTTGGGCTAGGAAAGTCTACAAAACCCCCATGCAGGAACATTGAACATCTTACAACACGCCTCCTTTCGCTGGGCTCCCGCGACCTCAGCAGGCGAGGGGGTGCTGGCCGGCCCGCCGGTGGCAAGGGCACGGCCACCCGCTCTGCCCCCGCGGGCGCGGGGCCGGCCTGGCCCCCGGGGTCCGCGTCCCGAGCGGCTGGGGACTCACCGAGCCGGGCTGCGAGGGGCAGAGGGGCGCCCGCGGCTAGCCGGAGCGCCGAGGCGCCTCCCTTTTCTCTTGGTAGCGTCGGTCCGCACTCCCTGTGACCCAGGACGTCATGATGCCTGTCTGTTTTCTCAATGATAACTTGGCAGAAGAAGCGAGAGGCTGCCAGGTTCTCCTCGGGTGGTTACGTGGTATGTGCACGTTTCTGTTTGCATGCGTTTCTCTCTCTCTTTTGCAAAATAAATATCTCTATTTTTTGCAAAAAACAAAAAACAAAAAAAATCCCCGGCACTGTCAGGAGGTGATTGCATTATTGCGTTGGCATAATTGACGCCTCTGGGTGTGTAGATCTGTGTGTATGTGCGTGTGCTTTTTTTCCTCCCTTTAAATCCGGCTGCTCCTGCCGCCGCCGCAGCCGCTGCAAACGGAAAGCAAGCCTGCGTTCATCTTTTGTCTTTCATTTTACCTTCAGGGTGACATTCAGTGCCAACTGCTCCCTTTTGACCGTCGCCCATCCCCGCCTGGGCGAAATAAATTTTAAAAAACATGGGGGGAGGGGAAGGAAGAGCCCCTGGGCCGGAAGGCTGGGGTGTCCCTGCCTTCGACTGCCGGACCCCAAATCTCCCCGACCCACCTCCCACTCCTGAAAAACCATTTTCCCTTCTACCTACCGGGCCCAGGCACGGAATCGGCACCAAGACAGCAAGGAGCATCCACGCAGGGCCAGCCACTCGTGCTCGCGGCTCGCATTTGCTGCCTTCCATCTCAGTTGCATTCCCAGTGTGTAGGCCTCTTACAACTGGGGCTATTTCTGTCTCCTAGAGATGTTCTTTAAAGCCTTTAAAAAGTGGGGAGGGGGCAGGGAAGAAAAAGAGCCAGAAAGAGAAAGAAATAAAAGCCCAAGCCGCGATTTCAGGGGCTCTACAGACATATCATGAAATTTGGGGGTCTCCTGGCATCTCCCCCAAAAGGGGAGTTTGAAAGGGCAGAATGGATAGCTACCTTTTATATGAATTCTTCTACAAGGGCAGGAAAACTCTTTTTTTAATAGAAAAATATTATTGCTGGCTATTCACTGAATTTGTCATTTTCATAACTATCTCCTCTGGAATCCATAGGAAAGGGCTCAAGATTAACCCTTAATATTTATTTCTGCAAACATGAGAATGTATTTTGGATGGTGTAGCCACATGACAGGTAAAGCAGAGATCATGTCTTTTTATAATATTTAGTTGGTGTTATTTGTACATGGGTATGTTTTATGTGGCTTCTATTAATAATATTGTGTATATTAATCACCATGTATGCATTACTGAAAAATAAATATCTAGCCTCACATTTAGCAAATTCTTTGCCCTTCTTTAATCACTAATTCCCCATTTGGCATAGAAGAATGGAGTTAGGAATTTTTTTTCCCAAGCCTCTTGTTGACCTTGGTCACCAGCATGCATTGGTAAAGTCACTCTTCCTACTGATTCCAAATTCCTAAAAGATGACAGCAGAAGCCGAGGTTGCAAAAAATAAACCATGGAGAGTGTCGAATCTGAACAGCAAAGCCGATCGGGAGAAAAACTTTTGAATTTATCCAAGATAATGGGCAGCTGCTGCAGGTTTAAAAATAGTTTACCTATTTGAGAGGTTGGCTAAGTTTAATGAAAATAGCAAGTAAGTTGTTAGGTCTTTTCCCTTTAGAGTCACAGATCAAGAATCACTAGCAAATTCCATGGGGAAGACATGGTAATTATGCGAAGACCAGACAATCAGAATTGGAGAAAAGCCTTGCTAAGGTAAACCTAAGGTCTCAGGACTATTTACGAGTAGACAGATTCTGCAACCTGAACAGTACCTCGCCACTCTTAACCATTGGACATAGCTCACTGGTCCTGCTTCTCAGTCTCCTTGGAATGCCAGAAGGATGAACTGGTGCAGCCTTGTCTAGTGCTAGAAGTTATCCATGTCAATGTGATTCTAAAGAAGGTAAGGGCCTCTTCAGAACTTGAGCAGGCATCATCTATCGATGTTACTGGTAACTTTCACTAACTAAGAGGGGCTCGTTAATATTCAATCCACCAACCTGGTTCTCCAGCTTTTTTTACTGATTAACCTCAGAACTGGACCCTTAAAGACCCATGGCAAAGAGAAAGAACCATAAAAATTTGACTAACTTTAATCCCTTGAAATCCAATTTTTTTTTTTTTTCAGACAAATGCATTCCATGCGGTTTGTCGCCAATCCACATGCCAGTGCAGGCAGCCAAGTGATTTCCTTCCCCAGGCGTGAGATGTCTGAGCAACTAGCAGAGTGCAAGGGCAGAGTATTCATGTTCTCTGGAGGTCTGAATAGATCCTTTCTAAGCCCACACTCTCTAAATCCAGTTCTGCCTAAGAACGGCTCTCTGTTGTTTATTCAATTCAAACTCCTCAGACGACTTTCAAGTCTTTATTTTCTGGCTTCACCTTAAATATAATAGTTAATATTGTTGTAGCATGTTCACTGCCCAAGCAAACCGAAGGGTGTAAAAATGCTTCCTAAGGTGGATGGAACACACAGAAGGCACTGTTGTGAACGTTACTTCTGCTTAGACATTGTAAATCTAATTAAGTCTTCTCAACAACAAGATGAGAGAGGGATTTTTGGTATTCCCATTTTACCAAAGGAAATGGAGGTACAGAGAAGTTAAATAATTTGCCCAAAGTTACACAGCTGGGATTCAAATTCAAGTGCCTTGAGCCCTCACTGTCAAGCTCTCTGCCTATCTACCTGTCTATTCAACTTTCTTTCTAACTACTCACATCTTGCACCCATGGTCCAGTCAGGCTGGTCGTCCACTGCCCACCTCACACGCTCTATACTCCTACTCCAACGTCATTGCCCAAACATTCAACGCCTTCATCTGCCTCCTTGTTATACAACTTCTATCCATTGGTCAAGGCCAAGTTCAAATCCTTCTTTGCCCACAAAGCCGTTATTTACTATTCTTGGGTGTATTAATCATTCTCTCTGTCCCACAATCTTCACTTCTACATATGACATCACTATTCTTTAACTGTTTCTGGGTTTTTTTTTTTAATTTCTTCTTCACCTCTCAATTCCTTTCTGATAGGATTATGGTTTTTTTTTTTTTTTTTTTTTGCTCTTCCGGTTTGTCTAACATAGGACCAAATACAACACTGGCTCTCATTAAATGGCTTCTGATGCACTAATTGACACAAAGCTGCCCTTTGGAGAGCTAGGATGCCAATTTTCAATTTGAAAGAAACTGGAAGTTTTATGTAGCAAAAGTTTTATCCCTTTCACTACAGAAATTGCAAGCTTATTTCTCCATATTTCAGACAGACCCTAGAAAACAACCAAGTAAGATCAAAGGTGAAATTATTTCATTAAAGAAGTATATTCTGATGAGGCAGAACTTAATGAGAGTGTGTTGGAAGGCAGAATGGTGGACACATGTATAATTGTATTTGGAAAGCAATTTTAAACTTAATCATTATGACTTTTTAGCAGTTACAAGTCTTTATCATCTATATTTTGAATTTTCTGAGAGTCAAGAAATTAATTTTCTGCTTAAAAAGATAGAAAAATCGGGGCCAGCCCAGTGCTGTAGTGGTTAAGTTCGCATGCTCCACTTTCGCAGCCCAGGGTTCACGGGTTCAGATCCCAGGAGTGGACCTACATACTGTTCATCAAGCCATGCTGTGGCGGCATCCCACATACAAAATAGAGGGAGATTGGTACAGATGTTAGTTCGGGGACAATCTTCCTCAAGCAAAAATAGGAAGATTGGCAACAGATGTTAGCTCAGGGACAGTCTTCCTCACCAAAAAAAAGAGAGAGAGAGAAAAATAAATGGGGATCAGTGGTCAGAAGACCCGTGATCTTATTTTGGATCTGCTACTGATCAGCTGTGTGACCTTGTGTAAATTATTTAATCATTCTGGGCCTCAGTTTCCTTCTTCCACAAGGAGAGATTTCACCAATTTCCACGGTTCCTCCAGCTCTAAGCTTCTACAAGTCTGAAACAGGATATGAGAGATAAGGAGGGAGAGAGAGAGACAGAGAGGGTGCAGCCTAGTAAAAGTGGGGTCTTTTGGGGGGATACAAAAAATATGCCAGAGAGCTCAGGTAAAGCTAACAAAGATAGTATTTCTAATTCCTAAGTATTGTTAAGTGTAACTCAGAAAAAAATTCATATGCAAAAATGTGTTCAAACTTAGCTTTTCCAAGATGGTCCCTTTAAAATGAGATAAAATGACCAATAACAGAGTGTGTCAGTAGCCCATCATATAAGCCAAAATGTTATTAGTCATCATTCACGCTTGCCTACAACTTTCTAACACAATTGGGTTGTTGTACAGATCTCTTTTGATATGAATGGATCCAACTGTTTTAACCTGGATCCTTAGATTCATGTGTAGCTTTAATTAAATCATGAAGTTAGCTGAAGAGCATGGGTCTACAATGAAGAGACTTGGGGGCTAGAACCAGAATGGACCCCCTACATTTTCCTGATGTAACTAACTGTGAGCAAGCTTCTGTGCTCCTTTCCCTATTTATCCTTATGCATTGCATACTCTAACCCATCAACCTTCTCACCAGGTCTTTGTTAGGATAAAATGAAATAGCAGAAGTGAAAGGACTTGACCAATACAACAAAATAATATCACAGCAGATGTACCTCATTTTACACCAGAATTGTGTTTCTAAAATATTTTACAAAGTTAGTAGAGCATATGGAGACAAGAACTCAGGTCCCCTGTCTGAGAATCTAAGCTGATTTCTATTACATCTTGCTAGTTACAGGACTTAACAAAGCCCTACAGCTAGCTAAGGGTAGAATCAGGATGACAGTGCAGATCAATTGCCCCGTCCCTCTCCACAGTCAAAAGACATGGTACAGACTGTGGGAAAGTATTACAGCTAACAAAATCAAGTATGACCACGTTCATTAGAACATTTACTTAAAATAGAAATTTATACCATGCCTCTGACATGAAAACAATTTCATATAAGGCAGGGGTCCTCAACCCGGATTTCATGACAGCTTAGGGATCCATGGATGAATTAAGAAAATCTTAAAGTTGTAGGCAAAATGTGTATGTGTGTGTATATGTGCATTGTTCTCAAAGAGAAGACCCATAACTCTCATCACATTCTCAAAAGGGTTCATGACTCCAGAAGGGTTAAGAACCACTGATGTAAGAATAGTTTATTTTAACATTGATCTTAAAGAGAATAACACATTCATTGAAGCCAAATGTCATGGCGACTACAACATGGATAGTGTATAATAATCACCAGTATTCGGAATGATGGCCTTGAGATACAATGAAAGCTTCAATCAGCAAAGAAATTTATTTTCAAGGTATTTTACTTAACTGACACGGGAAAATGTACCAGCCTTTTAGAAAGATTGGAATATTGAACTAAAATAAGAAGAGGTTTCTGGTTTTGTTTAAGTTGACTGGCAAATTCTCTGTGTGCTAAGGAGAGTGGACTAGTGTGGGAAATACTCATTGTTTCGAGGAGTAGAGTTAAGGTCCCCTGTAGCTGTATAGTGGCAAAGAATGGGGTCCTGAAGCAGAATTATGGCACAGAGGTGGGAAGGAGAGATTGCAGGGGTATTTGGCAGGAAACTGGAATCAATAGACTTTAGTGTCTAGCTTGGGCAAGTGAATTAATGATAGGACATTAAAGAGGTACAAATAAAGGCTATGTTAAGAAAATAATGAATTTGATTTGGGATATGTTAGGTTTAAAGGCCTGTGAAACAGCCAGAGTCCACTGACCTTGGAAAAGATTTAGAAGAGATCTGTGGCCAGAGAAATTTATTTGGGAATCATTAGCGAATTGGCAGCAACTTAAGCTGGTAATAAAGATGGGAAAAAAATTATGAATGTAAATGATTTAGGAGCATCTGAAATAAAATCGCATCTATTCAGATAAAATCGAATTTGTAGAATATGAAATTATATAACACCCGAGACAAAACAGAGTTGGTGATTTTAAATATTTATAGACACCTGTATTTGTACCAGAAATTTCCAAATAGAACTATACATCTCAGATTCTATTTTACACCTGGGGTTTTCTGGAGTTCTCTCATTTCAAGGCTCTCTTTTCCATCTGAGATTGTGCATTCACTGCCCGGGTTCAGAAGGGAGGAAGCATTTTCTTTGGCAACCACATTCAACTGGAAAAAAATAATCAAGATGTCACCCGATGCCACAAGTTACAGACTATGTTCTCAGCTCTGAGGCCCTGCCAGTTGCTGAAGCAGCAGAGGAAACTCAGTGTCATGGAAAGAACACAAAACTTGGAGTCAGAACAGTTGAGTGTGAGTCTAATTTCTATCTCTTCCTGCTTTTGCGACCCTGGCTAAGTCACTCAACTTCTTACAACCTGGATTTCCTCTTCAATAAATGCCCTCCCATCCTCAGGGAGTGATCCTTCGAGCACTGCTGTTCAAGTAATCACCAAAGGGATGGCATAAGTGAGCCCAACCACAAGCTTCAAAGGTCACCTCCTTGATGAAGCTCTCCTGGAGGCTGCACCCCACTCTCCTCCCTGTGACTGCCCAGTAGGGTGCATCACTTCTTTCTCTCTGCCCCCGTCAACATACTTCTGGGACAGCACTTATCATACTTCACTTTAATTATGGTAATATGTCTGTCTTTGCTGCTCAGGTGTAAATACCTTTAGTGTAACAGATGTTTTAGTTGTCATTTGACTCCTGGTGCCTAGCACACAGTAGGTACTCCACAAATATTAAATGAATAAATTATGACCAGAGGACAGCATTTGCCTGCATCTGTTCCTATTCCATGAAAATTCTTTAGCAAATCTGGGAAATGAAAAAGCAGGGCCAGCCTTCTGATAGGCTAGAGGTTATATGGAATGGGAGCTTTGCTCAGAACAGGCCTCTCTCTTGTAAAATGCCTGCATTTACTGTTGTTATGCCACCTTATGTGTACAGTTCTGATCAAGAAATAAAGTATGTCATTTCCCAATCATATTTAAGCTTAAAATGCAAATCTTACCCTCCCTACAAACAAGGTTAACACTGGGGGCTGGCCCAGTGGCCTAGTGGTTAAGTTTGGCACGCTCCGCTCTGGTGGCCCGGGTTCGGTTCCCGGGCATCAACCAACACCACTGTTAGAGGCCATGCTGTGGCAGTGACCCACATACAGAATAGAGGAAGACTGGCAACAGATGTTAGCTCAGGGTGAATCTTCCTCAGGAAAAAAAAAAGGTTACCACTGACTTCATTTGGCATAATATATAAATGCTGGATACCAGTTTTTGCCAGAAAACTAAGGGGTGGTAAATGAAGAAGGAGAGAGAGGGCACTGGGAACCTAAGGGAGGGTTGAGTGGCTGTCACAGGGTGATGGAAAGGACCCAGAGAATAGAACCGAACGTCCTGTTTCAATTCCTAAAGAATGACCTTAAGCTTTGATCAGTTACTGCATCTTTCAATGGAAATTACAATATTTAAGTATCAGGGTTATTGGGAAGATTAAATGAGATAATGCATATGAGAGCATCATGCCTTGTCAAACAAGCAGCTGATAAAAACAAATTCTCTTCCTTCCCTTTCTTCCTTCTTGCCTGTTTACCTTCCCAGAAGAAAAGAAAATCAAATTCATCGATTTGTAACCGCGATCAACTCGTAAGCCCTTCTCTTGGCCGGGCTGCTGAAAAACAGGATCGCAGGGATTATCGATGTCAGTGGTCGCCAAACCCTGCCACACACTGGAATCACCTGGAAAGCTTTTAAAACCCCTGATGCTCAAACGACATCCCATAGCAATGAAGTCAGAATGTCTGAGGGTGGGAGCCAGGGGATGGTAATTTTTTTGAAAACCCCAAGTTATTCCAGTGTGCAGCAAAGTTTGGGAACCACTGACTAATGCAGGGAAAGGGGCCTGTGGCCCTTTAATTTAGCTGATTGCAGCCCGATGCTAATGAGGCCGGAGTTTTGGATTTTGGTCCAGAATAAGCAAAATAAAAGGTACATAAGCAAAAAAGCAAATAAAAGGTACATAAGACACCTGTATTTGTACCATCTTACAATTCAGAAAGTGCTTTAACTCCTTATTTTATTTAATCTTCACAACAACCTTGCAGAGTTGGCATTATTATGCCCAATTTATAGATGATAAAACTAAAAAAAAAGTTCAACTTGCTCAGGGACAAAGTGGCAGATTCAGGTCTCACAGTAGGTCCAGTGTTCCAGAAAAGATGCACTTTCCCTGGACCATTCTGCCTCAGCAGCCCTAGTGATTATAAGTCAGCAGGGTCATACCCACATGTGAAGGTTGATTCCGAGCTCTGGTCTAGGTGCTCTGGCACATTAGAAAGGAAGGAAAGGAGGGAGGTGGGAAGGAGGGAGGAAACTATTGTTAAATATGTTTGAGTTAAACAGGTCTCTTTCCAGCAGGCCTTTTCAAATTATTTAATATGCTAAAAAGCACTGTAAATCTCTAAAAATTATTATTTCAAAATTTACTGAACAATATACCCTTATTAAGCTCAGCATTTCTCAGGACTAATGTCCCATGGAACGCCATTCGATAGAAGCTGCCATGACTTTCCTCACCTCCTTCAAGACTTTGTTCAAGTGTTACCTTCTCAGAAAGGACCCCCTGAGCACCCTGTTTAAAACTGAAACACCACCTTGCCCCCAGCCCAATCCTCCCCATCTGCTTTTCTCTTGTTTTTCCCCATAGCCCTAACACCTTCTAATAGACTTCATAATTTACTTATTTTGTTGACTATCTCTGCCTTGCCCTCTATGTCTGTATACTTTATGAAAGCAGGGCATTTTCTGGCTATTTTTTTTCCTATGGTGATATCTCCAGCACCTAGATGGGTGCCTGGCCCAGAGGAGGTGTTCAATAAATATATCTTAAAGGAATGAATGAAGGGCCAAAGAGAAATGTGCCATGGAAAAAATTCAAATGAAGGTATTTTCTCCACAGTTGGGATCCCTTTAAAGATATCTTTTCTAATTCTTAGTTATCCCTTACAACGATCTAATGAAGTGGCTATGATCCCTACTTTATAGAAAAATAAAATGAGAATTAAAGCAATTAGACCTGTAAGCAGAGCAAAAAATTGGTTAAGCGAAAAGATTGTTAAACTGGAATTGATTCTTTTTAATTTTCTGTGTAATTACTGTGGGATAAAGTATATATGGTGGATGCTTCCAACAGTATCTATGAAACCTAATATAAATATAGACAGCCATGAATCAATTGCACCAAGGCCTAATGTATCAGGCCCAGAAACTATTTTCCGTCTACTCAAACCAAGTTATAAACATTCAGCAGACCTGTGATAGGACAATGTTAATCATTGCCTGGATTCAAATTCTCCATGGGTCAAATCATATTTTGAGAAATGTTCTATAGAATTCTAACAGAAGTCAGCCTGTAGCACAGGTGTTAGCTGGGTCCTCCCCCGCCATTTCACAAAGGCTCCACTATAGAATAACAATGCTTAGCATCAGTGTGGAGCTGTTCTCTGTAAAGGTCAAAGTGCCGTGAACAATTCAAATATAAGCAGAGACGATGATGGTCCATGGAGCTCAGAAAATGACCCAACTGACCAATTCCTCTCCAAACACAGAGAGCAACAACGAAGTGAAGAATACAGAGTAATAACGTCAGAGGAATGCTCTGCTCCTCTATGTTTTCCTTTTTATCCAGAAAAACCACATTTATGAAGTGAGGCTCTTTCAGTAATGAAAAGTGGTATTTATTAAACACACCAGAAGCTACAAATCCAAAGGAGCATTTCCTGACAAAATAGTCACTTGGGGAGGCTATGTAATTACCTCAGCAATCCTGTGATTGCTCTCAACATTTTGGGAATTCCTCTTTTAAAATCACCTTCATAGCTGGTTTAGGACTCACAAGAAAACCTTTATGGTTGTACTTCATGCAACAAAAATACATTTCAATCCCAGGCGATCCTGCTTCGTCAGTGGAGTGCCTAACAAACTGGCTGCCCATCAGACTCTCCCAGGCATTCACTAAAGACAGCGTGGCAGGCTGCCCCCGACTTGCTGTACCGTAGGTCAGGGCTGGGAATTGGGAGTCTGTTTTTGAGCAACAACCCCACGTGATGCTGATGCGTCCAGTTTTCTTCGTGAACTGTGGGTTGGAGTGCCTTGCTGATAGGACAGCCTGAGGCAGTGAACCTTCCTCTACTTTATGGCCACAAAGCCTGAACCTCTAACATCCAATCATTCACTCACTCACCCAACATCTGTTGAGTCCTTATAATTTCGTTTCACAAAAAGGAACCTGTTGGTAGTGAGAAGACTCTGAGTGAAAGGATGTGGATGGTTAGGTCTAAAACATCCTTATTATATTCAAAGAGACTTATGCACCCCTGTGTTCATTGCAGCATTATTCACAATAGCCAAGATGTGGAAGCGACCCAAGTGTCCCTTGACTGATGATTGAATAAAGAAGATGTGGTATATATATCCACAATGGAATACTACTCAGCCATAAAAAAAGACAAAATAGTCTCATTTGCAACAACATGGATGGACCTTGAGGGTATTATGTTAAGTGAAATAAGCCAGACAGAGAAAGAAAAACACCACATGATTTCACTCATATGTGGAAGATAAAGAAACACATGGATAAAGAGAACAGATTAGTGATTACCAGAGAGGAAGGGGGTGGAGGGGTGGGAGAAAGGGGTAAATGGGCACATATATATGGTGACAGGCACAGAGCAAAAATTAGACTATTGGTCTTGAGCACAATGCAGTCTATACAGAAACTGGTAAATAATAATGGACACCTGAAATTTCTCTGGTCTGGTGCCTCTGCTCTGTGCCTCAGTTTCCCCCATCTGTGAGATGTAGCTAATCATAGTACCTGTCTCCTAGGGATGCTGAGATCATCAAGTAAGACAACGTATATCAAATGTTTGGCACAATGTTCATAGTTTTCAATAAATATTGTGTATTATTATTTTAAATACTTATATGCTAATAATTCTTAAATCATAAATTCTACACCTGAAACCCCAGCCTCCTTGCTTGCCATTGATACATAGATGCCTATCACTATTTCAGACTAACCAGATACAGACTTAAATTAAATATCGGCCCAACTTCTCAAATTTATTCTAGCTTCTCTGCTCCCAACCTTGGTTCAAGGTATCAATTATTTGTAGGATCATTCGGTCCCCAAACCAAATTTATCTCAGATTCTTTCTCCTCCCTTACTCTACCTCCCATGCCAACAAATACACACACACCCACATGCACATTCACTTAGTGATAAAGTCACTTTGATTCTACCTCCACAATTTTTCTTTCCACTCTTGCGTATGAGTGTTTCAAACCAATGTTTATTAAGACATTACTGCATGCCAGGTCTAAACACTGTCCATGCATTAATTCATATAAATCTTACAATGACCTTATGAATTGAGCGCTATTATCATTTCCATTTTAAAGATGTAAACACTGAGGCACAAAGAGGTTAGGTTGGGAACTGGGAGTCAATCCTGACAGCGTGGTCCAGAGCTGTGCTCTTCACTACTACACAGGACTGATGCTAATATCTTTAAAATAATAATAATATGGGGGCCAGCCTGGTGACATAGAGGTTAAGGTCACGTGCTCCGCTTTGGCCACCCAGGGTTGTGGGTTCGGATCCCGGGAGCGGACCGATGCACTTCTTGGCAGTGTCCCATATAGAGCAGAGGAAGATGGGCACGGATGTTAGCCCAGGGCCAATCTTCCTTAGCAAATAGAAGAGGATTGGCAATGGATGTTAGCTCAGGGCTAATCTTCCTCACAAAAATAATAATAATAATATGTGTTGCATTCTCAGCATGGTATACCCTTACAACAATCCCACGACACAGATGCTGTTAAAACTCTTCTTTTGTAGATGAGCAAACCAGGGCCCACAGAGTATGAGCTAACACTTCCCTAGTTCAGGTTTTCATTGTGTATTGCCTGGGCTAATGAAATTACCTCCCAACTCTTCTCTGCCCCTCCCGGCTGAAATCTTTCCAATTACTTCACACTCACATTTCAGAATAACCTTCCCAAAGCTTAGTTCTTGGCATTTATTGTTTAAAAAGCATTTATTAAAAACCAACTCTATTCCAAGTGATAGTTCTCTAATCCATCCACACATCCAAGGTAAATCTGACACGGCCCCGTCTACAAGAAGCTCTTAGTCTGTCTTTGGGGAAGGGTGGCTGATAAACAGATAACTTCTATAATGTGTAACACGTGCCCTACAGAGGTGCGCAGAAAAAAACCCCTAACACAGCATGGTGTGGGATGGGGGCAGAATGGGTCAAAGAAGGCCAAGCATGAGCTTAGAGGATTAGTAGAGTCGACCAGGCAGCTGATAAAGTAGAGAAAAGGAGAAGACAGAAGAGAGGGCCTTGATGACTGAAATTGATGAAGACACAAATAAATGGAAAGATATCCCGTAATCATGGATTGGAAGAATTAATATTGTTAAAATGTCCATACCATCCAAAGTCATCCATAGATTCAATGCAATTCCTATCAAAATCTCAATGGTATTTTTTTATAGAAATAGAAAAAAAAATCCTAAAATTCATAGGGAACTACAAAAGACCCCTAATAGCCAAAGCAATCCTGAGAAAGAAGAGCAAAGCTAGAGACAACACAATTCTTGATTTCAAACTGTGTTACAAAATTATAGTAATCAAAACAATATAATACTGATATAAAAACAGACCATTGACCAATGGAACAGAATCAAGAATCCAGAAATAAACCCATGCATATAGGATCAACTAACATTTGACAGGCGAGCCAAGAATACTCAATGGACAGAAGACAGACTCTTCAATAAATAATGCTGGGAAAATTAGATATTCACATGTAAAAGAATGAAACTAGACCCCTATCTTACACCACTCATAACTTGAAATAAATTAAAGACTTAAATGTAAGACCTGAAATTATAAAACGTTTAGAAGAAAACTTAAGGAAACAGCTCCTCGACATCAGTCTTGGCAATGCTTTTACGGGTATGACACCCAAAGCACAAGCAACAAAAATAAAAATAAACAATGGGACTACATCAAACTAGAGAGCTTCTGCATAGCAAAAGAAACAATCAACAAAATGAAAAGACAACCTACGGAATGGGAGAAAATATTTGCAAACCACATATCCAATAAGGGGTTAATATTCAAAATACATGATACACACAACTCAATAGAACAAAACAAATTATCCAATTTAAAAATTGGCAAAGGGTCTGAATGGACATTTTTCCAAAGAAGATATTCAAATGGCCAACAGGTACATGAAAAGGTGCTAAACATCACTAATCATCAGGGAAATGCAAATCAAAACTACAATGAGATATCACCTCACACCTGTTAGGATGGCTAATATCAAAAAGACCAAGAGATAACAAGTGCTAGCAAGATGTGCAGGAAAAGGAATGCTTGTGCTCTATCGGTGGGAATGTAAATTGGTGCATCCACTATGGAAAACAGTATGGAGGTTCCACAAAAAACTAAAAATAGAACTACCACATGATCCAGTAATTTCACTTTTGGGTATATCTCTGAAGCAAGTGAAATCACCATCTCGAAGAGATATCTGCACCCCCATGTTCATTGCAGCAGTATTTACAATAGCCAAGACATGAAAACAATCTAAGTGTCCATGAATGGATGAATGGATAAGGAAAATGTGGTGTATTTATATATTTATTATTTTTCAGCCATTAAAAAGAAGGAAATTCTGCCATTTGTGATAACATGGATGAACTTTGAGGGCGTTATGCTAAGTAAAATAAGTCAGACAGAGAAAGACAAATACTGTATGATCTCACTTATATGTGAAATCTAAAAACACAGAACTCATAGAAATAGAGAACAGATTGGTGGTTGCCAGCAGTGGGGGGTTGTGGAAATGGATGAAGATGGTCAAAGGGTACAAACTTCCAGTTATAAGACAAAAAAGTTCTGGGGATGTAATGTACCATGTGGTGACTATAATTAACAGAACAGTATTGTATATTTGAAAGTTGCTAAGAGAGTAGATCTTAAAAGCTCTCATCACCAAAAAAAAAAAAAAAAAAAAATTGTAACCATGTAACATGATGGATGTATTCACTAACCTTATTGTGGTAATCATTTTGCAATATGTACATACATCAAAATATTACATTATAAATCTCAACCTTATATAATGCATGTCAATTATATCTCAATAAAGCTGGGAAAAAAGAAAATAAAAAAGGAGAGAGAGCTTTCTCAGCAGAGGGGAAAATATGCTATGAGTAGGAGATCCAAATAATTCTGTTGTTCAGCATGGCTCCTGACATTCTATGTTGCAGGGGTTTAAGGACTCAATCTGGAAGGCTTGGGTTGGAAATTTGTCTTGAAGCTTGGTTTATAGATAAGTACATAGTTTAATAAGTTTATTATGTGTTTGTTTGGGCTTGCATGGAGGAGGTGGGGAGCTGATGGAAACTGCAGGGCTAAAGCATCCTCCCTCAGTCATCCTCCTTCCGCTGGCCCTGCTAGAATGTGACTCGTGAAGCAGGGCTTGGGGAGATGGAGAGCTCCTCAGCCAGTTTATGGAGTCTGGATGTCATGCTGCGATGGGTAGCAATTAAAGGATTTTAAAAGGAGAATGACAGGGGCCGGCCCCGTGGCCTAGTAGTTGGGTTCAGTGCAATCCACTTTGGCAGCCCAGGTTCATGGGTTCAGATCCCAGGCACGGACTGGACCTACACCACTCAACAGCCAAGCTGTGGCAGTGACCCACATGAAACATAGAGGAAGACTGGCACAGACGTTAGCTCAGGGTGAATCTTCCTCAGCAAAAAAAAAGGGGGGGGATGACATGATTGTATTTAGGTCAAAGAATGGATTATGCAGGTGACTAATGCCACTCCCTGCCTCACAATCCTCAAGTGGCTTCCTCATGCCCAAAGAGGGAAGTATAATCTCTTTGCATTCCAGGAAGAAACACCAAGCGTGAAGGCCTTGTGAAGTACCTGCGTATTTTTTCTGTTCAAGGAACAGCAAGCAGACCCCAGTGGTGATGAGAATCAGGGGTGGGACAGGGTGGGGGCACTGAAAAATGACAGGGGATGAGATCACAGATATGGGAGCTATTGGAGGGTCCTAAGCAGAGGAGAAACTTGATCTGACTTATTCTGAAAAAAAAAAAATCACTCTGTTTGCTCTGCATACTATCACAGAATAATACACGATGGTTTTTCCTAGAACAAGCCTCTGCACTCAAAACATCCTCGGACACTGCTCTTTCCCCAGTGCCTATGCCTGATTAAGTTTCACAGATTCTTACATTTATCATTCACTTATGTTTGACTCAAGAGGAAAACGAAGTCAGAGACAGAACTGTCTTTTTGTCCCATGTGCTGGTGTGGACAGTGTGTTTTATGAGCAGAGAGCTGGTACCTAGTGAGTGCCTAGTCAACTGGTGAAAGCCCTGGAAGTCAGGGTTTAAAACACAAATGAAACGGAAGACAGGCAAAGAGTAAGCCTCCATCAGCTTGCAGTCAATATGGTAAAGTGGAGAAAGTCACAGAGCTTGTATTCAGAAAACCTGGCTTCTAGATGTGGCTTTATCATTTACCAGCTGGGCGGCCCTGGGCAATTCAACTAGCTGAGCCACCTTTCCTCACCCTTCAGTGGAGATGATTTCTGCCTCACTGTGTTGAGGAGAAGAGAGAAATGAGATCAAAGGGGCACAGCACTTTGTAAATGATACTGGGCTGTATGAGAGCAAAACAGCATTATCTTATCAGCTGACTAGTCCCCAAGGAGGATCTTGAAGCCAGAGAACTGGAGTGTCTTGAGGTAGAGACAGAGATAGGAAAGAGTCTGGAGCAACCAAGTGCTGGGTGGCACGGGGCACGGGGCTTCAGGGTAAAGAGAACTGGAAGAAAACAGTGACATCATCCTGTGATGAAAAGGAGCAGTTTGCCCATTCATAATATATTTTATGAACAATTTTATAAACTATGATTTGAGATTCATCGTAAAACCCTTCCTTACAGATGAGGCTTCTATGGTAAGTAACAAATCTTGGGGAAAGTTCACATGATGGGTTAGTCTCTAGGGAAGAGCTTTTGAAGGATCGTGGATTGAACATGGTTTCATGTGAATTCAGTTGGATAATTAAAGTAAGCGCAATATCCCATCTAGTTCCTAGTCCCTATGACCCTCTCGTTCCCAAAGAGACCCCATCAGATGCACATGCAAATTCAGCTCCATTCTAAGCACGATATCCATCTCCTACTCAAGGGCAATCCAAGAAGGCTAAATATCACGTCATAACCATCATTCTTCTAGTCTTGTGCAGACCGGGTATCCTAACCCCAGTAACTGAACTCCTTTTTCCTACAATCAAATCCCCACTTTGCTCTAGGCATAACCCTAATAACCAGTTTTCTTTCAAAGGTTATCATAAATTGCATTCTTTGTGTGGTTCAGGCGTGTGCTAAGTGCTTTCTCATTTTTAACATCACAGTAACCCTACAAGGTAGGCATTATCTCATTTTTACAGACTGTACAGAAGTTGGAGTTTAGAGAGATTAGATAACTTGGTCAGAGCCATGAGTTAGTAAGTGGTGGGCCAGGATTTGAGTTGAGCTGTTCATCTCCCAAGCTTCAATCAAAATGGTCTGGGTACTCTAACCCGGCTCCCGAATGCTGGCCCTGTGCATGGGTCCTCTCTAAATCCCGGAGTCTGCCTGTCTTTCTGGATTGATGCTGATTGGTCTCCCTTGGACAACCTGGCTGGCTGGAATAGCCACCATCTACCACTCGTCGGACTTCCCCGAGGCCGGTGCCTACAGGAGGGCCCACCTGTCTCCACAGTAACAGATTCTGTGCACTAATCTCTGGCTTTGACTTCCTCTCCCAACCTGCAGGTGGACGATCAGCCCAGCACCTGCACCATCCTAGTAGCCACTTCTAGTCTCAAGTCTCAGTTTTTCTGGCCCATGATTTCCAAGCACATGAAGTTATTCTGCTGTGTGACCTTGGAGTCTCCTAAGGGGAAAAGTGGGAGGTTTCATAAAGTAGAAATTAATAAAAATATTCACCTTCACCTTATTTCACTTTCTAGATAAAAAAATAAACTTGAGACCATAAAATTATCACTTTAAGAGCTAAACCAGTGACTGAATCAGATTGTGGTGAATTCATTTGTCTGTGTAGAAATTAACTGTTAATGCAACGTCCCCAGATTGGCAACCAAACTGGGAGACTTAATTGCTAAAGAATAGAAAAATATGTTTTCTTCCAAAGATGGAAAAAAAAAAAAAAAACCAAACCTGAGATTAGGTAAAAGTTTTAAATGCAATAGGTTCTGAGCAATAGATTTCAAACAATTTTCAAGCAAGAGAACCATTGTTTTTGAAAGTAACGGTACTTGGAATCTCCACATATAAGAGATCAAAGAGAGCTGCTCTGAGTAAATGGCAGTGTGAAGGCCAGACCTCCTCTCGGTTGTTCTTCTCTGCTTCATCACAGCTCAGGAAGCCCGTCAGCTTATGCCACAAACACACACACACACACACACACACACACACACACACACACTCACATCACCTGGTCTCAGTGGGTTTTTTTTTTTTTTTTTTTGGTTGTTTTTAAGTGATTCTATAACTACTCCCTGACGGTATTTAGCTCAGTGTGAACTGAGACGAAAAGGTTTCAAAAGACATTGATGGTTTACTTTAGGTACAGAATATAACAGAGGAAGAAAGGCTCCGAATTGACTAGGACAAAGAGCCTCATTTATTAGGGGAAGGGGCTTTTTGAAATAAAAATTCCCTTAGCAGTCCTCTTGGTAACATCAGCTATCCTGTTACAAGCTGCTTGGCCAGCCTGAAGGTTTGCTGACATGAGACACTTGGCTGTCACCATAACTCAGCCTCCAGCCTTACTGAATTAACCTTGACAACCTCCTTTGCCTGGCTTTGAATTGTGCCAGACTCACTCCTATTGCTCTGAAGTGGACAGTGCTGTAAAGATTCTTCTCGGAAAACAATAGATTTTGCCTAATTTTATGCTTTTACCATGCTCTATATGCCTACCATGATTTAAAAACTGGTCTCCCCTCCTTTGCCCTACCTGGAACCGAGAACTTTTAAAAACTAAAACAATTTGTAGTGGTTGAGTTTGGCACACTCTGCTTTGGCGGCCTGGGGTTCACGGGTTCGGATCCTGGGTGCAGACCTACACCGCTCATCAAGCCAAGCTGTGGAGACGTCCCACATACAAAAGGGAGGAAGACTGGCAAAGGTGTTAGCTCAGGGCCACTCTTCCTCAAGCAAAAAGAGGAGGATTGGCAACAGCTGTTAGCTCAGCGGCAATCGTCCCCACCAAAAAAAAAAAAAGACAGTTTTAATAGATCTGAATGTGTCGATTATACTGATATTTTCCACATATTGATCTGTTTTGTAAGCTAAGCAGAGGTATTACAGCAGAATTCAAACATTGACTAATTTCAATATCCTCTGGCTGAGGTTAATGGTCTGGCTTAATCTTAGAAGTTGGAAGAAAAAAACAAGAAAAATTTGCCACTCTGCGACGTTACGTCAGAAAAATTAAAGATAAGTAAATAATAGTACTTCAAGTCTCCTTTACCTAAGGACACTTGAAAAGATGCCCCTTGCTGATGTTCACCAGACTCTACATGACTCCAACTTTCCCGCCTGTATTCATAGCTCAGGTCGCATTAATTTTTATTAGTGGCGACATGACCCCACGTTCAAACTACAACCATAACTTATGCATGACTGAATCAAATGCCAATGCTTTCTTGACAGAGTCCTGTGTGATTTCTAGTCATCTCCTTTTACTTGGAAGCTGAAACTTATACATAGATATTGCATTTTTTTTTCCTTGGGCTTAGTTTGGAAAGTTTGTTTTATTAGGCAACAGACATAGGAAAAGGTTCAAGTTCTTCTTAATAGTTGCATTTAAATGCATATATGAACATTTCATTGTAGATAGTGGGACTGGAAGTTTACAGAGAAGTTACCTATTAGATATATGGTCTGTTTCTATGCCCAGACTTAATGCTGAAATGTATTAAAAAAAACTCCCCTAAAATTCAGTGTGAGCTACTTATGCACAAGGGCCATGGGATTGGTCTCCATACAATTATTTAAGATGTTATAAAGAGTGTTTTCCATCTTTCTTATGCTTGGAAATAGTTAGATTTTATGACTGCTGAGTCAGAGCCAAAAAAATATAATTTTATGCCATAAAATACAACCTTTTCCTTTGGCTGTGGAAATTTATATGTACATATTTATGTGCTTATATAGATAAAAATCTTCATAAACAGAGTGGCCCATTGGAGATGAACTCTATTTAAAGCATGTCATTCCCGACTCTGATAATCTTACTGCTATGCTTAAAAAAATTCAGTACCTCCCCATAACTTACCAAATTAAAAACAAATACCCCAAACTAGCATTCAAGTCTCTCCACAATTTTTTAAATCTTTCCTGGGTTTTCCCCTAATTCTTTACCATACACACTCTTAACCTATTCAAGCAAAACCAGATATAGCCGCCATTATGCTCAAACCTTCAATTCTCTCTCAAACTCCACCACTATTTCCATTTGTCAAAATCCCAGTCATCTTTCAAATCTCTTCCTAAATGCTACCTCCTTGTAGTCACTCTCCGTCTCCTCCTATACATATCATTTCTCCACCACTTGGACTTCATAGTTCCTTACAGCTCTCTGATGGTATTTGCGAAGACTCTGTTTAATTAAATAAAATAGGTCTTTAAAAAAAAACCATTACAATAATATATTTACAACAGATTGCACGGGCACATATGTTAAGTTGTGATATTTTGTAGCCCATACCGAAAAATGCAATGGGATAGTCTAAAAGACGAGGACTTTACCCATCAGATGGATTTGGGACAACAACAAATGCACAAGAGCAAAGCATCAGCTTGATTTTCCCACCAAGGTGCTCAGGAATTCTCTTCACCAGTGAAGAGAATATTCCAAAATAACTTCATGGCATGGATGGGATTGAGTTTCCTTCCATTTAGATGCTGCACAACACTACTTTACACGGGCATTGAGCAAAACCACAAAGGAAATTGGCTACAAACTCTACACTCTCTTTCATATACTCCTTTTCAACACAACACCTACAGGTCCAGAATCAGAGACCATCTTATGCCCAGGCAAGAAGTATGAAACCAAGGTCCTTTTCCTTTTCCTTACAGTCAAATGCATTCAGATGTGTTTGCTTGCTTACGTTCTAGAATGAACTAGATGAAGCACTCAGTAGTTCTGGATCCTTGTAGGACATTTAATACTGTCCAAAACGTCCATCAGACATTCGGTCCATCAGACATTTGGTCTATGCCAAAAGGTCCTTGACATTTGGTCCTGTCCAAAACAATTTGGCATGAGTCAAATATGCTCATGGAGTTTTTGGACAGGACCAAATGTCAAGGACCTTTTGATGTGAATCAAATGTCTGATGGACCGAATGTCTGATGGACCAAATGTCTGATGGACCAAATGTTTTATGGATGTTTCAGACATGACCAAATATCAAGGACCTTTCTGTATGAACCAAATGTCTGCTAATCTTTCTGGATATATCATCAAAGAAGCCTGGGAAATAGTAAACATTCTCAATTTTTAATGGCGGTGGAGGGGCGATATTCTCAACATGAGTGGAAAAAAGACCAAAAAGTATCAAAGAGACTAGTGGCAAAATGGTCATAGTTCATAAATAACTCTGGTGTTAGCAAACTCCGAGAGGTTTTAATTTCTGGCTTCCAGAACACACCATATCCTTAAAGCATTTTTAGGTTGAAATAGGTGAACTCTGACATTTTTCGGGAGTAAGGCATCCCAGTTCAATTAGTTTCCAATTCCAAGCCACTTCATCTAGCCTACTTTGTTGCTCACTGGAGAGCTTTTCAATGTCGCATCCTAGAGTCCAGTGTGCCAGCTTCCTCTTCATCAGCTTGGCCACTGATGACAGCCACATGGCACCCAGGCTGTAGACCCCACCCAGCCTGGGCAACCACGGCAGACATTGCTAATCAATCATGGTACCCTTTCATGTACACATCAAACGTGGTCTCAGAATTGTTCTCAGCATAGCACTCTGAAAAGCAACTACCAGTCTATCACAGTGAGTCAAAACCACTATACCTGCGTAAGGAAATCCCTTCAAATCACCTAGACTTGTCTGTTTGGACTCCAAAACGTGATCACTTTTCATCACTTTGCCCTGATTCACAGACCTTCAACTAGCTCAAAACCATACCAACCTTCTGCGTGTTTGCCTCTCTCTCGATCCCATCCTCCAAACCTAGCTTATTTTTGACCATGGGAAATCACTGCCTTTGATTTTTGCTGTGATTTCTCAGTTTCCAAGCCACTGCATGCATCAGATCTTGAATTTTACCCAAGTGATTCCTGGCTTTAGTTTTCTCCCTGTTAGAGTCAGCCCTGCTTTCATTCTCATCTTTTCATGAATGCCACAGGTTAGAGGCCAAATGTCCAAGTTATTCCAGAAGAGTCCTGATTTTTCTTTTGTTGTAAACGGGCCCAGCAGCTCTGTGTCCGCAATGAGTTCCCCCCCACCCCGAGGAAGATTCGCCCTGAGCTAACATCCATTGCCAATCTTCCTCTTTTTCTTCTTTTATGTGAGCCTCCACCACAGCATGGCCACTAACAGACAAGTGGTGTAGCTCCACGCCCAGGATCTGAACCCAGGCCAAAGCAGAGCACACCAAACTTAAACACTAGGCCACTGGGGCTGGCCCCTGATTTTTTTTTAATGTTTGCTCCAAGTGTGCGGTCATACAAGAAGTATCCTAGGGCTAGGTGTCCATTTAAGAAGTAAGATAGTGGGCCCGGCATGAGTGGTTAAAGTTTGCGTTCTCCACTTCCACAGCCCAGGTTTGTGGGTTGGGATCCCAGAAGCAGACCTACTCCCCTCACCAGCCATGCTGTGGAGGTGTCCCACATACCAGAAAATAAAAGAAGATTGGTACAGATGTTAGCTCTGGGCTAATCTTCCTCAAGCAAAAGAAGAGGAGGATTGGCAATGGATGTTGGCTCTGGGTAAATCTTCCTCAGCAAAAAAAAAAGAAGTGGGATAGAAGTCAATCACTGGGGACCAGGAGCCCAAGATGGCACAAAGACGACAAAGACAAGGGCTCACTGAAATTGCCCTGAGCCCCCTCCTTCCTCCTCCTCCAACACACATCTTGAGAGCCGTTAAGACTCCATGGCTGGCATAAGCTCAGGGGCCTGCCACACCCCTTCACACACGGGATATGACAACACTGTTTTACCACTCCAGCCTTCTTAGCACCCAGCTCTCCAAAACAAAAGGTCAAGATTTTGATACACTACTGTTAAAAGGTCACTGAGTCCTGCTAGAGACTATAAAATAGAGTGGACTGTCCAGGGGAAGGTAACAAATGGACCATTCTGACAGGGATTCACCCAATTTCAAAATTTATGGACAGATTAGTGCATGGCATTCAAAACTATGGGAACAGTATGAATGAGCCAAAGAAGAAAGGCGTCTTCTAAAGGTTTGCAAGATTTCATAAACTTCAAAACTTTTTCAGGGCAAAAAAGCTCCTAGCAAGAAGACTTCTCTAGACTGGAATTCCTTATGTATCCCCCATGAACGACAGATTCCCCTGAACAACCTCCCAAATTTTCAGCTGCCGGCTCTCAGTAAGCACACATGTCACCAACAACTCCCCAAAAGTGGGGTAGTTTGAGAGGGCTCTGCTAATCCAAGTGGAAAATTAAAGACATCCACAAATTATTTGTTCTTCTTCTCACTGAGAAGATAATAGCTCCACCCTTTGAAAATGAGCTATTAGAATTCAACAGAAATGACATTCTGGAACTTCCAAAGCTGAGTCATAAGAAACTTTGCAGCTTCTATCCGAGTATCTCGAAATATTCTCTCTCAAGACATCCCCTCTTAGACTCTAGCCACCATGTTGTGAGAAGCCCACAACACAAGGAAAAGTCACATATAGACACTCCGATTGACAGCCTCTCCCGAGCTCCCAGACAACAGCTAGCATCAACTGTCAGCCTTGTGAGTGACCCATTTGGATGTCCAGCTACTTCAGGTAACCACAGCCCTAGCCAAGATCCGACTACAACTGAAGAAGAGATCCCAAACACCAACTGTCCAGCCAAACTCTTCCCAAATTCCAGATCTGCAAAATTAAGTGACTGTTTTAAGCCGCTAAGTTCTGGGGTGAGTTTTCACATAGCCATACATAACTGAAGTAGAATTTGTTTCCAGAAGTGGGATTCTGTGTAAAAAATCTAAAATGTGTGGCATTGGTTTGGGGACCAAGTAGCAGGCACAAGCTGTTAAGGGCCTTGAGGAGATGGTTAGTGAAGGCTGGCAGGGCCTCAAGGAGATGAGAACTTGAAGGACAGAGAAGAAAATCTATGGGAGGCTAAAGAAAAGGGGACCTGAATTAAATATGGGCAGAACAGTTAGGAAACTATTACCTATAGTAATGTGGACAATAGAGAAGATAGAGTTCCTAACGATCTTGGGAACATGACTAAGATTTCCAGGCAGAATGTTGAAAGTGCTATTTGGCTTCTTCCAATTGCCTACAATAAAATTCAAGGAGAGAGGGATGGATTACAGGAAAGACTGTTCAATTTTTTTTTTAGCAGTATTTAGATTCAGGATTTGCCGAGCTTCTAAAGAAACTATTTCTCATCTCTAGTCTCTCTCAAAAAGGATTCTCAGAGTAGGAAAC
This sequence comes from Tapirus indicus, assembly GCA_031878705.1. Lineage (NCBI taxonomy): Eukaryota > Metazoa > Chordata > Mammalia > Perissodactyla > Tapiridae > Tapirus > Tapirus indicus. The sequence continues at coordinate 17,537,939 of CM062939.1, read as the reverse complement.
GCTTAATTGCTTCAAGATAAAGATCAAAACTGGAGTCTTTGTTAAGACTTCAGAAGATTTGAGACGTTGCTCCACAGAATCATTCAGCTATACAAAGGGCTTCTAAGGTTCTAAGAGCAAGCTTCATGAACCCTCTCTATTAAACAACAGAACGTCCAAGCATCGTAAGTGTTATTCTATAGCAGCTTCATACAGGACTCAGGACAGGGAAGGATGTATCTTGAAGAGATATGTAGGTGAGGCTTTTGCCAAATAAAGTAAATGCCAATAAGTCCTGGGAAACCCATATGGTTTTAAGAGGATTGTATTGGTGGAAGGGCTGCCAGCTAAGACTAAAACAGACAGAGATAATAAAAAATGAAAATGAAGAGAGGCCTTTAGACTCAGCCTTCTACCAGCAGGAAACAGGCAGAGACAGTTATTCAGTTGCAAACATGGGCATTTTTTTTTTAAGGAAGGCTGATTCAAAGGTGGAACCAAGATATCAAAGGTAGAAACGAGAGCCTCATAGAATAACTCTGAGGCAGCAAGACTGGACCTTAATCAAGGAACGGGCAACGTGTGACCAGCTTAATTTCAGAATTGCTATGGATCAGTAACTACTAGGTGCCTTGCATCCCTCTTCCCCTTTTTTGAATGAAAGTGTTTATAGCAGTTCTTTTATCTCCGTATATATATATATTGAGTGGGGGATGTGGATGGGGCAGAAACTTATCTTTTTAGTTCACAGGCCTTCAGATGAAGAGAAACCATTTTCAAGGAACTGCCCTCCAGGGAGCCCCATCCACATGTGGACCTGATTTAGATGACGAAATCCTGACCTTTCAACGAATGCTACAATGGGAAGAGAACTTGGGTGCCTTGGGAGGGAATGAGAGTATTTTTCATTTGGGAAGAATATAATTAATTTGTTACTGGAGGGCAAAGTGTGGTTAATTAACGATGCCTGCAAATTCTCTGCTACTCCTCCCTTTAAGAATTTGGACTGGGAGAGACTAGGACCCTAGCACTATTTAAAGATAAGACTCAGATCAGGGATGTTTCCTTACACTGTAGCACAAAAAGTAAAAATTGTTAAAATTTGAAGTTTTCTGCTAGTTTGATATATGAAACTGTAAATAAGTGCCAGGTAGGAGAAAATAACCAATACCCCCTGACCTGGATACAGAAGGCAGTACTAGCCTGTCAGCCAGAGAGATTTAATATTCTTGCTACAGAGCAATTTGGGCAAGGCTGAAAAAAATTAGTCCTCCCAGATTGAGGTGTCTAATTATTGCTATACTCTTACTCTGGCAGAGTAAGAAAATTTAGCCTTACTGGAAAAAAAATGAGGTGCTTTTTCATTTTACAAGATGATGTCATATTTATTGGCATCCCTAATGTCTCAGAATTCATTTGATTATAACTCACTGGACCCAAGTTCAATTCATCTATGACTTTTCAAGAACACTATTATTCCATAAAATGGGGGTCCACTGTCACTTGTGCATGGAGATCTAAAATGTTTTATAGTGGGCAGCCGGCCCCACGTCCTAGTGGTTAAGTTCAGTGCACTCCGCTTTGGCAGCCCGGGTTCAGTTCCCAAGCACAGACCTACACCACTCGTCAGTGGCCATGCTGTGGTGGCAGCTCACATACAAAAAGAGGAAGATTGGAACAGATGTTAGCTCAGGGCAAATCTTCCTCAAGCCAAAAGGAAGACTGGGAACAGATGTTAGCTCAAGGTGAATCTTCCTCAGCAAAAACAAAAGAAAGAAAGAAAGAAAAAGTTTTATAGTTAACTGTGTCTTCTCTGGAGAGATGCGTTGCACATGGGAAGTGAGGAAGTGGGCAGTCACTTTGTGCTGCTGAGTGAGAGGGTTCTCTTTGTGGTCATTGTGAGCCTTCCCTTAACTTTTAGGGAAAATATGGTGGGGCATTTGTTCATACTTGTGTAAAACTCTTCACTTGGGAAAGGAAGTTTAGAGTGTAGCATTTTTAAGTATTTCCTTTTCTATCTCCTCTACCAGACTGAATAACTTGAGGGAAATGTATTCATCTCTCTCCTTTGGGCTTCCAAAGTATAGCACAGTGCATGCCATGTGGCTGGTATTCAATAAACAAGAGTCCCATCCATTCGTGTTCCAGAACAGATCTCCCCTATCTGCCCCCACCCACCTGGTTGTGGCATGATAGGAAGGCAAGTTCTACAAACTCTGACCTACAGGGCCCCACAGGATCCGTAATCCTCCCACCCCGTGACCTCTTTGTTGCATCTCCTACGCTCATCTTCTTATTCACTGGGCTGCAGCTTCACTGTCCTCCTTGCTCAAACATGCCAGCCATCTCCTCCCACAGCACTTCTGTACTTGCTGTTGCTTCTGCCTGAAATGCTCTTCCCACAGATGTCTATAAGATGGCTTCCTCGTTTCCTTCAGGTCTGCACTCAAAAGTCACTTTCTTATGGATGCTTTCCCTGTCCAACTGACCTAAATTTCACCCTCCCAAACGTTTCCTATCCCTGTTCCTTCCCTTTTCTTTTCTTCATAGCACTTTATCATTATCTTATATCCTATATATTTACCTACTTACATTGTTCGCTAGAATATAACCTCCATGAGCCCAGGGACTTTCGTCTGCTTCATTCACTACCCAACATCTGGAACAGTGTCTATTATTTGATAGCTGCTCAACATAAATTTATTGAATGAATGAATGAGTTTATTGAGACTCATTTCCAACTCAGGGACTATTTCTCAATGGTAATTTTTGGTATCAGTGGGTACGGAGAAGAGAAAAAACTGAATGAAAGATTTATTAATGTGGTTTCTTTTCCAAGATCCTGATCTCATACTCAGCCTGCTAAAATGTCTGGATTCTATGTAGATGTTATAGATAAAATAGATTAAGATGGGCACTCTTCCATTTTATGGATATAAATATCTTAATTATCCTGAGAGGAATGTATAAAGCCATCACCACAGATAACAGTGATCGCTGGCAGGTCCTAACTCTGGTTGTCATCTCATTGGCAAGTTCCCAAATAGACTATAATGATTTGCTACTAATTCAGACCAAGCTAGTAACAACCCATGATTTCCCTGATGTGTTTAAAGTGAGCTAGCTCCTGTAGTATCTATCGGACTTACTGACAATATTTTATCAAAGAGCTGAATGTTTTGACCCTAATGGTGCTTACCTGAAATAAGACATGGTAATAGGTAGGGTGAATATCATGTCTCACAAACTACAGGGAAAGCAATTCCCCATAACCCCTTAGTATTTTAACACCCATAAAGTCATAATATTCTTACTAAAGTCTAACCGAAATATTTTCTGTTATCATTTTGACATCATTCATGAAAAACAGAAAATAAAGGAGTCAGTCATCATATTACTGAGAATGTGACAACCAAGTTAGATATTTTCCAACCTGCAGAGACAACGCAGGGTAGTCATGGTTCTGCTTTTCTGCCCACATTCTTGTTGCTTGCCCTCCTCTTTGAATCTCTTTCTCATTGGTGTTTCTGCTCTTTCTCTCCGTATGTCAGCCCACTGGGTAGGTGGTAAGTATGGAACTGGCAAAACTCTCTGGCATTAGATGGTTGTGGATAAATTAGAAAATTTGGAGCCTTATGAATGGGATATGCAGGGCCTATCAATCAATTTCATTAAGCCTCAAATTTCTTATCTGTAAAATTGGGACTTAAAGAATGCTTGACTTCTAAGGCTTTTTAAAGTGCTTTAAATGCCATATTGATGATAGTTATTAGTATAAACAACAGCATATAGGGAGAAGTATATCATAGAGGTTAAAAATACTGGCTTTGCAGTTTGTTATAACTGGGTTCAAATCCTGATTCTGGTACTAAACAGTTTTGGAACCTTGAAAACCCACATCACCTCTCCAAGCCTCAGTCTGGCTATATGTAAGATGGAGATAACAATACTTCATGGAGTTCTGTGAGAATTAAATGAAATTAGATGAATTTAAAAATTAAATGAAATTAAATTAAGTGAAATTAAAGTTCCTGTGGCATAGTAAGCATTCAATAAATAGTTGATATTATTATAATTGTTAATAAACCCATTTCCAAGTCCTGCTTGGTAAATTATCTTTGGCTTTCTCTTCACCAAACAAAATTGTCTTAAGGTCTTTAACCTTCACTAAATGACACCTATATCTTCAACTTCTCTAGAATATTTTTTGATACTTGCAATACTTTTGGAGACTATTTATAGGAAGCAGTCTCTAAAATAATTCAGTTTAAAAGGTCAAGCAGGTGATGTGTATTTAATGCTTCACTAAAAAGTTCAAAATTCTTTACATTTCACCAAAAGTTGTGCTGACCTTGCTTTCATATACCTTTGTCTCTGTAAAGCCCCCCTCTTAAGCATCTTCCAAATGTAATAATAGTAGCTAGAAATGATTTAGCACTTACTATAGTTGCCAGATCCTGTTCAAATATTTTATCAATATTAATGCTTTTAATTCTCCCCACAATCCTACGCAGTAAGTATATTACTAACCTCATCTTAAATGTGGGGAAACTGAGAAACAAAGAATTATATAACTGGACCAAGGTTATACCACTAGTAAGTGGCTAAGAGAAGAAACGAAGACAGGCAGTCTGATTCTGGATCCTGGGCTCTGAACCACTTTACTAAACTTCTTCATGCAAAATCCGACAGTTCTAAGACCTACATTCAGCTTGGCCATCTTAGTGACCTGAAGTTGCTGGATAACTGCCAGATCTATACTTTGCGCTGTGTAGACCTGGTCTCAGAGTTCGTGGCTATATTTAATCATGCTTGCCACAGCCAGTCATTAAAATCAATATAATTGGGCCATCAGTCACATGATATTCAACTCTGATTCTCATCATTAAGATCTATAAGAAACTCTGGGTTCGTTCAAACCAACCATTAGCCCCTCTGCTCACATTAGATAGGGATTATACAGTCTTCCAAAAGAAGAAAAAGAATCCCACAAAAATGCATACAAAAGGAAAAAAATACACACTCTGGCCTCAATTATCCGCATATTTCATGTGGGGGTAAGATAGGTATGGGACCTTAAAAATATAGATTTCTCATAAAACAATAAAGGATGATTTATCCAATTTCAGGAATAGAGTAGAAAAATTTCTCATTTTGGTCTGGGTTAATGAAACTGAAACACCATTCATTACTGTGCACAAACTGAGTTCAAACTACGTCTTGCACAAGCCAGTCTTAAAGGGCCCACATCCCAAACCCTCCACGGGGTATTTATGGTCAGTGTTGTTTCACCATAAATAGAGGCTGTTTGTGTGGTTAGTACTAAATTCAACAGATTCAAAATATTCTTCTATCACTCCGACTCCAAGAAACAGTGGTAGCCCTTCAACTTAATCCTTTCAGATCCATATTGTGAAAATAACTCCGCAATGGACCATGTAAATGTCTGAATCCCTCTCTAGATCTGCCCTAATGGCTAAATGCTAACCTCCAATGCAAGATGGAAAGAAGGAGAGTGAAAAACTGGATACGCCTGGTTACATTTCTTTTGTATCCGCCAGCCCTTTTCCTGTAGATTCATTCTAATTTCATTTAGTCCTGCAACATCAAGGCACAGTTCATTTTTTGAGGATGATCTCTTGTGTTTTTCTTGTAGCTTGGCTGGCTTTCATTTACTTAGGAGAGAACTGTCCCTTGAGTAAACATGATAGGTTTTTAACAATAACAGAAGCATTATTTGAAACAAAGGTTGGATTGGAAGCAAATGTAAACTTAAGGTTTAATTACATTTTGTGTCATAATGTAACTTCTTAGCCAGGGATTTAAAAACACTCTACAGTTGAGTCCCAACTTGCCTTTCCATTGTTTTCTTGCCCCTATTACTGGTGCGGGAGAAACTGTGTGGGCTTTGGGATCAGATAGATCATTTATTCACACACATTTACTGGGCAAATATTATGTGTAAATTACAGTAATAGGTACTGGGGATACAAAAATGAGTAAGAGTAATAATAATAATAATAAGTAAATGCAGCTCTGTTCCTTTGACAAGCTCACAATCTCATAAAGAGAAACACACACAAAAGTAACTATAATAGAGTATATGTGAAGTTATAGAAATACACTTAATATACAGTGAAACAACTCCTCCTAGATATCCCCAGGCACCTCACATTCAAACTCTCTCTAAACTAGTTTTCTTCTAATGTTCCTTTTCTCCAGGACTAGCCTTGTCATCCGTCCAGAAACACAGGGATCATCCTTGATATCTCCTTCTCCCTCATCTAATCCTAAATATGAATAATTTCATCTCCATTACCACAACTCTAATTCAATATATCGGTGTCTCTTGCCTGAACTAACAAGTCTAGCACCGTCTGGTCTGCTAACCCTCAAACTCATTCTTCACACAGTAGTCAGGGTGAAGTCTTTAAAAAAAAAAAAACTGTAGCCAGCCCAGTGGTGTGGTGGTTAAGTTCGCACACTCTGCTTCAGTGGCCCCGGGGTTCACGGGTTCAGATCCCGGGCACCCGCCTATGCACTGCTCATCAAGCCATGCTGTGGGGGCGTCCCATATAAAGTAGAGGAGGATGGGCAGGGATGTTGGCCCAGGGCCAGTCTTCCTCAGCAAAAAGAGGAGGATTGGCAACGGATGTTAGCTCAGGGCTAATCGTCCTCACACACACACACAAAAATCCCTAATCATATCATTCTATTTCATCTTAAATGGCTTTCCATTCCTCTTTGAATGAATAGAAACCTCCTTCCCACGGCCTATGTGATTCTTCAGAGTCTAGCCTCTACTTACTTCTCCTGCCTCATCCTGTACCTCATCGCCCCACTCATGCCCCCACCTGATCTTTATTCAGTCCCCTCATATATCCTGATGGGGTTCAGGACATGCTACCCCAAAAATATGGCACCTTGGCATATTGAATATTTTAGGCTGAAGGAGTTTGAGAAAATGGTAGAAGCAGGAAGGTCACTCTGACCTTCCCCACCCTTCTCCCCTGAAGCACGTCATAAGACCCTCATGTGAGAGGCGCCCTCTCTACCCCCAGAGGAAAGGAATATTCTTGTCTCCAAGACGCAGGGACAGTGAGCAGAATCCAGATGAACAGGCCTTGCTAAGTCTCCCCCAGTATACCACACATAACTCATATTCTTTGCCCTGTCCTATCTTTCCACAGTTTTCCACTCTTCATCAAACCTAGCACAAAAACATTCAGGTTCAACCATTTCTTCAGGTCTTCATTTCCTTATGAAGGTTCCCATGTCACAGAAAACTTATATTAAATAAATTTGTGTGATTTTCTCCTGTTAATCTATCTCTATCAGTTTAATTTTCAGACCCAGCCAGGGACCCTAAGAGGGTCAAGGGAAATTTTTTTCCTCCCCTACAATCCCCAATTCCCTCCTAACATAAAGTTTTTGTACACAATGTTAACTCTGCCTACAATTCATTTTTCTCACTCGGTTAATTCATCTTTCACATTCCAGCTTAAGCATACTTCCTCAGTGGAAGTCTTCCCTGTACTTTCTTACTAGGTCAAATTCTCCTACTATGGGCTAATCTTTGTGGCGTTTTTACTTCATAGTATTTATTACAGTTGTAGTTTTACATTTGTTTGTGGGAATATTAGATTAATGTCCAACTCTGCCATTAAACTATAAGCTTCACAGGGCAAAGACCGCATCTATTTCTGCTCATCACATCCAATGCTTAAACACAAAGCCTAGAAGGGACAGATATTCAATAAAATTCATGGAATAAATGGAACATAACAAAGAAAGAGTGACGAACTTTGCCTGGAGAAGAATTAGGTTAGTGTCACAGAAGAGGTGTCAGCTGTGTTGGGTCTTGAAAAACATATAATCATTCATTAGGCAGAAGGAACACAGGAGCACAGACACAAAGAAATGAAACAGTCTGGCAAAGCTCAGTATAACTGAAGCTGTGGGTGTGATCTGTTTGGGGGAAGGGAATAGTAACGTGTCAGAAACGAGGCTGGAGAGATTCAGGGCCTGAACCACAGAGGGGCCTTTTGTGCTCTGCAAAGCAATTTGGACTTTTGCCATGGGAAATCACTGAAGGGTTGTAAAAAGGGAGTAAAATGATCATCAGATTTGCATTTTAGAAAAATCACTCTCCTGACAGTGTGAAGGATGTCCTTGATAGGTTGATAGTGGAGACAGGGTGACCAGTCAGGAGGCCATCCTACAGGTCTACGTGAGCACTGATGAAGGCACAAACCAAGGCAGATTAGGGGATTAAGTGGAGAGGGCAGTTTCAAAAGATATTTAAGGGATGAAAATGACTGACAATGGAGAGTAAGGTACACGAAAAAGTCAAAAGTATATCATCTGATCTCTGCGTATCTGCGAGGGTGGTGTGGTCATTAACCAAGTTGGGGAGTAGAAGATAAGAAGCTAGTTTGGGTAGATGGCTGAGTGTATTTCTAAACCCACTGAGGTTTAATATCTGAGAGCCTTTGTATCCGAATGATGGTTGTCCTCCAAAGTCCTTCTCCTCTTCTTTCGGCTAATACCGTTTCAGCTGAGCACAGAACCACCTACTAGTGACCACACTGTCCAGCCTCTCCATGTCCATATGACTAACTTCTTGACAATGGAGTAGGAGCCAAGGTGTGCAACCTCTTGTCCTGTATTTCTTCTCAGATAACCAGGAGTTGGGTTAGCTTTACCTATGCCAATGAGACAACACCTTAGGGAATAGCAGGAAAACACGATGGAAAAAAACCAAAGGGTCAATGGAGCAGACAGGACAGATCAAGCATTCCACTCGGACTGCTTATTCCGGGGGGAAATAAACACTTTACTTATTTAATCCATTGTATAGTGGAGTCTTATTTTAAAAAGTTTATTTTATGCCCTAAATAACATAGATTTTTGAGTAGGAGAATTCATTAGGTAACTGCCTACACCAGTCTGGATCTCCAAAAAGAGGTCTGGACCCACAATGGAGAACTGATACCTACTAGCACACAGACAGTAGTTAAAACCATGGGAATAGAATGTAAAAAGAAGCATCCTAAAGACAGACCTGGATTTGTATTGGCACCAGTTCTTATTATTTATGTGATTTTGAATAAGTTACATCTATGAGCTTGTACTATAGCCTACACTAATATCTGTATTAATTAAGGTAACTCTAGCTGCTGTGAAGATAAATCTCCACATCTCAGTAGCTTAACACAAACAAATTTAGTTCAAAGTCATTTATGAACAAACAAGTTTAGTTCTCATATCGAGCAGAACCCAGGCTCCATCCAATGGCTCATTCTCGCCTAGAATCTTGCAGTCTTTTGCTACAGCCTTTTGTCTACAGCCTTTTCCCTTCCATAGTCCATGGTGGAAAGGGCACACAGACTTCCTAATCACTTGAGCCTGGAAGTTACACGTACATTTCATTGTTAAGAACAATCATCTGGCCCCAACTAGATGCCAAGGGGCCTGGGAAATGTGGTACTCTCTCGGCAGTCACTTCCCAGAAGAAATATTATACAGTCATATGTTGCCTAACAACATTTCGGCCAACAACAGACCACATACATGATGGTGGTCCCATAAGATTAGTACCCTATAGCCTGGGTGTTAGTAGGCTATACCACGTAGGTTTGGGTAAACACGCTATGATGTTCGCACGACGATGAAATCGTCTAACGATGCATTTCTCAGAATGTATCCCCGTGGTTAAGTGACACATGACTGCACAAAAGAAATGGTACAGGAATCTTGGTGAACAGCAGCCTCAAAAGTAATCTGCCCTTCTTGCTGCAAAGATGAAAAGCAAAAATGGATGGATAACACACTGAACAGTATATCACGTCTAAGGGGCCCTCAATAATGGTAGATCCTACCTTCTTCCCTCTTAATTCCCCTTCTTCCTCCATCCTAAATACACTTCTACTGTGTCCCAAATAGGCCTCATATTTTCCCATTTCTGTGTCTTTATTCACATTCTTGCCTTTATACACAAAACCCTAAGCCCATTTCTTCTCTTTTCTGCCCCACCTCTACCCACCTCAAAGCAATCTCCTGGACTCAGCTTTTTCTAATTCATTTTTTTGTCAATTGAGGTCATAGTGGCTTATAACATTGTGTAAATTTCAGATGTACACTATTATATTTCAGTTTCTGTGTAGACTGCATTGTGTTCACCACCAATAGTCTATTCTTTTTGGTGAGGAAGATTGTCTGCGAGCTAACATCTGTGCCAATCTTCCTCTATTTTCTATGTGGGTCGCCACCACAGCATGGTTTAATGAGCAGCATGTAGGTCCACACCTAGGACCCAAACCTGTGAACCCTGGGTTCCCAAGCAGAGTGTGCAAACTTAACCACTACCCCACCGGGCCAGCCCCCCCAAAAGTCTATTTCTTATCCATCACCATACATATGTGCCCCTTTATCCCTTTTGCCCTCCCCCTACCCCCTCCTCCTCTGGTAACCACTAATCTGTTCTCCAAGCTTTTTCTAATTCATAATGGCCAGATTAAACTCCTTTGAACCACCATCACTGTACTTATAACCTTTTCATTTAGCATTTATCAGACGTTTGTTTGGTATTATAACAATATATGTACTTACCCTTCCTGACTACCTGTAAGCCTAAGATGCAACCTCCCTGAAGACAGCAATTGCATTTAACTCTCTTGTTCAAAGTGATTAAAAGAGGGGGCCAACCCCATGGCCAAGTGGTTAGAGTTCTGCACGCTCTGCTTCAGTGGCCTGGGTTCACGGGTTCGGATCCCGGGCACAGACCAACTCCACTCATGAGCCATGCTGTGGAGGCATCCCACATACAGAATCGAGGGAGACTGGCACAGATGTTAGCTCAGGGCAAATCTTCCTCACACAAAAAAAGAAAAAAGTGATTAAAAGAGTAAACTGAATTGAGACTTTGAATTTAAGAGACCAACACTTAGAGATTTGAGGTCTCCTCACAAAGAATGAAAAGGTGAACATTTATTCAGGCAATTCTGGGAAAAGGGGAAAAAAAGCAGTTTGTTTCAAATATTTATACACTCAGGTGATGACTACCTGAATTATTGGGATACTGTTACATTTCTATATTTTACTTTGTATGTCCATGAGGAAGCATGTGTGGTAAGACCTGCTGATGAATAACGCATGTACTTAACAAACAATAAAGCAACATATCTTTAAATATTATGATAACTAAGAAAAACAAACAGTTCTGAAGAGGCTTCTTTAAGAACTCTCCACGTGCATGAATCGAGGTGGTGATGTGGCAGTTCTCTGGGTAATTTGATAAATGTCAACAACCAAACTATTTAAATCCATCCATCAGGTGAACACACTGAGTTGTCTGAGCAATTGCCGAGTCACTTTGTTCTGTTTAGATACAGCCACTGCCTGAGGAGAAGAAGGAAAAGGGAAAAACTGGAAGTCATTGGATTTAGGGAGCCTACTGAAAATGCTTATATTGCCCTTTTCCCTACAGCTATCCTCATAAAAGTAGGCAATGCATAGACAGGAGGTATTTTTCAGCAAATAAGCTGATTATACACCTAGTCAAAAGCTGGGTGTTCCTCAAATAATAAGCAGCCTTCCATGTAGGGAGACTGCGTGATCCCCATTAATACTGCTCTTCCCACACCAAATGCTCCAAGATGGCCTTAGGATCCCTGGAGGATCCTGAAACAATTCATCTGCCTCAACCACTCCTGAGCTGAAGAAACCAGAGACATAGCCTGGAATCCAGTCCATGTTCCAATTCACACTTAGCCCAACCTCCAAAGACAGCCCGAGGCTGATCTATAATCTCCAGACACTAGTTCTTTGACTAAAGTCTGCTCACTGCATGTCCCAGTACTCACTAGGATATGAGAACAAAACTACCTCGGGAGGCGGGGGTGCAGTGGGATTCCATTTCTATAATATACCCCCTATCTATACCAGCGCCAGAGATTTGGGCCTTCCAAAGGGGATAGGATTTCACTGAAATGGGTAAGCAGAGTACAATCCAAAAGGTGCTCTGTAGAGCACTAGACCTAGGAGTTGTTCTTTATATGAAGGATGCAGTGGTAAGTCTGGAAAACATCACATACAAGAGTCTTCTCTCAGACATTCACAGCACCTATTAGTACACAGAAGGCTCTGACATGTCCTGCAGTGAAGAAACTCATTGAACCCATCATTCCACAAATTTATTTGTCTACAAGAAAACTTGTAGGGCAAAACACCTATTAACATCTCTCCTTCACAGACTGTGAGTTCCATGAGGTCAAGGTCCATGCTGTTTCTTCACTGCTGTTCCTCAAGCCCTTAACACGGTACTTGACACTTTAATAAATATTTGACGAATGAATGAGTATTCTGGTCCCACACAACATGCTTTATAAACTATGTTATAAAAAGCATCACACCTCTGTGAAATACTTCACATAAGGACAACCTCCCCCAATGGGAAGATCACTTTGAATCTCTTACTTAAATCCCAATTTGTGAGGTAATTATTAAGAGTACACTGACATTTCTTGTTTGTGATCAGAAAATTTCTCCTTTCTCCTCAAACTATCTTTTCTTAGGGTCAAATTAACTTAACCAAATATTTCAAGATTTTTAGTATCTAGACCAGTGATGCTTAAAATTTACGGTGTATAAAAATCTGTTGAGGGGACTATTAAAAATGCTGAGTCCTGGGGATTCGGTATTTCTAGCGCATGGCCCAGGAGCCTATATTTTACACAAACATCCCAGGTCATTCTGACATAGGTGTTCAGGTGGAGCACACTCTCAGAGATGCTGACCAAGAGACATTATGGAGGAGGAGCCCTCAGCTTGGTGTGAGAAGCTTGGGTTTGAGGCCCGGATCTGCACCCTCACTACTTATGTGGTCACGGGCAGTAATCTCTAAGCTCACCTTCCTCTCTGTGGGATTCATAATAGTCTCTTAATCTACCTACCTAGCTACCCACCCACCCACCTCACAGCATCGTGTAAGGAGAAAGCATTTGTGAAACTCTGCCCTGAAACCTAGCAGGCACCCAACACACATTGTTCAATGAAGCAATAAGGTCACAGTTATTTTAATACTCTACAGTATTACACAAACTATATCACAGCAAGTCTTCAACACAGAAAGGGTTTCTGCTGATTATTTAAAGACAGATAAAACAGGGCTGGGACAATAGTGCTGGAGGCATCCACGTCAGTCAGCCTGGTGAACTGTTCCACAGAACATCTGGCTCATGGACACGGTATTGGACAAGTCATGGTGAGGGCCAAGCTATGTGACATGGGCCAAAGCACGTAGAATGCTAAAATATTTCCTCTGCTCGGTACCACACCTTCAAAAAGCAGACTCTTCACTCTTAAATGGGCAAACAGCTAGAATAAACTTTTGGTGGCATGTACATATTTACAAAAGGAAGGTTCTCGCTTATCAAGTATTCCCATTAATAATAATTAATCATTGTTCAAAAATTAGGATGCAATGGAATACATGTAATAATATAGTATTCATCATATTTAATTATCTCTCCATTCAGAAGACTCTTCTGGAGCCCGTAGCATTCAGGGTAATTGCTATCAACACTGCTCAGTCATACTTGCATGAATTTTCTGAAAACCCTAGAGATGGGGTTGATTGCTTCCCAACTTCTTGGCATATTCTGAAGCCTGCCTTTTGGAATAGATCTGATAGTGTTTGTTATTTACCTTTTATGCATAAAATAACAAAACAAACTCTATGCTGAAAGATCTCTGCCTAAAAGACTAATGATTGAAGATTTCCAATTAGTGAGTTTTTTACTCTATTTCCCCTATATTAATTTACAGTCTTTTTTTTGTGTAGGTTTTTCTCACCCTTCTGATTTTAAACTCTTAAATTTTAAATGCTTGTTCCACAGCTCAAGCATCCGGTGGATACCCACCAAATCTCGTTGGCTCATTGATCTGGGGTGAATGATAGCAGCAAGAGAACGTTGCAGAACTAAATTCCTGCCATAATGTTTATTTTCTGTGTTTATTATTGCCTTTCTGTTTAATGTTTTGGTTGTGATCTATTCTCCTTGCCTGTGTCTCATGTTAACAGTAGCAAATGTGATTGATTACAGGGTGCATGCAGGTATGAATGGATCAAGCCGATGTTGGTGACCCCATCAAAAGATGGCAGTAACAACTCTACTCCAGCTAAATGTTGCTATGAGAGAACGCGGTAATGCAGCCCAGCATTCTGAAACCTTCCAATGCTCTAAGAGAAGTCCGGTACATAATAGAAACTCAATAAATATTTATTGAATCATTTAATACAGAGACTCCAATTGTCATCTGAAATCTCTAGATTTTAAATGTAAGCAGCACAATGTAAGAACATGGACTCTGGAGCCAGAATTCCTGGGTTCAAAATCTAGTTCTGCCACTTATCAACTCTCTGTCCTTGAGCAAGTTATATAAAAACTCTGCATTTCAGTTTTTTCATCTGTAAAATGGGGGGAAATAACAGTACCTATGTCATAGGGTTGTTTGAGAACTTAATTTTTAAATATTTATTAAATCTTAGGACCACACCCAGTTCATTGTAACTGCTACACAAACAAGGAAACACAATAAAACTTCAAAATGCCTTAAAATGTTCACATCTTATTCCACTTTTTGTCCACCATAATTGGGGGATGAACGTGTTACTCTGCCAACGAGGAAACTGAGTTTCCCTCAGGATCCTTCAGGGCTGTTCAAGATGACAGCCATGCATGTGGCTCATGCAGGAACTCTGTGCACCGACACTTAGTAAGTGTTCAGTGTTCTGCCCAAGAGCATAGTCCATAAATTGACAGATGCGGGAATCTGGCCCACGACTCCTGAAGAACAGAATCAGAGATGTCTAAAGCAGTGTTCCCCATACGCCTTCTTACTCAGTAACTAAACAAAATGAAGATCTGATTCAAACCACTGTTTGGTTATTTTTAATCCCTAAATTAATTACCCCAGAGCAGCCTGTTGGAGAGAAAATGCAAACTCTGCACATTCAATCATGTCCATTTCTATTCTTCCTCTTTTATTAATTTTTTTTAGAACGTTTTGCAGCAATTTAGTTTCCCTACCGTCTGACTCCAAGATCTTTCTCCAGGAACTTTACAAGTATGTCACCTGGCTCCACAGGCCTGTGGGTGCCTGTGCGTTAGAAACTGCTAAGTCAAGAACACCCTGTCAACCTTTCCTTTGATTTTCCTGGTTGTTGTTGGTTTAAGGCAGATCCTTAATGTTATTTAAACAGAGGAGACTATTTGAAATTTCTTGGTGGATGAATCTGATAATTTGAAAAAAAAACAACTACTGTCATCGAGATAAAAGATCTCATTCACTCGGGTAGACATCTTTCTGAATAACTCAGGACTTCTTTTAAGGTCAATGTAGCTGTGTCTGTTTCCCCTTCGTGAACAACAGTAATAATTTTGCCTACTCCTTGACAATCTGCATTTGATGAAGTCATTGTTCGGACATTACGGAAGCCTTCTCTTTTTTTAGAGTTTAGAGTTTTAAATTTTTGTTTTGCCTTATGTTTAATCTGAGTCTTCTCATGAATGAGGAATGCACCTACTGTGAAAAGTAACTACCACTAAATTAGACTTTATAAAAATTTAAAACTTTTATGAATTGCAGGGCATTATCGAGAAAGGGAAAAATCAGAGAATGGGAGAGAATATGAATATTTGCAATCATACATCTGATATGGATATAATATTCAAAATATATAAACAACTCTTACAACAACAAAAAAAACCAACAACCCAATTTAAAAATGAACAAAGGCTGTGAACACACATTTCTCCAGAGAAGATATTCAAATGGCCAATAAGCACATGAAAAGACACTCAGTATCATTATTTATTAGGGATATGCAAATCAAAACCTCAGTGAGTTACCACTTACACCTACCAGTATGGCTACAATTTTTAAAAAGCCAGAAAGTAAAATAAATATTGCAAGGATGTGTCAAAGTCGGAAGCCTCAGGTCTTTTGGGCAGGACTGTAAAAATGGTGCAGCCACCGTGGAAAGTTAAACATAGAGCTTAACTCAAAATTCCTCAAAAAAAACAGAGTTAGAATACGACCCAGAAATTCTACTCCTAGGTATATACCCAACAGATCTGAAAACATATAGTCTGACAAAACCTTGTACATGGATATTCATAGCAGCAATATTCATAATAGCCAAAAAGTGGAAACAACCCAAATGTCCATCAACTGAAGAGTATATCAACAAAATGTGGTATATCCATAAAATCAAATAGTATGCAGCCATAAAGAGGAATGAAGTACTGATGCATGCTATGACATGAATGAACCAGGATCACACTATGCTAAATGAAAGACGCTAGACACAAAAGGTCAAATGTTTAATGATTTCAGTTATAAAAAGTCCAGAATAGGCAAATCCATAGAGATACAGTGCAGATGAGTGGTTGCCAGGAGTTGAGAGGAGAGGGGAATGGGGAGTGATGGCTGACGGGGTACAGGGTTTCCTTTTGGGGTGATGAAAATGTTCTGGACTTAAATAGTAGTGGTGGTTGCACATCCATGTCAATGTAGCAAAAAACAATACACTGTATCCTTTAAAATGGTTTAAATGTTGAATTTTATGGTATCTGAAATTGTCCCTCATTAAAAAACACACTGGTTTGAACCCCCAATAGGAAAAGCAAGAAGTTTCTTCTTCCCATACAAGTTTCTCACATGATATATCATCCAAATGATATTAAGGAGTGAAATACCGCATCCAGAAACTCAGTGGCTGACAAGTTGTCCTTATTCCCTTTATTTCAGTGTCATTTATCATGAGCCTTTTGCTCTTGAGTGGCATTTCTGGTTTGTCAGTTTGCCAGTAGAAACTTCATCTTTTCTGATGTTACATCTTCACTTCCAAATGTTTCTTGTCAATAGTTGAGCCAATTTGGCCATCACTGATTAATGAATATATGTGGGCCTTTTCTCCTTTCTAAATTACATTAAAATGTTTAATTTGAAATAATAGAATATTGATGACTCTGATAAGTGGAGGGATATGATTTATCATAAATCAGTAATTTGAATCTTTTCTTAATTTACATGAGATAAGTGAATAGGAAACAATAATATAGCTGATAGAAAAAATAAAGATCATTGGAGAAAAACTAATTATTCAGTAAGCTTCTCTGAAAAAGACATATTTTCTCTTGAAATATCTTTTTTACCTTTAAAATGTTAACAATAAAATAGAGATTATATAAGTGGGTCAGCAGAATAAGCTGCAAACTTAATTTTTCTGAGCTGCAAACTTTCTTGTCAACTAGGTTATACACGGGGAGATGTTGAAAAAATTTAAAAGTTGGATAGAAAAACCTCACTTGAATATATACTTGTTAAACAATTGATGGCAAAGTCAGTTAGAGCAGAGGATATAATTGTAAAGAAGCACGACAAAGTTATGCAGAAAGTTCTGAAAATAAACCTAGTTGTCAATGAATTTCAAAGATACAATCTCTTGAAATTATGTTAAATACCTTGGCTATGATTTTAAAAATCTCAAAGAAAATTTCTACATAAAAAGTCATGTTTATCTTTTATGACATGTCTATTTAAATGTTAATACGACCAGGTTCATTCCAAACAGGCAGAAGGAAAAAAAAAAGAACAAGTATTTGAATAATTCAGGTTTAAAAAAAAAAGACCCTCACTTTCATCTCTAGTACGTGTCTCCTTCATGTGAAAGCAGAGGCGGTTTTAGCCAGAATTACCTGGAGAATTGTAGTGGGAATAATCCTGTCTCATAGAAGCTAAACATATCTGGTTTGTGCACTGTTATTGTAGGGAAATTTGAGAAATACAGAAACTGAAACCAACCTGTTGGAGGTGAACAAGAACTTGATGAAAATAAAAGCTTACATTTTATGTCAAAATTAAGTGAGATAAAAGAGTGCACAGAAGATTTTGCAGGTAGCATATGTATTCAGTGGTCCCATTCTAAAAATGCTCAGGCACAACATACATCCACACATGTGGCAAAAATAGTCACAGAAGCTGAGAATTCTATGTCCTCACTTCAGGGGGGAAAATGAAGTTAAACTGGTGAGACATAAGAGGAAAGCATGGAGTTAATGGAAATTTCTCGCCAACAGTCACTTAGTTCTTCTCTGCGTTCTCCCTGATGCTCTCTCTCCATATACCTTTCAGGCCTCAGCTCTTTGCCCAGACAGGTGTAAATTTAATGATCAAATGAAATCCTGGAAGGAGACCGTACTCAGCTCCTCTAAGCTCTCACTTCTTAGTAAGAAAAGTCTCTAAAAGGGAGAACACACAGCTTAGCAATTCCTAACATAGGTTAGAAACTACCCCATGGCTGGAGCCCTGGGGTTACTGACCGAACAAAGATTGTTCCTGGGGATAGGGAAAGGAATTGCTCCAGCTTTCAGGAGAGGGGATCATTGCCTTCATCCATTCACACACACTCAGCAGAGTAATTTTTTTTCCAGTCAAAGGTCTAGCTGAGGAAACGGAGAGGGGCGACTCAAGTTGGTTCTAAGCCATTTTAGTCCCCAGATGACCCAGCCATGCTGTAGGGAGCATAGGATGGTGGCCAAGGGATTGAAGGTGAGGCTGAAGAAGGCAGGAACTGGCATACTGCAGTGGAAAGTTTTAGGGCTCATGAAACTCTCTTGGTCTGGGACAGGTCAAGCTGGTCATCCCACCCCCAAGGACACAGCAGCTCATGGTAGCATGCAAAGCACAACTTAGGGACTGTCTGTCAGGGTTTACACTCTAATTATTCATAAAATGGTGGCCACTGTTTATAACCATGATCTAAGGCCATCCAAGAAGGGCAAGGCCTGCTTGCAGGTGGGCATAGGTGGTCTCTGCCAAACCCTATTGCATGTTTCTTTCTCATCCCCTCTTCCCAGGGTTTACAGGTCGCAGACATGAAGAATTTCTAACAGGACAATCCCTTGTTCTGCCACTTTCCAGAGTTCCCTAAAAAGATGAGCTATTTTGGAAAGAGTGGCATTTCTTCTTCCCTTCACTAGTTATTTTGTAAACAAACTGGCGTCCCTGTTCTCTGCCTTCACCTCCTTCCATACACACAGTTTATTCTCTAGTTTTGTCCCGATGGTGGAATGTCATCTTTACTCACACTAAGCAAGAGAACTTGAGGCCCTTCCCATCTAGACCCGCGCCTGCGGGTAAAGACCCAAAGATCTAGAGGCCACGCAATAGAGGCAGAGCTCAGAGGGACAGGGCCAGAAAAGAATCTGCAGCCAGTAGAGAGAACTGGAAGGATTCGGCGGCAGGTCAGCCTAGAGAGCTAAGCCAGAGCTCAGGGCAAGTTTTACTTCGCTGAGCCCAGGAAGCTCCCAAGTTCTAAGATCCCGTCAGAGACGGGAAAAGCCCTACTGGTTCCCAAAATCCCTAAAAGCAGAATTATTACGGCGAGCACTCTTCTCCCACTGCAGTCCCGGACCCGGGCGCGCTGCGCCCACCTTGCGGTCCCAGATTCTATGCCAAAGGAGAATCGCACGGGGTGCAGAGGGGGCGCGCTCGGCCGTCTCCGTCACTGGCCAGCTCCTGAGCGACGCATGTGTAGCACACTGCGGACAGGGTAGTTGAACGTGGCTGAGGGTCGGGAGCTGCGGAGGCTGAGAAGCACGAGTTAGCCAATGCGCGCGCGGACGCGCGTCCACTAGCCGGCCACGGCCAGAGAACTTGGGCTACCTTCATTGCTCTGGAAACATCGTGGTCTTTTCAAAGGGGACAAGGAGGAAAAACAGCTAGCTGGAAGTCATTCTTTCTGACCATACCTTTCTTCTACAGCGTCTTTTCTCTCATTTCCTCTTAACTTCCATCTTTCTTACTTTGATCTTGTTCTCTCCTTCCCTCCTTTTCTTCCTCTTAGGACTTCGGGGAATGAGTAGGGGATACTAAGACATCGCACCCCCAGGTCCAGAATTCCGACATTTACGAGTCCCTGCCGCCAGTTTCTGGCTATAAAGTTGTACTAAGTTTGATCTACCCATAACCCCGCACGCGGCCCGGGGATAGCAGCAGAAACTTGCTTCTGCTTGTAACTTGTCAGTTGAGTTTTGGAAAGCTGTGTGGGGCGGGCCGGGGTGAGAATGTGGGCTGCTCTGGGCCAGGTCTGGGCGGCCCCCGTCCTGTCTGAACCAGACTGTCCCTGCAGTGTGAGCTCAGGAGGGAGGCAGGGACGCGGGCTGGAGACACATCCCTCCCCTGTTTCTGTGACGCGGAACTCTGGGTGCCCAGACCCTGGAAGGGAAGGTTCCCTCTCTGTGGCACTGCCACACACCAGTGCTGGGTCTTCGCTCCCCGCCAGGCTATGCACAAGGGCACACCGAGCGCTTTGGGAACGCGGTCATAGGGGGATTCTAATTGTCAGATACACTGTGAGAGGAGAAATTGGTGGCGGGTAAGACGTTAACCCGGAGAGGGCACAGGGCCCTGCGCACGCAGAGAGGCGAGGCCGCAGTTCTCCCCTCGCTGGTCTCCAACTCCTCCCCACCTCTGCACTGGGGCTTTTATCTTCGACCAAATGGATCCAAGCCCCGGATTATTTTCAATCACAACCATCTCCGCCTCTCCGCCTCCCCCCAGCCCGCCACCCCCCCAGTCCCGCAAATGTCGTGCCTCGGCTCTGGGGGGAAAGGGTAGTTTGAGTCGCCGGGCGCCGCCAGGCGCCTACGAGAAAGCCGGCCTGGCCGCGTCTAGGCGCGCACAGCCCTTCTCCGCGCCCCAGACGCGCGCCCTAGCGCTCCTGTCGCCCGGGCTTGGGGAACCTCTCCAACCTGCTCTGCTCCACGCCCCTTGACGTCTCAGTTCTAAAAGACAGAAGCATCCGCTAAGGCTCTGGCATTTAGGAAAAAAGGACAAGATCAAGGCCCACGGACCGCCGCGATCCGCTTGCGCCTTTGCTGTCTCCACCAGCGAGTCCTGTCCGCAGCCGCCGGGGAAAAAGGCGCCGCAGAGCCCAGTTCTACCAGGAATTTAGGAACCCGACTCTGACTCTCTTTCCTGGTTAGTCTCAGCTCGTGCCCACGTCCTTCCCTCCTCCCTGGCGGTTCCGAGATTTTGACTAAGACATCTGTCCCTGCCTCGCACAGGGATGGTCCCAAATGGCGAGGCTTCGTTAGCCCTGCGTTCCCATCTCGCGGTCGGTGCCCGGGCGGAAAGAAAGGTCTCGATCCGAACGCGCCTTGTCCCCTCCCCCCGTGCGCGGGGCCGCGCTCCAGGCCGGCTCCTTCGCGCGCCTCCCGCCACCCCAGCCCCACACAGTTTTCTTTATAAAACACACACGCCCAACCCACCCCGCCTCCCACGTAAAGGCCAGTCTTGTCTCTTTCTGTGCCCAGATGCAAACTCAGCTGGAAGTTGAGAGCAGAGAGAGTCAGAGAGGCACGGAAATAGAGAAAAGGAAGGGACAAATCAAAGGGGGAGGAGGGGAAGAAAGGAGCTGGAGGTCGCAGGGGCAGGGGCGGAGGCGGAGGCCAGCCCGAGGGGCGCGGGCGCCGCGGCGGAGCGCAGCGCCTTCCCCGCGCCCGCCAGCCCGCGCGCGCGCAGAGCGGGGTCAAGCGCAGACTCACATGGCCGGACTGCAGAGCCGCTCCTCTCGACTCCTGCGAGTGGGGGTTTCGGGCCTCCCCGCGCTCGGCTCCCCGGCTGCCTGCGGTGTGAGGGCAGAAACAAAACAAAACAAGTCACGGGACACAGTCGAGATGGGCCGCGCGGCGCCGCGGGGACCTCTGTCACTTCGCACCGGGAAGCGGGCGCAGGGCTGCCGCGTGTAGCCTATAAATAGCGAACTTTTAGACGGAATCAACTAACAAATGAGAGGAGCGGGCGTCAATTTGCGCAGGATCCCCCCTTTCCGGGGACGACCCGACCACCCCTCCCGCCACTTTCCAGGCAGGACTTGGGAAGGGACAGATTCGGAGAGGGGGGTGGAATTTAATTTTATTCGTATTTCCAATAGTTTTGTTATTTTTGCAAGAGGGGGGAACCACTCAGCCTCTTTGACCCTCCGTATCCGCCTACCTAGCTACTCTCCCCCCACCCCCAGCTGGGCACTCCGGCCAGGAAGGGCAAAGGCCCAGGAGAGCGGAGCTCCGGGGGGTTGGCTCTAGAAGCAGAGGGGGGGAGGGGAAGCCGGGGCCGGGTTTCCCATGGAATTACGGGAGCGACGGAGAGAGAGCGGGAAACTGCCAGAATCTGGGGTTTTCTTCAGATGCCAGGACGGGAGTTTAGGTAATTCCAAGTTTGGGAGGGCACCGGGAAAGGGAGAGAACAGGAGGCACGAGGGCGTTCCTGGAGTGCAGGTTTCCCTTCCCAAGGGCAACTGCAACCTTCCAGTGCCAGCAACCCCCCCTCTCGGAACTGGAACACTACTGGAACACTGGAACACTCGGTCCTGACGGGGCTGACGGGGCAGGGAGAGCGGAGGCGCACACCAAGTTTACTTCTTCGCTTGCCCGGGGGTCGAAAGCTCTCGGGGGGGCGCGTCCTGCCGGAGGGCGCCCTGGGGTCTCCCTCGCTCGCTCCCCGGGGCAGGCGCCTTTTGGCCGAGCCCGCTCCCACCTGCCGACTGGAAGAGATCTATTTGCCTGGGAGTCTTGAACACCACTTGCGGTCCACCCTCCCCCTTTCCTTAAGCCAGGGCCTCATTGCGAATGGTGATGGGGTTAGTTCGATTTTCTTTTTCATTATAGGTGCTTCCTCAAAAATACCCCCCCCCCCCGCCGCCGCCCCCGCAAGGACGACAGACACTCGCTCTCCACTCCAAATTCCCCAGTTCTGGAGGCTGCTCCCCTGAATTTATGCTGAATGTCTCACACGAACCAGAGTCAAGAGAATAGGCAGTAGGGGTGGGTGTGGGGGTTGGAGAAATTGAGGATGCTGCAGGTGAGGGTCCACAGGTGAAAGGAGGTTGCACTGCCCCCCTTTGGAGGCTCCATTCTCCACGCAAGGCCTGCGGAGCGGGAGCCAAGCCCTCCCAACGGGCCAAAAGGCGGCCTCTAGCTGGAGGGAGGGAGGGCAGCCAGAGAACGGTGGTCCTGCTTCTTTCCATTGCCTACCCCCGCCCAACAGCACCTTCCCGCCGCCTATAAACGGAAATGTCAAATGCCTGACCTCTACCCCTAACCCCGGGAGAAGATCAACGAGGGTCCCCGACGCAGGTGGTCTGGGGGCTTTGCTGCCCCATTCGCGCTTCTTCTAACACCGCTTCCCGCCAGTTCCCTCCCCGTCCACGGAAAAGTTATTTTGTTTTCTCCAGAATCCAGCCGAGTTGGGAAGGAGAAGAAAAAGGCAGAGGTCCTAAGGGAGTTACAGCGGCCGCTCTCCCTGCAGGATGTGCCCACCGCCCCCTACTCCACGCAGGCGGTGCGCGCGTATTTCCAGCGCCAGGGAAGCCAGCGCTCCGGCGCTCGGGCGGACGGCTGCGCTTCCCTCGCCTCCCCAAGGGTGACCCTTCGGCCCCGGCCCAAAGCTCGCTTAAGGGTGACCCCGAGGCAGAGTTGGACGGATCCCGGGCGTCCCGAGGCACTCCTGCCTGATTGCGCGCCCCTTGCTACGTACCTGTCCCGGCCTTCCCGCTCCAACTGCTGACCCGCCTGGGGAGCCCGGCCTGGAGCCAGCCGCCTGCAGCGGAGCCCGCCCTCTCCCGCGCGCCCTCGCTCTCCGGGACGCTCGGCCAGATGTGGGGCGGTCTCTCGCGGGCCATTGGCTTGGGCCACTGTTTCGAGTTGGCTTCGAGAATTTCCCCAGGCTTTGCGGCCCCTGTGTGGGCTGGGAAGAGAGGGTCCGGGCCAGCCCCTCACCTTTCACCCCACCCACATCGCCCCCATTCCCTCAGTTTCCCCCCTTATCCCGCCCGTTGAGCGCAGGCTTTGAAACTGCACTAACTCCTAACTCCGCAAAGAGAGTGGGTGGAAACCTCCTTGCGGGCCGAGTGTTGGGGGTCAGATGGGTGCTTGCGGCATTTCCCGAAGGTTCTGGGTGTTCGTACTCGGGGAACAGGCCCTATGGGGATGGAAATAACAGACGCACAGACAGCGAGCCCGTGGCTGTCTTCAGCGCGAAGTTCACGTCTATTGTTTTCAGCCTCGGGGAAAGCTGCCCAGTGTGACAGATCTTTTTAGATCCCATCACTGGAAGAAAAATCCTGGTGATAAAGATTATCTACCGCTCGCGCTATCTCGCCATCTCCCCAATTCATCTCCCTATCGCTCCAGCCCCTCGGGGAGACGAGGAGGGTAAGGGGCTGGCGGGAGGACCGGCCAAGCCGCTGCCCTCGGATGGAGCGGAGAGGCATGAGGCCACCTTATCCGTCCCATTCCGCTCCGGGCTGGGGAAAGAGGACACGGCGGGTTTCTTTCTCTGCCAAGCCTCACGCTTCTTTCAAATGATTTTAGTCTGGTGCTCAGGTCTATCCATATACATTTCCAATCTCATGGCTCATAAACTATTAGCAAAATGGTTTCATTATTCACTTTCTGTATCCTACAAAAGGGAGAAAAGAAGGGAGCGGCAGGAAAGCAGAGTGGGGGTGGGGGACAGTCGTTGGACACTAGTTAACAATGATTCTGCCCCGTGTTTAAATCATGGCTCAGACTGCCTTCTTCACGCTGACACTCAACAAATCTGATCCATTTCCAAGGATCTGTAGCCGACCCCATCTCTTCCCCCCTCCCTCCCCCCTTTCTCTCTCTCTTTCTCTCCATCCATCACTATCCATCTCTCCTTAACATGCAGGTTTCTAGAAGGACCAGATGAATAGCCAAGATACTGCAAATCCATTATTTGCTTCATTAGGTGTCACCAATAAGGCACGCCCTTTAGATACGACACATACAATTAATTGGTTACAATGGCTACCCCCCCGGTCCCCTTTTGGGTGATGGTGGTGATGGAATCACGTGTCGTCCCTGAAACCAAACCACCCTAAGACACAAGTCTAAGATGATAACCAAGAAGTTGACTAGAGGTTCTGTGTGGCATCAAGGTGCCCAGTTAGGCACCAAGTCCTTGTCTGGCTTCCGCAAGCCCTGGCAAGTGAGGAACTTGCAGAGTAGTGTGTGCATGTGTGTGTGTGTGTGTGTGTGTGTGTGTTCGCGCGCGCGCGTGCTTGTGTGAATGTGTGTAGAGGGGAGAATGGGGGGCTAACAGATCAGGGTCTTTGGCTCTGAAAGGTGGCAAAAAATATTAAATGAGTAGACTCGAATTATAAGACAAATAGAAGCACAGTGAGTCGTGGAGGCCCGAGAACTGAGTACAAGGGGCTAAATCAGGTAGAAACTGCGGGCATAGCGCAAGCTGGCAGAAGCAGCCTCGGGCGAGTGGAATCCAGACCGGCTTCTCCGCTGGGGGCGATGATGATATTGTCTCCACCAATACTTTTTCTTTTAATATAAATATATTTTATCTAGAATGACTCTTATCACAACACACACCCCCTTCCTCTGCACTTTTTGAAAATAGAAAGGACGCTAGGCAAGTGAGCGTGCCGTAATTATCCCTGGATGTAGAAACCAATCTGGCTGCGAGAGGCCCCTCTGCAATCGCCGGCGGCGGCGGCGGCGCGCGGACCCGCGCCAGGCCGGGGACTCCGTGCGCTCGCTGGGTCACCGCGCCGCGCGGCCGCCGCTCGCCCGCTGTTTAATATACATGGAGTGGGAACGGAGGGAAACGGATCTCGTGCCTGCACGTCCTGCAGAAAAAAAAATCAATTTGCTATTTATTTTTGAAATATATAGATTTAGAGAATTTTTTTTTTTCTAGCCCGACCCCCTTCCAGAACGGCGGCCCACATTTAATTACGTCTTTTAATGACTTCTCCCCTACTTGCCATTGCTATTGCACGGTAAGGGCAGGGGTGGGGTGGAGTTTCTTTGGGGGGTTTTCAATTCTGGTATCTTCAAAAAGATTTGCCTTATGTGTTAATTGCATGCTATTAAGCACATCTGGGACTGCGTGCTGACCAACTCGGACCAACTTTTAATTAACACATTGACCCGGCGTAGAAGCAGCCGCCCAGCCTCCCCCTCGAAATATGTATATTAGCCGCTCGGAAGCCGCCCGGCCCGTGCCGCCAGATGCGCGCGAGGAATTGCCTGCGTCGAGGGGCGGGAGGGGGTGCAAACTGCAACCGTTCGCTGTCTTTCTGTGAACGTTTTTCTCGCTTCAATTCTAGGAGAACAACAAAGAAAAAGAGTAGATGGCCACCTTCTGGAGCAGGCTTCTTGCATCCTTTAATGTGACTTGACCCTGGGCGGGAATGGGAGAGAAGATCCCCAAAGCCATTCCTAAGCAGCCTGGTTGGGGCCTGAGCTGAAGTCTCCAGCCTGGCGTCTTTGAACGGACCGAGTTCTCTGTTAATGAATAGAAGCGGTGGCCAAGATTCCTGGTGGAAAGAGAGCCAGCCACTGGCTGCCATTTCTGGTTCTGGCCTTCCTTCTCCCACCCTCCTCGCCTTTGCCCCTGGCTCTCCGAGGCTGAGCCACCAACTCCAGGGGCCCAGGTTTAAGAAAGAGAAATAGGTGTCCCCCTGCTCCGAGCGCGCTGCTGTCAGGCTAGGGCGAAGGAAACTAGTGGCTATTTGGGGGACGCTAGGCCCTTTCATAGGAGTCTGGGCTATTCAAGGGCGATCTTCCAGCCAAGCCAGTCAAATCCCGGCTGAAGGGAGGAAGAAACCCCTAGCGCAGCACAGAGGATGCCACCTGCAGATATGCAATTTCACCCTAAGTAATTTCATTCAGAATTGATGGCGTTTCGCTGGAGTGGTGCCTTCAAAGTGAGTGCCTAGTGTGCTTCCCTGTAGAGCACAAATGCAGGTTAATCCCCAGATGCGTACTCATTTTCTTTTTCCGCGTCTAATCTCGACCGCCTCGCTCTTCTAAGTGCTTAGCTTCAGCATACATCCCTATAAAAAAATGTCAAAGTGGTATTCCTTCTCCCAGCCATAAAGAAGTTGGAGCGAATCGCTCCCAAGTTACCATTTAAGGTCCCCTCTAGGTAACAGTTGAAGTTTCTTGTTTGACATTTTTCATTCCCCCATACAGAACTTTTCAATAAATACGCAGTACCAGCACGAGGAGAAGGATATGTCGCAATAAATTCACAGCTCTATGGCCCTGACTATGTCGTTGCTTTGGAAAATTTAATGTGACAAGATTGCTCCCCAAATTCCTTCTACCTCTTTTCTTATTTTTCCTCGTTCTTATTGTCTCTCTCTCTCTCTCTTTTTTTGTCCTTCCCCTGAATCTACTTTTCCTGTCAACCTATCCGAGAATCTGCAAAACTGAAAACTAAAAGAGTAGAAAAGATAAAGATAAGAGGACAAAGTTCTAGTCCTCAGGATTCCTCTGGGTTCCTTCGGATCTTTGTCTATTCAGATAAAGGTGTAATCAACACACAGCTTTAGTGAGGAAAAAAACCAATCAGTTGGTAAATTACAATGTTCCTTTGCAAAGACAGGCCTTTGGAAGGTTAGCACAAGCATTGCCCAAATGGCTTTATTTTGAGTGTTAGCGGCCCCCAGCTACTTCTTTCAGCTCACAAATTGATCTGCAAAATGGCAGCACACACCTGAAACCCAGGAAAAAACAAGAGCTAGTAACTCCAGCTGGTTCTTTTGATTTACTCTGCTCGGTAAGATGTATGCTGGAGTGTTTTGATACGAAAAAAAAAAAAGGAGTCAGCAGTTTGATTTGGAAACTCTTTTATTGCTGAATATGGTTGCAGGTTTAAACTAAAGAATGTGTTTCTGCTGGGGACATTTGCATGACACATCCATATGCATTAGCAGCTGCACGGTGTTATATCATCAGTTCCTTCGAGCATTTATCTTTTTTCCCCCTTCTGTCTTTCTCAGAGGAAGTAGGTAAGTGGCTTATAGGAGAACCATATAGACTTTCAAGATACTGGAATCTTCCCGTGTCCTTCAGGCTCTCAGCACCTAATTGGCCTATGACAACCTCTTTCTTTTGAGGATTTTGGAATATTTTAAGTAGCTCACCTCCCTGGTTCCTTTTTTTTTTTAAATTATAATAATGGATTAACAGTGTATAAAATGTAATAAAAGAATTACTTCGAGAAAGGAGCCTTGGCAATTCAATTCCACATTTAGGAAAAAAGTGTTGTCATCAACGTCCTTCTGCTAATTTGCTTGGTGACTTAACAGAGAAACATTTCACTAGATAAATTTCCCTTTATGTCAAGGGTCTTCACTTCTTGACACTTGATAGAGGTAATACTTTTGAATCAAGACAGCTAAGACCTTGCCACACTGGCATGTAGTGACGGTG
The DNA here is from genome assembly GCA_031878705.1 of Tapirus indicus. Lineage (NCBI taxonomy): Eukaryota > Metazoa > Chordata > Mammalia > Perissodactyla > Tapiridae > Tapirus > Tapirus indicus. Next base: position 17,509,626 of record CM062939.1, on the reverse strand, counting down.
TCAGAGATCATAAGAGTAGTTCTAGAAGATGCCTACTTCTCCAGACATTGTATGAGCTGTGCAATGGCCATTACCTAGTGTCCACAGCAATTCTCTGCATCCAATCCTACCTAAACTCTATGTCAAGAGTCTGATTCTCCCTGAGCTCTAGTGGTCTACAAACAGCAGGAACCACAATGTCAAATTGACATCAGAAGGAAACTGGGTTCTTATTTGGTCTAAATCCGTTCACTCAGTCAGGCAATTTTTTAAAAAAGAAAACTGTACATTTAAATTGTGGTCATCGAGTCAGGGTGACTAGGAAGCATATGGACCCCAAACCAAGGGACTAACATAAATACATTTTTAAAAATCACCTCTCATTTCTGCTCACACTCAGTGTTTAGTGGAATTGTTTGAGAATAATCATGTTCAGAAGTGTATTACAAAGTGACACAAAAATCTTACACACACACAAATAAGGAAACAAAAAGAAAACAATCCTTAACAGGAATCGTAATGACCAGTGAAGACATCCTACTAGAGATATTACGGTTTTTCCTCCATTTTTTGTAGCTTTTTTGGTCACCAGAGAAGGTACTTAGAGGAAAAAGTGAAATGATAATAATTAGTAAAATGGTGCCATCCATTGTTTTGGTAAAATACTTGGAGCTAATATGCACTATTGTACAAATGTACATGCACAATGACACGTAAATATGCATAATTCTAAATAATAATCTATTTTTATGTCTTGTTTCTAGATGTTTGCAAATACCACCAGTGCATTGATTTGACCTACCAAAAGACAGCTAAGATTTCTGCCATTCAGTTGAATCCTAGATGTGTTAGGTACTACAGAACAAATTTCCCCTGTCCTCCACTGCACAAAGTTGTTGCTTCTTTTTAACTCTTCAACTTTAAAACAGGAATTCAATACAATGTGAATAAAAGTAAAAACAGTTGCTTAATATTATATAACAGAAAAATTAACCAGTTGCATTATTTTATTCAATTAATTATTTCAGGGATAGTTAGAACAGACAATTGTTAGCACTGGTTAGCTTAGTTGTTTAGTTTAGAACATGGCCCAGAGTTGATCTTGTGGTTAATTGTGTCCATGCTCAAGAGTTGCATATTACATCCCCCAACCCTGACCGTCGCTGGGCAATTATGTACCAGGAGTGACAAGAGGGGCAAACAAGAATGTGGATGAATTTGCTCAAACCAAAGAGAAAGATTTATTTTTTAAAATGCACATCTTTGTTGCGGCGTTAAGAGATTGTGTACACACCTGCAATCCAAATGAATGTCTCTGGCAAGATTTATCAGAGGGCAGGGACAGGGAGCGAAGATACTTGAGGCTAGAAGGAGAACTTAGGTATGATGAAGAACACTGCTGAACCCGCCTGGGTATTGGTATACCATTTAAAACTTTACAAATCAGATGCTACTACTTAATGTATATTCTCTTTAAAATAAAGAATTTGTTTGCTTTCATATTGGATTTTGATATTAAATGTTTCTGGATGTAGTAATGGCTTCTTAGACCTTAGGATATGGGGGATCTGAGAAAATTACTTATTTGCTTATCCATTCATCTCTCGGTTATGTTTACAGCATAATTCTATTTTTCCCTCACAGACTTTCTTCATCTCAGGTCATAATATTATAGGCTCTTTTAAATATAGTGGCTAACAAAGATAAAACAGACCATTACAATGGGTCACCTTTGATTCAGCAGATCCAAATCAAAAAGCAGACAGAAGTTTTGTTAAGTCAGTACTTAATTCTATGGCCATTCGTTCATACTCACTTCCAAGAAGTAGGAACTAGGTAATATGGATATTCAAAAGCCATCGATTGCAGTCTGGCATGTAAGGAGCTCAGAAGTCACCACTCCACCCTAACAATAAGTAAAAGGCTGAACAAACTGAAAAATCAACTCTTCTTAGATCTATGAGAGAAGTGAGGTTTGAGGGCAAACTGCTACCCCCCAAATTGGAGAGACAGATGGATGAATACAGATAATTACAACTTATGGGACTAGAAACCCAAGAGCAGAAACCTCCTCAGGAACCAGTACTGGGGTTGGAAAATCTGAACTGCAGTTGACAAATTGTTGGAGGCTTAGTGTGGACAAATCTGAAAGTTAAAAACTCCAGGGGGAGCCAAGTACAAATGGGACCCCTCATACTGGTGGCAGGAAGAAGGGAAAAGAAACCCACCATTTTTAAATACAACATATCATTCTGGTTTTTTTTAACAAGGAATGCTTGCAGGAGAAACTAATTTGCCAGAGTCTAACCTGTTGGGGTTTATCAGAGCCTAACCTACCTGAAAGAAGGGAAATACTCAATTCCCCCCTAGCCCCCTCTAGCCATCCTGTCCCGCCTATGGGGGGTGGGGGTGGGGGACTGAGATGCATTGGTGAAATTCACAGTCCAGGGACATAGGCTCATCAAAAGCCTGAGATCTAATTAAAGGACTATAGGCCACTTTCCCTCTCCCCACACCTTACCTCTACATCACTAAAGGCCTATTTACTGCAGTTCTTTTTACCCAGTACTTCATGTCCATCTTTCAACAAAAAAATGACAAGGCATACTGAAAAGCAAAAAACACAGTTTGAGGAGAGTGAACAAGCATTAGAACCAATCAGATATGGCAGGAATGTAGGAATTATCAGACCAGGAATTTAAAAATATATATGATTAATATGCCAAAGGTTTTAATGGAAAGAGTAGACAACATGCAAATAGAGATGGATAATGAAGCAGAGACAAGGAACTTCTAAGAAAGAATCAAAAAAGAAAGACTAGAGATCTAAAACACTGTAATCGAAATGAAGAATGCTTTTGATGGGCTGATTAGTAGACTGGACATGGCTGAGGAAAGAATCTCTGAGCTTGAGAATATGACAAGAGAAACTTCAAAAACTGAAAAGCAAGGGAAAAAGGACAAAAAAAGAATAGAATATCCAAGGACTGTGGGACAACCACAAAAGGTGTAACATGTGCCATGGGAATATCAAAAGAAGAAAGAAAGAAAGGAACAGAGGAAATATTTGAGGCAATCATGACTGAGAATTTCTCCAAATTGATGTCAGATACCAACCACAGAGCCAGGAAGTTCAAAGGACACCAAGTCAGATAGATGTCAAAAAGAATCCCAGAACGACACCTAGATGTGTTATAATCAAACTTCAGAAAACCAAAGATAAAGAAAAAATCTTGAAAGAAGCCAGAGGAAAAAAAATCTTACCTGTGGAGGAGTAAAGGGAAGAATTACATCCAAATTCTCCTCAGAAATCATGCAAGTAAGAAGAGAGAGGAATGAAATATTTAAAGTGTTGAGAGAAAAAACTACCAACCTAAAATTCTGTACCCTATGAAATTATCTTTCAAAAGTGAAGGAGAAATAAAGACTTTCTCAGACAAACAAAAATGGAAGGAATTTGCTGCCAGTATAGCTGGTTGCAAGAAATGTTGAAAGAAGCTCTTCAGAGAAAAGAAAAACAGTATAGGTCAGAAGTTGGATCTACACAAAGAAAGAGCTTTGAAGAGGGTATAGTTAAGATAAAATTAAAACATTTATTTTTCTTATTCTTAATTGATCTAGTAGATAACAGTCTGTTCAAAATAACAAAAGCAACAATATATTCAATGATTATAATTTACGTGTAAGTGAAAATGAATGACAGCAATGATACAAAGGACGAGGGAGGAACTAGGGTTGTTTTGTTGTTACAAGATACTTGTACTAACCATGAAGTGGTATAGTGTTATTTGAAAGTGGACTTGGATTAGCTGTAAATGCATATTGCAAAATCTAAGGAAACCACTAAAAAGAAGTAAAACAGTAAACATAATTAGTATGCTAAGAAAGGAGAGGAAATTGAATCATAAAATGCTCAATTAAAACCACAAAAAGTAGAAAAATTGTGAAAGACAAAAATAGGAACAAAGAACAGGGCAACAAATAGGAAATAGTAATGAATACAGTAGGTATTAATGCAATTATATCAATAATCACTTTAAACATCAATGGTCTGAATATATCCATTAAAAGACAAAGATTGTCAGAGTGGATCAAAAAGTAAGACTCAACTAGATGTTGTCTATAAGTAACCCTCTTTGAATATAAAAACACACACACTGGGGCCAACCTGGTGGCGTAGTGGTTAAGTTCACGCACTCCACTTCGATGGCCCAGGGTTCATGGGTTCGGATCCCAGGCACAGATCTATACACTGCTCATCAGCTGTGCTGTGGCAGCGTCCCACATACAAAATAGAGGAATATTTGCACAGATGTTAGCTCAGGGCCAATCTTCCTCAAGCAAAAAGAGGAAGATTGGCAGTGGATGTTAGCTCAGTGACAATCTTCCTCACCAAAAAAAAAAAAAAAACCCCACAAAAAACAAAACACAGATTAAAAGTAAAGAGGTAAAGGAAAATATACTATGTTAACACTAATCAAAAGACAGCAGGAGTAGTTGTATTAATTTCAGACAAAGCAGCTTTCAGAGCAAGGAAAGTATCAGGGATAAAGAAGGGCATTACTCTAAGAAGGGCAATTCTCTATGAAGACATACAATTCTTAATGTGGATGAACTTAACAAGAGAGCATCAAAATATATGAGGCAAAAACTGATAGAACTGCAAGGAGAAATAGATGAATTCACTATAGTTACAGACTTTAATATCCCTCTATCAGAAATGGACAGATCCAGCAGGCATAAAATCAGTAAGGACATAGTTTAACTCAACAGCACCATCAATCAACTGGATATAATTGACATCAATAGACTAATTCATCCAAAACAGCAGATCACATGTTCTTCTCAAGCTCACAGGGAACATTCACCAAGATAGGCCATATTCCATTCCATAAAACACACCTTAACAAATTTAAAAGAATAGAAATCATACAATGTCTGTCTCCAAATCACAATAAAACTAAACTAGAAATCAGTAACAGAAAGATAGTTGGAAAATCCCAAAACTATTGGATATTAAACAACACACTTCTAAATAACATGAGTCAAAGAAAAAAATCTCAAGAGAAATTGAAAGATATTTTGAACTAAATAAAAATGAAAATACAGCTTATCAAGATTTGTGAGATGCAGTAAAAGCACTGCTTAGAGGGAAATTTATAGCATTGAATGCATAGATTAGAAAACAGGATAGGTCTAAAATCAATAACCTAAGTTTCCACCTTAGGAAACTAGAAAAAAGAAGAACAAATTAAATCCAAAGTAAGCAGAATAAAAGAAATAATAGAAATTAGACCAGAAATCAATGAAATTGAAAACAGGAAGTCAATAGAGAAAATCAACAAAACTGAAAGCTTTTTCTTTGAGAAGATCAATAAAATTGATAAGCTTTTAGCCAGGGTGACAAAAAAAAAAATGAGAGAGAGAGAGAAGACACAAATTACTAATATCAGAAATGAAAGAGGGGACATCACTACATATTCCATGGACGTTAATAAAGGATAATAAAGGAATATTATGAACAACTCTATGTCCACAAATTTGATAACTAGACAAAATGAAAACATTCTTTAAAAGACACCATCTGCCAAAACTCACACAAGAAGAAATAAACAATTTAAATAAGACTGTGTCTATTAAATAATTGAATCAATAATTAATAACCTTCCAAAACAGAAAGCACCAGGCCCAGATGAATTCTCCAGTGAATTCCATCAATCATTTAAGGAAGAAATTATGCCAATTATCTACAATTTCTTCCAAAATATAGAAGCAGAGGAAATACTTCCTAACTCATTCTATGAGGCCAGCATTACTGCAATATCAAAACCAAACAAAGACATTGCAAGAAAACTACAGATCAATGCCTCTCATTAAGACAAATGCAAAAACCCTCAATAAAATATTAGCAAATCTAATCCAACAATGTATAAAAAGATTTATACACCATGACCAAGGATGATTTATCCCAGACATATAAGGTTGGTTGAACATTAAAAAAAAAAATCAATTAATGTCATCACATTAATCACATCAATAGGCTAAAGAAGAAAATCACCTGATCATATCAATTGATACAGAAAAGGCATTTGACAAAATCCAACACCAATTCATGATAAAAATTCTCAGTGAACTAGGAATAGAACTTCCTCAACTTGATAAAGAATATCTACAAAAAACTTACAGCTAACATATTTAACTGTGAGAAACTGAAAGCTTTTCTGCTAAGATCAGGAACAAGGCAAGGATGTCCCCTCTCACCACCACTTTTCAACATTGTGCCTGAAATCCTAGCTAATGCAACAAGATAAGAAAAGGAAATAGAAAATATACTAATTGGAAAGGAAGAAATAACAATCTCTTTGTTCAAAGATAACATGGTCATTCATGTGGAAAATTCAAAAGAATCGACAAAAAAAAAAAAAAAACACTCCTGGAACTAATAAACATTTATAGCAAGGTTGCTGGATAAAAGTTTAATATACAAAAGTCAATTGCTTTCCTATATGAAAATGAACAAAAGGAATTTAAAATTAAAAACACATTACCAACAAATTTACACCACATTTACATTAGCACCAAAAAAAAAAAAAAAGAAATACTTAGCTATAAATCTAAAAAAAAAATGTACAAAATCTATAGAAGGAAAACTAGCAAGCCCTGATAAATAAAAGTCAAGAAAAACTAAATAAATGGAAAGATATTTCATGTTCATGGATAGAAAGACTCGGAATTGAGAAGATGTCAGTTTTTCCCAACTTGATCTATAGATTCAGTGCAATTCCAGTCAAAATCCCGATTATTTTGTGGATATTGACAAACTGATTCTAAAGTTTATGAGAAAAGGGCTAAGACCCCAAGTAGCCAACTCAATATTGAAGGAAAAGAATGAAGTTGAAGGACTGACACTATCTGACTTCCAGACTTACTATAGAACCAGCCCTAATGGCCTAGAGGTTAAATGTCAGTGCTCACTGCTTCAGCAGCCCGGGTTTGCTTCCCAGTCACAGAACCACACCATCCGTCTGTTAGTTGCCATGCTATGGCTGTGGCTCACATAGAAAAACTAGAGAAACTTACAAATAAGATATATAACCATGTACTGGGGCTTGGGAGAAGAAAAACAAAAAAGGAAGATTGGCAACAGATGTTAGCTCAGGACGAAACTTTCCCAGCAAGAAAAAAAAAAAACTTACTGTAAAGCTACAGTAATCAAGACAATGTGTTATTGGTGAAAGAATAGACAATAGATCAATGGAACAGAATAGAGAACCCAGAAATACACTCACACAAATATAGTCAACTGATCTTTGACAAAAGAGTAAAAGCAATACAATGGAGCAAAGATAGTCTTTCTAACCAATGGTGCTGGTACAACTGGACGTCCACATGCAGAAAAATGCATCTTAACACAGAGCTTACATTCTTCACAAAAATTAACTCAAATTAGATCATAGACCTAAACATAAAATGCAAAACTTAACACTCCAGTAAGATAACATAGGATAAAACCTAAATGACCTTGGGTATGTATGGTGATGAGTTTTTACCTGCAACACTAGAGGTATGATCCGTGAAAGAAACAAGTGATCAGCTGGACCTCATTAAAACTTAAAACTTCTACTCTGTGAAAGACTATATCAAGAGAATGAGAAGACAAACCTCACATCTGATAAAGGACTGTTATCCAAAATATACGAAGAACACTTAAAACTCAACAATAAGAAAACTAATCACCGGATTTAAAAATGGGTAGAAAAACTGAACAGACACCTCACCGAAAAAGATACACAAATGGCAAGTAAGCTCACAAAAAGATATTCAGTATTGTATGTCATTAGGAAATCACAAATTAAAACAATGAGATAACACTACACACTCACTAGAATGGCCCAAATCCAAAACACTGAAAACAGGAAATGCTAGTGAGGATGTGGAGTAATAAGAACACTCATTTATATCTGGTGGGAATGTAAAATGCTACGGCCACTTTGGAAGACAGTTTGGCAATTTCTTACAAAACTAAGCATACTCGTACGTATGATCCAGCAGTAGACTCCTTGGCATTTACTCAAATGAATTGAAAATTTGTGTCCACACAAATACCTGCACTGGATGTTTATAGCAGCTTTAGTCACAACTCCCCAAAAGTGGAAGTAACCAAGAGGTCATTCAGTAGGTTAATGGAGAAATAAACTGTGGTACATTCAGACAATGGAATATTACTCAAGGTTGTAAAGAAAGGAGCTATCGAGCTAAAGGTGTGGATGAACCTCAAATGGTTATTACTAAGTGAAAGAAGCCAATCTGAAAAACCTATATACCGTATGATTCCAACTATATGACATTCTGGAAAAGGCAAAACCATGGAGACAGTAAAAGGATCAGTGGTTGCCAGGGGTTGGGGGGAAGGAGGGATGAATAGGTAGAGCATGGAGGATTTTTAGGGGAAGGAAGCCATTCTGTATAATACTATAATCGTGGATATCTGTCATTATACATTTGCCAAAACCCGCAGAACGTACCACACCAAGAGTGAACCCTAATGTAAACTATAGACTCTGGGTGATAATGATGTGTCAATGTACGTTCATCAAGTGTAAGAAATGTACCATTCTGGGGTGGGACGTTGACAGTGGGGGAGGCTGTGCATGTGTCGGGGGAGGGAGTATATGGGAATTCTTCATACTTTCCACTTTTAGGTTTTGCCTTGAACCTAAAACTGTTCTATAAAATAAATGTTGTTAGTTAGTAATAAAAAATCAATCATTTTCCAGTGTTAATAAGTTATTAGTAGCATATGCCAGCTCTTAGGCTTGAGGTCTTGCTGCTTTGCAAAATCTTTCCATAAATATTTTTATTTGTATCCATTAATAGTAAACGAATGCACACACAACCCTAAATGTTAAAATAAGCTAGTGAACAGCATGAATTAGTACAAGAATATCAACCCTAAGGAATGTTTCCAAGACAGACAACAAACATATTTTGGAGTGTTTTAGTATTGTATTGAATGGAACAACAATATACTTACAACTGGGAAACGTGAATTACCTTGGTGCGGAGGAGGGATATTATGTTTAATTTTTCTCCATCATCATGGTCTCCATTACTGTCATCATTCCTATCTTCTCCTGAGTACTCTTTCTGCACCAGACACCAGCCCTAGAGCTTTGCATGTGCTCTCCCAGGCAATTCTCACGCAATCCTGCGAGGTAGGCTCTCTCAGCCCTGTTTTACTGATGAGGAAACCGAGATACAGAGAGATGCTCTACTACTGAACACCTGCCAGTCTGCATTAGGAACCTGCAGGTACAATTTAGTTGGATATTTTTGAACAGATTTTTGTGTATGTGCGTGCCCAGGAGAATAATAGCCATTGTTTTCTAAAAATGTATCTGAAGCTCACTAATTTAGGGAAAGCCTTTATGTCGTGGTCATCTGGTCTGTCCATTCGATTTCCCACAAAAATAAGTGTCACTATCAGGTGGGTGTCACTATTTAGTGTCACCATCTAAACCAGATATCCATCTGCAAGTGAACTAGAAAGTCTTTAGCTAGGGACTATTGGCAGGGCTTGGGGTAGGAGTGAAATTCTCCTAAACAATTTGGAAACAAAGCAAACAAGATTGGCTACTGAGAGACTAAAATGTGATAATGTGATTAAGCATTGTGTCTACCAATGAGTTGCTGTAACTATGCCAAGTTAGGGAATACCCAAGACTCCAAATAAGGTGACCCAAGTATAATCTCAGAAACATAGGACTGGAATGTGACTTTTAATTTAGTATGTACAAGCCTAACCAATTATTTTGTATCATTTCTAAGGAAACACCTTCTGAACAAAAAGGTAAGAGAGGGCTAATGGTTCAGAAATTGGACATCTATACCCAAGACCTGGATCCTAGAACAGTTACATCATTATTCATTATAAATCCACATTTCTGTAGTCACCATTTATTAAGTGCTTACTGTATGATAAGCAGTTTACATACATTTCCCAAATAATCTTTAAAAAAAAAAACAACAAACCTTTAAAACAAGTTCTCTCTACTTTGCAGGTGGAAAAAAAGACTGATGTAGCTCATACAGCTAAGTATGTGGCAGAGCCAGGATTCAAACTGTAGTCTGTTTCACTCTAAGCACACACTCTTAAGCACGAGCCTGATTTTATACATCAAGCTTTTGTTAGCTGTGATAGCATGACTCTAACTCCCAGATGTGAAGACAGGCTTGAAATAGTGTCAAAATCAAGTTTCTGAATTTAAGGACCATATTCTGGACCTGATGAGCTGTCCATCGGCTATAAACACTATCTTGGGAGGTCTCCTGGCAGGCAGCTGGCTGACCTTGTCAAGTGATGTCTTTATCTTCCTGTGAACGTTTACTCAAACTTAAGCAGGAACTTCATAATTACGGCTGCAAAAGGATTATTTGAGAATGACTGAACTTACACCTTGGATGGGGATGATTTAGTATTAGCAAAAAGATAATGTAAGCAATTATAAGTGGCATCAAGTGGGGATATTAACTTCCACACTTTTTTTTTTCTAATTGGTAAACAAACTTTGAAACTCTTATGCAAAGTTGGCTTTAGTTGCGTTTATACTCTTCCTCCATCCTTTTTTCCTGTGTGCCCAGTTGTCATGTTAGGATGGATCAAAATCATTTCCTTGTCTAAGGACTTTGAATAATAATTGCAAAGAATTCCAAACTCTCAAATCTGAGCTTTAGTTCTCCAAAATTCAAACTTCACGTCGGGTCTTGATCAACCATATTGCTAAACTATAGCTACTTTCCAGATCTGTTCAAAGCCAGCATTTAAGAGGATTGCTTTCCTTCAGCGGGCTCTGCAAAATGACTGCCACCAGCTACTGATTACTAGGAATTGGTTTTGCATTATAGTTCTCATCTCTGTCTCATCTCTCTCTCTCTGTCTTTCCTATCTGTGTTCTATGTTTTGTGGGGCCAGTGGCTGGGCAGTGGGAAGGCACCGTTTATAATCTGCGGAGAAGAATGGTTTCCAGATTGGAGTTTAAAATAAAAGACTTTCTCTTCTCTCTTTCCATGTTGAGGAAATAGAGATTCCTCCTTATATCTGATATAAACAGTAATCATCTTTTTTGGCTGCAGGCACCTGGAAGCTCTCTGCTTGACTATTTCAGACTCACTCGAATGTAACTTACACATGCATATATCTGTCTATATTTAGAAAAGCATAATTGTATTCCCCACAAAGATTTAATTGTCTGGGTGGCTTAGCGGTTAACGGGACCAAAGATGCAGCTGTGGTGCCCATATGGTCAGTTCTTCTCACTCGGTTCCCAGGTCACAGAGGGAACCCCTCAGTCTCCACAGCCTGGAAAATGTGTTTATCTGAGGAGAAAGCAGGGGAGAACACAAGCTAACACGATTCTTGCTACAACAATCAGACCTCGTGCTTACTGATGACTGATCTCCAAATGAGGAGGGCAAAACATTGATAGATCTGGTCTCCTACCTTGTGTTTTAGTTTGAAGATTTGGGTAATATCCAGTCAGTGTGGCCCCTTATAGGCAGGAATATTTTCTGTATCATCAGAGCCGAATGTGGGACCAGAGCCAGGGTGGTTGTGGGACAAATTTTCTTCAGTGAATTAAAGTTATGAAAGTAAACCCAGGTATAAAGATAACGAGTCCCAATGCTGGACTTTAAATTTTAAAAAAAGAAGAAGAAGAAGAGGATGCATTGTGACTTTTAAACAGACTATTGACTTTTGCTGGGGTGCACAGCTCACATAGTGATCCAGAGTCTGAACCATAATTGTTCTTGTCATCCACACACTTGGCTACAGTCGATATCTTTTTATCATATACATTTTTAATCATGTATTAATAAACAAGAAGTTTGTATCTTATTGATGACGGGATTATCTTATTGACTAACCCCACAATTCTATGCATAGCTTCTGAAAATATCAACAAGGTCAAAATGTAAAGATCACGGAAAGTGCAGCAAAGACATGAATTAGACTTTTCTCCAACTCTTTGTATGTCTCTTGTGGAGAATGATTCTAAGAAGGGCGGAGGAATTTTGAAATTATTTATCAATTGAATAAATGATTCTGTCTAGACTAAAGAGAATAATAGAAATAAAAAACTCAAATTATTTTATTGCACTGGAATACTGAAAGTGTTTTTGCTTTATATACATTTTGGTTGTGACTAATTTGTTGCAATAAAATTTGATCTGGGCTGATTTAAGAGTTCTCAGTGAAGTTATAAGGAAATAAGGACCCTGGCTGTTGGCAAACAGAAAATATTCCACTTGGGAAAATGGACTTTACTTCACCACCTGCCAAAAGGATTAGGGTTTTCTCCTTCTGAAGCTGGGCTCTTCATATTATGATTCTTTCTCTCCCTCTCCCCATATACCTCTCTACTCTGCCATACCAACTTCCCCACTGTCAATTTAAAAACAAATTTGCCTATTTTATCTCAAAATGAGTTTATTCAGGAATAGCCAAAAGAATTGCAATTCCAGATGTGCATGCTATGGCAAACCATAGGCAAATTCGGAAAGCAAGGAGGGAAGCTGCTTGTATAGAGAAAAAGGAGGAATAGGGAGGGGCTGTTCAAAAGGAAAGTCCATTGTGGGAAAGTAACAGTTTGGAGCAGCAGTCGCTTCTCATTGGCTGAGTTGCAGCCTTTCTCACTGGCTGGGCTGTTGCCAGGTGGGGAGAGAAGTCTGCCTTCAATAGTAAAGTAGTTTTACTTCCTGTCCAAGATGCAAGCCTCCCTCTCTTCCTGTTTGGTGTAATTGATGATGTGTGATAGGGTGTGAGAGCTCCCCCTACAGGCCTTCCTGCCTCCAATTTAGTTAAGGTTCACTTAATTTCTATACCAACAAGGATGTTTATTCCTGGTGCAGGTTGCCCAGACACTGGGAGAATGAAAGCTACACAAGAAATAAGTAAAGAATCTCAGCATGATTCAGTTCAATTTGACAGACTCTCATGTACAGCCTACATCTTAACCATTCTTCTTTCTTCTTCACTTTTCATTAAAATCTCTAGTGTAAACCTAACAATGGTTCTTATGTCATCTTAAGTCACTGAGACACTGAAGGAAACATCTTTCTTTGGACCTGCCTCAGACACCTTCTTTACATGTCTGGCCTGTGAACTCTGTCTTCTCTCTTCCAACAAACCACGTTTTCACCCTGCCACGTGATCAGGGCGCTCTGAAAACTATTGACCCTTGGCTTTTATCTTTCTTTTTCTAAAAGTTCCCTTTAATCCCCTGCCACTCCTCAAACTTGTGTCTTTAGCATTCCTTCTGTAGTCTGGTTAATTGCACCAATGTCAATTTCTTGGTTTTGATAATGTGCTATGGTTACATCAGACGTTACCATTGGGGGAAGCTAAGTGATGGTATGTGGGACCTCTCTGTGCTGTTTTGCAACTTCTTTTCAGTCTATAGTTATTTCTAAATAATAAGATTTTTCAAAAAAATCAGATCTGCGCATGCTAAAAGCCAATCTCACCTCAGCTCATATTTACATGTTAATACAAATATTTCTGCACTCTCTGGACATTATCCTATAACTCCCAATTACTTTTTTGGTGGAGAGAGGTGTTGGGGGGGAGAAATTATCTTTTTTATTATAGGAGTTATCTCCTGTTTTGGAGTTTTAACCACTTTTGGAGAGGAGCTTTTGGGGGCAGGGTGGTAGAACGTGAGGGGACAGAAGGAGAAACAGACTTTAAGCAAAAGAATAAGAAAATGATTGCTTTTGGGCTAGACTGGAAGGAGATAATCAAAACCACAAATACCTTGAACATTCAGATAAAACAAAGTCCTGTCTTCTCACAATGTAATGTATTCAAATAGAATTAATACTCCTTCGGAGCTCTCATTTGCATTGGTTAAATATGATAATCATATCTTATGTATATAGTGATTTACACTTTTCAAAATTCACATTTATTATCTCTTTGATCTTCATAAAAATTCTGTGACACAAGCAAAGCAGCGATTATTATTCTTATTTAAATATGATCACAGATCAGAGAAGATGAGTGTACTTTCTTAGGAGAAGGTGAGACTAGAACCCACATTTTCCAATTCCTAGTCAAGTGCTCTTCCTAATTCACTGTGTTGTTAGGATATCCAGTTTGGACTTTATTTTTTCCTGGCTATGGAGCAAGAACCGTGGAAGTTGTTTACTTTGCTTTAAACTCTGCTTGGGGAAAAAGAATTACTTTAAATAGTAACAATATGCTGAAAAATCACAGGCTATGAATGTTACTTAATGGACTTTTTTTCTTTCTTGTATCACTCTGTGACTTTCTGTGTGTGAAGCTCTCTGGGTCTGTCTTTCCGGCTCTCTAGGTTTCTGGTAACATTCTTGACTCTCTTCTCCTCCACCTCTGGTATTCTCCTTCACCTTGGTTTAATTTAGAAATCAAGAGTGTTTTTATTTATTTATTTATTTATTTTTTTGCTGAGGGAAGATTTTCCCTGAGCTAACATCTGTGCCAATCTTCCTCTATTTCGTGTGTGGGTTACCACCATAGCATGACCACCAACGAGTAGTGTAGGTCTGAGCCTGGGAACTGAACATGGGCTGCTGAAGTGGAGCGTGCTGAACTTAACCCCTAGGCTGTGAGGCCAGCCCCATGAAGAGTGGTTTTTTTGTGTGTGTGTGAGGAAGACCAGCCCTGAGCTAACGTCTGTTGCTAGTCTTCCTCTTTTTGCTGAGGAAGACTGGCCCTGAGCTAATATCCGTGCCCCTTTCTCTACTTTTTATATGTGACACCGCCACGGCGTGGCTGACAGCAGTGCGTCGGCAGGCACCCGGGATCCGAACCGCGAACTCTGGGCTGCCAAGCATGAACTAAACCACTGCGCCACCAGGCCGGACCCCCCCATGAAGAGTGTTTTTATATTTTATTTTGCTTATTCAATAGAAGTTTGTAGTCACACTTCTTAATTTAGAGAGAGAATCTGGAAGATATTTTTCAATTTCTCTTTATTTAAAATAAGTCATTGATTTTTCTAAGTGGTCCTTTTTAGTCTTGTTTGTTAGCTTGTTTCTTGGTCCTGGATTCTATAGCCATTGAACAATTTCCCTAATCAATCAAGTTTTCTTTTTCCCAGAAAATTTCTTTTGGGTTTCAAAATTGATGTTCAAGATATTAAAATTTCAAATTCAAACTTCGTTTTTTCTTCAGCTCTTAAGATCAGCTTACATATATTATGTTATTTTTAAATCTGCAAATTTGATTAGTCACTTAGAAGAAGGTTTTCAAAAATGTTTATTCCCTTTTACAGACTTAATTGAATACCTCCAAGCATTTAAACAGATTATAAATGTATTGTATTTTTACATTTTACATTTAGATCTATGATCCATTTTGAGTTAATTTCTGCATAAGGTATGAGATTTAGGTTGAGATTAATTTTTTTTTGGCCCATACTTGTCTAATTGCTCTAATGTCATTTGTTGAAAGGACCATGTTTTCTCCATTGAATTGGCTTTGCATCTTTGTCAAAATTGATGGGCCCTATTTGTGTGGGTCTGTTTCTGGATTCTCCATTTTCTTCCATTAATCTGTATGTCTACCTCTCTGTCAATACCCTCAGTCTTGATTACTGTAGCTATATATGAAATCTAAAAATCAGGAGATGTGATTCTTTCAACTTTATTCTTATTTTTCAAAATCTTTTTGCTAGTCTACATTCTTTCCTTTCCATATAATTTTAGAAATGAGTTGTCTCTATCTGCAAAGAATCCTGCTGGCATTTTGATAGGAATTATATTAAACCTATAGATCAATTTTGGGGGAATTAACAAGTTTCCTCTGCTGGGTCTTCAAATCCATGAACAAGATGTGTCTTTCCATTCATTTTGGTTTCCTTTGGTTTCTTTAATCACCTTTTTGTAGTTTTTAGCATAGTGATCCTATATGTGCTTTATTCGATTTATGCCTGAGCATTTCTTTTTTCTTTGAGCTATTTTAAATATTATTATTGTTTTCAGTTTTAGTTTCCAATTGTTCATTGTTAGTATACAGAAATATGATTGATTTTGCATATTAACTTTGTATCTGCAACTTTGCTGGACTCACTTATGAGTTGTAGAACTTTTCCTTTATAAATTCCTTGGGATTTTCTACATAGACAATCATGTTGTCTGCAAATAATTTTATTTCTTCCTTTCCAATCTGTATGTCTTTTATTTCTTTTTCTTGCTTATTGAATAGGTAAGGACTTCCAGTAGCCCCAACCAAGTTTCAATGTTCACTTCTTTTTGTCCAAAATAATGTATATTTTCTGATCTCATAAGTTTTAAAGCTGTGTCTTACAAGTTTCATCTTATGAGAATTTACCTTTTCTCCTTTAAGAGCATATTTTTTTATTTTTGGTTTCCAACCAGTAAGGCACCAGAGGAGACCAGCTAAGACTCTGTTCATTAACTTTAAACAATTTAAATACCCCTACTTCCCACAAATACTGAAGCCATGCTAAAATCCTTTCAATAAACACAAATGATCCTAATAAGTCAACAAAGACTCTATAATTCCCATTAGTTTGGTAAGTTTCAAATGAAGACGTTACTTTATCTTCTAAGAAGGCTACAATATTATAGTCTTTTTTTTTTCAATTTTGTTACAGATAAGACACCTGTTATGTCACAGAATATAGCTAGAATGGTTAAAGTAATTGAATCACCCTCAAGTAAAACAGAGTATGGTGGAACCACCATTTGGAGATGATCAGAGCCCCAAGTTGGCAGACCAATAGTTAAGCAACTAGGGTGGACTTTAAAGATCAGATTCTAACTCTATGACCCAGCTATTCCACTACTGGGTATTTATCCAAAGAACAAGAAATCAATAATTCCAAAAGATATATTCACTCCTATATTCATTGCAGCATTCATTATTCACAATAGCCAAGACGTGGAAGCAACCCAAGTGCCTATCAAGGGATGAATGGATAAAGAAGATGTAGTATGTATATACAATGGATACTACTCAGCCATAAAAAAGACAAAATTCTGCCATTTGTGACAACATGGACGGATCTTGAGGGTGTTATCCTAAGCGAAATAAGTCAGACAGAGAAAGACAAACACCATATGATTTCACTCATATGTGGAAGATAAACAAACACATAGGTAAGGAGAACAGATTAGGGGTTACCAGAGGAGAAGGGGGTGGAGGGAGGGTGAAAGGGGTAAAGGGGCACATGTGTATGGTGACAGATGAAAACTATACTGTTGGTGGTGAACACAATGCAGTCTAAACAGAAACTGAAACATAATGATGTACACCTGAAATTTACACAATGCTGTAAGCCAATATGACCTCAATAAAATAATTTTTAAAAAAATCAGATACTAGCCTCCAACCTGTCAAAAAGCCAAAAGCATCCATTCCTTAAGACTGAGATAGAGGTGGGTTACTGTAACAGAGAACTGGGCATAGTGGAATAAGTTGGAACACCAGTCTTCAGGACTGGAGTGCCAGCAATCAGAATGACTCCAGTGGCAATTCTGGATTCCATGGTATTGGGCAAAGCTCTTGCTTAAAGTCAAGACTGACCTTCAGATAGTGAAGTAGGACTTAGTGGTGGGCTGGGAGTGACTTCTATTGTCGGGGGGAGGACGGATGAATGGCTATGAACTGCACAGATTTTGATAGCACAAAACATGAGTGAAAAGTTTCAGTCATCTTCACTTTTTTTCTTCCCCTCTGCAGAAGAGTCATTTTCTTCTTATTTCAAAATCGACTTCTAAATTAGAGATGTTTATATTTGAAATAAGTCTTATTAGCTTCAAATATGTTGATTTATGGAACTAGTTCTACTGATCAAATAGAGTAAAAATTTATAGGGTTGATTAGCTTCTCCATTGTTGCTTCCAGACGATGGGTCTCTTTCATTATTGGTATTTCTATGAATACCGTTTTCTTGAGGAAGGAAAGTGTTTAATCACTCAGTAGGTATTTTGGAAACATATAGAGAGCTAATCTTGGTAGAACATCAGGTATTTCATTTACCTGATTTCCTTACTAGCTGCAGCCTGAGCATCATTTTGGACAGATTCTTGGACCGAATCTCCTTAACAAGAGCTCTCAGATCATGAAAAAACAATTTATCTCTCCCATATATTACTTCATATTAGGTCATGACTCAGTCTTAATTATGTTCTCATTTTAGGTACAGGTGTAGACTTGCCAGGATAGAAAGGAATGTGATAAAATGGATGGAACAGATAATCCATTCTAGTGGTTCTGTAATTCTGCTCAGATTTCCTTTTGCCATATCACTCATCCAGTGGTGTGCTTGAAACACATGATCATTTACCACAGATTAGCTCTCTATAGGTTTCCAAAATACCTCCTGGGTGATTAAATATTTTCCTTGCTCAAGAAAAAGGTGTTTGTAGAAATGCAAAAAATATATCAAAATCTCTTTCTGAATTCAAGTCACTCACATAACTGGTTTGGCTCTTACAACCTCCTAAAGGTCACCTGTGTGGTTATTTGCATTCATTGTGCCATCAACAAATATAAATTAAGCCACCTGCAAGAAAAGGAACTTTAAATTTAGGCAATGGGCATAGACTGGGCCCAAAGGATCCATTTCCACTAAACGAGGCTATAAAAACTAAACATGACCTAAGCATTCTTCTGCCCTCCAAAACAAGGCTCAGGATGACTGTAAAGCCAAGAAAACATACTACCCAGAAGAAAACAAAGGACAGGATAAACACTTACTCATTCCATCATTTCTTGGTACTACAAAGCACAGATAAAATTCAGATTTGGGAAAAAAAAACACTGGTCTGATGCAGTAGCTTTTCTTGCATTTCTCAGATGGTATTACTGTCAGAGATTTACGCACACATACACACACATATCATTTTCACAGTAAAATATCATCTCTAAGATGTATTGGCTGTAAGCACAATTCCAAAAGACACAAAATAAGAGCATCCAAAGGGTCATTACTTAGATATACTACAGCATGCCTTTCTATTCAGTGCAGAATCTTGGTGTATAAATGTAGACGGTGGAGCCTCTCCACTACTTTGTTCTAGTAAATTAATATGAAATTGCCTGTGGTGATCCCATTGGGTAAGATGGTATAGCACAGAGTTTGAATCAGCTGAAAACCAACTTGGTGGCAGTGGGAAAAAATAAGGCATTACTAGATATCTGGTATTGTGTCATTTATTGCCTTTATTCTTTTTGGGGAATAGTATGGGCTCTTTGTCATAACTGGGCTCTTGGAATTTTTGAAGAGCTTTGTGGTTGCCTTTATATTAATTAACCGTGAAAAGGAAAGTGCCCTGAATATTTTCCTATCATTGAAAAGTTAGATCAGTTTACTTAGTCTAAGACCAAACTAAAATTCTGTATATCAACATTTCCCAAAGAAACGTTAGCAGAAACATTGTTTTAAACACAGTTTAAAAGGTTGCTTTATGTGATGGCTTTGCAATGCCTGTAATAGGCTAAGATATAATAAGAATCTCCTAGAGGGAGACACAGCAGTCAGTCTTTCTCAAACTTGCTTGAGCATAGAATCCTTCTCTTATGGAGGATCTTACTTGACAAGTGTTTTGCAGAGCACATGAGTAAAACACTGCTTCAAATGATTTCAACAGGAGCATCATTAAAGCCAGGAGATCTCGTCTCTACCCCTTGCTACTAGCCCCAGGTGATTGGTGGCAGGGACCACACTGAATGTGACTTTGTTCCTTTTGTTTTCTATACAATGAAAGGACTGGTACACTAGTTGCTCTGTTTGATTTGATCTTACAGAGGGTGGTAAGTCATTCTGACCAAACCTACACACCCATTATGGGACCAATTTTGGGGACTCAAAATAGGTGGTCAGCCATTATTTGGTTGATTCTGAAACAGAAATTGTGGTGGTAATTGGTCTCAATGTAAAATTTTGATGGGGGAAAGTCTTGAAATTTTGTGCTATTGTATTTCTTTTCTTTTTTATTTGTTTACTATCAGGGATTCATATATGAGGTTTTACTCTGTGTGTGTATGTCTGTGTGAGTAAACCCTTGGTAAAAACACCATCTGAGATAAATTGATTATAGAAATTATTCTGAACTGAAGAAATTCTGTTATTTCACTAGACCAATATAAAATCTCAGTATGTATAGAATTAATATGAATAGTAAATATCTATATATTTCTTCATACATATATATATATATATATATATATATATTTCAAGTATTCTGAGATAAAAACAATTCTTTTGTACCTCCCAAACTAATCAGATGGACATTTCATAACGGTAATTCAATCCAGTCTGCAAATTCAGATTAAAACATGACTTGTTTCAGTTAAAAAAAAAGTAAATTCAGTTATCTGGCATTCTGTAGATAATTTTATAGACCTAAAATGTCACTTTTCAGCCAGTTAGTTTTCTAGAGCATAGCCAGAATCTGTGCCAACTTCTTTGAGCACACCTAATGAATAAAGACTGTTGTGATGTGCTGTTTGTAGGAGAATCCAAATGGAGTGGCAGAAGTAGAAGTCATTCTGTCAAAGAGATGGTTGAGTCAGTTAAGTAGAGAGTTTGATTAATCTTTTTTCCTGCTCAATTGATGAGTTGGTTGGTATCTTCTAGCTTCAGTCTTTGTGTGTTTTGAGGAAGTACAAATTTTGAAGAACACGCAAAAAGGACAAATCTAAGTAATGCAAATTAATGGTGCTCAGGAGGTGCTGAATTGAAGGGGGACATTTCTGGGGGAAGGAGTCATGGTAGGGAGGTGCCTCCTCCCACCTTGTCTCCCTCCCTCTTTGTTTCCTTGACACAAAGTACCTTTTGGTTAGAGTTTAGGAGAAAAGTGAGGACAAGCCTTAGTGGGAAGTTAGGGGAGGCATGCTCTAGTCATTTGCAAAAGGAAGAAGCCTGCTAAGTGAAAAGCAAATGAATGCAGATGACAAGCCAGTGAGTTTGGCTCGAGTAAGTTCCAGAAAACAACCAGAGTGTGATAGTTTGAGGATGGGAGGCCTTCAAGCATATATTGATACTTTTATATTTCATTTGATGGATGATGGGCAAAGTAACTTGAAGTTTTGGTATGTAAGTTCATACTATATAGCTATATTTATCTATCAATCTATAGATCAATATACATATTGTTTATAGATATATAAAGACATATTGCATATATATAGATGAATCACAGATGTATTTATAGATAGATATACACATTATCTATATACACATCTCTCTATATATCTATACATTATATATCGATATATTATATATAGGTATAAACAGATAGATAGATGCACATATTGTATAGCACATTTATATATGAATTCTACTAACAAAAGGGTTATAGGGGATTGGCTGGATTGCCATAGAAGGGAAAAGTAAGAACAAATTATATTTATTGAATTGATTTTTGTTAGAGGAATTATCTTCCTATGAATATGAAATTTTTTAAATTAATACTTATAGATTAAAATTCTAATAGTAGCCATTATGGACTCAGTTGTATCCCCACAAAATTCATTTGTAGAACCCCTAGCACTCAATGTGACAGTATCTGGAGATAGGGGCTTTACAGAGGTAATCAAGGTGAAATGAAGTCATAAGGGTAGGGCCCTAATTGTATACAAGTGTCCTTATAAAAAGAGGAAGAGACACCAGAGATCTCTCTCCCTCCATGCTCACAGAGAGGAGACCACGCTAGGACACAGTGGTGAGATGGTGGCTGTCTATAAGCCAGAAAGACAGATCTTACCAGAAAACCATCTGAGGGCACCTTAATCTTGGACTTCCAGCCTCCAGAACTGTGAGAAAATAGATTTCTATTCAGCCACCCAGTCTGTGGTATTATTTTATGGTAGCCTGGGCAGACTAATACAGTAACCATTACTATATATTCTTTCCCCTCCCCTTTCTATATCATTCCTTAGTATACCTGACCCCTCTTGAATTTTTTTTCTTTTTTTGTGAGGAAGACCAGCCCTGAGCTAACATCCGTTGCTAATCTTCCTCTTTTTGCTGAGGAAGACTGGCCCTGGGCTAACATCTGTGCCCATCTTCCTCCACTTTATATGGGACGCCGCCACAGCATGGCTGACAAGCAGCGCGATGGCAGGTGCCCGGGATCCGAACCGGCGAACCCCAGGCTGCCAAGCGCGAACTAAACCACTGTGCCACTGGGCCGACCCCTTACTTGAATTTTTAATACACCAAGAAGGATAGCAATTGAAGTCTCCACTAAGAGTAACAGAGTTTCATGAACTCTTCCCACTTAAGAGACTGCATATTTGGCATTAGTGATGCCACCATAAGTGTCGAGCAGCCATCTGAACAATAAGAACATTTTTAACATCTTAAGAGCTCAAGCAGAACATATCTTTCGGGGCACTTGAAACACTTCTGTTGCTAGAGAAAGTTATTAAACATGGGCACTCAGCTCAAGGACACTACAGCCTAGATCTCTCAATATCCTTCAAATAAGTTTCCTTGAGAAATTTGACACATTTGGGGATATTCTATAGACAGTTCTGATACATATTTGCTTCTGAAATGCAAGGTGGAAGCAAAAACCAACAGGTCTACTCCAGTCCACGACTAGCACTTTTCATTCCCTTCATGGACAGAGGCATGTCTGGCTAATGACGACAGGACAGCCTCTGGCCAAGTGTCACCTAGGTGCCCATCATGTGAAGTGAAGCTACCCAGGCACCGCATTATTGAATATAACCTACCCTCTTTTGGCATTGAATATTTTTGTCCCAACCTTCAATAGTCTCAATAGTATATCCTAAAGGACATCCAGGGGTCAGAATCAACTCTAGCACCCTGCTGGTGGAATGGAATCATCACAAAACTGAGGGGAAAAATACCCTTGAATTCATTGGGCAGTTTCCACGGCATAGGTAAGTGTGGGGAAAAAGCATCAGCTACAAGCTACTAGTAGCTACAAACATTGTAATTACTGAGTATAAACTACTGGACAAAGATAAAAACTAATGTCCCTTTGGAAAGTCCAACAGAACTTGACCTTATACTAATGGCCACCCTCCTCTTAAAAAAAAAATCCCAGACACCAGTGTGTGAATGCTTACAAAAAAAAATTAATGGCTTGATTTTATTTGATGCTGGTTTCCTATGAAAATAGCTTCTAGTACCACTGGTTCTGCACTTATTCTACCACCGTTGTATGCGTGCATGTGAACACACACGTATACTCCTACAGAGTTTGCCTCTCAAAGCTCAGGATGTTTAAACAACTGTCCTTATTTTGAAAACTTTATGGTAACCGTGTGCAAATTTCTCCACAACTGTAACCAATACCAGTCATATAAATTTTCCAGGTCCAGAGGAAGTCAGGCTTCAGTGACAGCAAAACGATGCAAGACATCAAGTGGGCCCCATCACGAGGTCTAGAGGCAGATGTGGTAGGAAGTTGTGACGCTAGTTTCTTGGTTTCTCAAACTCACCTACACTACCCACACCAGGATCGGGTAGATTTTTGTTAAAATGCAGGTTCCAAATTCCCCGAATTTGCATTTAACAGGCTCCCCAGTTGATTACTGTGCACGCGGAAGCTCAATAGCTCTTTTTAAAAGGCGGAGAGACATATCCCTCCGCCACAACAGGAAGCAGAGGAGTGGGTTCATGTTGGGGCTCCGTGAGTGCTGATTGAACTGAATTGATGACCTCTCTTCCCTTTGTGTCTATGTGGGAAAATGATCATCTTTGAGAAGTAAGTCAACTTTTTCCCCACTCTGCAAAAAACATCCCCACACCAGAACACAACAGCAAGCTTCTCATGACAGGCTGAGCAACACAGAAGTTTAACCTTTTCACTAAGGTAGAAATTACTCACCTTAAAAGTGGAAAGATGGGCCAGCCCTGTGGCCTAGTGGTTAAGTTCCACGTGCTCTGCTTTGGTGGCCCAAGTTCGTGAGTTTGGATCCCGGGCATGGACATACACTACTCATCAGCCATGCTGTGGCAGGGACCCATATACAAAATAGAGGAGGACTGGCACGGATGTTAGCTCAGGGCTAATCTTCCTCAAGCCAAAAAAAAAAAAAAAAAGAGGAAGATTGGCAATGGGTGTTAGCTCAGGGTGAATCTTCCTCAGCAAAAAAAAAAAAAAAAAGAGGAAAGAAAATGCTGCTTCATTTGTACCCTCTCCTTATCCTCTCACGTCTTTATTCTCAGTTCCAACCTGCACCAGAATATTCAGATCATCTCCCTTCTATCTCCTAGCCAGAGCCACTCACAGGAAAGGAAGAGTCCTAATAGTGCCATGTTATTCTGAGCTCCCATTTTCTCCCACCTGCATTATTTTAACTTCAAGTCTGTCACCAAATCTCATGAAACTGTGAATGAGAAGGAAACGCCTCTTTCTGGCCTGGGAGGTGCAGCACATGCTGCCAATGGCTTTCCCAGATTGCCTTGGTTCACCTGAGTTTACCTACAGGTGCAGAAAACACTGCCCAGCACTCAGTCAGCTTCCCACCTGACCTGTGTCTCTCTTCTCTGGCTCCGTGGAGCTTGCTCCCCTGTAAGAACAAGCAACCTGGAAGTGTGCACATGTGACTGTGCCCCTGGGGGCAACTCTCAACCAATGAGGGATGAGAGTCCATGGGCAAATGCCCCGACCATGCCAGTCCTCCTGATTCCGAGTGTTCCTCAAGGTTTCTAGTGAGTCCCAGTGGGATTGGATGCCAGTTGTCCACGGAGGTAACTTGCTCTCTCATGCACCGTCTGTTGACATTTCTCCCTTCTCTGTTCACATGTGCTTCCTGGAATCACTTTTCAATAAACTACCTGTGCCCAAGGCCTTATCTCGGGGTCTGCTTCAGGGGCCCCAAACCAAGACAAATACCACGCTCATTAATCAAACTGCATCTCTGCTTATCAAAGGGGCCATAAACTGGTTACTCATGGAGTGTTTGCTTTGCACAATGTTTTAAACAAGACTTAAGTGATTTCATAAATCATATTCTCACAGAAATTCAGATTTCTTTAAATGTTGGTATAGTTACCTCCACTGGGCCCACATCCCCCAGAGCAGCCTACTGGTGCTGGGGGTGACTAGCCTTTTTAGACTGGCCCTGCACTTTGCAGCTTACCCCAGGCGTGACCACTTACTCTAGGAATGCAGCTGTACGTGTATGTCCACTCTGCTCCCCTTCCTCATGTACACAATCTGCCAGGCCCCAGTAGGCATTGGGTCAATAATGGGCAATGGGCTAATGTGCTTTGCCACTGATAAATAGAGGGGAATAAATGTACTGAGACAGTTTGGGGTCATTCCTTCCTTGGTGCTTTTGGTTATTGTGAACAGCTGTTGCAATCTCAGTGCAGAGGTGAAAAAAGCTCATAAGCTTCTTTCCTACCTCATTCCTGGAGCCGTGGTTCCATGACCAGTGGGAACCCCACTTCCTGAAAGTTCTTGGGAAGGAGCACATAAAAGTGAAGGCCTGTAGGACCTACGCTGGCCTGACACTAGGCCCGTGCTGTTGACCAGTTCCATATCTGACCATGTCCAGGCCAGGGCTGTCTGGGGGTTGTTTCCTGCATGAGACAGCATGAGAAAATGAGCATGAGAGGTCCTTCAGACTGAGAAGATCCAACTCCAGTTTTCTCTGGTCTAGGATCTCTTCTTATTTTTTTCTTTACTAGAGATGGCAGTTAGAGGGATGTAAGAAGCCATGAAAATCAGGCTGAATCTTAGAATGAGTTCCATTTACAAGCTTCAACAATAACTTTGTGTGTAGGGAGTGGGGACCTCAGAGAACCTCTCTGTTCCTTGGTATTTTAATTTGGCCAAAAGTGATAATCATCATATTTAGTGACCTCGCGGGTGCCCTGCACATGAATGAGGCCATGTGAGAAAATTATCACGTGCTGTGGTAATGTTAATCCTAGTTTTACTTATTTTAAGCTTCTCATTTCTCTTTAAGGAAAAATTTGCTAAATGGAAAGACCTAGTACTACAGAGGATAGAGAAGGAAAAAAAAAGCAGTTATAGGGGCCGCCCGGTGGCGCAGCGGTTTAGTTCGCGCTTGGCAACCCGGGGTTCGCGAGTTCGGATCCCGGGCGCCCGCGGATGCACTGTTTGTCAGCCATGCTGTGACGGCATCCCACATAAAGTAGAGGAAGATGGGCACGGATGTTAGCCCAGGGCCGGTCTTCCTCAGCAAAAAGGGGAGGATTGGGAACGGATGTTAGCTCAGGGCTGATCCTCCCCACAAAAAAAAAAAAAAAAAAAAAAAGCAGTTATCATAAAACTTTAGCAAAGGAAATATAAAATTTACAGAGTGATAGAAGGGACCCTATTATGTCCACTCGTGAAATACTATATCCTCTTTATCATTTCACTCAGCCCTTTTTTTGAAGCATGAATACAGCTTAATTTGGGAACTATATATCCATTCCAAATTCCCCTTTCCTAAACGATTATAGTTAATGAAACAAATGAAAATTGTCTATGGCTACTTACATATAGTAGATGCTAAAAGATATGCTTGAAGGAAGGAAGAAAGGAAAGAAAGATTTTTCATTCATTTTGATTTTAGAATGATATAACTATTACTATTTTATTTTATTGAAGTCACACTGGTTTACAATGTTGTGTAAATTTCAGGTGTATATCATTATATTTTGGCTTCTGTATAGACTGCTTTGTATTCACTACCAAAAGTCTAGTTTCCTTCCATCACCATACACCTGTGCCCCTTTACTCCAATGATAATATAGTAGAGGTAGAGAGGTTGGAAACAATGGAAGAGGGTTAGGAATATGCCCTTAAATGCTCTGACACTCAAAATCATTTCTCTTCACTTATCAACCAACAAGTGTCATTAACCCCCACTGCACCCAACACGGGTAGAGTCAAAAACATGTAAGACAGAGGGGCCAACCTGGTGATGTAGTGGTTAAGTTCAAGCGCTCCACTGTTCACAGGTTTGGATCCCGAGCGTGGACCTACACACCTCTCATCAAGCCATGCTGTGGCGGCATTCCTCATATAAAATAAAGGAAGATTGACAGAGATTTTAGCTCAGGGACAATCTTCCTTAAGCAAAAAAAAAAAAAAAAAAAAACCATGTAAGACATGGCCACTTACATGAAACAGTTTAAAATCTAGATGGAGAATCACAGCAAACAAATACACATATACATACATGAAATAATTACAAATGAGGAGGTACAAACTCTGGGTTATGACCATATAACAGACATTCCGCAAAGAGAGAGGTCACTGGGGACTGATACAGTCAGAGAAGCCTTCTGAAGGAGATGGTTCTGGAATTGGGCTTTCAGGTGAACTTGCTCCATCCCCATCTATTCCTCACATTAGCCCTGTGAGGTTAATCTCCTTTCATAAATGAGGAAACAGCTCAGGCAGATTAAGTCACTCACCAAGATCATACAAGTGAGGCCTATCGAACTGCAGAGTTCCCTTCTCCACACAGAGTGTCTTTTCTGTAATGTCAGGATTGTTGCAATAAGAGGATAAAAGCCAAAGCGGGTGTTTTCCGGTCTAGCCCCTGCCCCATGGAAGTCTCATTGCCGCCGTTCCTCCATACGTCCTATGCTCCAGCCACACCTTGAGTTTTAGGAAGGGACCTAGCAGGAAACGCGTGACACACTCAAATGAATTTAACTGAAAATAGCTTAATGAGGAATTATTTTCAGAAAAGTGGGCAATTAGGGTGAACCAGCAAAGCTGGTGGGGCACCCAGAACTAGCAACAGCAGGGAGCATTGTTACTCCAAGACTGAAGAGGCTGAAGGAATAAGTGGAGATACTGATGTCTGGAGAATGCTGGAGCTATGAAGGGGTCAGGTCACAGAAGCTGTAGCGTTGCACAGGAACTGTCAAAACCCCAGTGAGAAGAAATACCCCAACTTCTCTCTCCGTGTGCCCTTGCGTCTCCTTCTACTGTCTTCCGTTCGTCAAACCTCTGGAAAACAGAGGGCAAGGGAGTCTAAGTGATGTAGTCCATAGAGGTCAACCTCCCAGACAAGGGAAGGACAGAGAATAGGTTTTAGGGGCAAAAAGAGATACAAAATCTCCTGCCTGGGCAAACGCTGCTGCCACCCAGCTCTTCATTGCCTGCCTAACTCCTCTTCATTCTTTAAGACTCAGGTCAAGGACCACCAACCCTGGGCAGCCATCGATTACCCACAGCCTGAGTCAGGAGCCTCTTCTCTGTGCTTTCACAGTCTCCTTTCTTATTGCCCCTATCATGTGGTTGGAATGGATCCCGAGCAAGCCAGAGGTACTAGGGGTTGAGGAAAATCACTACCCTAATTCAACCTAATGTACGCAAGGGGGCTGATCAATTTGAGTGCTCAATGACAAGCATGTATTTCCTAAATTTTTAGTTTTGATTTAATTTTAAACTTGGAGAAAAGTTGCCAGAAAAATTCAAGGAACTCCCATGTTCCCTTTTTTCCCAGATTCATGAATTAACCTTTTGCCCCATTTGTGTTATCATTCTCTCTCTTTCTCTCATTCTCTCTCTGTATATAGACACACATATATACACACACACACATCTATATGTGAAATTCCCCTATATTATTTGAAAGTTGGAACAATTGCATTCGTTTATCTCTAACTACTTCAGAGTGTATTTCCTAAGAAAAAGATATTCTCTCATATACTTAGAACACAATAATCACAACCAGGAAATTTAACATTGGTACAATGGTATTATCTAGTTCACAGTCCATTTTCAAATTTTGTCAATTGTGCCAATAATGTCCTTAATTGAGCTGTCCCCCTCCCTCTCCCAGTCCAGAATCCAACACAGGATCATGCATTGCAGTTAGTGGTCATTTTTCTTTAGTCTCCTTTAATCCGGAACACTTCCTGTGCCTTTCTCTGTCTTGACCTTGACATTTTTGAAGCATATGGTATACTAATTTTGTAGAATGTCCTGCAATAGGGCTTTATCTGGTGTTCCCACACGATTGGGTTTAGCTTGTCCATTTTGGGCAGGTGTACCACAGAAGGGATGTTGTGTCCTTCTCAACACCTCATTGAATGATGTCAGTCTGTTGTGATATTGGTGACGTTAATCCTGATCATTAGTTAAGGTGTGTCTGCCAGGTGTCTTTATTATTAAAACTTACTATTTTAAATTTAGAAATAATTTGTGGAAGATCCTTTGAGACTATGTAAGTAACTCGTTCCTCATCAAATCCCAACTATTTTTTGAAAAGGAAAAGAGGACAATTCCCTCGATATAGGGGCAAAAAAGGAAGTGACACTAACATCCAATCACTGTTAATCTCCTGCCATTGGTGCCACAGCAGGTCATTCTCACTGTCTAGAGTTCTCCCTTTTGAATCACAGCTTATCTCTGCTAAAGCTTGTAGTAGAGGAAAATTGAAGGGTTTGATTTGAGTCTCAATAAAAGAGCAAACCAACCCCAGCAGCACCTCCTTGGGATTAGGGCTCAGTCCTTTTATAATTCTCCCGTCTCCTCCCATCATGAGAAGCAAGGATCCCTTCCTGCCTGTTCCAACGTAACTAAGTGTACATCAAAAGCGAGCAGGGTTTCCACTGGCTTATTTACTTCTGAGGTCTGAGCATAGAAGGATAGCCTAATTATTATTGACCCGAGTCATTTTTCTTGCTTAGGAAACGATTTAATAGTATTAGGAGCTGAAGTCTGGCAAAATTGGAAACCAAAATAATCTTGTCCTCAGACCTTGAAGACTAATGCAAGGTTAATGTCTCTGCCTCTTAAAAAAATTGCAAGTATTTATAGGGTTTTAAACTGGTACTTGCTTTCCTTTCTGTACCTTCTATAATAAGATAACCACAACGAGGACTTAAATCACCTGTAAACTACCGCATTGTAGCTGTTTGTTCAGTTACCTGTCCCACACTAGAATGGGATCTTGCTAAGGCCAGGACCGTGTACCATTGATTTACGTGTGCATTTCCATCTGTCTATCTTCTTGCACAGCACATCACGCGTACCCAGGTTTAGCTGAATAAATAAATGAATTAAATGGCCCCAGTACTAAAAATGACTCTTCCCTGCAGTCTGTTTCCTTTATTAAAATATTTCAAACTGAGAGCAAAAGGAATTTAGTTTGAATCTATTCTTTTTTTATTTTTTTGGATGTAGAAAGTTATAAAATTTTATTGAAAAATGTTTAAGGAAATCTAAATAAATGTACAGACAGCACTTTACAGAAAAAATGTCTTTATATGTTTTAATACTTTTTATTTGAAAGAGTTTAAGATTTTCAAGGTGTCAAAATGATACAGGGAGTTCCTGTGTACCCTTCATCCAGCTCCCCACACTGATCACATCTGATATATTAGAGCACATTTGTCTGAACCAGGAAATTGATTTTGCTACAATACTAATAACTCAATGACAGACCACATTCTCTTTTTTTCTTACTGGAAAAGATTTGCCCTGAGCTGACATCTGTTGCCAAACTTCTCCCCCCTTTTTTTCCTCCCCAAAGCCCCAGCACATGGTAGTATATCTTAGTTGTAAGTCCTTCTAGTTCTTCTATGTGAGCCACTGCCACAGCATGGCTACTGACAGACAAGTGGTGTGGTTACATGACCGGGGAATGAACTCGGGCTGCTGAAGAGGTGAGAGCACTGAACTTTAACCACTAGGCCTTCAGGGCTGGCTCAACCACAGACCATATTCTTATTTGGGATTCACAAGTTTTTGTAAGCACTTTGTTTATAGTTCTAAGAAATTTTATCCCATGTATAGTTTTATGTAACCATCATTACAATCAGAATACAAAACTGTTCCATCAACACAAAGAAGATCTCTCATGTTACCACTTTATAGTCACACCTACACTCCTGCAAGACTTACATCTGGAAACCCGTGATATGTTCTCTATAATTTTGTCACTTTGAGAATATTAGATAAATGGGATTACACAGTATGTTACATTTTGTGATTGGCATTGTTTTCACTCAACACAATGCCCTTAGGATCCATTCAGGGCTCTGCTCTGAGTCTCTTTCACATTCTTGTCTGCACAGCTTCTCTAGAAGATTTCGTCTGGTCCCATGGCTTTAAATGGCAACTCTATAACGATGACTTCTAAATGTGTATTTCCAGGTTCCTGGAAATCCAGTCTTGGATATTCAGAAGCCTACTTTGTGACTTCAGGGCTGTTTAATACACACCTCAAAACTAACCTGGCTAAAACAATTTTTCCCCTCAAACTCACAAAAGATTAGAGAAAGCCCCAATCTTTTTCATTTCAATACCCACTATTTGCCAAAGAGTGCGAGACAAATATTGAGGAGCATGCTTTGGTGTTTCTGTTTCTTTTACTTTTCTCCTTAAATTCATTAGTAGTTCTGTTGATTCCACCTACAACCATGTCTTGAGTTTGGATGCATTTATTCTCTCTGGGAGAGGGGATAAAGCAAAGGATAAGAGCTTGGGCTCTGGGTTCAAACTCTGAGTTTCTTGCTAGGTATGGGACCTTAGTTCAGTTGCTCAGTCTCTCTATACCTCAGTTCACTTATTGTAAAATGGGGACAAAATAGCACCCACTTCATGGAGTCGTTGTAAGAATTAATCGAGTTAGAGTATGAGCATTTTTGATGATCACTGGTACATAGTAAACACTCAAAAAATATTAGCTGTTGTTAGCCATTTGTTCACAAATGCTATAAAGTGGCTATTATGTGATAGGCACTGGGGAGACAGCAAGAAATAGAGCAGAAGTTCTTGCCTTAGGGAGCATACATTCTAATGGGCTGGGGGAGGTGGTGATAGAAATGAGTAAATATACATAACAGCTGTGGTTACTATAAAAGTGAGGCACTCTGATCTTTCTTTAAGAGAACCAGCTATGAGGAACATAGGGAGCTGATGGCTTCCACCTGTCATACCTTTGGACCACCCCCCCAACCCCCCGCCCCGTGTTCACACTGAGACTTCTGCCCACAGGCTGATCCTAAACAGAGTGACTGAGCAGAGATGCTTCAGCCTAGTCATTTCTGCTCAAATGGGACTCCTCTAATGGGTCGTCTTTCCTCCAGGGCCTCCCACCAGCTTGGCCAAGACTTTCTCAGAGATGTACTGCAATCTGAGGCCCTCCCTACCTGCTCCTCCTCCCCAATCTTCCCCCCTTTCCCTTCTCCTTTCATAGCTGTCACACCTGCATTGCAGTCTGAAGGCTCTGCCCACTTATTCCTCCTCCCTCTCCCCTTTACCCTTCTAAGGCATTTCCCCCAGTAAATCTCTTGTGCATCTAAATCCATCTTGGCATCTGCTTCTTGGAAGATACAAACTCACTCAGTGGGAAAAAGAAAAATAAAATAAGGTCAGGAAGATAGAAAGTGACCGGAGATAAACGGGATATTTATTGAATGCCTTTCTAATCAGATTGGTAGAATCTATTAATTTGTGAGTGAGCGAGGTGTGCAAATATCTGGAGGGAGTATGCTCCAGGTAGAGTGCAGAGACCCTGAGATGGGAGCATGCTAGGTGTGTTTAAGGATCACTAAGGAGCCAAGATATCTGGAATGACTTGAGCAAGGGGGTGAGTGAGAGGAGATAAGGTCAGATAAGCCATGGAGAGCCAGATCACATAGGGTCTTGCAGACTAGGTAAAGACTGGACTTTTCCTTTCACTGGGATGGGAAGTCATTGGAGTGTTTTCAGCAGAGGATTAATATGATCTAATCTTTTTTTTTTTAAGCCACTACCTGCTACTTGGAGAACAGAATTAAAATTGGTGTGGTAGACAGGGTTCTAGATGGTCTCCAAGAACCTTCTCCACTGGTATACATACCCTGTGTAATTCCCACTCCTGGAGTGTGGGTGGAACCTGTGAATATGATGGGATACCACTCCTGTGATTGTGTTATGAATCCTTTGACTTTGAGCTGATCCCAAGGAGATGATGTTACCCAGGCCTGACCTTGTTAGGTAGGCCCTTGAAAGGAAAAGCAGCAGCACAGGTGCACTCCTGCTGGCCTAGAAGAAAACAAAGAGCCATATTGAGAAATGCCTTTGGGGCCACATGGTGAGGAGCTGCAGGCGGCTTCCAGTTGCTGAGAGTGACCCCTGGCCAACAGCTAGCAAGAAACGAGGATCTCAGTTACACAACCACACGGACCTGAATGCTGCCAACAAGCTGTGAGCTTGAAAGAGGACCCTGAGCCTCGATGGCTGACCCTTTGGTTTCAGCCTGATGAGAGCCAGAGCAGAAGACTCAGGTAACCTCTACCTGGACTCCTGATCCAGACTGTGAGATGATAACTTGTTGTTTTTATAGTCAGTAATATTTGGTCCCTTTGACTACTTACCAAAAAGCAACCAACTCAGCCAGCTTTATAAACAATCAATTTGTGTTGTTTTCAGCCACTACATTTGTAGCAATTGGTACACAGCAATAGAAAACTAATACAGTTGGCAATGGTGGAAGCATCAGAGAGACACGTTAGGAGGCGCTAGCAATAATCCACATGGCAGATGATGGTGGCTTGGATCAGGGTATATATTGGAGCACTGACATATTTTCTGATGGCCAAACCAAGAGGATTTGCTGATGGATTGGATGTGGAATGTAAGAGAAAGGTGTCAAGGATGACTGTAAGGTGTTTGCCCTGAGCATCTGGATGTGTGGGATGGTCAGTTACTGAGAATGGGAAGACTACAGGAGACGTAGTTTTGATGTCTTTTTGGCAGATGGAATCAGTAGGAATTGTGGATTCTGTTCCATCGGGAATGCCAATTAGACCTCAAAATGGAGATGTCCAGAAGGCACAACTGGATGTATGAGTCAGGAGTCATGGATGAGGTCCAGGGTGCGTGTGTAAATTCGGAGTTATCAGCAAATACATAATATTTCAAACCAGGAAACTGGATGAGATCACAGCAATTGTTATTACTAATATTTTCAGACTTGTCCAAGTCCCCTTCATCTCTCACTTGGACTTCTTCGTTAACTTTCTAACTGATCTCTGTGTTCCTACTGCCCTTTTACTATCCACCCTCCACACTACTGCTGGAGAGATTGAAAAAACACACACGTAAATCAGATCAGGTCACTTCTCTGTTTAATGCCCTCCAGGGGATTCCTATCACCCTGAATTAGTTAGCTTTTGTTGTATTTCAAACCACCCCAAGATTTACTGGTTTAAAGCAACACATATTTATTTTTCCTCTTGATTCTGTGAGTCTGCTGAATGATTATTCTGGTCTAGAGTGCTCAACGGGGCAGATGGTCTGAGGAGGACCTCACTCACAGGTCTTGTGGCTGGCTAGTTGGTCAAGGAGTGGAGGATTTAGCTGAGATGGCCCTTCTCTTCTCCATGTGCTCTCTCCCCTCCATCAGGCTAGCCCAGACTTCTTCCCGTGGTGGACTCAGAGTTCCAAAGAGCAGCAAGCGAGAGCAAGCCCCAGTGCACCAGCACTTTTCTAGCCTTTATATCATGTTTGCTAATGTCCCAATGGCCAAAGCAAGTTACGGGACCTGCTAAGATTCTATGGGCAGAGAAGTAGGCCCCACCCTTGATGAGAGTCACTGCAAAGGCATGTTGCAAAGAGGGAGGTGCAAAAAGGAGATGGGAAGAATTATAATAATAACTAGTAGATAGTTCTCAATCCTTAACTTTGGCTTTCAAAGTTCTGCGTGAGCTGACCCCTGGCTACCTCTTCAACATCATCTCTTTCTGCTCTCTCTCTCTCTTTTTAAATAGACATTGTTATTATTTTTAGAGCAGTTTTAGGGTCATAGCAAAATTGAGCAGAAGGTACAGAGGTTTCCCATATAGTCCATGACCCTAAACATGCATGGGATTCCCCATTATAAACGTCCTCTGCCATCTGCTCTCTTTTTCGCCCCAACTCTTGAGCCAAAATGCTCGTCTTCTATAGTTTAATTCAACAAGATCATTCTTAGTTCAGAGAATCTGCTGCTCCCTCTGTCTGGAATATTCTTCCCCCTGATCTTGGCATTGGCGGGCTCCTCCTTCTCACTGAGACCACAGCTTAAGTGTGCTCTTCTGAGAGATGCTTTCCCCACCTCCTGATCCCTCTCTATCCCACTCTGGTTGAATTCTCTTCACCTCAATTATTACCATGTGATCTTTTTCTGGTTCATTATTTGCTCCTGCACATGTGTTCCCTCCAAAGAATGGAAGCTCTGTGAGACCAGGGTCTTTATTTTGTTCACTTCAAGGATGGTATCTTCCATGTAGTGGATATTTAAACAACAATTTTTAGATAAAATTCTCAAATGCCAAGTGAAGAGTGTTATCCTATCATGGAAAGTTGAGAGCTGACTACAATATAATGACCATAGTTCAGGTAAGGTTTTTATGAAATCTTGATAAAGCAATAGGGAACCATTTTCTTAAATGGAGACAAATTTGTCTTTTAGACACTTAGGTAAAATTTATTGTCTTTTAAAAAATCTTTATTGAGGTCACAGAGGTTTATAAGATTGTATAAATTTCAGGTGTACATCATTATATTTCGACTTCTGTATAGACTGCATTGTGTTCACTACCAAAAGTCTAGTTGCCATTCATCACCATACACACGTGCCCCTTTACCTGTTTCCTCCCCCTGCCTCCTTTCCCTCTGGTAACAACCAATCTGTTTTCTGTATCTATGTGTGTGTTAGTTTATCTTTCACATATGAGTGAAGTCATAAGGTAATTGTCTTTCTCCCTCTGACTTATTTCACTTAGCATAATACCCTCAAGGTCCATCCATGTAAAATTTACTGTCTTTTTAAAGGAATTTACAGTGTCGAATTTCAAAGAATTTCCTTCTCAGTGGTGTAAGACATAACAAATGGTACCCAGATCCTTGGGTTAATATCCTGCCAGCTGCTTATCTTGAACTTCTCTGTTCTGATTAATAACAAGTAATCAAATATCGTATAATAAATAGCAAAGTCCTTAATGCTCACTTGCTGTGTTTTCTGACCTGTTTGCCAAAACGCCACTCATTAATAAATTTTATTTTTCAATGAACTCCCTGTTACAGACTGTTTGTGTCCCCCCACTCCACCCCAAATTCATATGTTGAAGCTTTAACCTTCAGTGTGATTGTATTAGGAGGTGGGGCCCTTTGGAAGGTAACTAGGTTTAGATGAGGTCATGTGGGTGGAGCCCCCATGATGGGATTATGCCCTTATAAGAAGAGGAAGAGACCCCAGAGCTTCCTCTCTCCCCCATGTGAGGACACAGTGAGAAGATGGCCACCTGCAAGCCAACAGGAGGGAAATTACCAGAATCCAACCATGCTGGTACTCTGATCTCATTCTTCCAGCTTCCAGAACTGGAATAAATTTCGGAGAAATAATTGATTTCTGAGAAATAAATTTCTCTTGTTTAAGTACCCAATGTATGGTATTTTGTTATGGCAGCCGGAGCTGACTAAGACGTCTCCTTTTCCTTCTTTTCTCCATTTTCTCTCTCTTTCTCAATGAGTCCATCTTTTCTGGATCATCCAGTTTTAGTGGTTCTACTTTCCAGGGGATATTTGTAGCTTATTTCATTTGTACTTTCCGATTAGTCCTTGCATCAGATTCATTTTCTGTTCTGGCACCCTTCTCTTTTCTTAAATGAAACAACTCCTATGTCTTTTATTTTACTCCAGCATTCATCAGATTCCTCCCATATACCCAAGGAAATTCCATTCTCTTGACAATAGGCAGAGAACTTCCTGGGCACTGAACTGATTATCCTAAATCTGGTCCCTGAAAGTCAGTGCAAAAATAGAGATGAGTGCAAATCGAATGGGGTGGGGATAAGGTGGCAGGAGAATAATATTCCTGGGGTTCTAGAATACTGAAATTTGCCATTGACCAGCGTCACTGTGCAGAGACAAGGCAATGTGTTTACTTGCTGTTTTTGTTTTCCTTCTGGGCACAGGAAGCCTTCATTTCCCAACCTCCTTTGCATTTAAGTGGGCCAGAAGATGAGTTCTGTTCAATGATATGTTTGTGGGAGTGATCCACATCACTTTTAGGCTTACAGCCAAGGTAGGGGGGAGGATGGAAGAGGGTGGGAAGGAGCTTGATAAAACTGAGAAACAGAATTCTCCAAGGGTTATCCATCAAGAAGAAAGCAATGGGAATAGATGTCTGGCTGAAGGGCAACTCAACAGACTTTCCTTCCCATGGGGTGAGAATAGAACTTAGAAAACATTCATCTGATGCACAGTAGCTCCTGGTGACATATACACACAAGTGTTCACTTGGGATTCACACTATGTAGAGGAAGAGCCTTACTAAAAACTAACAGAACTACATAAACACAATAAGAAATAGGAAAATGAGTGGAGAAAAAGACTCCAGTTACTCAGAGAACTGCAAAAGAAACGATAAAAAAGACAGCCGGGGAGTAGGAGCAATTACCATCACTAATGGTTGTTTTTCAGTGGTGGTCCC
The DNA here is from genome assembly GCA_031878705.1 of Tapirus indicus. Lineage (NCBI taxonomy): Eukaryota > Metazoa > Chordata > Mammalia > Perissodactyla > Tapiridae > Tapirus > Tapirus indicus. The sequence goes on along the minus strand of CM062939.1, from coordinate 17,472,209 downwards.
CACTGGGTTTCTTAGAAAACAGTCTCCATCCTTCTGGCAGAGGTAGGAGAAGCTTCTTGGTTGCTTGGACTGGGGAAGGGGTGCTCAGGTTAGTAAATATCCGTTACACAGACTTTCAAGCAATTCTCCCATCGTCAACTTCATCTCACACCAAGCCTTCAGAGGTCATGGGGTTTGTGATGGGAGCCAGCTTTGTTCTTGTTGGTGTGCCCCCTGCAGGCAGTTAGAGTTCTGTTTCCTCTGTTCTTTGCCTGTAGCAGCCACTTGTGGGACACTGTGGGCCGGGAACCCTCCATCGAGCTGATTTCAGGGCAGCGGTGGACAGTCCCACGCACGTTGTCTGCATGCCACATCAAGTATCGCCTCAGCCTCTCTGGGTTTTACTGCCCCAGGGCTGTCTGAAGTCCTTGCCTCAAGGTAACCCAGAAGTACAAGAGTTAACACTCCTGGAGATAACCCTTCACGGTTAGGAGAGGGAGTCATGAATAAATGCTCTAGTCTGCTCTACTGCTGGTTCTACACAGTTCCTCAGAAAGCCCCCACAGGACATGAGACCCAGTTGGGCATGGCAGTAACCACTCATGAACCCTCATTTCCTGTCTCATATTCCCCCTTCTCATTTCTGCTGTCTCGCTTCACTTCCCATATAAGGCCCTTCTCACCCTCTGCTTTCAGGGTTAAGAAAGTAAGACCAGACTTTCCAACTTCCAACATCTTGTTAATACATTTGCTGTGGTTTCTGCTCTCATTCTGTCATGTGATGTATGTAGAATCATGATTTCCAATCACGCATGTACAAGCTTATACCCATCTCTACATGCAATGATGAGACTTCCCCTTTGAATATTCATTCCCTATCCCCAAAAAAGATACCCACCCTGCTGTGCTCAGGAAGCCATAGCTTTGTGAAATTATTCCCTATGGTCTCCGTTTTTCTTTGCTGCATGCCACAAATAAAAATTCTGCTTTGTGAAACAACTACTTCTGGTGCAGTTTGATTTAACTCCCAAGAAGGGACCCACATTTGGTCCAGTAACAACTCTTTTTGTCCTTGTGGGTTTATATTAAATTTCTTATTGTCATTTCTGTGGAGTTAGGAAGTTGAGATAATCTGTGTCTTCAGATTGCTCCTCTTCCCCTGCTGACTCCTACTCAACTCTCAGCTTCAATGTTGCTTCCTCAGGGAAGCCTTCCTGGACCTTCCCGTCAAAATAAGCTCCCCTGATTTGCTTTCTCCTAATATCCTACATTCATCTTCTTAACACTTAACACAATTTGTAATTATATATTTATTTGTTGGTTGACCACTGTCCCAGTAGAACCTAAGCTCCATGAATCAGCCTGCCTCTCTTCTATAGACCCCTATATGTATGATCAATGAATGAAGGACTTTCCCCTGTCCAACATGATCTAAACAGATCCAATCTCCCTATCCTTCCATGTAGTGGTTAGGTAACCACTCAGGCCACCTACATAAAGACTCATTTTTGCACCTGTTTTCGGAAGGTCTCAGCTTTGAGCCAACTCAAAATTATGTCATCAAGAACTAGCTGTCAGCCAGCAAAGTCCTGTAAGGACAGGCATGAGTGGGCAGCTGATTTGGGGAATGGAGGCAAAAAAGGAGACACAGAGGGCCACAGAGCTAGACTTGATTTTCTTTCCTCCCCCTGCTCTGGCTAAATCACTGCCTGATTCTGAGAATCTTGTGATTTGAGTTACTCATTAACTCGGAATTGCCCCCAGTGTTCCTGGTTCCTGGGATCCTGATATTCTTTTATCCTTTGCTGATAGAGAGGAATTCTCCCACCGTGCTGAGGCACACCTCTGCTTTAGCCAGAGGCTTGAGATCCCATCTCCAAAGACAGGACATAGATGCTCTGAGAAGCACCTTCACAAGATCTTCGACCACACAGCGCAAGAGAGCGTGAGGACGGTGCCTTTAAAGTTTTATTTAATTGATGCTTCCTGTTTGAGAGACAAAAATAAATGATTGCTTCAAATAAAAATATCTGAGGTATTTTACAGAGGTAGACCAAAGATTGTTTGGTTTAAAGAACTCTTAAAACATGACAAAGGGATTGAGAAGGTTTCCCCCCACTTTCCTGAAAGTCCTTCATGTGACATCCACCTTCACATTGCACCTGATTTTAAAATTAGCACATGTATGACATATAATACAACATTTATAAATTAAAGAAGCCCACCTCTTTTAAGTAATATTCTTTAAATCTCCATTTCTGACAGTCCTACTATTTGCACAGTAACTGTAATAGGCATATTTTTTGGAAAATAGTGAATAAAAACTGACAAGCTATCTGGGGAATCTGAATGTATAATTGATAGGGGCATAAATTAATATGATTAGGCCTTTATTGGGTGCAGTGGCTGCCAAAGCTACAAAAGGGGCCGGGAATGAAGCACGGCTGTGGTCTCAGCGCTGATAGACATCAACATGTAATGTGGATTATCTTGAGCTTTCTCATGTGGTCTGCTTATGACAGCACTGAGCCTAATTGAAATTTTTATCTTGTTGTTGCATACAGACAGTTTTGGCTGGTCACTTCCTTTGGAAAGAGGAGCAAACCAGGTGATAAAGAAAAATCAAGGTTTTCAGTGAAGGTCTTAATAAAATCATTTCATACAGGCTTTAGAAATTAGTGCTTTGCAAAACCACTTTGGAGAACCCAACTTCTGGAAATTCCTTTGCACTATGACTTTTCGAATATTAAGCAGGCATGTCCAAACCAAAGTAACAAAGACACGGAAGATTCAGTCACCTCTGTGGAAATTGATGGGTTCTTCATTAAATTATGATTAATAGTTTAGCCCTTTTTTGACACTGTATAAAACCATTTCATTTTTTTTTTTTTAGGTTTTTTTTTTTTTTGTGAGGAAGACCAGCCCTGAGCTAACATCCGTTGCTAATCCTCCTCTTTTTGCTGAGGAAGACTGGCCCTGGGCTAACATCCGTGCCCATCTTCCTCCACTTTATATGGGACGCCGCCACGGCGTGGCTGACAGGCAGTGCGTCGGCGGGCGCCCGGGATCCGAACCAGCGAACCCCGGGCCGCCAAGCGCGGACGAAACCGCTACGCCACCGGGCGGCCCCAAAACCATTTCTTAATGACTATGATAAGATGCATCTTCGCAGAATAACATCTATCTTTCCATAAGTAACAAAATTAAAATAATTTTCCTTTCCATTCTAAACAACAAACACATCCTTCAGTTAAACAGTTATTATCTCTGTTTACTAGTATTGTTTACATACAGTTTTCCATGGTATGTTTTAAGTTGTAATTTTATAATCAAAAATAGGAGGTCGGAGTTGTGATATTTACCAAATGACATGTTAAGTTTCAGAGATCGAAGCACTTACATCTGTAATTTTCCAGAACTTCATCATTTTATGGCATATAAAATATTAGTCACATTTTACATCTGCCCTTGGCAGTAATAAGTTTAAGATGTGAAACAATTTCAATATGATTTTGGGGAACATTTGTGTACTGCAACCAGAAAGGTCATATGTTTTATGTACTTTGTGATAAAAGTGAGTGTTGATATCCAGGGACTGGACAATGAAAACTAATGGGGCATTGGAACTTTCTTGGTGACCTCATGAAGCAATTTACGATCCTTTTATCACCCCTAATATGATGTTGTCATAAAAATGATCTTTTAATTAAATGTAACAGGAAAACTCTGCACCCTCATTGGGGTGCTTCTGATCCTGGTGAGTTAACATTTTTAATGGCATAGCTTCGGCAGTCAGCAATGTTGGATTTATAAAATACAGTTCCTCTCGAGTACTTTCAAAGCTCTGATCTCTGTAGCGGTGTCTACCCAAGAGACTGAACAGCAAAAAGAAAGCAATCAGAAGAGTTTTTCCTGCAGAAAGGGAGTGGGCATTGTGGAAAGACACTGGGCTAAGAAGAGAAATGGATTACCACTTACTAAGTGCCTACTACGTGCGAGGCATTCTGCCAAGGACTTTACCATAACTTCTATTTCATTTGGTTTAGCTCTTGTTCTCTGGAGAACTGAGCTCTATTTCTGGCTCAGCCACTATTTGGTTGTATGATCTTGGGCACATAACTCTGACCTCAGTTTTCTCTTCTGTAAAAAGACAAAAGAATTGAACCAGATGGTCTCTAATTCCAGCTTTAAATTTCTATAGAAGAAATAAAAGAATGAGGATAGAAGAGTGAGGGAGGATCAGAGCAAGGGACATTATTGAAGGTTACCAAGCACCATCCATGGTCCTGGGTTTCGGAGACACAGATAATCAAAATACAGTCCCTGCTATTAAAGAGCTTGTAGGCATGTGTGGGAATGCCATGTTGGTATAAAAACTAAGTGCACTGGCAGAGGCAAGCAGAGAGGGCTATGAAAACAGAAGAGGAGGCTCAATTCAAATGAAATGTTTAGGGAACCCTTTCAGGTGGAGATGATGACTAGTGAAGGCTTAAGTAATGAGGAATGTGACCTGGGCAAAGAAAGCTGGGAATGTCCCAGGCAGAGGGAAGTCTTAGAGGGGTGAAATAGCCTGGTGTATGCAAGGAACTGCAAGAACTTTGCTATTACTAGAACATGAAATGCAAGGTGGGTGGTATGAGGAGCGAAAATTGAAGACACAAAGGAGAGCCAGTTCATGAAAATTCTTGCAAGTCAGGCTAAGGAGAACAGACTTTATCCCACAGGAAATAGGAAGCCACAGACAGGTCAGATTGAGTTTTAGAAAAATGACTTTGGCTACAATAAGAGGGGAGACTTAAATCGGACAAAAATGGGGGCAGGAAGATCAATTAAGAAGCTCCTGCAACATTTGTTGAAAGATGCTGTGTCACTGAACCAGGAAAATGGCAGAGGTGTTGGGAGGAGAAGGCAGGTAGGAGAAATGTTTGGAAGGTAAAATCAGCTTGATGGGATATGGGGTCAAAGAAGAGGGGACAATCTAGACCATCAATTCAGTGAAACTAAAAGTCAGTTAATTTAGTGGGAAAAATCAATGAGACCCTTTCTTTGTTACTGTGATCTCAAAAAACCAAACAATGTTGAATAACTGAAATCTTCATTTTTTACCAAGTGGTTGGCCTGGGCCTATCACTTGTCTTCCCCAGAAGCCAATGAGGGATACAGAAAGTCATTTTTATCTCCACTTTGTAACTGGAGAAATGGAAACCTTGGGATACTGGGTGATATACCACCACGATGGTGGGTAGAGAGGAGGAAACCAGTTCTCCCAGCTCCCAGTCCCATGACCACTCCTTGCACAGCTTGCCTCCTCTGTGATAGGGGGACTTAAAGCAATTCTTTTCAATTAGTATTGATTGTTATTAGAATTCAGAAGTTTTAAAATATTTAAATTCTTTTCTCTGATAGCAAAGATGTATAATCGATAGTTTTCCTGAGAGAAAAGAATTGTCCTTAATATTTAAAATTTAAGTCCCTAAATATTTGCCTGAATAGTGACAAGTAGTAGCTACAATACTATTTTAAAATGGACATGTTTGAAATATCAACACCCTTCAACTTAAAAAGGCAGCCCAAAGTAATCCACTATAGCATTCATTACATGAGATGGCGAATTCATGACAGTGTGACTGACTCTTGATTTTCCGTGGTGATTGGATAATTGGAAAAAAAGTAATCCCAAGTCTCACTTTTAACTAATATTTTCAATCACCTCGAGTACCCATGTTTTACCAGGGCTGCAATCAAGCAACAAAACTAACCTGCTTGGGTTTCATCTTTTTCCCACTTCAAGACCCACTGAGAATTTCACCCTGGGACTCTGGGAAATAGGAAACACAAAGACCTTGCATATTAGCAAACAAGATGATAGTTAGCAAAGACCATACATTACATTTAATAAGTCGCCGACAAATCCGTTGACTCTGCACCGTATCTTTCAATCTTCTGAGCTGTGAAATCCTAACAAGCCAAGTCAACGTTCTCTCAGCCCCATGTTAATAAAGGAATTGCTCAGGGACTGGAGTCAATGGCCCAAGAATTAAAATCAGGAAGGAAACAGCACCACATGGCTATAGCCGCAGTGTTGGAATGTGAATGTTAATGAAACAGTACATTTGGTGCCTCTATATATAGGCATAATTCTAATTATTATTATTTAGTGCAATTTTGTTACTTTTCTCTCAGAAGCTTGGCAAGAAATGAATTTGAGAGGCCAAATAGTTCTCACACCGATCCTCTCTCCACTCTTACTGGCTCAAGCCATTTGTATGTCTTGTTTGAACTCTTTATCCTCTTCCCAACTGATCTCTCTATTTCTGGAATACTTTTAGAATACCTTACACTATGTGCTGCCAGAGTTATGATCCTTGACTTGTCCTCACATTGCAATATTTCCCTATAATGTATATGATAAAATCCAAGTTCCTTTACTGGCATATAACCCATCTATGGTTCAACCTAGGTCTATATGTCTAGGCTCATGTCCTGCCACTTTCCTTCACAATCCCTGAGTTCCAGCCACGTTAAACCACCTGTTGGTCTTCAAAAATACTACCTTCTCTTATGGTTCCCCCAACTGGCATAGTGTCGGCCTAGCAATCCATCAAAAAACAGCTAAGCTCACCCCCTGAGGCCAGTGATGTTTCATGGCTCCTGAAAACATAAAGGGCATGGGGGCCAGACAGACATGGGCTGGAGTCTAGGCTCCACTACTGACTGGTTGTATGACCTTGAAGGATTTACTTAAGTCTCTACCCATCAGAATCCTCCCTAGAGAAATGAGATAAAGATGATAACAACACCCCCTTGAAAGAATTAAAGAGCGAATGTATGTAAAGCTTATAGCATAGTACCTGGCGCTTAGTAAGGACTTAAAGTATTAGATGTTACAATACTGTTGGTAGTAATTTCTAATCATCCTTCCATGCTTCCCCCAAGCCCGAATGAGTGGTCTACCAGCCATATTTCTAGATACTTCCTCTGATTGTTTGAATGTCTGTTTCTTCTACCAGGGTCTGCAGGATCTGTGTATCTCACCCGAAAGAAAGGTTCAGGACCTGTCTTTGAATGAATTAATGAGGAAATGGAAACGTTCACTCTACTGATCCTGTAAATGCAGAATAAAGTACATTTTTTCACACCTGTTTCAACTCAGGAAGGCTTCTATATGACAGTTTATAGCACATTATCAATCTCACTTTTATTGGAAAAAGGGCTTTAATTTTTTTTTCAAGACTATGTGAAGGACAGCTACTGAGCCCATGTTTCACTGATTTGAATCACATACACTGCATTCTATAAAATAAGTATTTTTACCACACATTTTCGTAAATTACCTGGCATCTTGGCATTGGAAGTGATGGTCTTGTTTTGTTTTTATTTAGTCAACTCCTCTAATCTTCCTTCCTGTTACTTATTATTACATTCTACTTATCACCACTGTTTGATTTAGCTGTTCTTGTCTCTCTCTCTCTCTCTCCTTTTTTTTTTTTTTTTTGATGAGGAAGATTAGCCCTGAGCTAACATCTGTTGCCAAACCTCCTCTTTTGGCTGAGGAAGATTGGTTCTGGGTTAACATCCGTGCCCATCTTCCTCTACTTTATAAATGGGATGCCGCCACAGCACAGCTTGATAAGCAGTGCATAGGTCCGTGCCTAGATCCAAACCTGCAAACCCTGGGCAGCCAAAGTGGAGCATGCGAACTTAACCAGTACACCACTGGGCCGGCTCCTGTTGTCTCTTTCTATCTTCTATTTCAGTCAAGTGGGATGAGGTCTGAAGAAAATGAAAGTGAGCCTTAGAAGACAGTAGCCACTGTTTGAAAGTGCCGAATCCACCATCTTGAGACAGAAATTGACATTTATTTATTTATGTATTTTTGCTGAGGAAGACTCATCCTGAGCTAATATCCTTTGCCAATCTTCCACTTTTTGTTTGAGGAAGATTTGCCACGAGCTAACATCTGTGCCAATCTCCCTCTATTTTGTATGTGGGTCATCACCACAGCATGGCTGCTGATGAGTGGAGTAGGTCTGTGCCTGGGAACCAAACCTGGGCCACCGAAGTGGAGCACACTGAACTTAAGCACTAGGCCAGAGGGCCAGGCCTGACATTTTATTTTTAATTTAACTTAATTTCATTAATGTATAATTTTACAAGTAATAAAAAAAATCATTGTGGAAAAGCAACCACACAGAGATTGAAGCTCCCTAGGCGCCCCAGATCCTTTTCTGTGCTATGTTTGAGCATGTACATATGCATATATTTGTATATATATATATATATATATATAGTTAATAATGTTTTTGTATGGAATTCATATTTTTTTTGAGAATTGAGCTGTTTAATATTCAAGAATATATCTTGGAGAGTTTTCCATGTCAGTATGTACGTTTTAATGTCTAAATTTTGGGTAGTATTCCATTATATGGCTATACTGTGATTTATTAACCATTCTACTCTTGATAACCATCTAGGTTATTTCTATTTGCATGCTGTTACAATCAGTGCTGCAATAACACCCTTATACATGCCTCTTTGTATACATGGCTTTATATTTCTCTAGGAGTAGATGCTAAGAAGTAGAATTGCTGTGTTATACTGTTTGAACTTGGAAAAATATAATTTTATTCAATTATTTTTTTAATAAGAATACAATCATATAGTATACAATTAACAAGTTATAAAAGAGTATTTACCTTCCAATGCCTGTTATCTAGTCACAGAGTTCCCTCCCTGGAAGTGACCAGTGTTACTACTTTTTTTGTATGTCCTTAACCAGATATTTTTCCCATATTCAAGCAAATAATTGAATAAATATATTTAAGTCTATGTATATATTATGTAAGCAAAGGTGTGTGTGTGTGTGTGTGTGTGTGTGTGTTTGTAGGCAAGTCTACAATTCCTTATCTGTTTTTCTGAAAAATCTCTATTTATAGTCTTAAATTATCTCACTTGACATGAATTTTCAAATATTTTACCACCAAAATATCAATATATTTGATTAAGGGGTGCTACTTCAGGCTGCACTAGGGGTACAAGTCCAATAATGAATTTCTAAAATCCAAAATACTCTGAATGCTAAAACCACCTGGCCTCAGGGATGGCAGATAAGAGATTATAGACTGGATCTATTCTTTTGAATACTGTGAACCCTTTGATCCCAGAATTGTAATAAATTTAACAGTATGCTCTTTGTTATTACAATTTATTTTATAGATATTTTTATATTTCACAAAATATTCTATGCATTGTTTCACACATAATTCATCAGATATATTTTCATATAATATTATAAAGTGTATTCTAAGTGTTTTTAATAGATGCATATTACTTCATTGTATGGATGTACCAGAATTTGTAAGGTGGTTTCATTATTCATGCTTATTTATCATTTTCCTGATACTTTACTCTTACAAGAAATATTGCAATTAATAAATGACTGAGTCAAAGCGTATGCACATTTATATTCTTATAGATATTGTCAAGTTTTCTTCTATACAAGTTGTATTAGGTTAAAGATGGCTGCAAATTCTTTGCATTTCTACCATCGAGAGGCAGAGTCTATATCCCCTGCCTTTGAATTTGGGCTGGCCCTGTGAACCGTTTTTGACCTCCAGAATGCTATGGAAGCAACATTACGTAACTTCTGGAGCTGGATCTTAAGACATCTGCAGCTTCTGGTTACTCAAGCTTGAAATGCTCACTCTTGTAGAACCCAGACAATAAGAAGTGAAAACCACATTGAGAAGACCCAAGGTACTCTGGTCAATAGTCCCAGATGAACGGCCAGACAGCCAGACCCAGCCATGTGAATGGGCCTTCTTAGATGTTCCATCATAGTCATACCTCCAGATGAACCACCCTGCTGAGCCCAGTCAACCCACAGAATCATGAGTGGTAATAAGTGGCTGTTATTATAAGCCACTAATTTTTAGAGTGATTTTTAAATGCAATAATCAATAGGTTAAAATATTATTTCAGCATAATTTAAATTCTCATTTTATTCTGAATAGAGTTGAGCATATTTTCATATTTCAGTTATTTTTAATGACCATATATTAAAAGCTTGAGCCACCACTGGCCTGATGGCCACAAATATCTCCCCTCCCCACTCCCCATCAAGTACACACCTCAGTTATTCTTGGAGTACCCTATAAAGGGCCTCCTGCCCAGTCTGTGCCAAGTGTGTCACCATACAGCGTCCTCCCTGGCCGCCCCTTCTTGTTTCATGCCTTTCCTCTCATGACGCCTGTCAACTCTTACGAAGATGTCTCAGTGTTGCCACTGCCATGCTCTTTGTCATCCCACCCAGACCAAACCTTCTCTACCGGTTATAAAATAAGATCTCCATGCTTATCAATGGCTGCTAACCTATACTGGGAAATCTTGGAGCAGGCTGTTTGCACTGACAGTTTCAGGGCTCTCACTCTGCTGGCCATAAAGTCTCTGCTGCATTCAGAGTTCAAAGTGGATTAGTTCAATGCTCTCATTTTATTTATTTATTTATTTATTTTGTGAGGAAGACCAGCCCTGAGCTAACATCTGTGCCCGTCTTCCTCTACTTTATATGGGATGCCACCACGGTGTGGCTGACAAGCAGTGCAATGCTCTCATTTTAGATATGAGAAAACTGCTCCTAGGAAGCCTGAGATACTGATTCCATGTCCCAAAGTGAGTCAGTGGTCATTTTAGGATTAGAGTGAAGGTCTTGACTCCAATTCAATAGTCAACATATCAACTGCCTATAATTTTGAGTAAAGTTTTCTAAATTTTAGTTTTTGTTCTGTCATAGAACGTCTCCTATATTCTATGTTTTGTAAGAGTTGGCTCTCTTTTGGTGGCCTGTGACAGAAACTCAACTCAGACTAGCTTAAATCTAGCAGGCATTTATTAGCTCCAGCATCTGAAAAGTCCATGCATGGTGGGATTCAAATGCCCAAAAAGTATTGTCAGGGCTCTGTTTGTTTCCATCTCGCAGTTTTGCTTTTAGCTTTTGGCCACATTCCTGGGCAGGCTCTTTCTGTGAGGCATAAAGAAAGCTAGCAAGAGCTTTAGTTTTCCATGGTCTTTTTACCCTAAAGTCCCGAGGAATGTATCTCCTAATGTCCTGTTTGGGTCACATGACTTTCCATGAATTGAATACTGTACCTAGGGGGATGAAATACTCTTGCTGGACCTGAGTTATGAGCCCAACATGGAATTTGGGGTGGGGGAGGGGCAATATCCACCCCACATAGTTTACATTAAGTCAACTGGATAATTACAGCAAGAGGTGCCCAAGTAAAATGGTGCCCAACTACAATAGACAAGATGTGTCCACTACATATATTAGTATCTATTCAGTCCCCATTCTACTAAATGTGGTAAAGCCTCATACTTAGTTGAGGTTTTTATACTTGCGTGGATAAGATTTCTTAAATAAAACTTCAGAAGGCCGTTATATTGCCAATTCAGGTTCAGGGTGGTCTCTTCCTTGTTTAGGTGGGACAAGGGCTGGAAAATGATCCAAACTAGAGGCTAACGGGGCTTACCGGTGTTCTCAAATGGGCATTCTGCACTCTGCTGAGCAGGTTTCACCACACAACTTACATAACCACATGCAGCGGCCCTGATTATCACTCTCCAGTATCCTGAGAGGTTACGTAATCTTAGGATTGAAATTACAATCTTTATGTAAAATAAAATTCGCTAATTTTAAGTGTCAGTCTCATGAGATTTGACAAATGCATATAATCATGTAACAGCCACCCTAATCGAGATATCGAATATTTCCATCATTCCCAAAGTTCCCTCATTTTCCCCTTCAGTCAACCACTTCCCCTCACCTCTGGCTTCCAAATACTTCTGACCTGCTTTCTCTAACTATGGTATTACCTATTTGAGAGTGCAAACATCATAGCGTATACTTATACAAGCCTAGATGGTATAGCTTACTACACACCTAGGCTACATGGTACTAGTCTTATGGGACCATCGTCACACATGCAGTCCATCATTGACCAAAACATTGTTATACGGTGCGTGACTTTAGTTTGTTCCTTCTTATTGCTGAGTAGCATTGTACTGAGTGGATATACCACAATTTCTTTATGTATTCGTAATTCCAGTTGATAGTCATTTGGATTATTTTCAGCCTTTGGCTACTATGAATAAAGCCACTATGAATATTCATGTACAATTCTTTGTGCAAGGCATATGTTTTCATTCCTCCCTGGTAAGTATTTAGGAGTGGAATTGTTGAATTGCATGGTAAATATATGTTTAACTTTATGAGAAACTGCCAAACTCTTTTGCAAAGTGGCTATACCATTTTGCATTCCCACTAGCAACATATGAGAGTTCTACTGGCTCCCTATCTTTGCCAAACTTGGTATTATCAGATTTAAAAATTTTAGCTATTCTAGTGGGTGTGTGTTGGTATTTTGTTGTGGTTATAATTTTCATTTCCTTAGCTAGTCCTAAGGAAATTAGTCCTCATAACTAATGATGTGTGCATATTTTAGTGGCTTATTGGCTATATATCTTCTTTGGTGAAGCCTCTGTTCAAATCTTTTGTCCTTTTTAAAATCAGGTTGTTAGCCTTCCTATTATTGAGTTGAGAGAGTTCTTTATATATTCCCACATCATTCTTTCAGTTGATGGAGGAGGGTCATATTTAAGCCATCTAGATTCATGATAAAGTAACAGAAAGCTGATTGATTATATATCTCTCGTTTTCTGTTGGATGGAAAACTTACTTTCCTCTGCCTTCATAGTTCCATATGGAGGCAGCCCCCTTAGGTTCCCTTTCCACCTCTTGCCCCGCCCCTTCACCTAGAGGGTGGGATTAGAGAGCTATCTGATTGGCCAGCTGGGGAGAAGTTATGAGCATGCTCAGTTAAACCCCTTGCTGTTCTGGGATTTGTTGTGTGCAGAGGGTGTGACTTTTCTGCTCTTCTCCACTGTAATAGTGTCATAGCCTGTGGTTTTCCTGCCACTGCCTGTGATTGGGAGGCTTTGTTCAATTTAGAATGTTCTAACAAGCCTATTTGGTCCTTACACTAAGCTCTACCGAAAATAAGCTTTTCCAGTAAAGTAATTGTGAGCGTGACTATCCCATTATCTTTGTCATATAATGTTACCCAATCAAGGGAGTAACTATCCTATCATATTCACAGGTCCCAACTACACTCAAGAGAAGGAGATTTTACAGGGTAGGTAGACCAGGCAATGGGAATCTTGGGACCATCTTAGAATTCTGCCTATCTCAGTACCTTATACCACTAGGATATGAAACTACCTGTATCCAGGAGAGGAAAGCATATATAAAGCATCTGTTCTTTAGGGGATTTTAGTTACATAAGAGCAGATGGCAAGTGCCTTCAAGGATCCCAAGGTAAATTAGACGCCACTTCAACTAATGATTTTGAAAATAACCAAAAACTTAAATATCAAAACAGTAACAGAAGACTTCTTTTAGAGCTTAATTTTCCAATTTAATCAATACATCGTATTTACATACATATAGTCATTAGCTACCTTTAACCTTTGCCCTCCTTCCTAATATTTCTAGCATCCATTTGACCCCTGTCCTACCATTCCCGTACGTATGTACTTCTAATCCTCATTTCTGTTTCATACAAATCTTGTAATATTTTCCCTGGGACTTCTGAAATCTATTTTTGTTCCAAACAATTCAAGATGGATGATTTCTGGGAGCCCATGTGTTTAACCAGAACTTGGCAGATCCCTAGGAAACAGATTACAAAACACTGCTCAAGTCCAAACTGAAAACCCAATTTCTTCCAGAACGATGACTCACAATCTGGCAGAATGTGGGCACCTGCTGACCAGAGTTTCTGAGGCACAGGTTCCCATGTAGGTTACTTCCAGGTGTCTGTCAGTTTTGTTGAAATGAGCCCCAGTCACTTCTTTGGGAGTGATCATACATCCCAGTTTTCTCAGTCTCTGTTTATGCCTGTTGTCCTGGTACAATTATTCGTTGTGTACCCATTTGCTCTCAAAAGTGTCTCAGTTTGCACAATAAATTATCTGATCACTCTACAAGGTATTGCAGGATACTTTCCAATTAAAGCAGAACTTACATACACACTCAAAAAATAGTGCTTTTTGCTATTTATTAGTAAATTCAAACCCAGTTTGTGTGCAGAAGTTCAAATTATTTGACAGCAATTAAATAACCATTCTGTGCTTACTGCCTTCACTATGCATTCTGGGGGTTGTATTCTCATAGTTAACAATAAAGCTTTTTTTACTAAAAAATATTAGAAGCCTACCAAGAAGTATTTCTGTGTATCCAAACTAAGATCATAAAGTAATATATTCTGAAACCAAAGAATGTATCAATAATATATATGAATGGAGCCCCATTCTCCAATTCCGTTATGCTGTACAAGACCAGAAATGCTATACCATGGTCTGGGATTCTAGAGATAGTTAGGGGGGCCAGCCCAGTGGCATAGCAGTTAAGTTCCAGCACTCTGCTTCGGCGGCCCGGGGTTCACAGGTTTGGATCCTGGGCTCAGACCGTTGCACCGCTTGTGAAGCCATGCTGTGGCAGCGTCCCATATATAAAATAGAGGAAGATGGGCACAGATGTTAGCTCAGGGCCAATCTTCCTCAGCAAAAAGAGGAGGATTGGCAATGGTTGTTAGCTCAGGGCTATTCTTCCTCACTTAAATAAATAAAGATAGGGATCGAAAGAAGATTCGGAGAGAGAGTGCGCACTCATGAAGTAAATCCATGTGCATATCTAGGTCACAGAAAACTGTGGGCCCAACGTTGGGACACAGATAAGTAAGAGATGATACCTTTAAACCTACCTGCATAGAAAGGTCACTCAAGTAGCTGAAGTCAAAAATCAGATAAAAATCAGGATCAAGAATGTGGAAATATCATGCAAATCAAGCAAAATCAGGTAAACTCTAATAGCTAAGACATTCTTCTGCCCAAGTTTTACTGATTGTTTCCCTTCCACTCTGGTAGAAGACAATTCCTGATTGTTATAGGACCAAACACGTGCTAGGGGAGGTAAGTGAAGATCGATGACATGGTTTGAAGTGTAGGGTCAGGGACCAGACACCATTTTTACCAGAGACAATGTTTGGGAATAATTTTATTTATTGAATATACTTTTAACAGATATTTGGGTGTGCATTGTCTTCTAGGCATTGTGTTCAATGTTGGATGTAAAATGGGGAGGAAAAGAAAAAAAACTACAACAGTGACAGCAAAGCATAAGATCACTGTTCTTGAGGAACTTATAGCCTATTCATTTCATTTTAGGTTTCATTCTCTTGCTATCTTCATTTCAAATGTTACTATGTTAATTGAATAGACACGATACCCTTATGATTTACATGTCAACTCAATTATTTAGCAAAAATTTTTTGAGCAACAGATATAGTTTGCTCACTGTCTTGGGCACCAACGCTTGGGTATCTCTTATTGTAAGCTAAAGCTCTAAAATATTCTTTTAAATACACTCTAAATATAAGCACAATGTTATATTATTTGGTGAAAATGTTCATTTTCAAGAGCTCTTTTTTCCAAAAAGCTCCAGACAATTACACATTCATTGCTTTCCTTAAGTGCTATCAGTTATACAGCCTCCACGTAGTATTTCAACATGAGGTTAATTGCAGCTAAAGAAAAGTTTATGATTAGTCCAGACAGGTATTTTTCTTCATTGTCTAATACCATAAATCCATTAAATTCCTATCCATCTTGTCATTCTCTCCTTGAAGACTTGGTTATATGACCTGCAATACCAATTCGGTTTCGTGATTATAATTGTGATTGGCAGAGAGTTTTCAGAGTTGCAATAAATTTTGCCACAGGCAGAGAGGGATTTTGTACCAACCCAATTCCATTGTGAAATCTGAATTTTTAACTATCTTACTACTGATGAACAGTATCATTTGGAAGAAAGAACCATAGCAGTATTCTGGCTTTAATAATTGCAATAATTTGCTTTGGAGGATAAAGTTTGAAGTAGCTTACAGATCTATGGCTTTTCTTTTGATATTTGTGATTGAAGCATACCGCGACCTTTAACCCCCCATTCTGGAATTATCCTATATCCTTAAACTGTTGTTCTGATTGTTTTCATAGCCCACAGATAATCCTGGGGTATGGGAGACGTGGTAAGGCTCTTGTCAATGGAAGTGGACAACACATTTTCCTTCGCTCTATTTTTCTCTTTCTAAAAAGGCAAATTTCAGGAACTCTCTGGTGTACGAGTATACGTGTGTGCGCACGTGTGTGTATAAACAAGTAGCCCGTGAGCCCATGATACACGCATTCCTCCTTGAAATTTCAGTTGTTGACATGCTGGAAAAATTGGGTACGTAAATTATTTCTGCCCCCAGGCACTTTAACTTGAACGGCCAGCACTTATTCAGCTGGCCACCATAGGTCTCCCTGTCCTTGGCAGCATTACAGGGGTAATATTTTTTAACATGGTTGAACAGCTCTTGAAAATTTCTCCAATGTATTAAGCATGAACAAGCCTTTCTTCAACATCAGGCTTGCATGTCTTCCCTTCACATTTATTTCTCTACAACAAACATATTTATTGGGGCCATTATGAGAAAAATCTCCCTCTCCATAAATGTTTGTCTTCGCCTTTGTCCCTTTTATAGGATCATGAAGAAATGATGGAGGGTCTTGTTGGGTGGTTGCGTGTATGTGTGTGTGCTTTTGAAAGGGAACTCCCTTTCACTGAACTGTCTCCATGAAGTCTTCTTTAAAAGGCCATACTTTAAGTTTGGGTAGTTTGCTTTGGAGTGAGAAATGGGCTAAATAACAAAGTAGGTGAGAAACACTTCTCACGGTGTAAACAAAAAATGAGGTACTCTCTGTACCCACCTTTGCGAATGATTTCTTCATTTACCACACCCATGGGTGTCACTAACATGTATCTAAGATCTAGTGTTTTAACTGATCACCCTCTGGCCAAATAGCTATTTGAGAGCAGTTTAAATTGTGGAATTCAGATAAACAAACGCTCAGATATTGGTTAATTTTTCAAAATTTTTATGGTGGCAGACAAAGCTGATAGAACAGTAATCAAATTTTCTGACAATCATCAAGACCAGTTATCTCTGTGGTACAGGACAACATTGCCAAGATGGCCTGAAGTGTCTGTTGTCACAGCTTCTTGGTTCATAATTAAAATAAAATTCAGGGTAGATTTGAATGCTGTTTGTGCAAATGGCTAGAGGACAGCTGGGTAATAGGATGTGTTTTCAACTGCGCCCCTCATAGAGGGAATGGAGAAAGCTATAGCTTGCAACCATTCCAGCCAATTCTTGCTCCCATTTTGTCAAGCATGGAATCCATTCCTCTTCTGCTTACTGATAGCCAGAGGATAAGGCAGGGAATAAGCATCCCTCTTTTAAATTCTATGTCAGGACTTCACACAATTGCCAATTAGTCTGTTGGGGGGCTGGACAAGTGGGCTCAGAGAACAAAAATGCATCATTATGTTTGTGATTTACCAGGTGAATTTGGGGCACTCTTCTCCTCAAATACGCACATTTACAATCACATTCCATCAGGTTCAGTTAGGGAGTAGACAATCTGAGTGTGTTTCTTGGGGGATGTTTCTCAGAAAGCCAGTGACCTGACCAACCCTCGTATTGGCAGCCTCTCTGAAAGCCATGGAGACCAGATGACCCACTTCTGTCTGCAAAGCAAGGCTGAGGGAAGATGGAAACAGAGATCAATCCTGGGCTCTAGCTGCTGCTGTTGCTGCTGCTGCTGCCTCACGGGCAAGTCTATTTCTAGGGAAACTTAGAAGGTTCTATTTTTAATCCTCTCACCTTTAAAGTAAAACTACACTGTTGTATTTGAAGACATGAGATCAGATTCTGAGCCCTAAAGAGAGCCTCTCTACTATATTTTAAAATATGTTGAACTTGGGCACACACCCTAGCGAGCTCTCTATTTTCCCGGGACTAACAATCACCACAAGAATTTTTTGGGTGGCACATTTGTTTATGGATGTATTTTATCTTTAAAACTTTAACTTTTTAATAACTGAGGTAAAGTTTTTATATGTGAAGTGCATAGATCTTAAGTGCATAATTCGATGACTTATGGCAAGTGTTTGCACTTGTATAACCAACAGCCAAGTCAACATATAGAACATTTCCATCAACCCAGAAAATCCTCTTGTGTCCCCTTCCAATCTCGTCCTCAACATCAGAAACCACTTTTGCCTGTTTTTTAATTTCTGTCATATGGATTACTTTTGCTTGTTCTTGAACTTCGTATACATGTAATCACACAGTGTATACTCTTGCCTCTGACTTTTTTTGCTCAACATAGTGTTTTAGAGTTGTTTTTTATTTTGTGTGAGGAAGATTGGCCCTGAACTAACATCTGTTGCCAGTCTTGCTCTTTTTGCTTGAGGAAGATTGGCCCTGAGCTAACATTCGTGCCAGTTGTCCTCTATTTTGTATGTGGGATGCTGCCACAGCATGGCTTGATGAGTGGTGTGTAGGTCCATGCCCCAGATCTGAACCCATGAACCCCGGGCCACCAAGTGGAGTGCATGCCACCAGGCTGGCCCCTAGGGATTTATTTATGTTTTGGGTGAATCAGTAGTTCATGCTTCTTATGACTAAGTAGTATTGCATTGTATAAATATAATACAATTTATTTATTCATTCTATTGATGGACATTTGGCTTATTTACAATGTCTGTCTGTTATAAAAAAAGCTACTAATATATTCTTGTAGAAGTCTTTTTGTGGACATACATTTTCGTTTATCTTTAGTATATGTCTAGGAGTGGAAATTCTGGGTGATGGGGCAAGTAAACTTTTAAGTTTATAAGAAACTATCAAACAATTTTCTGAAGTAGTTGTACCATTGGTTTTAGCTACTCCACAACCTTTGCCACCATTTGGTGTTTTCAGTCTTTTTAATTCTAGCTATTCTTCTGGGTGTGAAGTGATAAGCCATTGTGATTTTGCTTGAATTTCTCTAATAACTTATGGTTGATCAAATTTTCATGTTTATTAGCCATTCATATGACTTTTCTGGTAAAGTGTCCGTTCAAGATTTTGGCATACATTTTTATTGAGTATTTGTCTATTTGTGATTGGTTTGTAGGATTTCTATCTTTTAGTGTAATGTAAATATTTTCTTTCACTCTATGGCTTGCTTTTTCATTTTCCTAATATGTCTTTTGATGAACAGAAGTTTTAATTTTAACAAAGAACATTATGACAATTTTTTATAGTTAGTATATTTTATGTCCTCACTAGGAAATATCTATCTATTCCAAAGTCACAATCTTATTCCATTTTCATCTAGAAGCTTTATATTCTAGCTTTTAATGTTAGGTGTACAACTTATCTCAAATTAATTTCTGTGTATTCTGTGAGGGAGAAGTTTAGGTTCATTTATTTCTTCATATTTTTCCAATTGTTTCAGCACCATGTGTTAATAAAATTTCTGTGTTGAACAGCTTTTGTTGAAAATTTATGGATGGGTATATTTTAAACTCTTATGTTCCAATGATTTGTCTTTCCTTACATTAGTACTATACTATTTTGATTACTGTTGCTTTATAGTAAGTTTTGAAATCAGTTAGAGTGAGCTTAGAATCAACTTGCCAATTTCTGCTAAAAAAATGCCTGATGAGATTTTGATTGATATCACATCAAATCCATAGACCAATTTGCAGTGAATTGATATCTTAAAAATATTGATTCTTCCAACTTATGGATATGGTATGTGTCTCCATTTATTAAGGCATTTCTTAATTTCTCTCAGTTATGTTTTGTAGCTTCAACTCAAGAGGTACTACACACACCCAACTTTTTAAAAAGTTATCTCTAAATACTTTATATTTTCTAATGCTACTATAAATGGAAACTTAAAATTTCATTTTCCAGTGCTGTTAGGGTATAGAAATGCCATTGATTTTGTGTATTGACTTTGTATACTACAACCTTGCTAAATCATTATTAGTTTAATAAGATGTGTTTTTTGGCAGATTCTTAAGACTTTCCATATATATATGATTATGTTTTCTGCATATAAAGACTGTTTTACTTCTTCCTTTTCAGTCTATGCGCTCTTTAGTTCTTCAGCAAGGACTTTATTGCATGGGTTAGAAACTTCAATAAAATGATGAAGAACAGTGGTGACATTCTTTCCTTGTTTTTGTTTCTGTTTGATATTTCACCATTGCATATTGTCAGCCAAAGATTTTCCAGTGATGTCTTTAAATAGAATGAGAAAATCCCCTTCTATTTTTAGGATTCTTAGGATTTGCTTGTTTGTTTTACATCAGAATATGTGTTTAACTTTGTCAAGTGCTTTCTTCCTGTGTCTATTGAAATGATTATATAGATCATATATTATGCCCCCTTTGCCAATTGAGTTAAATTACATTGATTTTCAAATGTTAAACCAATTTTGTACTTCTGAAATAAATTACAGCTGGTTATTATGTATAATCTTTTCATGTAATTCTGGGTTCAATTTACTAATAATTTGCTAAGGACTTTCATATTTATGTTCATGAGAGATATTAGCCTTGTAGAGGAGGAAGAACTATTCCTCTACCCTCTAGGTTCTTCTGGCTGGTCTAAGAATTAAATTGACATGAGACAGAATAAAGAAGAAAAATCAAACAAAGTTTAATAATATGTATACATGGGAGAAACCCAGGAAAACCCAAGTAACTCACCAAAATGGCCAAAACCACCACCTTAAATACCATCTTCAGCTAAAGACAAAGGAGGTTGTCGGGGGTAGTTGTTTGGGACTTCAAAGGGGAGGAAGGCAATTCACATGGAGATGAAAGAGTGAATGTTTGGTAAAGAAACATTTGCTGGGTTGTCTACAATGGGACCAGAGAGAGAACTTTGATAAAAATGGGCCTAGCAAGGTTCGTCACAGTCTACCACACCTAGAGTTATCATCTATGGTGATAGCTCCTTCCTGGGACAGGCCTTCCATCTTAAATTCTTTTAGGCAGTTAAGGGGAAGGTCAAAGTTTCTTTCTGAGTCTTTTTTTCTTAAAAATAACCCAGAGAGACACATTTTGGGGTGGCAAATTCTGACCCCCCACAGCTTATAATTTGAGAAATGCCTTTATCAAATTGGGTGTCAGGGTTATGCTGATCTGGTAAAATGTGTTGGGAAATGTTCCCTTCTCTATTTTCTCAAAACATTTATGTAAGAATATATTATTTCTTTCTTAAAAGTTTGATAGAATTCACAAATGAACCTGGACTTCGAGTTTTCTTTATGGGAAGAGTTCTTATCACATATTCAGTTTCTTTTGTTGCTATTGATGTATACAGAATTTGATAAGTTGTGTTTTTTCAACAAATTTTCCCATTTCATCTAAGTTGTAGAATTTATTGGTATCAAATTATTTATGATATTTCCTTCTTATGAATTTAACATCTGTAAGATCTATGTGTTTGTATCTATATCTATATCTATAGGTATGTATCTCATTTTTTTGGTTTGTTTCTGATATTGGAATTAGCGTTTTCTCTTTTATTCTTTCTTTTTTCTTACAATTTTAATCTTGTGTGTGTGTGTGTGTGTGTGTGTGAGGAAGACCAGCTCTGAGCTAACATCTGTTGCCAATCCTCCTCTTTTTTGCTGAGGAAGATTGGCCCTGGGCTGACATCCATGCCCATCTTCCTCCACTTTATATGGGACGCCGCCACAGTATGGCCTGATAAGTGGTGTGCCTGGCCACGCTGGGGATCCAAACCTGCAAAACCCCAGGCTGCTGAAGCGGAGCATGTGAACTTAACCACTATGCCACTGGGCAGGCCCCTTTTCTTTTATTCTTGATCAGTTTTCCTAGAGGTTTATCAATTTAACTATCTTTTTAATTAACCAATTTTTGTTGTTCTTGTTT
Organism: Tapirus indicus; assembly: GCA_031878705.1. Classification (NCBI taxonomy): domain Eukaryota; kingdom Metazoa; phylum Chordata; class Mammalia; order Perissodactyla; family Tapiridae; genus Tapirus; species Tapirus indicus. The sequence continues at coordinate 17,450,326 of CM062939.1, read as the reverse complement.
AGTATTTCATCCCTTTCCACTCTTATGGTTATTATACTTTATTCACTTTGGCTTTAGTTCTTATTTTTCTACATTTGTAATGTGGCAGCTTAGTTTACTAATTATAAACTTTTCTTTTATTATATGAGAAGCATTGAAAGCCGTAAATTTTCACCAAATCACTCTTTTAGCTGCATCCTATTTGGATTTTTTTTTATTTTTAAAAATTGTGGTAAAATACACATGACATGAAATTTATCATCTTGATCATTCTTAAATGTACATTTCAATAGTGTTAAGTACATTCATATTGTTGTGCAACCAATCACCAGAACTCTTTTCATCTTTCAAAACAAAAACTTTATACTCATTAAACAACGCTACACTCTACATCATTCCACTTTCTGTCTTTATGAGTTTGACTACTGTAGGTACCTCATATAAGTGGAATCATACTGCTTCTATCTTTTTGTGACTGGCTTATTTCACTCAGCATGACATTCTCAAGGTTCATCCATGTGGTAGCATATGTCAGCATTTTCTTTTTTTTTCTTAAGGCTGAATAGTATTTCACTGTATGGATATACCACATCTGAATGCTAGCCTTACTGATATGATCCCATAGGCCACAGAGCATTTGATAATTTATTTTCAATCTCTTTTCTCTGTTTTCTTCAGATTAGGTCATTTTTATTGTTCTACCTTCAACTTCATTAACCTTTTATTTTGTAACTTTCAATCTGCTCTTCAGTTAATACAGTGAATTTTTCTTTTATGTTATTATTCCTTTCAGTTCTGGAATTTCCATTTGTTTCTTTTTTATAGTTTCCATTTCTTCTGGATTCCTAATCTGTTATTCATTATGACAATCTTTTCCTTTATGTCCTTGAGTATATTTATAACATTTGCTGTATATACCTTGTTTGCTAATTTTAACATCTGCTTAATCTCTGTGGTTTTTTTTTTTTATTCTTCTTGAATATGGGTCACATTGTCCTGTTTCTTCACATATCTAGTAATTTTGATTGTATGCTGGACAGTGTAAATGATACATTGTATAGAACGTGGATTATGTCATCTTTCTTTAAAGTAGTTGTGTCCTGTTCTGTGAGATCCTTTTGGTTCTGTTATAGTGGGTTTTATTCTCTGTTAAAGCAAGTGTAGTTCAGTTCTGAACATAGTTCTGTGATGAAACTCTTATTTTCAAGCATGATCCTTACTCCTAAATTTTGGTCTTTTGAAGTTTAAACTGAATGCCCAATGTGCTCAGGGAGGTCTTTTCACTCGGGCTTGACCAGAAGTTTAATGTTTCTCAGAGTAGCATGACCTCTAGTATTACTCTTCAGCTATCATATCCATGGGAAACAGTCCCTGCTAGGGCTCCCAGAGTTTTGCCCTGTGCATGCGTGTCCCAGTACTCAGCCAAGGACTAGCAGGGAATCCCTACCTAGACTTCTGCGTTCCCCTCTCTGTGTAGCTCCCCTCTCTCTGGTAGTGTGTCCTGCAAATTCCAGCTACTTGAGAAGCCTAGAATTCTAACCTCTGCCTCTTCATCTCAGCTAGTGCTCTGCTCCCCTTGGGCTTTAACTCTCACCACTGTGGCAAAAAAAGTGATGCAGGTGGAAATCCAAGACAATCATGGGGCTTATCTTGTATGCTTTCATTCTCTCAAAGATCATAGTCCTGCTGTGCTTGCTACTCTATGCCTGAAAAGAGTTTCTTCATATATTTTGTCCATTTTTATAGTTATTTTTTGGCAGGAGGGAAACTCTACAACTAGATACCATGTCATGGCTGGAAGCAGAAGTCCAGTTCTATTTTTATAGATATAATTCAATGATCTAGTTTTTCTGTGTATTATGGAAGACTTGTGCTTGTATTCTTTTCTTAAAAGAAAAAAAAGGGAAAACATATTTTCCCTTAGCATCCAGCCCTCCACAGACTTTTTGAAAAGCTTAGTCTGTTAGAGAACAGTAGCCAAAAGGTACAGTATTAGATTCTATGACCTCACCCAAGAAAAAAAAGAAAGTACTTGTTTAAATAGCTATAAATCAATGAATTATTCCTGAGTTTTAAATATGGGATTTCTTATTTAATGTTCCCCCAAAATTTATAAGTTGAAGTCCTAAGCCATGGTACCTTAGAATATTTGGACATAGAACCTTTAAAGGATAAATAAGGTTAAATGAGGCCATATGCATTGACTCTAATCCAATATGACTGGTGTCCTCATAAGAGGGATATGCACACAGTGATGCATATGCACAGAGAAAAGGCCATGTGAGAACACAATGAGAAGGCAGTCATCTGCAAGCCAAGGAGAGAGGCCTTAGGAGAAATCAAACATGCCAACACTTTGATCTTTGACTTCTAGTCTCCCGAACTGTAGAACATAAATTTCTGTTGTTTATGCCTCTCAGTCTGTGGTATTTTGCTATGGCAGCCCTAGCAAACTAATACAGGCTTGTAATGTGAATGCAAGGATTTTCATAGCTATTTTGCTTAAAGATAGCTCAAAATTGATTATAATCTTAATGCAGAGCTATTGAGAATTGGTTATATAAAATTTGGTATATCCATACAGTGGAATAATATGCAGCCATCAGCTGTAAAATATGCCTGTATACATCAAAAACATTCATGATATAGTAGATGAAAAAAATTGAAGTGTTTTATATGACAAAATTATATAGGTACTTATGACACAAAGCTTGTGGCCAAAATAAGGTCATATTTCTTTTAATAGTTAAATTAAATGGTTAAATGAGTGCCATAATGAGAGAAAGAAAGAGTGATATTGATTGGGAAGGGGCATGAAAGATCCTTCTGGAATATTGGAAATTTTTTAATATCTTGGTTTAAATGGTGAGTACATGGTATATATTTAAGTAAAAATTCTGTGATAAAATACCTAGGAATAAATTTAGCCAAGGAGGTGAAAGATGTGTATATTGAAAACTATAAGACATTAATGAAATAAATTGAAGAAGATACAAATAAATGGAAAGATATTCTGTGCTCATGGATTGGAAGAATTATCATTGTTAAAATGTTCATACTACCCAAAACAATCTACAGATTCAAAGCAATTCCTATCAAAATTTCAATGACATTTTTCACAGAAATAGAACAAACAATTTTAAAATTTGTATGGAACCACAAAAGACCCCGAATAGCCAAAGCAATCTTGAGAAAGAAGAACAAATCTGGAGGCATCAGGCTCCTTGATTTCACATATATTACAAAGTTATAATAATTAAAACAGTATGATATTGGCATAAAAACAGACACACAGGCCAATGAAACAGAATAGTGAACCCAGAAATAAACCCACACTTATATAGTCAATTAATTTATGACAAAGAAACCAAGAATATAAAATTGGGAAAGGACAGTCTCTTCAATAAATGGTGTTGAGAAAACTGGACAGCCAAATGCAAAGCATGAAACTGGACCGCTATCTTACACCATACACAAAATTTAACTCAAAGTGGATTAAAGACTTGAATATAAAACCTGAAACCATAAAACTCCTAGAAGAAAGCATAGGCAGTAAGTTCCTTAATGTTGGTCTTGGCAATGATTTTTTGAACCTGACACCAAAAGCAAAGGCAACAAAAGCAAAAATAACCAAATGATACTACATCAGACTAAAAAGCTTCTGCACAGCAATGAAACATCAACAAAATGAAAAGGCAACCTACTGAATGAGAGAAAGTGTTTGCAAACCATCTGTCTGATAAGGAGTTAATATCCAAAATATATGAAGAACTCATACACTCAATAGCAAAAAACCCCCAAACAATCTGTTTACAAAATGGGCAGATCTGAATAGACATTTTTCTAAAGAAGACATACAGATGGTCAACATCACTAATCATCAGGGAAATGCAAATAAAAACCATAAGAACATATCACCTCACCCCTGTTAGAATGGCTATTATCAAAAAGACAGGAGGTAAGTGTTGGCAAAGACGTGGAGAAAAGGGAACTCTGTGCACTCTTGGAGGGAATGTAAACTGGTGCAGCCACTATGGAAAACAGTATGGAGATTCCTCAAAAAATTAAACTAGAACCACCATAAGATCCAGCAATTCCACTTCTGAGTATTTATCCAAAGGAAATGAAGACACTAACTTGAAAAGATATAGGCACCCCCATGTTATTGCAGTGTTATTTACAATAGCCAAGATATGGAAACAATAAAAATGTCCAGTGATGGATGGATGGATAAAGAAAATGTTATTTATGCACACAACACACAGACACACACACACACAATGGAATGTTATTCAGCAGTGACAAAGAATGAAATCTTGCCATTTGTGACAACTTGAATGGACCTTGAGGGCATTATGCTAAGTGAAATAAGTCAGACAGAGAAAAACAAATACCATATGATCTCACTTACATGTGGAATAAAAAAAACCAAAAGCCACACCAAAAAAAAAAAAAAAAAAACCCACCCAAGCTCATAGATACAGAGAAAAAATTGATGGTTGCCAGAGGTGAGAGGTGGGTGGTGGGTGAAATGGGTGAAGGGAGTCAAAAGATACAAACTTCCAGTTACAAAATTAATAAGTCATGGAGATGTACAATATGGTGACTATCGATAGTAATACTGTGTTGCATATTTGAAAGTTGCTAAGAGAGTATACATTAAAAGTTCTCATCACAAGAAAAACAGTTGTAACTACATATGATGAGGGATGATAACCAGTCTATTGCGGAAGTTGTAACTATGTATGACGAGGGATGATAACCAGACTATTGCGGTGATCATTTTGCAATGTATGCAAATATCAAATCGTTTATGTTGTACACCTGAAACTACTATGATGTTATATGTCAATTATGCCTCAATGAAAAAATAAGTAATAGTACACTTAAGATTAGTATACTTTACCCACTTTACTCTATTTAAACTTTACCAATAAAATGTTCAAAAATTCTTATGACTTTAACCACAATCTTGTCACCAAAGAATCTCCTATCCTTCTCCCTGGTCACTCAGGCTGGAATAATCCCATACTGCAGAATATTTCATATAATTCCATCCTAATAGCTCATTCTTGGAGTGAGAGTTCAATGTCCACCTTGAGGATAGAGAAGAGTCACCATATTATCAGAAGCTAGTTACTTTGCAGTGGGTTATTAGACTGCAGTAATGCCATAGATTGAATGCCTACTGAAGAGAAATCCAGAGACACTTGCTAGTCACCATTATTCTTGCTAAAAATTCCTTCTAAAAATACTCATCACAGTACTTAGAATAAAATCCGACTTCACATCATGACTATCAAACTTTATATGACCTGAGCCCACCCTTCCTCTCTGATTGCATCTCCCACCACCTGCCACTATTCGCCTTGTTTGGCCTGCTCCAGCCACATGGCCCTCATTTCTACATCTTGAGATTTTCAATTCTGTTCCAATCTCAGAGACTTTGCATTTAATTGATCTTCTGCTTAGAATACTTCCTCCCAGATCCCATCATGGCTGCTTTCTTTGAAATGTCATCTAACTCAAATACCAACTCTGACTTCCTCAGAGACAACTCCCCCTACATACGTAGCTAAACCAGTTGCCTCCACTCCCACGTAATTCTCTTTATATTACCCTATTTTATCTTCTAAATACAAGTGGACACGTGAAACTATTTTTATAGTTCTTTATATGTATTTTTTTGGGGGGGTCTATCTCTCTTCTAGAATATAAACTTCTTAAGGGCAGAGGCTCTGTCTTGTTCAATACCATATGTTCAGTCACTAGTGTTTAAAACCTAGCAGTGTTCAATAAATGTTTTGACTAATTTTGTGGAGTGATTTGTTGTGAATAATTATCATCACCACCACCAAATATATTACAACTAAAACTTCACACGAAGAGCCAATCCTGACTTCCAAACAGCTGTAGGAAGGTAGAGGGGGGAACTGGAGAGTCTGCTGTCATTGCCACATGGTACGATTATTGAAAACAGGTGGTTTCTCATTGTGTCAGGTCATCCCTATCCACTGTTGTTACAATATCTTAGTTGTCTATTGCTAGTGTCTCAACATGAGTGTGTGTGGTGGGGAGGAAGTAAGAGGAGCAAGACAAGGTCATTCACTTGACCGTTACCTTCAGCCATGATTACTAGACTTCTCCATGTTACAGCTCTTTATTGTGTACTCATACTTATGGCTTTTAATTCAAAAGCATTATCCACAGTGCTAGAGCTGCTGGATTAAGAAATTTTTCTAGCCATAGTGGCATACTGTGCCCAAAAATTACCCTTCCCCAGGACAACTTAGGTCTCAGAACTAAACCATTTTGTTTCCTTTTGCTAGCTATTTTGGTCTTCCTTTCTGCCCAGGGGTCTCAACAGGGACTGTATTGATCAGTGATCCAGCTTGGTGGGGTTTTCTGCAGTGTATGGCAGACGCATGCTCTCTTTATATAAGAAAGCATCATCACTGCAGAATGATACCCCAGTGCAAATTGTTAATAAATTTCCTTGGATAAGGAATTAGGTAGAAAACAAAGAATTAGAGGCAGGAGGTAGGGAAAATCCCAGATTGCCGTATTTCAGCCAGCGATAATGAAAAAGTTCTCTTTTATTCTCCTGATGCGAGGACAAAGGGTCAAATTAATGAAGCTCTGAATAAAATGACAGCCTTTTCAGATATGTCTTCACATTCCACTAGTGAAGTGAGGAAATCCTGAACTGAATCCTGTTGCTTTCCAAAGTGTAGCTGACATTCCTTTAACGTTAAAAAGTAAAAAAAAAAAAAAAAAAAAAAAAAAATGGTTTCAGGTATGCCAACCAGGATGAACTGGTGACTTATTTGGAATGCTAGTTGAATTATCTGGAATGCCACCATTTCTGTGGCTTTTCTTTCTGTTTCCATTCTTTATAGTACATTTTCACAGCTCAATTACCAGACCAATTATAGTTTTCTCTTTTTATTTGTTCTTTTTTATTGCCAGCCGGGACAGAAACAAGAGAACACTGGTGACAGCCATCTCATTTATGGAAGGCATTCAACATTACTGATTAAAATGCTCTTCAGCAAGTCAGCTTGCCAATGACATACTATAAAAACAGCTTTTGAGATTAGAATCTTCATGGCAATGGAGATATTTCTCACTAATGGAAATATACAAATGTGAGCTGACTCTGAGTGAGGGACAAAAGGTTTCCTTCGAGAGTGAGTCTTAGACCCATTGTTTCTTTCTGAAGATTTTCATCACTAACGTGGAGAATGAAGCATGGCCCTGGATGTTATGGAAAAACAACTGAAGTTAAAAATTTCATAGATTTTTAACAGATAGTTAAAAAAACAGTTCAAATATTAGAGGTTTTTTTACTGTCTCAATATCTGGATTAGATCGCAGTATGGTTAATTATATTGAATTTGTTTTCAAAGAGACCTGAAACGTTAAAAAAAAAAATATATATATATATATATATCCTAGTCAGTTCAGTGATCACGGACAGGTAAAACACGAGTGAAATGAAAGCTCAGAAGTGTAAAATTGTGGACAAGTGCAGTGGTAGCACACAGAGAGGAAAATATCCACACAGGGCTGGAAAGAGAAGGATCATAGTTATTACTAAGTGAACATTGAGGTTATGACTTTTTATGATGTGATAAAAGCAGAATAAATCCATGTTTGGAAGTCTGTTCAAAATGTTATACTTTCATTGTTAGAAACACAGTGTGTTGTCTGGAAGCCATTTGTATTTAAAGGTGTGTTTAGCAGTTGCCAGGCTGTTTATTTCCTTTTCCTAAAGCATAGACTACTTGATTCCTTCACCTATAAGTGTAGTCCTGTTTCAGTCTTTGAGGACAATGCTAATGTCTCAACGTACCATCCCTAAAAGTGGGAAAGGTCAGATACGGTTCCAGATCTTGGGCTGGAGCTGGGGGTTGACTCATGATGGGCTGGCCATGGCAAGAAAATCCAAGGTGATTTAAGTTTTAAGGAGAGCCAGTGGAGGAATCCTAACCTTGGATAGAGGATTGAAATGCAGATGGAGAGGTGCAAGATCATAAATAAGGTATAGATATCAGAGATGGACACCGAGGAGCTTGAATGTCAAGAAGAGTTGAAGAGGTCTCTGGTTATTGCCTCATCACTTTTGTGGGTACACTGTAGATGGGTATGTTTGGCTGGTCAAGAAGGTGTTTGAGATTCACCATTGTCGATCTTGCTACAAAGTCTGGCTCTGACTCATGACCCTTCTAGTTAGGTAATTGGGCATCTGGTTCTTCCTGACTTTAGTCCTGCCTCTCAATTTCAGTTTAGTGTCTAGGAACTTGCTACCAGAGACTTCCCTGCTACCATCTTTCTTTTTATCCTTCTTAGTTCTGCCTGGTCTTCCCACTGCTATCTTTTATCTGTCTGACCTTCCTAGATTAGAGGCTTTCCTGGACCAGGACTTGTCATCTGTATCCACACACTTCAGACATAGTGGCTTTCTTGCTGAGGAGGATACTTTAAGTGCTGTCTCAGAGGCATATGTATTGGGGCAGAGGAGATGTCCATCCACTGACATGGAATCTGGGTAGCAGGACGGTGCTCGTGCTTCCCTGAAATATTTCTGATTTTAATTGACAGTTGGTGCCTAGAAATTCAGGAGCCAGGCATTTACCCATTAAAATATAAATTGCCTTCAGAACGTTAGCTATTATCAGGCCTTCCTTTTCACCTTGGTGGGATTGAGGGATCTGAGATGGAAACTTTCACAGGAGGAGAGGTAGAGGAAAAAAGTGATGTGGGTTACCTAATGTCAATTTCATGGTAGCAGTGAAAAAAGCCCAGAAGACAATTTCACTATTTTGGGTCTGAATGTTCTGGTTGATTTGACTACAGCAATTGGCTGCAGACAACCAAGCAAGCAGGCAGAAAATTGAGCCCTACATTCTATAAGCATAGTCTCATACAATGCTCTGGACAATAAAACAAATCCCTTATTCTCCATCAGTCGATTGTTCAGAAATCATCATTCCCAGGTCTTTCCCAGCCCACCATCCACCACTGTTATCCCCCACCCCCACCCCCATGTTTTTGTTTATTGCACATCCATCGGGACTGTCAGCTACTATTGTAGCAACCCAAGCTCTGCCTCAGTATTTCATTTTGAATCTCCATTTTTGCTTTTGTCACAGCCCTTGAAGACCTAGAAGGCAAAGAGACTAAGACAGATTTTAGGATGGTAGACTGGAACATCAAGACCAATTATATTAGGGGAAGTCAAAGAGTTTAGACATATTTGCCAGATAACTTTAATATTTTGAGCAGCTTTACACGGAGAAATTAGAGGTAAATTTTGTGGATGATGGGTATTTTAAATTGACTTTAGAGTCGACTTCTAGGTTTTTACCTATTTCTAATGATTATAATCTTATAAGAATGGAAGACTTTTGGTACTTCAAATGTGTCATATTCTCTATCATCTCTTCTTTTCCATGTACTGTTTGTGGATCTTCTTCCCCTAACACTTTAGCATTTCTCTCTCTCTTCTACTTTATCCAGTAATTGCCTTAACACTTAGTATCAAAAGGTAGTTATCATTTCCAATAAAGAGTCTTCCTTGAACTCCTAAGCCTGGGTTAGAATCCCTCTTACGTCCCCATCACACTCTATTCTTGCACCTAATACAGCATGCATGCATCGTAAGGTTACTATCTTTTTACTTGCCCATCTCTCCAATCAGACTATAAATGTTTTTTATGGCTGTCTCTGTCTGGTTTACCATAGTATCCCTTTTGCCCAGTACCATGATCGCAGGATACTGAGGGCTCAGAAATATTTGAACCACCTCCACCGTGTCAGGCATCTATAGCCAAGTTTCTTCCTTATTATTTTCTGTGCCAATCTTAGAAGGGAGGGAGCTGTATTTATAAAATTTTGCTCCAATTTCAGTAGAGATGTTTATCATAACTTGCATGGTCTTAGTTTCAAGGAACTGAAACTTAGGGAGCTGGCCCGGTGGCACAGCGGTTTAGTCTGCACTTGGCAGCCCGGGGTTTGCGGGTTCGGATCCCGGGCGCCCGCCGACGCACTGCCTGTCAGCCACGCCGTGGCGGCGTCCCATATAAAGTAGAGGAAGATGGGCACGATGTTAGCCCAAGGCCAGTCTTCCTCAAGCAAAAAAAAAAAAAAAAGGGGGAAGATTAGCAACAGATGTTAGCTCAGGGCTGGTCTTCCTCACATTAAAAAAAAAAAAAAAAGGAACTGAAACTTAGCATCTAGGAACTGAAAGCAAGTCTATAGAAAAAGTACATTCTTATGGGAATAGTGAACTTGGGGCTGGGGAGTTTAACTTGGGGAGGTGGGTAGCACTACTGTTGTCACCTCTAAAGGAATATAGTAAATGCAGGACTTCCAGAGAGTTGCTATCCAAAGAATCCAATCTGGTGGAAGGGTTAGCATCAGGAGTCTCTGAAGAATGTGGCTCCATAATCATGGTTCTAGGGAATGTTATTAGAATGGAATAGATCTCAAAGAAGTAGTAAGGTCTACTTTCTGAGAGATAAGAATGAAGCAGGAACTAGCAGAAGATCAGGTCTCCAGACAGATGTGCTGAGGAGTATTGAGAAACTGGAACAAAACCCAAAAACTGATAGAGAAACTCCGTTAAGTGGCCTAGGCCCATAGAGTGAGAGTTGGGGACGGAAGCTGCAGCTTTGTAGGCATATGGACACATCAGACACCATTCAAAAGGCAGTAGTCAAACTCTAGTCTCCATAGTACACCCAAGGAAGGACCAACATGTGCTTCTTTTGCAAGAACTATTGTAACAAGATTTTGGCCAGAACATTTTTATCATAGCTCTAAGATTGCAGCAAAATGGAATTTGAATTCAAATTATTTTGCAGCAAGTGATTCTGTTACCAGCATGCATACCAAGGAAGGTTGGGGACAGCTTCTAAAAAGCAGAGGATGTTGAACTGAAACAAAATCATCTTCTTAGCCATCTAAAATTCAGGCTAGTTTTAAAGCATCAACTCTTGGGTTGTCCATGATCCAACAGATATAAAACTACACACTAAAATTGCCATAAAAATCTTGACCAAGATAATTGGGCCAAATTCATAAAATTGCTGAACTTGTTTGGTTTACAGACTACTTTTTGAAATCATAGTTAAAAAGAGGTAAATGCTTTCTAAAGTGAACTGCAATAGCAGGGCCAGTGCAATATGGGTTATCCCAGCACATCTCTACCATTGTACCTTAATATTGTTTTATAATGATCTGTTTTTGTATCTGTATCCCTCATAGATTATGAATTCCTTCAGGAACTAACTTCATATTTTCAGTTCTTCGTATAGTGACCCACACTCAGTTGGTGTGACACAGACCAATAGCTGGCCTCCAAAAACTGTTTTTCCTTTCTTTAGCCACACAGCTAGATTTCATTTATCTGTGAGTAATTTGGCAGCACTATAGGTCATGCACGAATATGCCTTAATTTAGTGCTTTGATCTCAAGACAGGAAAACCAAGTCTTATCCATTGTATTATAAACAAATGACACTGACAAACTCTGGACCATTCTCAATGACTTGGGTCAATACGGTGTCACTATAAAACCAGGCCAGCCACGATCAATTTATAAATATATTCAAAGACTTTTTTTCCCAGCAGTTTACATGAATAAATGTTGAAATACAGATTCTCCATCACTTGGTTTTCTGAGCTGATTTTCCTGATAGGAAATGATATCTTTAAAAGGGTTTTGATGTAAAATATGGGAATTTTAACAATAGACTCTTATGAGTAAAAAATATGCTTTTCTCTTATGAAAGACTACAGTAGAGTGTGTTAACTACAGGCAAACATATTTTCTAGTCTTTTCAGCCTTATTTGCTTTTGCCCTTATTTCTTTTATGCACATTATTTTTCCTTCCAGAAATACATTCTAGTTCATATTCTTTCTTTTAAAAAAATTCTACTCAATATTTATTTCTGGTAGTAGGAATATTCTAGTCTAGGAAGTGCATATTTGTGAGCATAAGTCACATTAGATTTTTCCATTTCCTCTGGGAGTCTTCTAGACCTTGAGTATATATAATGGTTCTTGTAATGAAATCAGCTTGTTTGGAAATTGGACAAATAGTTTGCAAACTAGCAGAAAACTTTCCAAGTATGGGAAAAAATTTGATTCAAGGATTGATATAAATGATGATATTAATGTAAAAGTCTATTTTTCTTTAGTCAAAACAACTTAATTAACAAACACTTATTGAGTTGACACAGTAAGTTCAAAAATAATGACAACCATAAAAAAGCTTTTATTTAGTTTCAAATCGATGATATTAATTTAAGTGGTTCCAAACCCATTATTTCTGAGCTCAATACTTAAAAAAAATTACCTTCATAATTTTTAAGTCATAAATAAATCTTCCGTGTTTTTAAGCAATAAATAGAGCCTCTGTACTTTGATAGATCATGTCTCTTAATTTACAAATGAGCCATTTTCTTTTTGATGGTAACTTATATCCAGGTTAAATTACATTGCAACAAATCATATTGCAAAGAAATATCCCTTTAGAGTCAGAGACTTTTCTTTTTAAAGGAGCAGGCTTTACAAAGATAATGCATGATCTGAGACCTTGGGTAGGGTTATATTTTTAGACATAAATATATTTTGAGGAGCCAGAAACTTTTAACTCTTATTTTCCTCTATTTCAAATAACATTTGATGCAACAAAATCTTAATGCAAAGAAAGTTTGACTGATCTCTTGAGAACTTTGAAAAAGTGGCTTACCTGCATTTAGTTACAGTTTTTCTGAAAACTGTGATAAGACTGGTTCTTGAGGTAAAGGCATAGGGCATATACAGAAAGGAATAAATGAAAGTCAAATATCTGGAAACTATAAAAGAATTGGCCTTGTGTTTTAGATAGATTAAATATAGATAAAAGATCAAACACAGATTTATTCTTTTCATTTTTAATTGAATTTTGTTTTGTGAAATAACAAGCATGCCAGATATGTTTAGATGGATTACTGCTTGCAAGATCTATAACTGTCGAACTATCAGTGTGTCTAGGATCCCAACCCTAACGGAAAATTTCCTGTCTTTATAGGAAGTGTTGAATAATTAAAAATCTCTGTGCTTCTTCTCTTATTGGTTAAGAGGAACTCACCTGATAGCAAATACCAATTTCTGCACCTTGGGATCGCCCAAGCTTTTCTATAGTTGGCCACTGGTCAGACATCCACGTGTGCAGACTATATGAATTAGTTATTGATAATAATGGTGAAATATAGCTTGTTGGCTATTGTACAATGATGTAATAAGTGAAATACTTATTAAAAATAATGCAAAAGAGTTTTTTCAATAGATCTATTTATATTACCTGTGTTTGAAAGCACGGAGTTAAAGTCCTAATATTAGTCAATAATTAAGTTGATGAAAATACTGGTATTTAGAAGAGTGAATTTTTCTCATAAGTATGAGTCATCAGCTGGAGATGTGTTAGAAAGCTTGAGAAGACTGAGAGAACTTTGGAGTAATCTCTGATGAAACTAAGAGAAAAACCTGCTCAAGTGCAAGATAAAAATTCGATATATTTTGAGCCCACCTATTATCAGAAAACTATAACTTTAAAAGCAATACTGAAATACCATAAATATTGAAACACCTAATATATGCTTGGTTGTTCTAGGCACTGGGGATCAGCCAACCTCTCATGGAGTTTGCTTTCTGGAGGGACAATTGTTATGTGACTTTCTGTGGTACAAGAATAAAGAAGACTGGTTGCTTACTTACTTCAGATATGCGAATTTGAGGAGAAAGTATGGAAGAAGAGCAGAGATTTATTTCATTTCATTTCAAGAAATATTTATTGAGCACCTACAATATCGCAGCTACTCTGACAGGTGTTGGAGAATCAAGGATTAAAAGGATAAAGTCTCTCTTCTAGAAGAGCTTGTAGTCTCCTGGGAAAGATGGAGATGTTAGCAGATCTTGTCACTAGCATGTGGCCAGTACTGTGATGGCCGTGAGAACAGCGTGTGCAGGGGCAGAGGTCCTCAGCTCTCCCTGGGAAAGGCTTGGGGGAAGTGTCAGGGGATGAATTCTAGGTAAGAGGATACCTGGACCAAATCTTCAGACAGAATGGCAAGGCTCAAAGTCATAAAACAGCCTTGTGTGATGCTTGTGGAGAACTGTAGGCAAGTGGCTCCTCTTCTTCATAGGGGAGGAGGCAGGCAGTGCCTGGTGATGAGGCTGCAGGAGGAGTGGGGAGACCATACAGACCCTTGGTGGTAGGCACTGGTAAGAAAATGGAGCAGGTGATCAATTATGGAGTCCAAGCTTGGTAGTAAAGGCCATGAATCCAGGAGGGCTCTGATAGATTGGAAAACAATTAGAGGATCAAAGGACTGGTCTGTCTATGGGGTAGAAGAGAAGGAGCAGTGAGAGAGCTGCAAGGAAAGTGTGTAATAGTCCGAGAGTGAGATATTTGAGTCTAAGGCTGACAGGGAGTTGCTCTAGGTGAAGAGAAGGTCCAGAATGTGACCCCAAGTACAAGAGGCTTGAAGGGACTAGAAGTGAGGGTCACTGAAGCTGAGGAAGTCCAAGAACTCATCTATTGACTGGCTCATTCACATGCATATTGTAATGACTATGAATGATGTCAGGAGGTAGAATTAAAAGGAAAATGGTAAGCTGGATTCCAAACTAGTCAATGAATATGAGGTGATAACCTGGAAATCAATTGATTATAATTATACAAGGGAAGGAGGCTTGGCTTAGCTGGATGCCATGGGCCTTATAAGCAAGGGCCTCTGGTGAGAGTTTTTGTGCAAAGCATAGGACCCTCAGGCATCTGAGGCCCTTGGAACTCTTCTGGGTACCTCCTAATCACCAGAGGAAGGTACATTGCAGAAGCTCTAACGGATACTTGGTTGAGAACTTCATACTCTTCACTCTTATCTGGATGTTTGCTGTGTCTACACAGACACTAGAAGCATAAATGAATTACTTAAGCTTGCACAGTGAACCAGTGCTTGATCCAGGACCAGAATGAAAAGATTTTGCCTCTATTTTGTTACACTAGACGTCACTGTGTTTTTTAACAATTAAATTTCTTGTTCAGATAATGTTTTTCAATAACAAGTGATTCCTTTTAATACAAAATGGTGAAAATTATTTTCTTGGAATTATAATTATGTAACTTAGTGAAGCCTTGCTGATAAATGGAAGAACTCTCTCGACCCATGCATTTTCCCTAGGCTTCTCGCACGAATGTCATCATCCTGAGATAGTTCATAGCTCTCAACATCACTACCGATCTAGCCAGTTATTCTAAATTTGTTTTTTGGAGGCAGCCTGACTTTTTCCCCTTAAATTTGATAGTGTTTGTTTTAATAACTTCATCAGATGGAAATTTAGCTCATTGTAGAACTGATCTCTATGTCTGGGACAAAGTCTTTAGTGCAGAACATTGGTATCAAAAGCAGTCAAAACATTCAATCTACTGCAAGTTTCTAAATATCGACTGCTTATCTTTGTATAGGTAATGGTTGATTTTTCATTTGGGTTTGAATACTGGGATATCCTGTAATTGTGTGTTCTCTTTTCTCAGTCTTCCCACGTTGTGTCCATTCCCATAGTGTGGAAAGTTTCTGAGCACCATCTTGACTTAGATCTCTCAGGTAGCTTTCCCGAACTCCTTCTGCTCACTGGGGTGGTTGGAAGGGACTCAACTATTTCCTTAGAGATTTTCCCTGACATACTGTTGTTTTTATGGGAGGCACTGATTGTTCTTAACATTTCATCCAACGGTCTTTGATAGATAATGCTTCTATCGGCTCTCAGCAGTCACTCTTCTGACAAAGTGGTTTTGCCATATGTGACCTCCATGTATCATTGGCGTCACTCCTGCTAATAAACTTTATAGTTCTACATGCTTGTATTTTTGCAAAATATTATTGCCAACATTATCGTATTTCATCCTCAAAACATCCCTCTCAGGTGGAACCAATACTTTTCTCCCCAGTTTACAGATGAGGAAACTTACACAGAGATGAAGTAATTTTTTTCTAGGCCTATAGACAGCATTGGCAGAACTGAGGCTAAAAACTGAGTTTTGGAGGAGTAGAATAATAGTCAAAGGATTTCCTCTCCTATTATATACTACAAAGGTAAAAAAATTCAGTTCATATAATTTTCAAATACAAAATTTGGTTGAATTTAAAGCTGATTTTGGTCCATTATCTTGTTGAGTCTTTCAGGATCAATAAAAAACTAAAATGTCGATGTTTTTCAAAAACTCTTTAGCTACAACCTTGAATCTGAGAGAGAAGATCTATCTCCCTAAGTTTATCTTTATACTTGGTAAAATGCAACATGTTTAATTTTATTTCTAAAAGGAAATGAAGGCAATAAAAGATTTTACAGCCTCTCTGTATCAGGATGTGGCAACTTTTTTTGATAGAAAACATCTATCAAAGAGCCATGAAAATTCAGCAGCCCTCACATTCATTTTTAAAAGCTAATTTTTAGATTTTGCTTCAAGACACATAAAACATTCATATTTAACTCTTTTTCAGAAACTGATATCTCCCTCTTTCAGACATGTCTGAGAGGGTATTCATGTAGAAACGTGTGGCTATTAACAAATGAGCACCCACAATCTTGTCTTCATGAACCGCTTCACACACTCTCCCAATTGGTTATGCAATGGAGTTATCACATAGATAGTTAGATTATCAAAGTTAAGGAAGAAGAGATTTTTAAAAATTTCTCTCTCTACCCATAGCCATAGGCAAAAGGAGGCTCCCCAAATGTACTTTCTACTTCTCTTATTTAGTTTTCATTCTTTTTCAAGCTTTCCCCTAATTTGTCTTTTATTGCCAGCTGTGGCAAATTTGTTATTCCTTGTTAAGAATCAACTTTATTGAACTGGAAATCTCATCCTCTTACTATTTATTAATATAGTTTTAGAAGAATCCTCCCATTTTGGTTGGTAGCTGCTCAGTTGGGTTTAAATGTGATGCTCTTGTTGGCTGTTCAGTCCCAGGGGGACTGTGCTGAGACAGACTTACCCAGGCTTCCCTTGAACACAGAAATGAAAATCAATAAACAATTTGAACTTCTTCGAGGAGAATTTTTCTTCTCTAATGAATATACAAGCTTGGTTACAGCTTAATTCAAAGATTGAATTTAGTGAGTGTTTTTGAATGCACCATAAGCATAACAAACACAAGCCTCAAATGACATGCCCCGTGGAGACTTAAAGTTTATGAAAAAAAATCATCATACTCTTCCATCCCAAGCCCACATAAAAATGAGACAACTCAATTGTAATAATATTTACTTGAACCAGAGTCTTGGAAATGGCCCAGTGAGTGCCCAGTGATATAATTTGTATGTCTATACACAAAGAGTTTTGAAAGCAAACCAATATGCAGGAAAACCAAAAAGAGCTCAATTTGGGGCCAGCCTGGTCATGTAGTGGTTAAGTTCATGTACTCTGCTTCAGCGGCCCGGGATTTGCAGGTTCAGATCCCAGGCACAGACCTACATATAGATCATCAAGCCACTCTGTGGTGGCATCCCACATACAAAAAAACAGAGGAAGATGGGCACAGATGTTAGCTCAGGGCCAATCTTCCTCACCAAAAAAAAAAAAAAGAGCTCAATTAAATCAAACAAGTAAATATTTTATCAGTTAGGATTTTTTTGAACTTCAGGTGAGAGAAAATTCAACTCTGATTTTGGTTAAGTCTTGATCCAGGGGCTCATGTGGTGTTACTAAAACTTATTCCTTTGCTTCCCTCTTTTCTTCCTTCTGTGGTGTGAGCTTCACCCCTATTCTCTGCTGAGAAACAGGCGCTCCCACCTGACAGCAAAATGGCTTCCAATGAAAGAAGTTAGGATTTTTCACGCAGCAGTTGAAAAAGAGCCCAAGTCTGGTCTCTTGCTGACCTGAATAGGGTCACATGTGCATATCTATCTCTGTGGCCAGATGGATAGGATGTACTGATTGACTTAAGGCCATCAGAGTTCACCCCTTGACATTAAGAATTTTATCAATCCCAGGCAAGTCTTGAAGCATTTTCCAGAGGTGGTTTCTCAGAAGAAATTTGAGACTATATTTTACCAAAAGAGTGATGAGAGAGTACCAAATGATCAAAACCACAGATAGAGGCAGGTAAAACAAATTTGAGAAATAGTTGAATAAGTTAATTAGTTAATGGTATGATTAGAATCATCTTTAAAAGTGTGGTAATAAGTTGATGGGGCTGGCCTGGTGGCGTAGTGGTTAAGTTCACGCACTCCACTTCGGCAGCTTGGGGTTCACTGGTTCAGATGCCCAGTGCGGACCTACACATTGCTCACAAGCCATGATGTGGCAACATCTCACATATAAAATAGAGGAAGAGTGGCACAGATGTCTGCTCAGGGACAATCTTCCTCAAGCAAAAAGAGGAGGATTGGCAACAGATGTTAGCTCAGGGCCAATCTTCCTCACCCAAAAAAAGTGTGGTAATAAATTGAGCTGTACCCATAATTCATCACCAGTAGCCTGTAATATTAAGCACACATGTTAATGGTTGAGGACATTTTAAAAGATGTAAGAATAAAGATACAACTGTATAAACACCAAGCCAATACCATAAATGAAATTAAGGTAATTACTTTACTTACCAATAAAGTCTATTATTAAATACCTGTGAAAAATAAGATTTCATACTTTTTGTTATAAATGACTCCAGAGACTTAGTTTCCTTTTTCTTCATAGTATTTTATCATTAAGCTTCATGATTTTTCTGCATGGCTTAACAATATACACACTGGAGACAAAAGGGAAAAAAATGTTACATTTTATCCCCCCCGCCCCCCATTTTTCTCTGGTAAAAGAAAAAGGGCATGCAGAGAGAGGAACCTGTAGGACTGACCTCTCTTTATCTTGTATAAATCAAGAGAAAACATCCTTCTGCTGGCTTATGACAAGGCCAGTTGAAAAATCCACAAATGAGATAATTCAGTTGATTAATCATGGCTGATTTTTTTGCGTTTACAGGGGGAGAAAAACTACATGTCTTCCTGAGCCTGATGAGAAAAACATCAATTCTTTAGTCTCAGATTCTTGCTTTGACTCACATCTATTGTTAGTATATTGGTGGTTTTACCATATATCCACGAATTCTTCAAGCTCCTTCCTCTAAATGGTGGAGCCTAATTCCCATCCTCTTGCATATGGGTCGGCCTCACTGACTCATTTCTAACAAATAGAATATGGCCAAAGTGATGGCATATCTGTCTTACGTCATTAAAGGCAATGTAGCTTCCTCCTTGATCTCACTTTCTCCTTTGGACCATTCATTGTGCAGAAAGCCAGTGGCCATGTGGTGAGGACTCTTAAGCAGCCCTGTGAACAGGTACATGTGTTAAGGAACGAAGGTCCCCTGCCTACTGCCAGCAACAGATTGAGGCTTCCAGCCTATACCATGTGAGTGCGCCATCTTGGAAATGGGTCCTCTAACCCCAGTCAAGCCTTCATTTGACTGCAACTTCAGCCTATATCTTGACCTCAACCTCATGAGAAACCCTGAACTAAAACCGCTTGGCTAAACTCTTCCTGGATTCATTACCTTCAGAAAATGTGCAAGATGATAAATGTTTGTGGTTTTAAACCACTAAGTTTGAGAGTAATTGGTTATGCAGCAATAGATAATGAATTCAGTACCCAATCTTATTTCCCATTGCTCATCAGGATGCAAACTCTCCTGATATGTATCAACCAATAAATTAGTCAATCAAGCAATCAACCAATCGAGTATGTATTTACTACTCACTCCTTCCATGCCCAGCATAATCTCATATTTAACCCCAGCACCTTCCTTAGCTCATCTTGACTTCTTTGCATTCTGGTGATTTTCTAGTCAGGAGTATACAGCTGAGCATATCATTTTGCTTTAATTGACTATATATGTCATATTTGGCCAACTTCCCAAAAGGCAGAGGTCTTCATATTTTAAACTATTTCTGAATGCATTTCTGGACTCAATAAGTCTTGATTAATTGAAGCAGCAAATTAGTTCCTTCAAACTGCTTGACTCCCAGGGGAATTAAATAAATGGCTCTGTTTGTTTTGGAGCAAGTACTGTGTTGTAGTTTTAGGCAGAGAGCAAGTCTGTTTTGCCCATATACACAGCTTCCCACTTTACCCCTGTGTAGGGAAGGGTCAGCAAATTGTTTCTGTAAAGGGACAGAAAGTGAATATTCTTGGTTTTGTGGGCCACATGCAACTACTCAATTTTGCTGCTACAGTGTGGAAGCAGTGACAGACAATAAGTAAATGAATGGACATGACTGTGTTCCAATAAAACTTTATTTACAAACAGTTTTGGTAGAACAGTTTTGGTCCATGGGCTATAGTTTGCAGACCCACCCTAGAGTGGTATTTCCCAACATTGCCACATCATAAGAATCACCCGGAAATCTTGTTTTAAAATAAACACATCTACCTACAAATGTGTTCTAAATAAGCACCTCTGGCATTCCTTATAATCTGACAAATTTGGAAAACCTGGAGAAAAGAATCAAGCTTACTGTTTCCTCAGGGACGCTTTCTCCTGTGACATGTGAGATGAGGGATGTGAGGCAGCAATCAAAAATCACATTTCTTGATGATTAGGATTTCTATGATTTTGCAAGGCCACATACCTCATCTAAGGACTGATATTATGTGTCTCATAAATACACAGCTAAATTTTTTATGGTAGGAAAGACCAACAATGGGTAAAATGATCACTTTCCCATTTCTTTAAAGCAAAATTAATGTCCCAAGAAAAACTTCTGAACCTTCCACTTGGTTTAAAGAATGCAGTCGCCCTAACTACTCTTCTGTACAATGTATAATTTTCTTAAAAAGATAGTTGCTTTGCAAGATTAAGATTTTGAAGATAAAGAATTCAGATACATAACATGAAACTAAGTATAGGGAAGAAACACTTAGATCTGACCAAAATTCAACCAAAGAGGTGGCTGTGCTGTGCTAGGAATTTCAAATGTGTGATTTATCTGTTAAAAATAAAATTATAATGCAATTTTTGAATGAGTTTTCTATAGGCATTCTGGGTCCCTGTCCTAATCCAAATTAGTGAGTTATATAATATCCTAAGTGAGATTGCCTTCTTTTTCCTTTTTGAATGAGTACTTTTGTTTTATAATTTCAATAAATATGATCCAAGAGAAAAATGAACCCTATTAATTGCCCCCAATTCTCTCACACAAATGTTTGGGTATAACATATTATAGATGTAGATAAATTTGTAGAGATGATGATTTGGTTCTCAACCGCAACACTATTGACATTTTGGACTGGAAGATTCTTTTTGTGGGGAGCTGTCCTGTGCATTTTAGGCTGGTTATAGGCATTCATTGCCTCTATCTGCTAGATTCCAGGAGCACTCTCAAGTTGTGATGATCAAAAATGTCTCTAGACACTGCCAAATGTCCTCTGGGAGGGGAAGGAAATCACTCCTGGTTGAGAACCATTGATATCAAGAGCATGCGTATATCCTAAGCAAAGTGGAGGATAGGGACAGTTTTCCAGACATCTCATATTAAGTCCTTGCCCTCAAAATTTCCTGAAGTATTTAGATAAGGAAAAGAAGGGCTCATTCAAGCTATAATTATTCAGGTAATTGACTCATTTCTCCTCTTTGCTTTCCATGTGTGAACACCAACAGCGATCCTTGGCTCTCCTGGGAATTGCACAGGGAATCAATTCTTCAGGAACACCTGGGGACCATCCTTTGTGGGACCCCTCAGTAATGATTTTCTAACACCCAGATGTTAGGAAAACCATTTGACACACTGACCCAGGCTCACTGCGTTTTAACAAATTTGCACCCAGAGAATGCCAGAGACTGTGAGTAAGAACTAGGCAGCATACACCATCTGGTGTTTTTAAAAATATATACCATAAGCCCAGTTAAGAATTTATTTTTAGACTATTTATGAATGAGCTTATTGTGAATGAAACAAGAAAAGCCTAACCCCAAAATAAATGAACTAGCTCAAAATATTCTCTTAAATTGAGTTTCCTAACATTATTTCAGAATAGTTGGATTTTAGAATACAACCTATTACATTGTTTGGGCTGAATTGTGTCCTCCCTCAAATTTGTATGTTGAAGCTCTAAGCCCTGATATTTCAGAATGTAATCCTGTTTGGAGATAAGGTCGTTAAAGAGGTAATCAAGCTAAATGAGATCATTAGGGTGGGCCCTAATTCAATATGACTGATGTCCTTATAAGAAGAGGAGATTTGGACACAGACATGCACACACAGAGGAAATAACCATATGAGGAGACGATGAGAAGGTGGCCATCTACAAGCCAAGGAGAGAGGGCTCAGAAGAAAGCAAACCTGCTGACGCCTTTGCCTTGAACTTCTAGCCTCTAGAAATGTGAAAAAATAAATTTGGTTAAGCCACTCAGTCTGTGGTATTTTGTTATGGCAGCCCTAATAAATACTGTGGATAACTTCATTTGTTCCCTATCATGGGAATTAGGGTCATTATTGTAGGAGAATGACCAAGAAATGACCAAGTCCCTAATACTTCCCCTCCCAACTTCCCACCCAAGTCAAGATAGTAAATCAGAAGCAAATCACATTCCTGAGCAATGATAGAGATTGGTAATGTCATTAAAAGCCAGAAGGATACAGGCCTGGCATTCTCTCATCTATCCATTTAATTCACCTGTTTGGTCTCACAAAACCTAATGGCTCTTAGCAGATGATAGTGAACTTCAGTAAACTTAGCTAGTTCATGGACTCAGTTGCAACTATTGTCTGGATATAGTGTCATCACTGAGGAAAATGAACACAGCCTCTTGCACTTGGTATGTCAGCATTGGTTTGACAAATTCTTTCTTCTCGGAACTCTGTAATAGGGAGGATCAACAGCAGTTTGCATTTACACGGCAAGACAGGAGTATACCTCCATTATCTTGTTCCTGGGCTATGTCAACTCTCCTGCTTTTTGACATAATATAATCCACGGGGACCTCAGCATCTTTCTATTGCATAAAATATCACGTCAGTCCACTCTGTTGATGATATCATGTGAACTGGCCTTGAGAAGCAGAAAACGGCTAGCATGCTACAATCTTGGTAAGACATCTGCATGTCACAGAGTGGGAGAAAACCATACAGATTCATGGACCTACCACATTGGTGAAGATTTTACGAGTTTGGTGGCCCTGGACATGCTGGGATAGCCCCTCTGAGATATAGAACAAATTGTTGTACCTTGTTCCTTCTACCATTAAGAAAGAAGCTCAATATCTGTTGGACCCCTTTGAATTCTGGAAGAAGTGTTATACGCAGTTGAGAATACTGCTATGATCCATTTAGGAAGTTTTCTGATTTTGAATGAAGCTCATAGCAAGAGAGGGTTCTGTGTGGTCCAGGCTGTGGTGAAAGCTTCTCTGATGCTTGGGCTGAATCAGCAAATCCTAGGGTGCTACAACATTCTGTGATGGATAATATTGCTGTGTGCCATCTCTGGCAAGCTCCTACAGGAGGGTCAAAGCTCAGAACCTTAGAGTGCCGGGATAAGACTGTGCTGTATTCTATATTTGTAAAATAGCTCTTGATTTACTACTTGGCCATAGTAGACACTGAGCATCTGACCAAAGGGCCCAAATGACTTCAACCTGAGCTACCCATCATGAACTCAGCATTACTGGGTTCACATAATTATAAATTTGGGCAGACACAACAGCTATTCATTATGGGATGGAAGTGATGCATTCAGGACCAACCTCAAGCAGATCTAGAAAGCACAAATAGATTACATGGAAAGGCAGCCCAGACTCCCTTGTCACCCACCTGTGTTCTACAATGACACTTCCTTCAATCCACATCATGGCCTCCTCGGAGGTGTGTGTGTTGGGGGATGGAGGGTGATTACCCCATGACAAACCAACAGAAGAGAAAAGGACATAGGCCTAGTTTATAGATGGATGGGTACGATCTTGGCTGTAACTGGAGATGGACTGCTGCTCCATTACAGCCCCACCTAAGGGAGCCCTGGAGGTCAGCAATGAAGGGAAATTCTCCCAGTGGGCAGAGCTTTGAGACATACACTTAGTTGTGCATTTTGTATGAAGGGAGGTGGTCTGAAGTTTGAAATATGGATGTGTATCAATTCCTAGGCAGAAGCAAATGGTTTACCTGATTGGTCAGGAGCCTGAAAAGAGTACTACTGGAAGATCAGTGACAAAGAGGTCTAGGGAAGAGCTATGTGATTGGACATATGGGGGTGGGCCCCAAACGTGAACATCTTTGTGTCTCAATTTGGTGTCCACCAAAAGAACATCTCTCCTGGAGTAGAGCTTCTCATCATCCTGCCAGCTGGACAAAATAGTCTTTCCTAGGGGTGTCAGCTAGCCTTTCTCCATGGTGACTTCAGTGTGATGGGCCTATGAACAGAATGGCCGTGGTGGCAGAGAGAGACTATTCTGGGATCAGCATGGGTTCCCTTTCACCAAGATTGCTCTAGCTGCTGACACTGCTGTGAGCCCAACCTGCTGGCAGCAGACAACACTGCTGAGCCCCTGATATGGCCCAAGTGACAAACAGGCCGTCTGTAATAGGTCAAAGATAGCTCTGCCCTTCTACTTTGAAAAGGCAGAGATTCATCGTTACTCATATTGATATATAATCTGAATAAGAGTTTTTCTTTCCTGTCCTCAGTGCCTCCGCCAGCCAAACACATATGGAATCTCAGGGCTTACAGAATGCCTTCTCCATAAACGTGATAGCCCACACCCCACAGCCTCAGACTAAAGGACTGCTTTTGTTACAAAGATACAATAATGGGTTCATGATCATGGAATTCACTGGTTTTACCGTATACCCCATTATCCAAAAGCAGTCAGCTGTTGAAGGCTTAGCTAAGGTGCAGCTGGGGGACATCTTGTGGGTCTGGTGTACTGTCTTCCAGCATATAGCATTTCATTGAACCAATGACTGATACATGGAATTATGTCTCTAGTAACTAGAATACGTGAGTTTGGGAACCAAAGAATGAAAGTTGGAATGGACCCTCTCACCATCACACAC
This sequence comes from Tapirus indicus, assembly GCA_031878705.1. NCBI lineage: Eukaryota > Metazoa > Chordata > Mammalia > Perissodactyla > Tapiridae > Tapirus > Tapirus indicus. The sequence goes on along the minus strand of CM062939.1, from coordinate 17,425,258 downwards.
AGTGACTCACTTGTGGAGTTTGTACTTCACACACCTGTAGCCTAAAGCTCGACCAGGACAGAGTCCTGGTCATCAGAGGTGGGACACTTCCTTAAGAGGAAACAGTAAGATTTCCCTTGAAGTGGAAGCTCTGACTAGCACTTGGCCACTTTGGGCTTCTCATGCCAGCACACCAGCAGGAGTTACCAGAATAATTGTAGCTAATTATCATGGAGAGCAATTGACCCTGATTACAGTGAGAAGTTTGGCTTGCTACAACACAACACAATTTGATATGGAGGAGTATGTCTGGATCCCAGGAGAATCATTTTTTAAATTTCCAGGCCTGGTAATACTGTTAATGGACAATTACAGCAATTGGAAGCCAATAAAGAAGAATAATGAATGTCTCTGACTCCTTGGAGATAAATGTCCAGGTCACCTCATCAGGCCTTAGGTCTTTCAGGAGTTTGAGATGGGCTATCACCTTGAAGGGGACTAAGAAACTGGGCTTGCGGCTCTCCTCTCAGGAAGAAATAAGGGCATCTTATTCACACGCGCGCGTGCGCGCGCGCACACACACACACACACACACACACACACACACACACACACTGGAGGCCCCATATGGTAGTATAGGACTGGATGTAAATTGGGAGGTTGTGAGTGTATCTGAGTAGCACCAAACATAACTATATTAATTATATCTTACTTGCTTCCTTAGATTCTCTCAGCCTCATCTGCCTCCTAGCACTTCGGCTACTTGTTCTGTCTAAGCCACCCCTTTGGCCTAAATCCCTATCAACCACACACCCAGAGTTTCTGACTTCTCCTTCTACTTCCAGATTGGGTGAAAGACCACACCACAGAATGAGGAATCTGAATTCTCAAGTAGCTATCCAAGAGGTCCAATGATATGCCCAGAAATGGAGGGTAGTTATCTCCATATGGGGTGGAATTTGACGAACAGGAGAGGGAGATGAGAAGGAACCAAGTAGATAAATTCCTTCTCTCTCAAAGAAACTTATTGTAAGCAGTAGTCCAATTCTCTCCATTCACTTACCCAGCTTTATTTCTCTTCCTAACTCTTATCCCAATCTGACGTTTTTTATTTACTTGTTTCATTGTTTATTGTTTGTCTTCCTGACTAGAATGTACAACCCCTGAGGACAGAGAGATTATCAGTTTTGAATCTCCAGCACTTACAATAGTGCTGAACACATAGTAGATCCTGACTATTTGTAGAGTAAGTGAATAAATGATTTATTAACTGGTAATTAATTACGTCATTTATAATAAAATAAGTAAACATATGTATTTGTGTGTGTGTGAGGAAGATTGTCACTGAGCTAACATCTGTGCCAATCTTCCTCTACTTTATATATGGGATGCCGCTGCAGCATGGCTTGATGAGCTGTGCGTAGGTCCGCGCGGGGATCTGAACCCGCAAACCCCAGGCTGCCAAAGTGGAGCACACAAACTTAACCACTAAACCACCAGGCCAGCCTCAAACATATTTTAAATTAATAGTAATTAATTAATCAAAGTCCCCATGTGTGCCTAGCTCTCTGCTGGGTAGGGAGACCACGAAGTATAAGACTTAATTCCAACATTTGAGCAACTTGAAGTTTCCTGGAGGTGATAAGGCGTGTGCACATACAAGACCCAAACAAAAACACTGCAGTTTAGTATGTGGTATATGTCAAATCGATGAGGAAGATTACTTTTGACAAATGTTATAAAAGTTTAGAGGAGAGAACATGATACATTGGAGCAGCCAGAGAGTTTTGAAAGAGGTAGGGTTTAATTGCAACCATGAGCATTAGTTTGATACGGGGGTAAAGGATAGAAACAGCATTGTTTTGGTATCCTTCCCCTGACCTTTCCAAGGTGGAATTTGTTGGTATCCAAGCAAGCAACCCATTAAAACCCCCAAATGGCCATTTGTCCACTTACTTTGCCTACATGACACACACACATACAAGAAAGTCATCAAGGAGATAAGATATGAGTTTAAGTTAATATTTAAGCAGCTCCCTGTTATATTTTGAGCTCTGTTGCAATGAGGTGAATAAACATTGATTGGTTTAAGTGAAATAAGGAACACTCAATTCAAGTGCTGAACTGTGTCTGGATGTGCCACTTTAGGAAGGGAAAAACAAGATGGGTTCTGTCATCAGGCACCGACTGATGTCCAGTCCAATGTCCTCGTTTGGTGTCAGCCTCTGATAAAAATGAAGTCAATTGATTTATCTGAGTAGTTTTTCTTTGTGACTATTTGACAAAAACTCAGTTAAATTGCCCTCATTAATTGTCCTCTTTTTATTCTGGTTTCAGCTTTTATTTGTGCTGTCTTATCTTTTCAAAGCTGGTATAAATTTTCCTTGCTTTAACTTTAATTTTTTGAATCCCAGAAATTCATACACTGTAAGATTATCTGTTTATCTCGGTTTTTAAAACTGATAACCCAAAAAACTCTAACTCTCCTATTCCCCGAACTTTGGCTCCTTGCTCCTGAGGGTTTAAGCCAGACTCAGTTCATAAATGGCATAATTTTTCCCTTGAGTTGATTCACTGATTTGTGTAAGGCCAGGGACTTTTCCTCTCCTCACAAGCTCAGTCCTCATCAGAAGCTTCTGAAGAAACATTGTTGTTCTTAGTGACATCAGAAGAGAAGAAGCTAGAAAGGTCCTTTATTTCTAAAACTATTTTTTCTTAACCCATAAACATCTGACATATTAGCAACTCTGCACAGGACATTAGAGCAACATCAACTCCGACATTAAAGATTTGTGTCAGTTTGTTTTCTTCTCTTATAGAAAAGGAAGAGAAATTCAGCTCCTACTAATATTTATCAAGGCCACTCTGGAAATTATTCAGAGATGAGGCATTCTGAGAAGAAAATGCAAATTTCTCTCTTTGGCTCAGGAAATTTTTTTCTTTTTTAGTGAGAAAGATTGCCCGTGGGCTAACATCTGTGCTAACCTTCCTCTATTTTTTTTGTGGGTTGGTGCCACAGCATGGCTTGATGAGTGGTGTAGGTCCATGCCTGGGATCTGAACCCGTGAACCCAGGCTGCCAAAGTGGAGCATGCTGAACTTAACCACTATGCCACCGGGCCGGCCCCGGGAAAATGTTTTAAAAGGTGTTAACAAATGATTTCCAAAAGTTTGATATGAGAAGAGTAACTCTAAGAGAAATAAAGAGTCAAATAAGACTAGGAAGTCAAATCACAGCAAACTTTAGTTACTTATGGAGGAGAAGCCAATCAAGTTATTACTATTAAAAATTTCAAGAGCTTGTGCTGAGAACTAAAGGAAGAAGAACAGACACTCAGAAGAATAGATATGTGATGAGTGTTGAAAAAAAATCTGAATGAATGAATCAGCAAATCTTAGAGAATTTTGTTACTCATTGATCAAAGTACAAAAACTTGTGAAAACCTAGATTTATAGCAGCAAGACATATAGATCTATATCCCTGAATGATGTAATCCCACTGCTATATTCACTGAAAAAGTATTCCTATTTGAGGCCATAAGGATTAATGTCACTCTCTTGGTAACACACCAAGAAACAGTCTGATGTCTTTTAAAACAAAGCAATATAGCACTCTAAATGTACAAGCAACATTGCTCCAGGAAACACATTTGTCTGTCAGAGCCAAATAGTAATCCTAATTTAATGAACATCCCCAGTTTGTTGAGCCCATTGGGGAATGAAAGAGTCTTTTGGGAAAGGCTGAAAATGAATTGTGCCAATTTATTTGGTAGCTTTTTGTTTAGGGTGAAATTTAAGTGCCTGGAATACTTGACCAAAAAGACTCAAGAGTTCTCTCAAAATTATCTATTATCCAAGATTACTCCTTAGTTATCTATACATTAAGTACTTGCCCTGTTCTCAAACTACTTGTATCTTTGCATCTTAAGGTCACCCCAAGATATACTCTCTACAAGGAACAAAACTCTTGTGCACTATCAAAAAGGAACAATATTAGATTCCTTCTTTCTTTCCTTCCTTCACTCATTCCTGAGGTATTGGAAATGCTTGACAGATGGTCCTTTCATAGGGCCCTTTTATAGAGAATTGCATTCCAGAAGGAAAAACCAAGAAAATTTAAAACAACAAGCATTTTCTGGAATATCTTGACTTTCATAGTAATGGCATCCATGGGGCTCACTGAGCAGTCACAGCCGGGAACTGTGTCAAGGTGTGTGTCATTATTCAGAGAGCCCTCCTGACCTCTCAGATATTAGCCTCTCTGTTTTCTCCTTTGGAAGCCCTTCCACTTTGTAGTCATCGTCGGTATTAGCAAGGAAGGGAATGTTCTCTTTCACAATTGTTAACTTGTACCCACCCAGTTCATGGAGACAAGCACTGTGGTCAGCCTGCCTTGGACTATTCTGCACTCTGCTCTCCCTAGATAACACTTATACTATTCTTTAAGACTTGACGTCTCATCGTCTATAGGGCTAGCTGGTGGTAGCTAGCATTCCCTTCTGTCTTAGAACTTCTGTAAGAGGAGTAGTGCCCCTTCTTTTTCCCTTATTTGGCATATATGATTTCTGTATTTGTATATTTGTCTTATCTATTGATGAGGCTGGGCACTGGGAAAGACATGTCTGTATCTATGTGTCAAGATGTTGACAGCGCCTAGACCTACCTGACGACTTTTCTACTGTTTGTGAGCTAGTGCATTTTTCACATGATGCCAAGTGCTCATAAGCAGCAGCTAAGAATGGGATCTCAGTTCATAATCTTCTCTGAATTGAAGGCTAAGATCACAACTGCAGGTTTATTTCTTCCAGATCTCCTGATAAATCATCTGTAGCATATTGTGGGATGTGGATTGTTATGGTAATTAGTGGGTGGGATGAATTGAGGAAATTATATAACATGGACAAGGACCGAAACTATATAAATCATTGCAAAAATTTCTTTTTGGAAACTGGACTTGGGATATTTTATTGCCTGTTCCCAAGATGCCAGGAGGCATCATGAGATCAATAAAATTTCCTAAGATTCAATGAGCCAAACTGGTCGCTCTCTTCACTACATTACCCTGGATCCCAGGGACGCCTTGGTGCCGAACGGGGGTACTGGTCGCTCTAACTGCCATTTACTTAACATAACAAGTGATCTGTGAACATCCTGATGCAGAGGGGAGAAGTGGGCAACAGAATTAAGGAATAGGATTAACTTCTTTAATACCTACTGTGTCGGTTTCCTGTGGCTGTCATAACAAATTACCATAGACTTGGAGGCTTAAAGCAACAGAAATTTATTCTCTCGTGGTTCTGGAGTCCAGAAGTCTGAAATCAAGGTGTCAGTAGGGCCACCCTCCTTCTGGAGGCACTAGGAGAGCATCTGTGCTTCGGTTCCTCCAATTTCTGGTGTTTGTTGGCATTCTTTGTGGCTGCATCTGAGTCCAATCTCTGCCTCAGTGGTTACATTGCCTCCTCCTCTGTTATCCATATCTTCCCCTCTTCTGTCTCTTAGAAGGACTCTTGTTCCTGGATTTAGGCCCCCCCCTGGTAGTCCAGGATGATCTCGTCTCAAGGTCCTGAACTTGATTACGTCTGCCAAGACCCTTTGTCCACATGGCAACATTTACAGGTTCCAGGGATGTAAATATGGAGTTATCTTTTGGAGCCACCATTAAGCTCATTATATGTCCCACGTGTCGGGTTCTTTTCTAGATACTTTACATATATTATCTTAACTTTGAATTTCAGAAACCTGTATTCTATGCATAGCTCTGCCACTAACTAGCTGTGTTACCTTGGACAAGTCATTTCACCTGTCTGGGTCACACTTTCTTCATTTGTAAAATGAAGGGGTTGGATTAGATGCTGTCTATTGTTTCTTCCAGGCCTTAACTTCAGTGATTTCTGTCTAGAAAAGGGCAAAGAAGAGGCTCTATTCAATAGTCCACAAAGTTAATGGGACCTCCTGGAGAAGTGCAATGTGCTTCCCTTCCCTGTAGTCTGTGTTGACAAGAAACTCCCATAGCCAGTCCCCTCCCTGGGTCCACCTGTGTACACAGGAGATCTGAGTCCTCACTTCAAACATCCTTCCCACCTAAATATGACCTGACCATTGCTATTTTGATTTAATGCTTTTAATCTCTTGTGCTTCTGGCAACATAGACCGAGGGTAACGTCACCCATCTTGAACTGTATTCCTATAGAAGGAAAAACCATATTTACAAAATTCTCTTTCTAGAATGACTAGCACAATGTTCGAGAAAATGATATCATGATAATGATGATAATTGGTACCTAACTTCCTACTAAAGGAATTGAAATAATACAGTAGGGAAATACAGAGCCTTAATTCTAGAAGACATAAAAGAATTTTGTGCAGTTCTACATACGTCCTGATCACCCACAATTTTCCAAGTGCAGACTGGGTGTTAGGACTATAGATTAATATAAGACCTGGCCCTTTGTTTTATGTGCTCACCTTCTAAAGGAGGCAAAAACATTATGGTTGTTCTGCAGCAGTGGCACTCAAGTAGGTGAAGCAAAAGAAAGTTCTCGTGATAGAAAAAATTAACCAATGGAATCAGGGATGAAACTGGGGAGAAGAAACAAGATGCAGAGCCAAAACTTGCTGGCTTCATTGCTAAATCATGGGAAAGTGGACGCCAGTTGCACTGCCTCTGAAACCCCAGAGGGTACAACTACTCGTGACCATTGAGGGATTAATGGTGCATTTAAATTGTTCTCACCAGAGGTTATGTACGCACTGAGCCACGGTGGAGGCCAGAGCATCCAATGGCAAACTCCAAAATGCCCCTGCATTTTTCTGAAAGGTGGATTCATAACATCCAAAGATGTTGTGGCAAACATTTCAGACATCTGAACCCCAAGAAAGCCTCAGGTCCCATGAGACTGACCACCTGGCTTCTAGAAACATTTCCAGGGGAAATCTGTCTCCTGGCCAGATGTAGGCCGTGAGCAGGCACTTTGGTTCAGTGAACTCTACCCTGCAAGGAAGGAATTAATCATCACACTAACTAAAGCAGGAGGGACTGGGCTACTGGGCTAAGTGCACCAAATATCTTCACTAAATGTCAGGGTGAGCTGTGAACTTCGCAAGCTCAGACTCAGCCCCAGTTAACATTTTTCTCAAATTCCCCAGCAGACAGTTTGGCCTGGTTGGCGGCTTGCTCATCAGAGACTCAGAAATACATAATCGGTCCAGCTAAGCAAGCCCTAGAAAGGAGATTCACAATGGAAACAGTGCCCAGGTTTAGCCTTAAGTAGATTGATAACAACTTCTCATCTGGAAAGGGAGGAAGCATTGTCATCCAGAAGTAGCTTGCGTGGAGGAAAGCCAGTAAGTCTCCAATCCACTTGCAGTGACCACAATTCATCTGGTCATCATGAGAGATAGGCTGTCTACGGCAAAGCTCAGCATGGAGAGAAGTGCTCACAGCAGCTCAGGTACATAGCAAATCAGAGTTATAGGTATAGAGCCAGCCCTGATGGCCTAGTGGTTAAAGTTCAGTGTGACCCACTTCGGCAACCCGGGTTTGGTTTCTGGGCATGGAACCACACCACTCCTCTGTCAGAAGCCATGCTGTGGCAGCAGCTCACATAGAAGAACTAGCAAAACTTACAACCAAAATATACACTATGTACTGGAGCTTTGGGGAGAAAAGAAAAGGGGAAAATTGGCAACAGATGTTAGCTCAGAGCGAATCTTTCCCAACAAAAAAATAAAAAAAAAAAAAGGAGAGAGATAGGTATGTAATGAAAGAAAGCTACAATTACGCTGGGTACCAACTTCAAAAAGTGCCAAAGAATGTCAAGACACTAAAAAATCTACTTATTTGGAATAATACCTTTCATGCAACACACAGGAGTTGTTCAGGGATTGGGCTTATCTCAAATTTTCACAGTTCCTTGCCCCTAATGCCATAGTTTTCTCCAATTAAGTGCTAGAGGCTGGGAAATAGAAATAATAATAATAATAGTTTCAGTTAACTCAAGCTGCTATAACAAAATACCATAGACTGAGTAGCTTAAACAGCAGACATTTATTTCTCACAGTTCTGGATGCTGAGATATCCATGATGAAGGTGCAGACAGACGTGGTTCTTGGTGAGGGCTCTCTTCCTGGCTTACAGATTGCCACCTTCTTGCTGTATCCTCACACGGTGGAGAGAAAGAGGGCTCTGATCTCTTCCTCTTCGTATAAGGGCACTAATCCCAACATGGAGGCTCCACCCTCAGGACCTCATCTAAATTAATCACCTCCCAAAGGCACCACCTCCAAATGCCATCGCACTGGAGATTAGGGCTTTGACATATAAATTTGGGAGGACACAAGCATTAGATCCATAGCAATAATGATGATAATAATAATGATAATAATAACAGATACTGTTCCTGCCCTAATGAAGCTTACAGTCTAGAGGAGTTGCAGATATTAATCAATCTGTCATACACAAATATGTGAAATTACAACTGTGCTAAGTTTTAAAAAGAAGAGATGCATGAGACTGTGAGAGCCCTTAATAGGGGGATTTGACTAAGGTGAGGCCAAAGATACCCCTGGATAAAGGTGACAACTGAGTGGAAATGGAAGAACAAGTAATTGCTAACTTGTGGTATCAGAGAGAGAATGAGCTGGAGTTTGTATGGCCACCTGATGACCATAACCTTCATGAAAAGGTTCTTCCTCACTGTTGAGGAAATGACAGGAATATTTTTTAATAAGGCCAGTCTAGTCACTGTCTTTACATATGTCCACTGGCCCATTCCTACCTCTGTGTCCTTTCTCATGCTCCTCTCTCCCACCTGTTTTGCATTCCTCATTTCTAGACTGCTTGGTGGCCAGGTCTCTGAACATTGCCTTCCCATTCTTGTGGTGGAGTCTGGGATTGTGTCTCTACTTCTGAGTCCCTATTATCTGAATTATAGATATTTCAGGGCTCTTCTAGTAAAAATGGTCTGTAACAGTCACAGAAACGTAATTAAAAATTGAACAAATGTTCCATTAGAAGACAAATGATCTTTTTGGAAAAGAAATTCCTCATAAGTAGCATCAACTTGTTGGTAATTGTTTTGTATTTTGCTTTTTGAGAAATATCCCAGAAAGGGTCATGTCTCAATATTCTTAAAGCCAAAGTATACAATTTATTCTGTAAAATATACATACTTTAAAAAAGGCTCCTTAAATTGAAGACAAGGAATCTTACCAATTGAACCTCTATGAAAAGTTCCATAAGAGAGTTTGTCATATATATTCAGCTTTATAAGAAGTTTTCTGAATGGATACCAACATGCTAGACAACGAATGAGGTAAAGAAGATGAGTATCAGAAAAACATAAGAGAGTATCTGGTCCACCTAAAGGCTCATGGTCTAGGCAAAGAAGAAAAATCAATTTCATTTATTCACAAATATTATTGACCACCTATTATGTAGTGATGGGCTAGAAAAACATCATCTCTGCATTTGCAGAGAATAGAGTCTACCAAAGCTACATATTCAAAAAAAGAAAAAGGCAGAAGCTTTCAACCATGACTTTTGGCCAACTTGAACATTTTTTATTAGCAGAGAAACAAAAATAGTAGTATTCTAACTTTGCCACTATGTAGACTAATTATCAATTTAATCTATTTAAAATCTAATCCCTCATAATGTATGGATACAAGTATTTAGAAATAGTTATATAATCAGGATATGATTGTTAGAACATCCGACACAAATGACTCAACAAGTATATACTAATGTTTAGGAAATTCACTTGCTTCGTTACCAGGAATCTCTCCATTTACTAATATATCTCTTCTTTATAATAATTACATATGAAGACACTGACTGATAGATTAGCAAAATTGTTATAGACTGAATTCTGTCCTTCCAAAATTCATATGTTGATGTCCTAACCCACAATGTGACTGTTTGGAGATTGGGCCTTTAAGGAGGTAATTCAGGTTAAATGAGGTTATAAGGGGAGGCCCTAATCCAACAGGACGAGGATCCTTATAAGAAGAGGGAGAGACACTAGTGCTCTTACTCTGTGTGCAGAGAAGAAAGTCCATGTGAAGCCAGAGAGAAGGTGGCTGTCTGCAAGCCGGGTAGAGAGCTCTCACCATGAGCCAAATTTGCTGTCACCTTGATCTCAGATTCCTAGCCACCAGAACTGTGAAAAAATAAATTTCTATTGTTTAAGCCACCCAACCTGTTGTATCCTGTTACAGTAGCCCACGCAGACTAATATAAAAATAAACTAATATTTATCGAGTACCTGCTATGTGCCTGAATCTGTGCACAACAGCCAATATTTATTGAACACTTACAAATAAAAATATTCCTAAGGCATTACCTTCTTTTGCATAGTTGAGGATGGCTTACCACTATGTCCAGGTTCTAACTACAAGATGAGAAAAAGAGAGGAACATCCCTTTCCTTTAAGGCACCGCCCAGAAATGGCGCATTATATTTGCTTGCATCCTGTTGGGAAGAACTTAATCACACTGCTGCCCTTTAACTACAAGGGAAGCTGACAAATGTAGTCTTTATTATTTTGTCCACATCGAAAGTTCTATTACAATCAATGAAGGAAAGCATGTGTATTGATGGACAATAGTCAATCTCTCCTCCACCCACACCCTCAAATAGACTTAGACATTCCTGAATAAAATATTTAACATTTATAACCCTGCTTCACCCTAGATCCTCTGATTAAACCATTGGATGATATTACCAGCTTTGTTGGGGCTAATATTTTCTATCTATCTTGGTTATAACTCCTACTGGAATGAAACCAGCACATCTTTTGTTTGATTAGCCCCAATTTTTATTGCTCTCATAGTGGAAGAAATACAAATTTTTCTCATAGCATTGGAAGTAAAGTGATTTGTTTAAAGCTTCATATAGGTAGTAAATAGTATAACTGGGATTGAATCAAGATTTTGGCATTCCAAGTGCAGTTTTGTTCCCACTTAACTACCAGATAATTTAGAAATGCCTCCTAAAACAATGTAAGATTCATGAATGAACTAATTACTTCATAATAGAAGATTAGGTAGGCAGGTTGGATGATGAAGACCAGCCTGAAATACAAGAAGAATTTTTTTGTTTCATCTATTTCTTGTTTCTTAAATAAAATAACTTCCAATCACTAATATTCCATGATATGAATGTATCATGGCGTACTAAATCTCCTATTACTGCATATTTAGGTTGTTTTCATTCAATTTCACTGCTGTTATAAACCACACTGCATTAAACCTAACTGTGCATAAATATTTATATGGGGTGGATTTTAAAAGTTGTATACATTTTAAAAGTCTGTTGACTGTCTTTGGCAATGTTGCCAGACTGCTGTCCAAAAAGATATACTAGGGGCCAGCCCTGTGGCCTAGTGGTTAAGTTCAGCATGCTCTGCTTTGGCAGCCTGGGTTTGGTTCCCAGGCACGGACCTACACCACTCATTGGTGGCCATGCTGTGGCAGCGACCCACATACAAAATAGAGGAAGACTGGTACAGATGTTAGCTCAGGGCAAATCTTCCTCAGCAAAAATAAAAGCCATACTAATATTTAGTTCTGTCAACAATATATGAAACTAAAGTTTGAGGTCTTAGATTAGGCTCTCCAGAAGCAAACTCTGAGAGGAGAGTCCTTGTGGAAACGATTTATTCAGGAAGTGCTTCCAGGGGAAACTAGTAATGAAGTAAGACACAGGACAGAGAAAGTAAGGAAGCCAGGCAAAGATGTGTTCTCAGGCTACATGCCACAGACCTTGGGCTTCAGCCTGGTCCCTCAAGAGAACTCTAGAGAATAAACTAAACCACAGAATTGTCCCAGCAGAGGCAAAGGAGCTGGACTTTCACATTCTGGTGCCTGATAGCCATTTGTCAAGGGCCAGCCTAGGGGAGAGGCAAACCCCAAGCATGCACATTTTGCTCTCCAGGTGTATGGTGAAGCGGTTCCAGTAGCCTGAAGGCAGTCCTCCAAAGAAGAGCTTCAAGTCCCAGATATCAAAAACATGGAAGTCAGTGGTAGGAGACAGCCGAGGTTGTGCACAGAAAATATCACAAACAATCTGAGAGGATCTGGGCAAAGTACCAATATTTTCTGCTACAGTCCACCCCTTGTGCTGCTCAAACCCTCTCACATTTCATGTTAAGTTTACTCCATTCTATTAAAAATTCTTGTAGGTGGTGGTTGCTCAAAATTCCTGGGGAAAAATTGTAAGTTTGAGAGTTGGTCGAACAAGCTACAGCCTCTACTGCTGCAGTTGGTCGAAGTGATGACATTTTATCATCTCCTTCTTCTACCACCCATTCTAGATTCCTCTCTACCACTACTGAATTTAATAATGATGCAATGCCCTACTCCCCTGCACATTCTTCATCGCTCTAGTTAAGGAACTTTCCTCTGGGCCTTCATGAGGAATATAGTCATGCTTATACCTCTAAATCTTTTGATCCCTTTCTCAATACTCTGCCAGGTCATTGTTTGTTCCAAGCTTCCAGGAGCTATTCCAGCAGCAAATTAGGACCAGCTCCAGGTGCCCTTGCCAGAGTGTGTTAAATACAGAGTCACAGGAGAGTGGCCTTATATTAATAAACTCTTCCTGAACCACCATCTTGGTCTGGCATCCTCAATATCTACTTCCAGGCATGCTCTCCCAAGACCTGAGAGCATATATGAACCAAGTCCTACAGATCTTTTGGCAAATAATTTCTTCCTCCTTTAACAAGGCCAAAATTTCCCCAGTTAAGTCATGCTGAAGCCTGATTCTAGTTATCCATCTAGTGGTCAGGAAGAAATGTGAGGGAAGATCATGAGGAAAGCAACTATTCCCTTTCAGTGCACCAGAGTTGAGGCTTCTGGATAATCTGAAAGCATGAAAGGAACTGCTGTCCTCTAGAAAAAGAGAGTTTGGCAATTTTGCAGTCCAAGGATTCGGTAGACTCTAGGGATTCCATGTTCTATAGCATATCCATTCAGATATACCTACTATTGAGTCTCAGGGTTCCCCTCTCCTTCCTCATTTTGGTGTAGGGCATTTGTTGTGGTAAATTCAATCTGCAGTTTTGTTAGTCTAACAATTGAATCCTGTGCCTTGTCTTGGGCATATCCCCCCAGCTGAAGGATACAGAGTTCTATGTAAACACTCTTAAAGTCCTGCTGGCTTTCATACTGTGCCTTAAATTGGTAACTGACTGACCTAACCTTGTATTTTTCTCTCTTTGATCCATCAAAGCACTCAGCAACAACCAACCAATTTCATAGTCCTTTCATTGGGGATTTTCTCCATACCTTTCAAGTGCAAGCTCCGTTGTTTGAGTCAGAGCATCCTTTCCATCTGTAGGCCAGCCCAACTTAACACAGGTGAAAGTCTTAGTGACTGTATGCTATTGCCAGGAATAGTCACTACTCCACGTAGCTCCAATAAAAGGGCCTTTGTTTTCAGGTGGCCACTGAGTAGCTGATTCCAGAATCTGCTCCCCAGAGTCTGTTTCCTAGGACCACTGCTGGTACCAAATGTCGTAGGGGAGTTCTGTAGGAGTAGTCCCTGAGATGAGGATTCTTATGCAAATAATTTCAGGAAATACTCAGAAAATGCTCCCAGGAAGACCAGTAAAAGAGTGGGGAAGGTAGGATAGGAAAAGGCAGGAAACCCAGCATTGGTGCCATCTCAGGCAAAGTCCCTCCGAAGGTAGATATCTGAGAGGAACTTTGGAGTGTAAGTGACACTTCAGAACTGTCTCCATATTAAGCAAGGGAGCTAGACTTTGGTACTTTTATATCCATCAATCTTTGGACAAAGGCCACCCAGCTGGAATGTAAACTCCCGGCTATGTCCAGATCTCTGTATAGTGTGGGCAAAATGGCCCCAGTAGCCCAAGGGCAGCCCTCCAGGGCAGAGGTGCACACACTGGTCCATAGAAGAGAAGCATGGAGAAGTGGGCGTGGTGGAGGGGGAGGGCACAGGAAAGTCGAAAAGGGATCTATGCAGACAACTAACATTGTCCTCTTTTTGTTTGTTGGCTTGCTTTTCGTTTGTGTGACTTTTTTTAAACTTTTTTCAAGATTCAAGTTTAATTTACTTTCAGAATGGGTAATAGTTTGCATATAGTACAAAATTCAAAATTCAAAAAAATATACAGGGATAATCTCCCTCCTGTATATCCTTTCAGAGATGACCTATAAGAACAGATTTTGCATGGTACAAAAATCACTAAACCTCTTTTGTGTCACGTATATGTAATTCCTCTTCACACTTCTATCTTCTCATTTAAGGGGATCAATTCTTTTCTGCATGGGAGCCCAGAGCAAGGATGGCAACCCATCAGCAAAAGAGAAACAAACTGAGTTATTGAGTCATTGAGAGCTACACAATATACAGAAGAAGAGGACTAATAATGAGGCCTATATACAGCCATGTGCTGCTTAACAATAGGGATACATTCTGAGGAATTCATCATTGGGCAATTTCATCATTGTGCGGACATCACAGAGTGTACTTATACAAACCTAGATGGTGTAGCCTACTACACACCTAGGCTATATGGTACTAATCTTCTGGGACCACCATGGTATATGCAGTCCATCATTGACTGAACCATCATTATGCAGAGCATGACTGTATTAATTGGCAAATCATCATTGTTCTAGAAGGCAGTAATGACAATTACAAGTTTAGGGAAAAATTTCTTTAACAAAAGTATTTGTCTCAAAATTTTATTCATTTGTCGTATGGTGAATATAAGAGAAATCATTATACAGTGAGCTGGTAAAATGCTGGATTATCATGAAAGGCAATGGATGGGTTTTAGGGCCATCCATCTGGCTGGACCTTTAAAGGACAATGAAGATTTAACTTATTTGGAAAAAAATCATGGTCAAAGTGAAGTGAACAGTGGATGGGAATACAAAAACCTGTGTACTAGCACCAGTTTTGCCAGAAACTTACTGAGTTAGCTTGGTCAATTCACTTAACCACTCTGCGCTTCTGTGGTCATCCATAATCTACATCCAGGAGTATTGTGAGGGGGAAATGAAATAAGTATCTCCAAAGCAAAGCATCTGAATAATTTGCTATGTAATAATATGATTAATAATAATAATAACATGAGGGATAAAACTGGTGAGCAAGTTGTCCTTCCTTTTGATTTACTTTTGGGTTGTCACTATTATTTGGCTATTGGATTGAACAAGGTGTCTACTGGTTTAGTTCATTCTCTGAGGCAAAGTCAACTCACCCTATAGATAGAAATGTACAGTTTCACTGTTAACGTGCTATCGAGGAAATGCAAGATATCAAGTGAAGACAGAAGAGGTTAGGAAAGGAAGGAGTGTTGAAAGTTACTTTGTGAATTTAAATATTGCACCTAGTCAGATGAGGAAAACTAAGCCTGCAACTGATTGGGATGTTTGAATTTATCAAATGAATGGAGGAAATTATCAATTGCTTTTATTTGTGTTGTTTCCCAATAGCACAGAGATATTTTAAAGTGCCTGGTCTTCAAGTTTATTTATACTAACATGCTGCTTCTTGTAGTTACCTGTCAGTCAAGGGACTGCGTATCACAGGCTGGGCTACACAGATCTTGAGGACAGCCATTGTAGATCACCAGATTCCAAAGTGGGTTTTGTTTTTGCTTGAATTATCCCTGTAGTAGTTTTCCATTGCTGCTGTAACAAACTATCACAAACTTAAGTGGCTTAAAACAGCACAAATTTATTATCTCACAGTTTAGTAGGTCAGAAATTCAGGGACAGCAGGCTGATGCTCTGCTTAGATTAACCCAAGGCGGAGATGAAGGTGTTGGCAGGACCGCATTCCTCTCCAGAAGCTCTAAGACTCCACTTCCAGTCTCCTTCTGGTTGTTGGCAGAATTCAGTTCTTTGTGGCTATAGAATTGGGGTCCTGTCTCCTTGCTAACTGCCTGCTGGGGGCCACCCTTAGCTCCTAGAAGCCTCTCTCGATCCTTACACGTAGTTTCCTGCATCTCAGGGCCAGCAACAGTGCATGGAACCCTTATCATGCTGCATCTCTTCTGCTTCCTCCCCTTCCACTGCATCTCTCTGACTGACTCGTCTGCCTTTCTCTTTTAAAAGCTCAATAGATTAGATTGGCCCCTCAGATAATCCAGGATGATCTCCCTATTTTAAGATCTGTAATCTTAATCCCATCTGCAAAGACCCCTTTGCTGTAAAATTCTGGGGATTTAGATGTGGCATGGAAATCTTTGAGGGCTATTATTCTGCCTACCACAATCCCAAATGCCAAAAGATGAGTGATTATGGATTAAAGTGTCCTCGTATAATTACCCTCCTTCTAGAATTGGTTATTGCGATTATTAGTTACAGCCTGGTTCACTTAGGAAGTGTTTCAGGAACTATACGAAACAGGTGAGATACTGGGATGGGCTAGTTGGTATGGGGGGAGACACATTCCCTCTTCCTGATGTTTCCTTCCATAAGGAGAGAGATTCTCTAGTAAAACACTCCTGACGTCTATTACGCACTCCCTCATTCCTCTCCACTATCACGTGACTGCTGACTTTGGGAGGAAGAACCAGAACTGCATGGATCAGCCCCTGTCGGAGGTCACATTTGGGATATGTCTGCTTGCAGGGAGCATGAGCACTGGTCTGCTCTTGGTCACGTGATGAACTCAGGGGTAAAGGCTCTGCCTTTGGAGGGGAAGGCCTTTAACTGTTGCGTGCTGCCTATGACTGAGTGTATGTGCTCAAATGGATTAAATCACTCTTCCAGGCCAGTTCAACCATGGATGGGTCGAGCTCAATATTTTAGATATATTGAGTAACTACTACATGCACAATAATGTACCTGGTACTTTGGAGTAGACAAAGATGAATTGAGACTTCTAATTATAGCAGACTAAAGGAGTCTTTTCTCTCTTCTCTCTGAAATCGCTCCAACAAAAACAATATAATACAATAAATAATGGTGAGGTGGGAAAGGGATGAGAAGGAGGAAGGCAGTGTATATAGCTTAATTTCCTCACCTTTTATAGTGGGTGAAGGGGAAAGGTGGGTGTCAAAAGATATAAATCTGACACATTAAGTAGTATATATTAAAACATATTTACAGAAACACAAGAGAGCTCCAGAAAACCTAATAACAATAATATGATGAGTTAAATTAAGTATGGGAGGATGAGAAGTGGAAAGAGATACAAATATACTAATTTTGTGTCAAAATATAAAATCCAACCACATGTTATATACAATAAACACACACTTAAAACACATTGACAAGGAAAGTTTAAAAATGGAAGAATGTACAAAGGCTTACCATACAAATAAAAAGACAGCTCACTGAAAGAGACATAAATTGGTTTTTAAACCACAAGAAGATCTAGCCCCATACTGAGTAGTTCAAAATAAAACTGCCCTAGAGGAGACTGTTCACCTATCAAATTAGCAAAGATCCCAAGTCAACTAACACATCAGTTGTTGGAGGTGAGAATCAACAGGCACTCTCATATATTACTTAAGGAACTGTAAATTAACCCAAAATTTATGGAGCGTAGCTTGATGGTACCTAACAAAATCACAAATACAACAGCTCTGTGAGAGAGCAATCCCAGTTTGATGAATTTATCGTAGATCAATCCTCACACATACATACAAGGATGCTCTATGCGTTATTGTCTGTAAGAGCAAATATTTGAAGGTAATTCAATATGTCCATTAATCAAACTTATGAAGTCATTTAAAAGAAGAATGTAGCTTCCTATGTATTTGTGTTGAGCAAGCTCCAAGATTAAGGGGGAAAGAAAGTGTCCCTGTCAAGGGTCATTGTTAGCCCACATGTTGCTTTTGCACAGATTAGAAAAACATGTCACCTTCTGCATGGACACAGCCCTTGCCTGGACCCATGGCTTGTAAGTGGAGCAGGAGAGGATTTTAACTCCACCTGTCCCTCAAGCACACACTCTTATGGAAGACAGAGCCATCCATGGCCTCCCTGGCTCCAGTGCGAAAACTTGCATTACTTTTTAAGATGGCATTTAAGAAAAAACCCATCTCATCTTTATTTCTATTCTTTTGGTGCATAGGCATACTATCAAACAACTCTCTGAGTAGAAATAATGGATTGAAGATACCTTAATGTAACCCACAAGGAAAATAATTGGTGAATCATTAAAGTTTAATCATCTAGTGGAAAAAGTTGCATTTTATTTACCAGGCGATCTTAATTTGCTTTCTAAATTGAATTAATTGATTAGTTAATTAGTGCTTAATATGACTTGTTACCTTTGAATAGCATCACTAAACTTGAAATTAGTTAAGTTTGTAAACAATGCATTAGAAGATGGACCACAATGTCTCAGATTTGCATCAAATAAATGTTATAACCTATATTTCTATGATGCCACACATCCATATATACATACATAAAAATTTAAAGAATAAGTCAGTTATCTACAAGTTTGGTCCATATGCTCAGATATGGTTTGTATTAAAGCTGTCAAAACAAATAAATGCCAACATTTCAGTAACATAAAGCATAATAATCCAATGCAGATGTTCATGGCTTTCCTCTTGAATGATCTGGATGCACACTCTTTCCATCTTGTGCTCTGCCATGACCTTGGACCTGGGAGTCCTCTGCATGTAGCTGACAGAAAAGGAAAGAAAAAGTGGAGAATTTTACCTCTTAAAAGCCTCAGACAGGAAGTGACAGCTCTACTACATTGATGAGGACTAGTCTTATGGCCACACTTGAAGACAAAGGCTGCTGGAAATGCCTATTGTCTTCACAGCTGTCAACCAGAAACAATCCTATACCATGAAAGGGGGTGCATGACTTTTTGGTGAGCGCCTAAATATCTCTGCTGTCTAGTTGAACCTTGTAGGGCAGTATCTGACTGCATAATTACCCTGAATTCAGATGCGTGGCATTTTGTGAACCCAAGATTGGCCTCTACATGGGATGGAAGATCTGAACTGAATGAAACATCTGATGATTCTTGAAAGAATTGCCTACCTGTGTAGTCTACTTGATTCTTCAACCCATTTCTCCTCAAAGTTTGCTCTCAAAATTTTACCTGTCAATGTTGGTCAAAAATATAGTGCGCTCTTCTGCAAACTCAATCTGCATTTTTCAGTCTTTATATTCATGGACCTTCACTGTAGCTGATAATGATGACTTCTCCCTCTTTCATAGTATTCTCTTCTTCTCTGTCTATACTTCTTCTTCTCCCACCTCCTCTGGACATTTCATCTCAGACCTCCTCCAAGGTTTCTTCTCCTAATGTTCCTTAATGCTTAGTGTTCCTGAAACGTTAATCCCGATTCAACACTCTTCCTTTTCCAAAACTTCCTTGAATGATTTTATCCTTCCTATGATTATAACTGCCATCTGTATGCAGTCAGTGCTCAAATTTATGTCTCTAGACATTAGCTTTAACCTGAGCTTCAGACCATGCTTTCATGCTGAACATTTTTCCTGGGCATCACACAAAACTTTTAACTCATTAAGTCCCAACATACCTTTTTCTAAATTTGCTCTTCCTCCAGAATTTTCTGTCCTAAAAATGAGACACTAGCTACCCAGTTATATAAGCTAAAACCTACAGTTCATGCTTGACTCTATTTATTTCAACCCCATTAAATTAATCATAAGCATGGCTGGTTTATTTTATCTCCTAAATATATTTCAAATCCATTCTTTCTTATTCATTACCTATTATTATTGCATTAATTTGGAAACTTCAAAATTTCTCCTCTGGATTACTGAAATCATCTCATTTTGGGTCCCCAACTATAATCCTCTTCTCTTTAAATTGCCCACATTTGTTAACACTAATTGCACCTCAGACCCAGTGACTCAGAATATCCTGAATTGGGTCAGGATACCCAATTTGAGTTTGTACAGAAGATTCTAGGTAATTTTGATTATCAGCCAAGTTTGGAAATCTCTGCCCTAGAGTAAGTCCTGTGAGCAAGCCCCAAGTAGCAGGTTATATAGCAACCAATCCCTGCGTATTTCTTCAGGTCTTTATAGATCATCTTTGGTTTTCTAAGCCCTGGAAACAACAAAAGAGTGACATTGAGGCTCTGACATGGTAAGTCTAGTTGCTTCAACAGCTTCAGGTTCAATTCAATTACCATCACTACAGAGTGTGAATTGAAGAAACCCTTGGGTCATAGAGTGAACTTTATATACCCCTGTGTTCAGTGTATTACTCAGGTCACGGAAATTTTTCATCAGGTCATAGCAGGCAAATGTTAGGGGATGAATCAATGTATTGGCAAGCTGGAATCTAACAGGGGGCTATTGTATAACCCAAATTACTGAGCTGTGAATGTCATCACTTAATAGAAAGAGAGCAGAGTAGGAAATAGATGAGTATGTGTCAGTGTTTCTTAGATTCTGGCTACCTTATTCTAAAGGGAATTTATTGGAAGGATATTGGGGGCTCCCCAAGTGGGCTGGTGGTAGAAGAAAGGGTTGGTCAATGAGCAGAAACCAAGGAAACCTGGAGGTCTAGGAAGCAAGAAACAGAGCAATCAATTCATTCACAGGAACAGGCTGGTCAGGACAGTGCCACCATGGCTCCTAGATGGAAGACCTTCAAGAGCTCATTCTGGCCTTGTCTACTTTGCTTAACATTCAAAGTTCTCAGAGAAAATATCGAATTGGTCAAACTTAGATCATTGCCACCTCCCTTGACGGTGCCAGTGCCAGCGAGAGGGTGGGTACAGGTCCCCAGACTTCTTAGTGGGAGGCAGGACTAAGACCAGTCACAATAAAGAAGAGCTCATTTTCCAAAAGGAAGTCAGGGTGCTGTTAAGAAGAGAGAATAAATGCCAAGAAGCCAATAAAACCCAAATATCCATTGCTGTGCATATAAGGAGAAATGAAGGGGAGAAAAAAAGATGGGGAAAAAAGATTGAGGAAATAAGAAAAATATTAGTTTCAAACCTCACACACACAGCCTCATAGCAATTTTATTTGGTTTTGCTTTGTTTTTATTACTTTTTAAATTAATCGAAAAAATCTCTTAAAGACTTGATAACAATATATCTGGTTCTAATAATGCTAGAAATCTCTATTTATAGACATTGAATGTTCTGTTGAATTTAAACATAACACAGGAACAAAAATTTCAAGATAAGTTTAGGGTTTGCGTTTTCAATCAAGTATACCACAAAGGGAATAAAGAAATTCTTTCCTCAAATTAATGGTGAATTCTTTTGTCATGAGGATAGGAGTTTATATTCATTTCGGTGAAAGCACATAAATTGTTCTAGACAAGAAAAACAAAACTGGCCCAAGGCAGTATTTTCATTATAGAAAAAGGCACATGTCCATGAATATCTAGTTTAATATTAACAAAAGTCATTCAATTAGCTATGCGCGTGCCATTGTTATGAATATTTATTCATGTCTCAGCTAGGTAACACTGCTATCTTTTAGTCACTGGTTCGGAGATTCAAATGTTATAAACATTACCCTTCTTGCCCTGGTGTGACATGAGGGGATTTGAATCCAAAAAAGGCCTGATACTTTCCAGGACTGGAAATGCAGATTTCTTTAGAACTTTCAACTTTATATTAAGGAAATTGCCTTTGTTGTTTGCTGATTTTATTTCTTCTCTTCTCTAAAATCATTAAAAGAAAAAAATAGCAATGTGCTAATATTGCTTCTGTAATAATAAAAATTTGTAGAGATCTAAAAAATGGTTTTCTTTTCCTCATCTCTTGCAATAGCTCCAGGTGGCCAAAGGAAAGAGAAAAACATGTAAAAGGCAGGTGATGAGACTATTTAGAGTAGAGATAGCAAAAACGTGATGGACAAGTTGTCACATTGCTATGATAGTCTTTGCTAATGAGTTAGGGTGCTTTTTCCTGCTAAGCCCAGAGATGGTTTCTGTATCCTACTAAAAAATGATTAAAGAAGACAATTTAGGTGATACAAACAAACTTTATTTAACACTTCATGAAGTGGACAGTCTCCCTTCAGAGAACTACAAAATGGGGCTGAAGGCAGGAAGCTGTCATAAGATAAAGAATAAAGAACAAGGAAGAGACAAATAGCAGATATCTGATTGGCTGGGTCCACATAGTCAACCTTGTTTGGAGTAAGAAGGAACAAGGAAATAAGTATAGAGCCCAGAGCTGGTTTGGCATTTGGGGATGGGCTGACTGGATATACTGCATATCTGGTCAAGTGAAGCATTAACAAGGACGTGAAAGTTATCGAAGTTTTGGTTTGCTGATATGGCACCTGGGCAGGAACAGCTCCATCCTGGGTCTAGAAAGTTATTTCAACAATCCTAAACTCAACTCTTAAGTATGTGCTTTCGAGCTATAGGACTTGACATGTAAGATGGAAGTACTTGCTACACATAATTTAAATCAATTCAGTTCATCCAGGAAGAAAAAATTTTTTGCATGCCACCCTTTTCAGAAGATGTATAGCAATACCAATGACTTGATGGTCTCAATTTTCACCATTTGGAAAGTCTCACACTATTCAACCATTAGTGGCTCGGCATCTCATATTTTTCCTTCTTCCTTTAACCTTGACTTCTTCTACCACCATTGAGAATGGATGATCTAAACCCTTACATCCTTTCTCTTATGGGCTTTTATTCTCTCTTTTGTCCTTCCCCCGATGGCCAGTC
Source organism: Tapirus indicus (assembly GCA_031878705.1). Lineage (NCBI taxonomy): Eukaryota > Metazoa > Chordata > Mammalia > Perissodactyla > Tapiridae > Tapirus > Tapirus indicus. The sequence goes on along the minus strand of CM062939.1, from coordinate 17,402,638 downwards.
ATTTCTTATTTTAGCAGCCTCTGTACTAGAAATGGAACAAGCACACACACACAAATTATTTTTATATGACCCAGACCATTCTGGATCAGAGAAGAAAGTAAAGTGTTTTCTAAAATAAATATATGTATTACATGTAGATTTTGTAGATTTCAGCTGTCTGATCTTCATCTATTCTCTACCCTCTTAAATAAATTCTATTCACTACCTACAATTAAATTATTGTTCTATTAACATGCAAAGATTCATTTCATAAACACACCAGAAATAATCTCTCTAGCAAAGATATTTTCATGTTCCAGCAGATGTATTATCCTCCTCGATTTGTCAATAAGAAATCTTATCAAACAAAATCTGTCTTTAAGAAGGCTGAAATCCATTCCAGTTAGGCTCAAACACTGCCTTCCTTCTTTACCTAGTCAATTTCTACCCATCTTTATTCTTATTTCAGATTTGGTTCAAGAATCATTTCCTCAAGGAAGCTTTCTTTCCTTGACCTCTTACTTTAGTTTCAAGTGCTTTTGTTACTAGAGTCTAGTGCATAAGCTGATGCTCTTCTCTCTTATTTGCTTCGATTTATGCTCATGCATTTATAGTTGCAATTTTTTTCTATTTGTACCTGTTTCTACTATTAAACTATAAACTCCAGGAGTTGAGGAGCTTTCTCTGCTTTTGCTTCCTTTTATCTTCCCAGTGCCTAGCATAGTAAGTGACCTATACTTTTGGCTAATAAATAATGGTGGAATGAATTATTAAGTATTTAACTTGAAGGTATGGATGACTAATGATAGTTTAATATGTCATATCTAGTAAATGCATTTGGAGGCTGGAGGAGAAAATACCTTAACGCTACCAAAGGAATATCCAATGGAAAATTTCAACCATCTACAACAGGACAAAGAGAAAACCTCTCCTGGGAAGGAGGTGAAGTTCCTTCCTATCACTCTTCAATGGATGCCACCTAAGGGGCCCTCTAGTTCTCGCAATAGGATATCTAGGATAGCTGTTTGCATTCTCAGAATGCTTCAAATTCCAGCTCCATTTCTGTGAATGTGACTCATCTTCTTCCAAATGGCCCCTCAAGGGCCTCAGCGGGTTGATGGGTCTACATTGAGCAGCTAGGTTAGAGTTAGGAGATAACTTAAGCCATGGGATAGTAATGTTCTCCTGGCCTAGGGCTCAAAGTGACCTGGATAACACAAAATCCTAGTACCGTCAAGCTTTTTCCCCTTTTCTTGTACCTTTGGGTCAACATTGTAAAAGTGACTGAAATTGCTGTCCTCAGTTGGTATGGAATTAAGGAGAGACTTTGGTCCTTATAACCATTAAGGTCTTAATTAAGTCAAAAATGGGAACTCATTACCTCCTGTGCAGCCTGTGATCTAGCTTTCAAATCATGTCCCTGCCACAGGCCTGGGCCTGCAGTCTCCACTTCTAAGCAAAAGGTGATTTGCCCTCCAGAGTTGTCAGCACACAATCTTGTCTCTTCACAAAGCTTGTAGTCAACTCGTCACTGAACGATGCTTCCCTTCTGACTAGAATGACAAAAGGGATATGACATTTGATCTTCAGGAAAATGCTGGCATTTAAAAAATCCTGATGCACTGTGAAAGGCAAGTTATAGGTTCCTTGAAAAAAGGACTGTTTTACCCATTTCTTATGGCCTGCTCGGTGCCTAGCAATTCTTGGTGCTAAGCGAAAATGGTTATTAGTTGACTGGTTGTTTTGTGGATGAATTGAATTGACATCATTGTCAGGGTGCCCACACTGTGATAAACAAGACTTGAGAGTAATGGTTCCTTGAGATGCTGGTCGTACGACTATATCAGAATCCCTGGGAGAGTGTGTAACAAGAGCACTTTACCAAGCTGCACCACCCAAATGTTATGGCTGGTGGTGGGGCCCTGAAAGCTGTGTTTCATAAAGTTTCTGTACACGATTCACTACTTTTCATCAAGTCTATAATACCATCAATTATCGATAGGAGCATCATTTTACCTATCTCTAAGAAATTTAAAAATGTTGTCAATTAAGCTGTATCACAGTGCTCATAAAATCATTGATGGTGAGCTGCATCCCGATTTTAGAGTTGTGAAAATATGGAAGCATGAAAACTCTGAATGAGAGCATTTGGCGTGAACCTAAGGGTGTGGTGATGTTGGACTGAACCATGAAGGACCAACACGAAGGCCAGAGGAGGAGAAGGAGAGCAAACAGGTAAGTGGTTACTATCAGTAGGAGGAAAACCTGCAGATGGTTTCTACATGTCAATGAATAAGGTTGCAAACTGCTAGTGTGACTATTTTTTTATACCCCAAACTCAGACCACCACGTCAAACAATGCTTTTGATTTGCTTTATAAATTCATTTTTGTAAGAAGCATAATGAAAATGAAATACTTGACCACATGTAGTTATGCATTTAGATGTCTTTTTTGAAGGGAAAAATGTACAAAAATGTGACAGTCTTCTAATTATAGCCTATACAAATAGGAAATGATATTTACATAAATCGTCAAGTGGATCTGATATAACGATTTGGTTCTGACAACCCGCATTACGTTGGATAGTCACTGTTTATCAGCTCTGTCCACTAGAAATAAAATTTAAGCTACAAATGAAACTTTAAATTTTCTAGTAGTCATATTTCAAAAAGTTAAAAGAAATAGGTGAAATTAATTTTAATGATATATTTTATTTAATGCAACATATCCAAAATATTGTCATTTCAAAATCTAATCAATAAAATAAGAATGAATGAGATACCTCATATTGTATTTTTCATACTGTCTTCAAACTCTGGTATGAATTCTACACTTAAATCATGTATCAATTTTGACTAGCCACATTTCAAGTGCTCAAGAGCCACATGTGACTAGCGCACTGGTCAGCATAACTTCATGTTTTCTCTAGTAGTTTACATATCTATAAATTAGAAGAGTGTTTGTCCCTCTATAATTATATTATGGCAGTATAGTGGTGTAACTTATTGGGATGGGTGTTGAATTCCTTTCGAGGAAAGACTTCTATCCCATTTCCTATTATCATAGTTGTTATAAACATAAATACAAAATAAACATGATAATGTGCTAATGAAATTGAAGCTTGCATATATAGCTTTATCTAACTCAAAACCAAATTATCTTACTTTGGTGTAGTTTTATGTTATCTCATATAATTATTTTACATATAGACATAGCAGATAAATTTATATATATATGTCAGTCTCAAAATCAGATTCAGATTTTGCTCATCTAAGACTAAATTGGTACCTGAAATACAGAGAATGCAAAGAAGTGTAAGACACAGTCCCTACTCTCAAGGAATTTTTACTATGTTTAGGGAGAAATGCATGAGACCCAATGAACTCTAAGATACTGCCCAAATTATTTCCACACACTGGAATTCAGTGATGTTAAATATAACATGAAATAAGCAGGATATTAGCTGTATTATATATATATATATATTCTTTTGGCAGGTAGGAATTTTCATTGTAATTAGTGCATGTAATGAGATAACATGTAATCTTAATGAGCACCAGTTCTGATGCCATAGATTTCTGATTCCTCAAAGGGTTTCAGAGCATCTCACGGTACCACTTAAACAGCTCTTATTGGTTATCATCTTAGTTTTCACACTGGTTCTTAACAAAGCATGGATGTTTGCCCTCAGAATGACACAAGGGCAAAAATACAGATTGATTACGATTGTAAAAAAATAAAATCAGATTTGCTACTATGAACCACAGAAATCACTACAGTCAAGCTACATTCGACATACACATGTCCTAAATGCAATTTTTCCTTTAGAGGAATTTGCAAGTCAAAGCAGCAGGCTGCATGCCCCAGGAACCTGTGTTCTTAGCCCCTGCCAAGGGGCAGCCACAGGGCTGCTGTTCAGCGTTCTCTTCCTTGGACAACCCCGCCTGGTTACTGCTAGATCTGTAGGTTCATGGTCTTTTGCAGGTTCTGCAAAATTCCCTGAATAAGAAAAGGAAAATCCCCTGTCCCTTACTTGTTTCAATTTAACACCAGGTTAAGAAATCCTGCTTGAGAGTGAAACCCTGTTTTCTGAGAGGAACATTCAAACAAATTGGAATATGAGGAGGCAAATGGCGAAAAGCAGTGATGAAATATCAAAGATTAAAAGCCCATTTTATTTTAGTTCTTTTGAATCCACTTTCACTCATTAGTCTTTTATTTTATAGCCTTCTCCAAAATTGCCCGATGTCTGATGGTTCTAAGGAGAAAACAGAAAAAGTTCTTGGCATCTTATCAGAAGCCAAATTATCGAGAAGATTTACGTCCTACCATAATGTGGGCTTGGAGATATGTATGTCTCCCATCAAGCTCATATAACCTTCCCTCTCACTTAAACTACAGGTAATCAATTCCATGGCAATAGAAAGAGACTTACCTGTTTCTTGGAAAGGAATAGAACAAACAACTGTTGGGACAACCGCAGGTGTATTAATATACATGAGAAAGCAACAGCTTGTGTTATTCTACAGAAATGAATGAATGAATAAATAAATAGACTCTAAGCACTTTATTCTTCTCACATAATTTCTTCTCAGTGACATTATTGAACAGGCTGTTGAAAACAAACATCGTTAAATGAGAAAAGAAGAGCTGCAACCTTTCTTACTCCCTGCTGCGACATCTTCCAATGACGAATGCTCCCTAAATGGATTGAGCTTTTTGAAAAGAAGTCAGAGAGAAATTTGATGTGGCCCCCTGACCCCTGGTAAGCACATGTATCTTCACCTGTCACATAACACACTGGCACTTGCTTACTTTTCAGCAAAGACTATTGATTTTGCTTATTGGCTGCAGGCGAGTCCATAAAGAACAAATTACAAAGTCAGAGGTCCACAGTTAGCAATTGCTTGCATGATAACCGAGGCCTCACTCCACCCCCACCGCTCACCATTAACATCCTCACAACCCCAGCCAAAGGAGAAAGCTGGGTAAGAAACCTAGGATGTATTTTCAACTGCTGTAAAGACGGTGTTACAAACAAAGGTTTCTGTAAAGGGTGAAACTACAGGAAATGATCTACATCAGTGGAGGGTAGTACACGTGTGTGTGTGTGTGTGTGTGTGTGCGCGTAGGTTTGTAGGTACTAGATGGGAAGCTGAGCCTTAAAGTAGAGAAGATATACCGTTCTGGATGGAGCAAAGGGAACATGGGTGCAGCTGTGAAACGGTCCTTTACTGAGGCTTAAAATAAAAGCATGTAGGGGCCAACCCACTGGTGTAGTGGTTAAGTTTGCACTCTCCACTTTGGTGGCCCAGGGTTCACGGGTCCAGATCCCAGGCACAGACCTGCACACCACGCATCAAGCCATGCTGTGGTGGCGTCCCACATACAAAATAGAGGAAGATTGGCATGGACATTAGCTCAGGGACAGTCTTCCTCAATAAAAAGAGGAAGATTGGCAACAGATGTTAGCTCAAGGATAATCTTCCTCATCAACAAAAACAACTAAATAACATAAAATAAAGGCATGTAGACTGATATTGGTATCTTTCTGCTTAAAGGCGGTTTATGGTCTGGGCAGTTACTCAAGATAACTTCCAGGCGAAAGAATCTATGATTTCCTGATAGAGGTTTCAGGGTAGCAGAACATATTTCCCCTATAATTAAACAAAGCCTATGAGTTGAATTTTTAAATAAATAAACCAAAAGAAGATGGAAATCAATGTGATTCAAATCAACCTGAAGCCACTAAAGTGACTGTTCTTCCATCAATTCATTTCTATCAGCACCTTAAATAGTTCAATCAGCTGGATCAAGCATGCAGTGAGCTGAATTTGCAGTGAGCTCAAAGCTGTTTTCCAATGTGACAATTAGTCCAAGATTTGATGGTTACTATAGACAATAACCTAAAAAAGCGGGGAAAATTAGTGGATGCTATTTGCAATAATTAGATAATCTGAATTTTTGGGTGTAAAATTATAGTCTGATTCCAAAAGCTTAAGCACCAAACCACTAATAATTAAAGAGGCGTAGGGTTTTTTTTTTTTTTTGGTGAGGAAGATTGGCCCCAAACTAACAACTGTTACCAATCTTCCTCTTTTTTTGCTTGAAGAAGATTAGCCCTGAGCTAACATCTGTGCCAATCTTTCTCTATTTTGTATATAGGTCACGACCACAGCATGGCTGATGAGTGTTGTAGGTCTGTGCCCAGGATCCAAACCTGTGAACCTGAGCCAGCAAAGCAGAGCACACCAGATTTAACCACTATGCCACAGGGCCAGACCCATAAGAGGCATAGGATTTTTTTAAAAACACATGTCATAAAATTCATATATCATTCACATAAATGAATCTCCTAGCATTTCTAATGCTTCAAAGGGCAGATGTTAGAAAGACAAGTCATGTTCTGGAGGTATGAAATTATTGATGGACGTTATGATGGAACGTGGCTCCACTCAGAATTTTCATGGAGCTTGATCAGGAATGTAAATATTGGAGAAATATATCTGAAAGTTCTCAGCTGGTCACGTTGGCCACATAGATAACCAATAATAAAGACTACTGCAGAATCCTGAAAGTCAAGTATGTGCTTCATTCCCATCTCATAGCATAAAAACGAAGATTTAGTTTGATTTAGGCACTCATTTGCTGACAGTCATTTACTATATTTGAGGGGGTGCCATGCTAAGAAGAATGATCCACCCACCTTAAACAGCGGCCCAGAAAGAAAAATTTCTAAATACACCTTCCCACAATGCATGGGCTCTTATGAATATTATTGTGCATTAACATCACTTTGATGGAACTGCTGAGCCAGACTGCAGTTTTAAACGAAAACTAAAATCCTGGTCACTTTATTTCAGATGACACCATAGAGATTCCCAGACAAGCTCACCCCAGAGATATTTTTCAAGAAATGTTTGGCTATGCAAATTACCTGCTGCAATAGATTTGGATGCAAGGGCTTGTGGGAGGATTATGTGAGTTTGGAATGAAAATGACAAGTCCAGCTTGGGGCTGAGGGTCTGAAGTGTGGTTGAGGGTTATTGGCTGCCCTCTTAGGCCCTATAAAATGTACAGAATGTCGAGCAAGGAAATCTCAGTCTTCAAAGCCAACTTTTTGAGTTCCCATGATGCTTCCCCTAACCTCCCTCCTCTCCCCCTTGGATTTCCACAGCCCTCCAGCACATGGCCTTTTTGCACAGTCAGGTGGATGGAATAAGTTTGTCATCATCTTCAGCTAGTAGTAGCTGTGAACTGGTTTGGGGATTGAGAGAAGAGTTGGGACATTTATGATCTTCCACAATGATGGCTGTTGCTAATTCTGCTGTGAAATATGTAGAGCATCTGGAGAGGGAATTCAATAAAGTGTGGCCAAAATAGCACTCACTTTATGCCCTAGCTTCTGGCACTGTTTAAGACAGCACTGAGACAGATCATATGACCCCAGCCCTTGCAAGACCTCATCACTTTTCATGGGAGAACTGAAAAGTGCTGATCCCAGAGTGTTTATGCTGATGGAACACAGATAAAAATCTGCAGGTGTAACTTTTTAAAAATTTAGTACATGAAGCATAAAAAAATATATCAGTACCACTATACATCATCCAGACCCAACTTCAACACCATGTTGTAGATATAAAAACACTCATCAGACACTTTCAGTGTGCAAGAATTCACATATGGAGCTATTTTATAACAAAAACAAGGTTAAAAATGTTCCTATTGTAATGTTTTAAGGATATCAAGAAAGGTACTTATTATAACACAAAGAGGACACATCTTTTCAATATAAAGATATCAAATATTATTGACGCATATTGTCATCAATTAATTTTTCATTGGGTGAAAGCTTGTTCTATAGAAAGCTTGAAGAATTGTTGAGAGAGAGAAAACAGTAAAGAAGATGGATAATTTTGTAAGAAATAGAGGTGGAAATAGCTAGGCTGTAGATGAGTGGAGAAAGAGGAAAATATGAAGTCCTGGCTGGAGGATGACCTTCTGGAAGGGCACTGAAGTTATGTCCCAACTTCCTCACCTATAAAGTGAGTTGAATTAGATTTTGAGTCCAATTCAAAGCACATCCCTAAGAATTCAATCAAGAAAATGACAGTTGAGCATGTAAAAATAGTTGGTATGCTTGAAAGGGATACGAATTCATTTTTCCTAACTTAGGAGGGTTTATAGTGAATCACAGATATATAAGGAAATTGTTTTGGAAAATAATGGGCATATTTACCTAGTTCCTTTGTCCTAAAGAAATTCAAAACACTTTACCAAATGTTTACTATTCCATACAGGGTGAAAACATTAAGGTAGTTTCCTGTCTAGAAAAAGAGGTAGAAACAATGTTGACTCAGAGTAGGAGAAGGTATACAGGTAAAAATCTCACCCAGGTGTTCGGCACCATCTGCCACAAAATTTAGATTCCCAAATCTAAATCCTCATCTCCTTCTAACTGCCTCCTCAAACTTAAGATGTCCAAAATTCATACCGTCTTCAACCCTCCTCCACTGTGCCAACTTCTTTTTCTGCCCTCAGACCCATTGCTCCATGAATGGGACAACCAGTACTTGAGATGGAAACATTGGGGTCATAGTATGAACCTCTTTTTCCTTCTTTCTCCTACATCCTTAGTCAAGGGATATCACAAATTTTATGCCTAAATAATCTGCCCAATCATCTTCCTCCTCCAGGTCTATTGCCTTAATTTAGGCCTTCTTTATGCCTTCTCTGGATTACTGCACTTCCTAACTTCCTATTGCCATGAGTCAAATAACACCCACCTCTCTTAATAAATTATCCTCACTGCTGCCAGAGAAATCTTGCTAAAAGAAAACCTGCTATATTATTCGCAGCATTAAATCTTTCAATGGATCCCTATTATCCCTTGGAATCAAATCCAAATTTCTTAGGATGGAATGAAGGACACTTCATCATCTGACCTCTGCCTTCTTATTTAGCCTCATCTTCTTCTAAAGCCAAGCATTCACCCATATTCATGGTCCACTGCCTTGAGCTAAAGGAAACCACAGACCATTTTTCTGCCTGCTCCCCTCAGCCCTTTCACCGACCTGGGCTTCACCAATGAGTATGAAAAAATTGTAGAACTCATGGACCAAAGATTCCTAGCCTTAGTTTTAAGATACTGTGTTTTCAGATTCCTCGAAAACACATCTTTCTCATAAGCTTGACTCTTACAAACCAAAAGCCCTTTGAGCGTTCAGACCATTATCTCTGTTATGGGCTCTGAAAAACTCATTTTGAAACTCTGAGCTGACTTTCCTTGTGAAAACCTGGCTCTGCCTTTTTTGAAGCTGTAAATGACATTAATTCTATGAGTGGAAAGCTATATGGGCCAACTAGGAAATTCTAGGAGCTACCAGAAATGTAAAAAGACATCAGGCAGTATTTTAGGATTATTTTTTCTACTCTAGGATCTTATCAGGGAAACAACAGGCTCTGGTCTAGGGTATCTGACTCCCTAGGAAACCAGTGAATCATTTCAAAACAACGAAAACCAATCCCTGAAAATCCTAGTGACTGAATGTCTGTGAAGAAACTCTCCTAGTAAACACCAACTTGTCTCCACAAAGATATAATATTTATGATGGATTTACAATTTATAAAAGTTAATGCCCCAGCCTAACATAGAATTAATAGCACATATCCATTTGTTTGTTGACACTTAAAGAATTGAGTGTCTCTCCACTTGCCATTTGGTGGGGACTGGTGTTTGGGTGGTCCCTAAAGGGAAGCACTGTTGAGTACATAAAGGAGAGAATTTCACTTCTCTCTTCAAGAGCAGTGGTGAGAATATCTTTGCTTTTGTGACTCCAGGAGAAGTCTTATTACGTCCAGAGGAGCCAGAGAAAATCAGGATGGTTATTGAAGCAATCAAAGCCAAATAAGGTAAAGGAATGAAGTGTTTCTGGGGGCCTTTACTAATCTCTTGTACATGCCTAGTTCAGTCCTGAAGAAAAGTAAGAAAAAAACAGAATTTTATAAGTAACAAAATTAGCACCTAAAAGAACCATGTAATTTGTGTTCAAGAAAAGTCACTTCAAGAAACAACTCTCTTATCTTCAAATCCAGTCTGAGTTGATTCAAATTCAGTTATTTTTTCAATCATTACCATATATTTATACTCAACTGAGATGTTAGTAGTGCTTTTCTGTTGTTTGATCCTTGACTCAAACTGTGAATAATGGTTTTATCTCTATTCTTACCCAATGACATGAAATTTCTTAAGTAGTTGTTTAAGAAGCAAACCTCCTACAAACATATTTTTCCAACTGTCAAGACAGATGCAAATCAACTTTTTTATTCTGCAGCTTGAAAATTTCCTAACAGATTAATAGTTTTATCTGAATTTTCAGAAGCAAATCCTATGTGGTAACGTTCAGAAAGCTCGTGTAAGAAAAAAGAAAAGTGCTTCCATTGCATAGATCTCTGCCATAATCAGTGATATTGCTTTAACATGAAAGGATATCCATTTCTCTGCTAGGGTTGGTTCCTTGGTTGAATTGCAGAAGCAGGCAAAGGATCTTCCCTTCTTTAGGTAATTCTGTTATGTTGGTTTGACTTAGCTCTGTGCCCTAAACTTAAGAAGGCCAGTCAAGGAACTGGATTGTTCTTTCCTGCATTACAATTTATATAGTGTATCCTAAGAAATTTCCAAGGGTTATTTATCTCTCCAACAGTTTCAAATACCACAATCTGCCCTTACTCCACCCCTGCCCAATCTATGAGTTCTGTAAAAAGAATTGTCAGACCTAACATTTATTAAGAATATTCTTAATTCTAGAGTACACACAGAATTTTCTCAAGAGGCATACTACTCTATATCTTTAGTTTAACATCTACCAAAAGACCCTAATATGGTTGAAGATTTACAAATATATCATTTAGAGTCCTGGATATGAGATCTTTTGGGAAACTCAATTTCTAGAAAGTTCCCAAGTACTCCTTAGTAGTATATTATCATTGCTACTAATAATAGCTTACATTTATTGGGTACTTGTGTGCAAAGCTGTATCTTATTTAATCCTTATAGCAATCCTATAAAGTAGATACTGTTACTATCCCTAATTTTACAGATAAAAGTAGGCTTCCAGGGTGCTGCTAAGCACATTATTACCAAGACTGTAAGTACCTATTAGCAAGTCATCACGTCTCCAGAATGCTGCCACTGAAATAGGTCCTCCAGAGTTCCAGAGTTCTACCACCCACACGGCTTTTAAATAGTGCAGCATTTTCCCTCACGGCCCCCAATCCTGTGTAGAGCTAATGTTTCAGATGGTGTGATCCCTCTTAAAGATAAAGCCTCCCTCCCTTGGATGTCAATGTTCACTTTCTCTGTGAAATGCTTTACTTAGAGAACAAACACTGTATTTGATGGACATGCCAGTCAGAAAATATGCTCAATATTGAATACTGTTGATGCTTATCAAATAACTATGATTGTTGTTAATTATAATGAAAAAAGAATAGAGCCTAAGATTAACAATGGTTAACCTAATTTTTAGCATTTCATGTCATTTATATCAAGCTTTTGTTGTAAATATCAATTAGCCGTCATTGTAGATAACTTCAATTTATCTACAAAAGAATTGATCTTTGGGGCCAGCCCAGTGGCGTAGTGGTTGAGTTTGCATGCTCCACTTTGGCGGCCCAGGGTTCATGGATTCAGATCCCAGGCGTGGACCTACATACCATTCACCAAGCCATGCTATGGTGGTGTCCAACATACAAAATAGAGGAAGATTGGCAGAGATGCTAGCTCAGCGACAGTCTTCCTCAAGCAAAAAGAGGAAGATTGGCAACAGATGTTAGCTCAGGGCGAATCTTTCTCCACAACAACAACAAAAAGAATTTGCCTTTATTTTCAACTTGCCCTTAAGATTCTCCATACTGACAAGAAGTCACAATCAGATTTGGAACAGTTGTCTTTTCAACCACTCATTTATACCGTTACTGTGGGCCTGGCCTGTGTGCCATCTCATAACTCTTCTCTCTGCCTATGGGAATATTTCATCAAATGGCTTGTTTCACAAACTGGACATTAACCAGCTTATATTAGTATTTAAAACAGTAACCAGGGACACAACATTTCCTTGATCTGGTTTTACCTCTCTTGAAAGTTCAAATCATAGAATTATAGCATGTCAGAGCTGGAAGGAAAGTTCAGGATGATCTCCAATTCCCACATATTATAGAGAAAATGGAATTCCAGAGAGATCAAATGACTCATTCATGGACATAAACAATTAGTTGTTCTGACTCATAGTTTTTGTCCTATGTCACTTTTTCACACAATTTGATGACCGATAGAATAAAAGAGAAAAATAAAATGTTGATTGAGTTGAGTGAATACAACACATGGAGACAAGCATCCTTCTTATATATCTGTGAAAGTCAGGGTAACAAGAAACAATTATAAAAGTAACTCCCACTTATTCACTGATTCCAGACATTGTTCTGGGCATCTTACATCAGTTTGTTCTGGGCATCTTACATCAGTTGTCTCTTTCCAAACACACTGTAACTCTGCAAAGTTTTACATATAAGGATACAGAAGCCAGGAGAACTTAGCTAACTTGGCTGAAGTCAGAACTAGTAAATAGCCTGTCCGAATTTTGAACCCAAATTTTTCTGACTCCAAGCTGGGTTCTTTTTAATATAACATGTTGTTGGCATTTGCGAAAAGGGAAGTGATTTATTGTTTTAAAATAGAATGATATGTTGGAAGAGAGTGTTGGAAACTGAAAACTTGGTGCTCATTTTCAGTCCTTGATGAGACTGCAGAGTGAAAAGGAGACTAGATGAGGCTTGTTTGCTTCCAATGTGAACACTCTGTACTTTTCATTATAGCTGTTTGATATTTAGGCCTATTGATCAAGTGATTTTTCTAACTAGGTACTTTATTTTATGGGTTGTTTCGATATCCAGCTGTAACGCATCTCAGCAAAATGACATGCCTCTTCCCTGCCAAAGAGTACGCAATGTAACATGACTCATCAGAAAAATAACATGACACATCAGAAATAAATGCTCATGACCAGTGATTTAGGTAGCTAATAAAGGCAAGAATATTGTATTATTCATGTCTAGATGATATTCATGGATAATTCACTATGCCCAAACCCCTAAGGATGAGGCTTCTAAGGCAAATACACTGATTCTGTGGACTTTGCTAAATCAAACCACTTGTGTTGCAAGATACATTTTTATCAAAAACTTTATTTTACTAATAGGCCTACCAGCCAGACTCATTTTCAGATCTTAAAGCAGAAATCTGAGTGCATATTGTACCCTCTCTTGGATATTATAAGAAACAGTCTCAGGCTACTGAACCCCATCAGACTTCTCATTCTAAGCTAACATTTTTTTAAGCCCTCACCATTAGTGTCTTCCTCTAACCAAGGGTAGAAAGACATTGCCTAAACGCAGACAGGAACCATTGGTCCAATTCTTGTTTTACTGGGCTGGAGAACCATGTGTATTTCAATAAAACAACAATCAGTTACCACAGAGATGCGTATTAATGGAGACCCCTTACTTGTATTTTTTTTATAGTTCCCCACAATTTAAATAGCTTCCAACTTACTAAATTACCAACAGAACCTGTGTTCTTCATTTCTTTTATTTGGATTTTTCCACTCACTCCTCAGAAATGCAGAAAATCTGATGGAAACTTCCATACAAAATGGGAGGCAATAGATCTAGTGGTTAAGAGCAAGTTTTTAGACAAAGGCAGACTTTGGTTCAAACACTTTCTTCCCCATTTACTAATTGTGGGATCCTGGGAAAGTTACTCAACCTCTTCAAGCCTCAGGCATCTCATCTGTAAAATTCTACTTCTTAGGATTGCTATGAGGCTTAAATCAGATGTGTGTGTAAAGGCTTGCGCATAATAATTGCTCAGTAAATGTAAGCTATTTGTAGGAGTAAAATTGAGTGTAAAACAATCTTGGAGGTTTTCTAGAAAGCCATAGTTCCACAGAGATCTCATATACAGTAGCATAAATAAGATATTTATACATTTTCAACCACTTTAGGGGTCCTTGGAGGACACATTTAAATTAAATTAAAGAGGAACAATTTCCCCATTAAGAAGATTCTGTGGTATACTAGAATTAAGAAAGTTTGTAATGATTAATTTCTCCTGATCGGTTTTTTGGTTCATCATTTTTGATGATTTTAAGGCAAAACATATAATGTATTAAATTTAAACTGCCATTAGTAGCCATATTATAGCACAAATTATATAAAACTGTTTTAGTGAATTTAGATGTCTGTCTTTCCAAACAGACTGTTAGCCCCCACAGCTAGAAATCTAATTTTACTTTCTACTGGGAGTACTTTTCATGGAATCTGGCACTGACTATGAACTAAAAGTTGGAAAAATACATGCATGGATAAATTATTTCCCCCTTTTCTAGAAAAGAGTTTAAAAGTGACAGTGCTTGTTCCATGCTGAGCTGTATGGTTTGACTTTCTTACCAGAAAATTGTACTGTGTTGGAACACAGGCATTTGAGAAAGTTTATATGGTATTTAGAGTCAGAAAGAGTCTTTTAAAAAATGATATTTATTAACCTTTTTCATCTTATTTATAGTCCTTTGTTTATTACCTTTATTATAATAATTTATTTTCATCATACTTATTCTGTTGTAACCCGGTCCACTGACCCCATAAAACTTTAATCGCAGCCCACTCAGAATAAGCCTAATATGTTCTCTTTAGCTTTATAGGAAACCACAAAGAGAGGAAGGAGGAGATGGCTGAGACGTATGGTTGACACCAGTTAAAACCGATTGAAGGCAACATGGCAGCCTGACTTGAACTGACATAGACCCCACAGCTCATTATATGCTCACTGTAATGCATTACCATGGTATATAACACACCCAAGGGGGCCATGACAATTTACAACTGCCATGGCAATGGCAGGATATAACCAAATAAGGAAAAAAAGAGGTGGCACCCTTGTTCCCCCCAAAATCCTGCCCAGTTCTCCAAATAAGAATGCATATTCCCCCCCATCATTACCTTGACCCCTTACAACAGCTGCTTAAATGCCCCAAGAGCTGAGAAGTCAATTTGTGAACTCAGTTCCCACTTCTCCATTCTTTGGCCCTTGAATAAAAGCTTGTGCTGTTGAACTCTCAGCTTCAGTCTTGTTTCAAAGTTGTGACACCGAACAGAGGAAGAACCCCAAGAGGAAGGGCAAGAGACCCTTCCTCAGATCTCTCCTCAGCTGGGGAGAGAGTTCAATTGGTAACACAGTGGTGTGTGTGTGTGTGTGTGTGTGTGTGTGTGTGTGTGAGGGTTTGAATTTGCTTCCTTTCTGATTTCTTAGGGTCACTGTCCAACTGCATTAGATAAGGTCTTTAACTAAGACCTGCATGTACCTTTATGTACATATTTCTTGCTACACCTTTGTGTGGCTCTGCTTCACAGAATGGAAACCCAATGGGAAATAAGACACAATCAGAGAAATCTATATTCTAAGTCAAGCTAGTTTCTGTTTGAAATAAAGTGTGAATTTAAAAAAAATTTATCATTTACTAAATTTTTCAATCCCCAAATTGCCCATCCATGGATGTTCCTTGTCATTAGCCCTTTTGGCAGCCTTAGGAACGGTGCTCTATCCAGTGCATAATTAGAAATTCTTCAAATAATCAACTAGGAACATGACAATTAACTGTAGTTTGCATGGAATAGAAAAGAAAAACCCTAAAGAGATAAAAAATATTTTTAGGAGGCCAGCAAATCAGACTGATTTAAAAGTAACCATTTATGGGGTCAGCCTCATGGCCTAGTGGTTAAGTTCAGTGCATTCCACCTTGGCAGCCTGGGTTCAGTTCCTTGGCGCAGACCTACATCACTCATTGGTGGCCATGCTGTGGCAGTGACCCACATACAAAATAGAGGAAGATTGGCATGGATGTTAGCTCAGGGCAAATCTTCCTCAGCAAAAAAAAAAAAAAAAAGTAACCATTTACATGATTGACATCAAGGGGAATGTGCATTTGTTTCTGGCCTAGAACTGTGTACAGCACCTAATAAGCACTCAATGAATGTTTGTTGAACTGCATAGATGTAGCCAAGGTGAGTCAGTTTCAGCATTGGCAATATGGTGACTATTTAGTCATTTGACCCTGCAAAATAGGGTAAGTTGTACAGTAATCCCATTCAGAATTTGATTTTTAAAAAATCAACTAGTTGATTCAATCTCTTGTATAAAACATCCATAACAACCCACTTGTGAAAATTAACAAATCAGAAGTTTTTCTGCCATGGTCAACACAAACACTGATTGTGTGTGAGCAATCCAGGGGAAGAAGGGGAGAGTAAAACAAAGCTGAAAGTGATACCAATTTCTACACATGGAAATAGATTCACAATATTGACTTGAGGAACATCAACATTGGTATTCAGAGTAAATTCAAAATTCTTAGCCATGGGAAAAAATATATCTATCTTTGCCTAGTGGATCTTTGCCGTCATGAAATGGGACACACTATCCTAAGCAACGAACTAAATGTTCTTATAGTCTGATTATCTATAGATCTTTTCGTACATTCATTGCTATAAAATGTAATTTTTTGCTCTGTTCTTCTCTAAACTCTGTCTTAAGAGATAAATGAATTTCAGCAAATTATCTCAAATTATGATAAGAGAAATGATAAATGCAGCTTCTCTCTAAACATTCTCTCTGGAAATCATTACACCTAGAAATGCAACAAGAAGAGCTCTTGCCGCAAAGTGAATTCAGAAGACAAACTTAAAATCTGTCCTAGAGATAGAATGCATCAAATATGGCACCTTAAAGCAACAATTGGAGAAATGCATAGACCATGAGCTGAATGAAGAAGTGTGTTCACTCTCGTGCACAATGTGTCACTTCTGGGAGCTGGCCTCTGCTGGTTTTATAATGCTACAGCACATTTCTTAGAGTTATTTACAAATAGCATTTTGGTTTCTGATCCCAGAAGAGAAAGACAACAAATAAAACAATACAAAAGGAATGGCTAAGCGATGCTGCTACTGATGAAAAAGGAAAATAATAAATAGTACCCCTCTTGCCCCCACGAATTCTGAGCCACTTGAGGAATAAGACAAGAGGCAGCAGACAAAAGTAAAATATCACTTTTGTTAGTGATAAGGGATAAGTTGGGAAACATAGCATATACAGTATTTTGAGTGAAATCGACCTGCTAACTGAAGAAAAGAATCAGGCAGCCTTACCTGCTCCATCTCAGGCAGGCTGGAGGATGACAGCCCCATCCCTTCCTCACCACGCCTTTCACATGATGAGGAAAGAACTTACCTCACTGGAGCTGAGGAGAACGCCTGCTCCCTGTGAGCAGATTGTCCCCAAGATGGAGAAGCCGAGAGAGCTAAGTCAAGCATCTCCAATTTATTCTTTCCAGTTCTACCAATAGTTACTCCAGCTTCCTAAAAGTGAGTAAAGGCATGGAGAAGACCAGGAGTTAAACGATTGTGTGTCAATGACAATGAATGCAACATTGGGAGTGGGAAGAAGCATTCCTTTCTTAACAGTATAAATTGGCACAAAACTGTTGATAATTCCTTTCAACCCAGCTCAGCTAAGATTTGCAACGGCTAAACTTTGATTTTATTCCCAAAATGAATATTTTCTCCTATTTGCTCCCAAAATGCATACGCTATTAACCTATAGGTGACATAAACACCTTATTCTGGAATGCATTAATATTTTTATTTTGCTGTCTGTAATTCTTTCACATACCTCATATATTCTTATTTATATTACATACTTCTAGTTTCCAAGAGCACGTCAGTATTATCGTGTAGCATGGTATTCAGCATGGTACTACAAGCAGTTAGATCACGTACGTGTGCTCTGACCAAACTTGGTTACCCCGTATTCACAGTCATTCCCTGGTACCTATAATTTCTCCATCTCTTTGCAGATTGACAATTTAAAAATCTAGTTTTGAGGCCATGGGAAGTAAAGAGGTTGCAGCTGGAACAAAGCTATGGCCAGAACAAGAAACACTGCCTTCACTGTCAGCACTAAGGATTAGCAAGCATAGGTCATCGTGTAGTTTTAGCCCTTGAGTTGTGTGTTAATCTATTGTATGTCCACTGTCTTTCTACTTATTTGGGATTAGTCACCCTGATATTATAAAATGTGAGAATGTTGAAAGAGTTGGAAAAAGTAAACAATTATGATAGAAATAGAAGTGAAACTAAAAGGTACCAAGATACTACACCCTAGCCAATTGAAATGTGTCGCATCAGATTTGCCAACAAGTGGAATCAGGAAAAGTCTTTCAAAATCTAAACTATTTCTAAATAGAGCTGCTTCTTTAGCACATCAAGTAAGTTTTATGGTACAATTCAGACTGAGTCAAATTATTTGTTATTGTATTTCAAAATATGTCATCAGGCTGAATTGGATATTATTGCAATTTTACATGATAACAACTAGAATTTTCATTCTTATTTTTACGTTTAATGCATATAACTTTCCTGCCAAAAATCAAATGAGGATTTTTCCATTTTCAGAAGTTTGACATGACAGATAGTCTGGGGGACCTTTCTGCTGCAAAATGTACTTGTTGTTGTACTGCTGGGCTTAGAGGAAGAAGGGAAAATTTCCAAGCATCTTTTCCCAGACCCAGTTCAAAAACAGGGGCACAAACCATGGAGACAAACCATGAAGACTCATTACTGGGAACAGTGAGCTGGCCATGAGAATCTGCACTATCCTGACAGCAACACCAATGGCAGTCCTACAGCCTACAGATAAGATGCAATGCTTTGCGTCAATCGTAAAGAGTAGGAGTGTAACTGGACGCCTCCTCAAGACAGAATCCATAAAGGGAGCTAAAAGGATTGTAGATTGATGGCACCACCTGCTTATGGCAGAGGTAAACATATATTGCATCTAAAGGAAAGCATCTCTAATTTAATCCTGCAGAATCCCCACAGGTAAGGATTATACAATTTGGAGTTCACAGAGCTCATCAAGCACAAAAGAGAGTGTGGGCGATCAGAACTGGCCACCCCAAAATGTGTCTCTTTGCCTTGACTATTTTTAAGAAGAAAATACTCTAAAAGAAATTTTGACCTTCCCCCACTAACTGTCTAAAAGAAATTTAAGATAAAAGGCCTGTTCCCAGGACAGGCCATCACCATAGATAACTCTGGGTATCATAGACTGTGAGGGTCCTTGCTAA
This sequence comes from Tapirus indicus, assembly GCA_031878705.1. Lineage (NCBI taxonomy): Eukaryota > Metazoa > Chordata > Mammalia > Perissodactyla > Tapiridae > Tapirus > Tapirus indicus. The sequence goes on along the minus strand of CM062939.1, from coordinate 17,383,423 downwards.
GCCCATTCTTATCAAAGTTCTGTTTACCAAACATTTCCTTTTCCTTCTCCATGTGAATTGCCTTCCTCCTCTTTGAAGTCCCAAACCACTACCCTTAGCACCCTCCTTTGTCTTTAGCTGAAGATGATATTTAAGCTGGCAGCTCAGACATTTTGGCAAGTTACTCAGCTTTCCTGGGGTTCTCCCATGTTTACATGTTATAAAGCTTTGTTTGATTTTCTCCTGTTATTCTGTCTCGTGTCAATTTAACTTGTAGACCAGTCAGAAGGACCTAAAGAGGGTAGAGGAAATCTATTCCTCCCCTACAAGAGCAAACCTCCACTGGGGAGAGTAAAAAAAAAAAAAAAAAAATTAAAACCCACAGATTTAGATCCCATGGCCTTCATATATTTGAATAATCATGAACAGAATATTGAGTAGTTACGTATGAAATACATAAAAAACTGAAGGATGGAATCACAAAAAAATAGGCAAGCTCCAGATGATCACCAGGAATGACTATATAGATCTGAAAAAAGAACAAAATGGAGGTCCAGTTATGGACAAAATCCTTCAATGAATGAATTAAACAGAAGATTAAATACAATTAAAGAGTAAATAGGGGCCGCCCGGTGGCGTAGCGGTTTAGTCCGCGCTTGGCAGCCCGGGGTTCGCGAGTTCGGATCCTGGCGCCCGCCGACGCACTGCGCGTCAGCCATGCGGTGGCGGCGTCCCATATAAAGTAGAGGAAGATGGGCACGGATGTTAGCCCAGGGCCAGTCTTCCTCAGCAAAAAGGGGAGGATTGGCAACAGATGTTAGCTCAGGGCTGGTCTTCCCCACAAAAAAAAAGAGTAAATAGTTCCCTAAAAGATATATCTGAAAAAGGAACAATGCAGCACAAACTAACAGGAAGATATGAAATAGAAATTAAGAGAGATAGAAGCTAATATGAGTTCTAAAATATAAGTAGTCAGAGTCCCAAAAAGCAATCATAAAGGTAACTTGAAGTCATAATTACTGAGATTTTTTTCATAACTGATGAAAAACACAAATCCACATTCAGAAAGTTTAACATTTCTCAAGCAGGATAAGTAAAAAGAAATCCATACCTAGACATGGCACAAGACACTGCAGAACACCAAAGACAAAGGCTGCTTTTTAAAAGTAGCTGGAGAGAAAAGGAAGGTCATCTACAGAAGAATGATGATTAGACTGACAACAAACCTCTCAACAGCCACAAAAGAAGCCAAAAGATAGGGGAAGGATAATTTCAAAGTGCTGATAGAAAATGACTATTAGAATTGAGTATCCAGAAAAACTCTCTCAAAAATGAGTGTAAAATAGATTTTATTTTACAATGAAAGCATTTTATTTTATAATTAAGTGAAAATATTTCCCATCGATAAGCCTGTGCCAATGGAACTTTTAAGGATGCATTCCAGGAAGAAGGAAATGATTTACAAAAGTGTCATCTGACATACAAAAAGAAATGGTGAGTATATAAAATAGCAAACAAAAGATGCAAATTTAAACAAACATTGTCTGCATAATATAATAATAATTAGGTTTAATTTGTGCAGATGGATTAAGAGCAGAACTAAAATACTATACCATGTTGAAATTAATAAAAGAAACCTTAACTAGATTGGAACTGGGAAGGCCTGTAGGGGGAGCGCTCATGTCCTGTCTTGCATTGTCAGTTACACCAAATAGGAAGAAATAGATGCTTGCATCTTGGACAGGAAGTAAAACTACTTTACTACTGAAGGAAGATTTCTCTCCTCACCTGGCAACAAAAAGATTTCTCTCCTCTCCTCAGCCTAGCCAATGAGAAATGCTGCAGCTCAGCCAATGAGAAATGCTGCAGCTCAGCCAATGAGAAGCCATTGCCACCCTGAACTGCTACTTTCCCCCAATGGACTTGCATTTGGAACAGCTCCTCCCCCTCCCCCTTTTTCTCTTTAAAGGCAACTCCCCTCCTTTGTTTTCTAAATTTGCCTATGGTTTACCATTGTGTACACATCCTGAATTGCAAGTCTTTTGGCTATTCCTGAATGAAGGCATTTTGAGATAAAATAGGCAAATTTGCTTTTTAAATTGACAACCACAATAGGCATAGTTGAAAAAGGAAAGTTTAGAACTAAGTGTTCTAAGGTTCTTTTATGGGGCAAGAAAATATGCCTTATATAGGATAAACAATAAAATTAAAAAAAGAAAAAATAATAAACCCCATATTCAATAAATCAAACATTTTAAGAAAGAAGAAAAAAGTGAAGAAACATAGAAAAAAGAGGTGTGAATAGAAATCAGATAATAAATGGTAGAAAAATTCCAACTACATCCAACTATATGATAAATCTTAGTCAATTAAAGAGATTGAACTCACTAATTAAGATATATTATTTGAGTAGACAAAAAATCCTGTATATGGTGTTTACAAGGGACACATTAAAAATAAAACATAAAAGAGAATAAAAGGAAAAAGAAGGAAAAATTTATCATTTAAACCAAAAAGAAGCTGGTTTGACTATATCATTGTTAGATAAATAGACTGAGACAAAAAGCATTATTAAGGATGACTACTGAATTACAAAAGGTTTAACTCACTAGGAAGGCATGTAGTTTTAAACTTGTATATCCCTATTAAAATAACCTAAAAATAAGTAAAGTAAAAATTGATAGAAGTTGAGGGATAAATTTTAAAACCTCCATTGCATTGAGAGATTTCACCATCTTTCTCTCAGTATTGATAGGAGAAGCAGAAAAAATAATAATTAAGATAAACACTATTTGTAAAATAATTTAGGTAAATCATATCAACAGTATATTCAAAGAATATATATTATGATCCAATAAGTTTATTCTAGGAATGCAAGGATGGTTCAATAGATAAAAAGATGACTCAATTAATGGTGAAAGGGGATTTAATAAAATTCACTATAAATTATGATCTTTAAAAATGACTTAGATTAGAAATATATAGATATTTCCTTAAATGGAAATATCCATTTAAAACTAAGAGCCAAAATGATGCTTTATGATAAGACATTCAAGTGCTTAGGAGACTGTGCTCTATAGTCAGTCTTCCTCAGGTGTGATAGTAGCTTTGTCACTTACTGATTACTTCATCTTGGGCAAATTAACTTTTAAAACTGTTTGTTCACGTATGAAATGGGGACAATAATTGAACCTACTTCAACAGGTTGTTTTGATAATTACATGAAATAACCTATACCAGACAAAAAGTAACAGCTAAACAATGATAGCTATTATTCCTGGAGGCATTCCTATGGGTTAGAATAAAGGCAAGCATGCAAACTGTGTTCATTATTATTTGACATTGTTCTAGAAGTTTCAGCCAATAAAAGATAAGGCAGGAATTGAAAAAAAGCTAAGGAAAAAGATGCAAAGATACTAAAAAGAAATCATTATATGTAGACAATATGCACAGTTATCAACCTGGAGAATTCAGAAAACCCAGCCACAGACAATTAGAACTAATAAGAAGATTTGGTAAATTTATTAAGATGGCTACTAGCAAAATAAGTATACGTACTTATTACTGAGAAAATAAAAAGAAAAAAGTCACCATTCAAAATAAAATAAAAATACACATCTAGGAATGAACTTGATAAGAAGTGGGTTAGATCTATGTGCTTTTTCCTGCATATATATGGGGTAGAAGACTATATTGAGGGACATGAAAAAAGATTTTCATGGAGAGAAATTCTGGGTGACTAAATACTGTAAAAATAACTGGGTGCTGCATTAATTTATATGGAGGAAAGGGAAACCTGTATAATGACTTTAAAGCTCATCTGGAAGAATTTATTTTTATTTTATTTTTCAAGTGATAGCAGGGAAAAATTTAAAGATAGTAAAAATGCATTGCAGTACTAATTAATTTAGAGATACAACTGATGTAAAGGCAAACAGAAATGACACGAAAGAAAAAAATCCAGAAACATACTCAAGTATTGGTGGTTTTTCAAATCAGTGAGGATAATATCTAGATTATTCTTTAAATGGTTCTGAGATAATTGATTAATTACTTGGACAAAAAAAAAAGAAGAGCATCTTCATCTTATACTATGTAGCAAAATAAAATAATAGATTGAATACTTAAATAAATATAAAAAATGAAATCATCTGCTTTGGAAGGCATTTCTAACATAAAAATAAAAGAAGCAACAAGGCAAAAAATTGATTGATTACCTTATGCCAAATCTTGAAACACGATATTAAAGGATTCATGAAAATTAGAGAAAAGATTTACAACATATATGACAGAATTTATATTATTAATACAGAGAGAATTCTTAGCAATCAATGAGAAAAATAGCAGATATCCCAACAGAGACTGTTAAAAAGTTATTTTAAAAAGTAAGTTACAAAAGGAGAAATATAAATGGTCAATAAACATAAATTGTCAACCTGATTTCAATGAAATTAATTAAATGCCTTTTTTTCTCACAAGAAATTGGTAAGTATATATACACACTCATAAATTTAATGGTAGTACACATGGTTTGTGAGGAATTGGGTTGGGAGTGGATGTGGAGAAGTAGCACTCTCAAAGACAGTTGGAGTTTGAGATATGAATGAAGAGCCTTAAAAATATTTCCTATCCTTTAACCCAGTGATTACACATCCAGGATTTTTTCCTAAGGAAACAAAGATGTGCAAAATTATTTCTATACAAAGATATTTACCTCAGAGTTATAACAGCGAAAATTGGAAACAACCTAAATATTTAACAGTAAGGGACTGGTTAAATAAATCACAGTGAATTTTATGAAGGAATTCTACCTAGCCAATAAAAAAATGTTTAGAAAAACATAGAGGAAAATGACTATAATGTATTCTTGAGGCCAAAAGTATGTTAAAAATGAGAAATTCAGAATGATTCTAATTTTATTTTAAAAACTTGATCCATAATCATCCTAAATTAGAGGTTGGCAAACTTTTTTTGCATAGGGTCAGATAGTAAATATTTTAGGTTTTACAGGACAGATATGGTCTCTGTTGCATATGCTTGTTTGTTAAGAACCATTCAAAAATGTAAAACCCATTCTTGTCTCCACAAAAACAGACCACTGATGCTCATTCCACAGACTCTAATTTGCCAACCCCTGGTCTTAGATAAATGGATATATTAACCAAAAGTTAATAGTGGTTATCTGTGAGTAATAGAATTTGTATTATTTTTATTTTCTTCATGACTTTTCCTATTTTCTAAATTTTATAATAAAGCATGTATCATTTTATTTATTTAATTTTAATTTCTTTTTCTTATTATGTGCAAGGCATTGCTTAATTTCTTTTCCAGCTTTATGGAGATATGAATGACATATAACATTGTGTATGTTTAAGGTGTACAACATGATGATTTTATACACTTAAATATTGCAAAATAATTACCACCAAAGTACTAGCTAACACCTCCATCACATCACATAATTACCACTTCTTTTTTGTGGTGAGAATACTTACGATCTACTCTCATAGCATAAAAACAGACACAGATAAGTGGAATAGAATAGAGAGTCCAGAAATAAGCCCACGCATATATGGTCAATTAGTTTACAACAAAGGAGCCAAGAATATACAATGGGGAAAGGATAGTCTTTCCAGCATGGTGTTTCCAACATGCAAAAGAATGAAACTGGACCCCTATCTTAAACCATACACAAAAATCAATTCAAAATGGATTAAAGATTTGAATGTAAGAGCTGAAACCATAAAACTCTTAGAAGAAAATATAGGGGGTAAGCTCTTTGACTTCAGTCTTGCCAATCATGTTTTAGATTTGACACCAAAAGCAAACGCAACAAAAGTGAAAATAAAGAAATGAGATTACATCAAACTAAAAAGCTTCTGTACAGCAAGGGAAACCATCAATGAAAAGAAAAGGCAATCTATGAAATGGGATAAAACATTTGCAAGTCATATATCTGTTAAGGGGTTAATATTCAAAATATATTAAGAACTCATACAACCCAATAGCAAAAAAACATCTGATTTAAAAACAGACAGAAGACCTGAATAGACATTTTTCCAAAAAAGACATACAGTGACCAACAGGTACATGACAAGGTGCATGTATTATTTTAAACTCAAAGTTAAATGCAAAAAAATATTTAGAAATCCTGTAAAAAAAATCTAAAAGTTAAACCCAGATATTTTCGTTTCTACGTGTCACCTCTGAGATTGGACAATGTGAACTAGAACTGACATTGTTGACTCTTAAAGCAGAATCGAATTCTATTTGCTGACACTCTAATTTATACAAGTTTTCACTACAAAGAAACAAAAGAAGATGCTCGGATCCTTTTTTACACACCCTCAAATGACCGAGTGTGTGCGTGCGTGCGTGTGTGTGTGTGTGTTTAGGGGATGGGACAGCTTCCAGTTGAATCACATCTTCCCATTGAGTATATGAAATAATAAAATGATTATAGTAGACTAGTATAGTCATTATATTGAAGAAGGGCTCCACCATGGAGAGAAAGAATAATGCAATTGTATTAAAGAATACAGCGCTGCTCAAGAGAACCACAGTTTTAAATGATCCAATTGGCTGGGAATAGAAATCCCTGGGATCCAGGTCTCCTTTCTCTCCTAATAGTAAATATTGCTTTTCTTTCTGTGGAAAGACATACTGTCATAGCAGATCATAATTCTGTGGAGATAGATGATGAGTTATTTTTCAAGAACTTTCTATTCCCAGCAGGAGAGACTCCTCACGTGGCATACACATGACTTCATGGCCTCACTCATACTGTTTCCTCTTACCTAGAATGTTCTTCCTTCCAGAAGAAACACTGCCTTTGTTGTTAGACATGGGTCTGAAATCTGGCAATACTGCTTACAAATTGTCTGACCTTGAGTATGTCCCTTAACTTCTCTGAGTTCCTACTTCCTCATATGTAAACTGTAATAATATCACTTTTACATGATTACTTTGACATGTATTTATTTTAATTTTTTTATTTTTAATTGCAGTAACATTGGTTTATAACATTGTATAAATTTCAGGTGTACATCATTATACTTCTATTTCTGCATAGAAACAGTATGTTCATCACCCAAATACTAATTACGATCCATCACCACATACATGTGAGTAATCATTCCTTTTGCCCTCCTCCTTCCCTCCTTCCCCTCTGGTAACCACCAATCCAATAGCTGTCTCTATGTGTTCATTTGTTGTTATTTTTATCTTCTACTTATGAGTGAGCTTATACAGTTTTTGACTTTCTCCCTCTGACTTATTTCACTTAGCATAGTACCCTCAATATCCATCCATGTTGTCACAAATGGCCAGATTTCATCATTTCTTATGGCTGAGCAGTATTCCATTGTGTATAAATACCACATCTTCTTTATCCATTCATCCCTTGATGGGCACTTAGGTTGCTTCCAAGTCTTCACTATTGTGAACAATGCTGCAATGAACACACGGGTGCATGTATCTTTATGTATTGGTGTTTTCATGTTCTTTGGATAAATACCCAGCAGTGGAATAGCTGGATTGTATGGTAGTTCTATTCTTAGTTTTTTGAGGAATCTCCATACTGTTTTCCATAGTGGCTGCACCAGTTTTCACTCCCACCAGCCATGTATGAGAGTTCCCTTCTCTCCACATCCTCTCCAACACTTGTTTCCTGTCTTGTTAATTATGGCCATTCTGACAGGCATGAGATGATATCTCATTGTAGTTTTGATGTGCATTTCCCTGATAGTTAATGATGTTGAGCATCTTTTCATGTGCCTGTTGGCCATCTGTGTATCTTCTTTGGAGAAATATCTGCTGAAGTCTTTTGCCCATTTTTTAGTTGGGTTGTTAGTTTTCTTGTTGTTGACATGTATGAGTTCTTTATATATTTTGGAGATTAACCCCTTAACAGATATATGGTTTGCAAATATCTTCTCCCAATTGTTAGGTTGTCTTTTCGTTTTGTTGATGGTTTCCTTTGCTGTGCAGAAGCTTTTTAGTTTGATGTAGTCCCATTTGCTTACTTTTTCTATTGCTTCCCTTGCACAGTCAGATATGGTACTTGAAAATATGTTGCTAAGACCAATGTCAAAGAGTATACTCCCTATGTTTTCTTCTAGAAGTTTCATGGCTTCAGGTCTTACATTCAAGTCTTTAATCCCTTTTGAGTTAATTTTTGTGTATGGTATAAGATAGTGGTCTACTTTCATTCTTTTGCATGTGGCTGTCCAGTTTTCCCAACACAATTTGTTGAAGAGACTTTCCTTTCTCCATTGTATGTTCTTGGCCCCCTTGTCAAAAATTAGCTGTCCATAGATGTGTGGGTTTATTTCTGGGTTCTCGATGCTATTCCATTGATATGTGTGTCTGTTTCTGTGCCAGTACCATGCTGTTTTGGTTACTGTAGCTTTGTAGTTTATTTTTAAATCAGGGAGTGTAATTCCTCCAGCTCTGTTCTTTTTCTCAGTATTCCTTTAGCTATTCGGAGTCTTTTGTTGTTCCATATAAATTTTAGGATTCTTTGTTCTATTTCTGTGAAAAGTGTTGTTGAGACTTTGATAGGGATTGCATTGAATCTATAGACTGCTTTAGCAAGTATGGAAATTTTAACTATGTTAATTCTTCCAATCCAAGAGCACAGAATATCTTTCCATTTCTTTGTGTCTTCTGCAATTTCTTTCAACAATGTTTTATAGTTTTCAGTGTACAGATCTTTCACCTCTTTGGTTAAGTTTCTTCCTAGGTATTTTATTCTTTTTGTTGCAATTGTAAATGGGATTGCTTTCTTAATTTCTCTTTCTGCTACTTCATTCTTAGTGTATATAAATGCCACTGATTTCTTTATGTTGATTTTGTATCCTGCAACTTTACCATATTCATTTATTATCTCTAGAAGTTTCTGGTGGATTCTTTAGGGTTTTCTATATATAAAATCATGTCATCTGCAAATAGTGACAGTTTCACTTCCTCCTTTCCAATTTGGATCCCTTTTATTTCTTTTTCTTGTCTGATTGCTCTGGCCAGGACTTCCAATACTATGTTAAATAGGAGTGGTGAAAGTGGGCATCCTTGTCTGGTTCTTGTTATTAGAGGGATACCTTTCAGTTTTTCACCATTGAGGATGATATTAGCTGTGGGTTTGTCATATATGGACTTTATTATGTTGAGGTACTTTCCTTCTACACCCATTTTATTCAGTTTTTGTCATAAAATGATGCTGTATCTTGTCAAATGCCTTCTCTGCATCTATTGAGATGTCATGTGATTTTTATTCTTCATTTTATTAATGTGGTGTATCACATTGATTGACTTGTGGTTGTTGAGCCATCCCTGCATCCCTGGGATGAATCCCACTTGATCATGGTGTATGACCTTTTTAATGTATTGTTGTATTCAATTTTCTAGTATTTTGTTGAGGATTTTTGTGTCGATGTTCATCTGTGATATTGGCCTGTAATTTTCCTTTTTTGTGTTGTCCTTGTCTGGTTTTGCTGTCAGGGTAATGCTGGCTTCATAGAATGAGGTAGAAAACTTCCCCTCCCCTTCAATTTTTTGGAAGAGTTTGAGAAGGATAGATATTAAGTCTTCCTTGAGTGTTTGGTAGAATTCACCAGGGAAACCATCTGGTCCTGGACTTTCATTTTTGAGGAGATTTTTTATTACTGTTTCGATCTCCTTACTGGTGATTGCTCTATTTAAATTTATATAGCTTTTCATAGTATTCTCTTATAATTGTTTGTATTTCTGAGGTGTCCATGGTAATTTCTCCTTTTTCATTTCTGATTTTACTTATTTGAGCCTTCTCTCTTTTTTTCTTGGTGCGTCTAGCTAAAGGTTTGTCAATTTTGTTTATCTTTTCAAAGAACCAGCTCTTGGTTGTATTGATTTTTTCTATTGTATTTTCAGTCTCTACTTCATTTATTTCTGCTCCGACTTTTATTATTTCCCTCCTTCTATCGATTTGGGGCTTTGTTTGTTCTTCTTTTTCCATTTCCTTAATGTGTGCTGTTAGATTGTTTATTTGAGATTTTTCTTGCTTGTTGAGATAGGCCTGTATTGCTATAAACTTTTCTCTTAGAACTGCTTTGGCTGTATCCCATAAATTCTAGCATGTTTTATTTTCATTTTCATTTGTCACCAGGTATTTTTTTACTTCTCCTTTGATATCTTCCTTGACTCAATCGTCGTTCAGTAGCATTTTGGTTAATCTCCACATATTTGTGGCTTTTCTGATTTTCTTCCTATAGTTGATTTCTAGTTTCAGACCTTTGCAATCAGAAAAGATGCTTGGTAGTATTTCAGTCTTCTTAAATTTATGGAGACTTCTTTTGTGGCCTAATATGTGATCAATCCTGGAGAATGTTCCATGTGCATTTGAAAAGAATGTGTGTTCTTCAATTTTTGGATGGACTGTTCTGTATATATCTACTGAGTCTATCTGGTCTAATGTGTTGTTTAAGGCCAGTGTTCCCTTGTTGATATTCTGTTTGGGTGATCTATCCATTGGTGTAAGTGGAGTGTTAAAGTCCCCTACTATTATTGTGTTTGTCTATTTCTCCTTTTATGTCTGTCAATAATTGCTGTATATATTTAGGTGCTCCTGTGTTGGATGCATAGATATTTACAAGTGTTATATCCTCTTGTTGAATTGTTCCCTTGATCATTATGTAGTGCCCTTCTTTGTCTCTTATTACAGTTTTTGTTTTAAAGTCTATTTTGTCTGATATGAGTATTGCTACCCCAGCTTTCTTTTCATTGCCATTTGCATGGAGTATCTTTTTCCATCCCTTCACTTTCAGTTTGTGACTGTCTTTAGGTCTGAAGTGTGTCTCTTGTATGCAGCATATATATGGGTCTTGTTTTTATATCTAATCAGCCACTCTATGCCTTTTGATTATTTGACTAAATTGATTATTTGACTAAATTGATTATTTATTTTGACTAAATGGAGCATTTCATCCATTGACATTTAAAGTAGCTACTGATATGTATGTAGTTACTGCCATATTTTCCTTTTTTTCTTGGTGTTTTAGTAGTTCTTCTCTGTTCCTTTCTTCTTCTCTTTCCCTCTTCCCCTATGGTTTGATGGCTTCCTTCGGTATTATGTTTGGGTTCCTTTTGCTTAGTTTTTTGTGTATTTATTATAGGTTTCTGGTTTGTGATTACCATGAGGTTCATTTATAATGACCTACGTATATAGCAATCTATACTGAGTCAATGGTCTCTTTAGTTTGACCTCTATCTGAAAGCTCTACTCTTTTACTCCCCTCCTCCCACATTTTATGTTTTTGATATTATATCTTTTTTTGTGCATTTGTATCCATTACCCTCTTATCCTGGAAATAGATAATTTTTTTCATATTTGTGGTCTTCTCATTCCCCCTTAAATAAGACCCCTTAGCATTTCCCATAGGACTGGTTTCTTGGTAAGAAACTCCTTTAATTTTTGCTTGTCTGGGAAACTCTTTATCTCTCCTTCCACTCTGAATGATAACCTTCCCAGGTAGAGTATTCTAGGCTGTAGGTTTTTTCCTTTTAGCACTTTAACTATCTTGTGCCACTCTCTTCTAGCCTGTAAGGTTTCTACAGAGAAGTCAGCTGATGGCCTTATGGGGTTTCCTTTGTACGTAGCTTGTCTTTCTCTTGCGGCTTTTAGGATTCTCTCTTTATCTTTAATTCTGGGCATTTTAATTATGATGTGTCTTGGTGTGGGCCTCTTTGGGTTTATCTTGTTTGGCGTTCTCAGTGCTTCCTGTACCTGAATGTCTGCTTCCTTCCTTAGGTTAGGGAAGTTTTCAGCTAATATCTCTTCAAATAGATTCTCTGCTCCTTTGTCTCTCTCTTCTTCTGGGACTCCTATAACATGGATGTTAGTGCACTTGATGTTGTCCCAGAGGTCCCTTAAACTGTATTCACTCTTTTTAATTCTTTTTTCTTTTATCTGTTCGGCTTGGATGATTTCCTCTAGTCTTTTGTCCAGCTTGCTGATCTGTTCTTCTGTATCCTCTACTCTGCTTGTAAGTCCCTCTAGTGAATTTTTCATTTCCAGTATTGTATTCTTCATTTCTGATTGGTTCTTTTTTATGTCTTCCATTTCTTTGTTGACATTCTCACCAAGTTCATCAGTTCTTCTCCCAAGATCAGTGAGCATATTTATGACTCTTTGTTTGAACAGTCAGGTGGATTGCTCATTTCTGTTTCATTTAATTCCTTTTCTGGGGTTTTGTCCTGTTCCCTTACTTGGAAAGTATTCCTTTTCCTCCTCATTTTGCCTCTTTCTCTGTGCTTGTTTCCATGTATTAGGTAGGTCAGCTACATCTCCTAATCTTGGAGAGGTGACCTTATGTGAGTGATGCCTTATGAGGCCCAGCAGTGTGCTTTTCTCTCCTCACCAGTTCCAAATATTCCAGGAGTGACCCAGTGTGGGCTACTTGTGTCCTTCTGTTGTGGCAGGGTTGCTCTTGCTGTAGGGGCCCAGGGAGGCCGGGTTGTCCCCCTGGCCAGCTGGTTGTAATGCTCAGCTTGTGTGGTTGTTGTAGTCCCTTCAGTCTCTTTATCAGGTGTGAGGAGCCCCAGCACAGTTGACTGCAAGGTCTAATAGCACATTCCTGTTGCAGTTTTTCTATTAAATGAGTAGGCCCCCAGTATGGCTGGTTCTTAGGCTCAGGAGCTTACAGTTGCTATAAGCCTCAGCCTACTAGACTCTTGTCAGCTCTCAGAGGGTTGCAGCTGGGTGGGGCTGGCTCCAGGCATAGGAGCACCCAATTGTTTCAGGCTTTGGAGGTGCAGGCCAATCTCCTATGTGGCTGTTTGAGAAGCATAAGTCTTCTGCAGCTGAGAAGCCCCATCACCCATGGGGCCTCACACACAGTCAATACAGTCCTGCCCTGTGCAGGCTGCAGAGAATCCAGGCAGCTCTCCTAAGCAGGCCCACAAGTTTCCTGAGGGCTTGTTGTTGGGTGGGCCAGTCCCTAGGGCAGGCTGCTTTCCTTGGCTGAGCTGGATTAAATCTGTGCTTTAGTGGGTAGGGCAGACCCTGGTCTAGCAGGGAAAACTCCAATGGTGTCTGCCAGTGTCTGTGTCAGCACACCCACACCAGGTCACAACAATGGCTGACACCAATGTCCCAGTCCCTTGGGAGGGCTCACCTCTCACCGAGATGCACCCAGAGCCTATCAGGTGTGTCTCTTTTCACCAAAGGACTGTGTGCCTTTCTTTCTGGTGATTTTGGGTTGCTTTCCAAATTGGGTGAATTTGTGCATGGGCCCTTTAAGAGCAGCTTTAATTTCTTTGTGTCCCAGCTTTTCTGTGAGCATTCCCCATTGTTAGTAGCCAGCAAAGCCAGATATTATGACACTCATCTCAGTTGTACTAGGTCCAAAAAACGCCAATAGCAGCAATGTTCCCCAGCTCAGGTCCCCCTTCCCCCCCGACCCAGGGAAGGCTGAATACCTTTGGATTGCTCCTGGGGGGTTGTGAAGCACTGCTGGTTGGGAAGGTGGCATTTTTTTTCTCTCCAGAAATGAATTTCTGCCTCTTCCACCTCAGCTAGGACTGTCATTTGTTGCAGGAGTTCCTCTTATCCAGTTTTCAATTCTCTCTGAACCTAATTTTTCCAACATTCATTGTAAATCTGCTGTGTCTGTGGGAGGAGGTGAGTTCAGAGTCTGCCTACACTGTCATCTTGACCTGTTCTCCTATTATGACATTGAAATAAGATAATATATGCCACTTGTGTGTAAATTGCCCATAATGTGTTTAGCACATAATAGGGGCACAATAAGTGACAGATATTTGATAAAATTTGTTTCCTCCATCATTCCAAGTTTTACCCATTCGGCAATGTCCAGTTCAATTCTCAACAGCTCTATGATTTACTCTCTTCACAAAATTTAGCCACAGTAATCTCACTTTTCTCTCAATTTCTATAATGTTTGTTTTCTGCTCACTCACTATGGTGTTTAATTGTATAAAATTTGATATGCTATACAATTTGCTTTACCTGGATGCATATTTACATACTTATCTCCTCTAACTGCATTGTTAGCTCCTAGAGTGCAAGGGCATCTCCTTTTCTTTTTCCTGTTTAAATTAATCAATTTAGGTTAAAAAAAAAAGACAAGCTGATTTTAAAAGAACAGTTAGAATAAAGTTGTTATATTTTTAAAATATAATAGCCAAAAATAGAGAACAATTCAATAAATAAAAATATGGATATTAAATGATAAAGCAAATAATGGAAAGTTACTAATGAATGATTAAAATTTAGGAAAAGTGACTCTATTCCAACCTGCCCTCTTCCTTTTGGAATTCCCACTGAAATAGTTGGGTAATTTGATTCACCTTTCTCCCTCCCTCTCCTTCTCCCCCTTCTTCAATAGCTCTATTGAAGTATAATTCACATACAGTAAAATTCACCCATTGTGAGTGTATATCATTCAATAATTTTTGGTAAATTTACGAAGTTTTGTATATCTCTTTGATTCTCTTCTAGCTCCAGACACAATGTTTGGCATTGCTAAGAAGACAATAAGCCTTAGAAAGAATGAATAAATTAGCTAATAGATATTTAAGCATCGTACTAGATCTTCTTACTGCAGCTGAGTCACTAGAACTATTCTTCAAAAACCAAATCCATCATGACATGAGAATTTCCTGGTGGCCTGAGCATTTGTGTCTCCAAGCTTGGGTCATACAGAAGGGTGGCTGTGCAGTTATTCTTGCATGGAGACTTCACATAGTACATACTCCTTCCAAGAAGGGCTGGAGAGCCAGCGGTGTCAGCACTTCAGACTGGTTGAAGATTAAATTCAGACAAACTAAATTCTGTTCTTGAATAACCCCTCTTAGTTTCCCAGGCAAGAAGGAAACTTGTTTAATAAGCAATTCACTCTTGTGGTGATGCTTGTACATCAGACACATGATTTAATAATATATGTTAAAGTCTTTCACAAATTCCAAAACAGTATACAGATGAAAGTAATTGAACACCACGATTTACACTCACTGATTTCTCCTGGGCAAATATGTTCAGTCAGTTACTTAAAGGACAATGATCATTCATTGGCACCAACAGCAAGTGACAACCTTTGGATACATTTTCTTGAATGAGAATGTGATAGCAATTGAGAGATTTCTTTTAAAAAGTGAATTATATGTTTTTTTTAATAAAATGATATTTACATTTGACATCCATAAACATTAACTATTTTAATTTTTATTAAACATTTCATGTTCACTATGACACTGATTTATAGGTCATCTGAAATTCAATAGGAAAATTAAAGAAATAGATAAAAGAATAGCTTGATAGTTTATGAGTACTGCACTCACTTTATTTATATTAGGGCACACTTAAGAATATATAATTTTTCCGATGTGGCTACAAAGTCTTTGGTTATGCTTTAAATGTGACATAATATTTCCTTATTTTGATGTGCAAGAATACAATAAACTCTCTTTTTTCTCTTGGACTATCCTTTTATTATTATGAGTAAAGGTGTTTTTGCCATTTTAGGATTATTTCAATAGTTTGTTGTTAGTGCCATTGAGTCTATTCTGAATCCGAGTGCCCCTGTGCACAGCAGAACAGCACACTGCCCAGTCTTTTTGCGCCATCCTCTCTCCTTCTGGTGCTCTGTCAGACAATGTTCCACTACTATTCATAGGGTTTTCATGTCCAATTTTTTCAAAAGTGGGTGGCCAGGTCCATCTTCCTAGTCCATCTTAGTCTGGAAGTTCCACTGAAACCTGTCCACCATGGGTGACCCTGCAGTATTTGAAATACCGGTGGCATAGCTTTCAGCATCACAGCCACATGCAGCCACCACAGTGGATAGATGGGTGGTGTGGTTCCTTGACAGGGAACTGAACCTGGACCATGGTGATGAGAGTGCAAAATCTTAACCACTAGACCACCAGGTATAGGAGTGAAATTAATAGGTTAATTATGACCATATTTCCTCCCAACCACCACCACCACCACCACACACACATACACACACAGCTTAAATCTCTTCAACAAATCCTCCCTGGTCTAAGTCCTTGATCCTTAGCACAATGCACAAGACATTCATATCTGGCCTTGTCTACCCTTAGAGACAATCCTCTGGTCACCAAACTTTCATTACATCCCAGCATTATCAAATTTCTCATAGTTCCCAGGAAAATCCCTGTTATTCCTGTCTCCTGCTTTTGCACAACTTATTCCCTTTCCCAACATTACTGCTTCTTCCCGCCCTCTACCCTTTCCAAGACTGCCTGTCTGGAAAAATCCCCATTCATCCTTTAAAAATCTGTTCAGATCCCTCCTCTGGGAAGCTTTTTCTGCTTTGCACACAAACAGATTCAACACATTCCATTTTCATTGTTGTTTTGGGTTTTTTTTTTTTTTTTGGTCCTATTTCCGAACCAAGAGCAGAGTTCTATTATTTAACATTTCCCTCTATGTCATAATTATTTATTTACATGTCTGTCTCCCCTGTGAAACTAGAACTCCTTGATGTCAGGAACCATTCCCTACTAACCTCTGCCTACACCTGTCCAACACCATGCCTGGCTCATGCTCACTAAATGTTTGTAAATCTCTTAAACTTGGAAGGCACAATAATTAACCTTATATTTTAAAAAATATATCCTGAAATCACTTTAACAATGATCAGTATTTGTTTATATTGCCACCAGAACATAAGAGTGGGAGACTTTCACCATCTGCTTGCTGGCATTGGGCATTAGCTTCTTCTCATGGTTACATATGACCATCAGTGGTGGAAGTCTGGCAAAGCAAGGGCTAGGGGGTATATGGGACATAGAATATGCTGGAAGTATAACCACATGCTAGGAATATGAAAATCACTACCTTATATTTCTCAGGTAGCAGCTGAGGGACAGCGAGTTGAGGATACTAATGAATTTGGTGCCTTGAGTGCTTCTGGCTGGGTCTCTTTATGAATGGGGAGCTTCATGTCATAGAATGTTCTTCCCAAGACATATGTGCAAAGTGAACAGTTAGCTGTGTTAATGCTTGTTTGGGCCAAGTGAGAATTTTTTTCCCCATCGTTATTCATAGCTGATTATGTGATTGTGGATTTCAAAAGTCATACACTTCTTTTTTCACATTTACACATATAATTGAAGTGAACATTACGTTTAAGTTCGCTTCCTGTTTGGAAGAAAGGCACATGAGATAGGTACCATGTGTCACTTTTATGTTCAGCCTCTTGGAAAGCTAAATAATTCTCTCCCTTCTCCAGAGTATATCTACTTTCTAAAGATATTCCCTGTTTCACCAATAAGAATAATCACAGGGGACTTTTCCCCCCTAAGGTGTTATTTTGATTTCAGGAATTAAGCTCTAATTGAGCAGCTGAGAAAGATCCTGCTATAAATGTTAACGCTGGAGCCAGCTTCTCTAATGAACTCCAGCTGATGAGGGGGCAGGAGGAAGGGAAAAGGAACAGCAAGAAGTATCAGGGGATGGGCTGTGTAGTGAGTTGGATAGTGATCCCCAAAATTCATGTCCCTCTGGAGCCTCAGAATATGACCTTATTTGGATATAGGATCTTTTCAGATGTAATTAATTAGGGATCTCTAGATGCAATCATCCTGGATCTAGTGTGGGACCTAAATCCAATAAGTGGTGCCCTATAAGAAGAGGAGAGGACACGAGACACAGGGAGAAGAGAGCCACATGGAGATGGAGGCAGAGATTGGAGTAATGCTGCCACGAGCCAAGGAATGCCTGGAGTCACCAGAAGCTGGAAGAGGCAAGGAAGGATTCTTCCCCCGAGACTTCAGAGGGAACATATTCCTGCAGATGCCTTGATTTTGGACTTCTAGCCTCTAGAACTGTGAGAGAACAAACTTCTGTTGTTTTAAGCCATCAAGTTTCTGGTAGTTTATTATGGCAGCCACAAGAAACTAATACAGGCTTTATATTTGTGTATCCAGTAGTTGTTTACTGAGTACCTACTATTTACAAGGTACTGCGCTAGATACTGTGTATACAGTACTGAATAAGAGAGGCATTAAACAAAAGCAGTACTTATACTACTGTGAGAGTACAAAATAAGAGGGGTACTTTGAGGATTTGGGCGAAGACTTTTCCCCAAATAAGGCAAACAATGGGTATGGTTGTCCAGGTGTGGAGGATTGTCCAGGTAAATATGGAAGATGATGACCATTATAGTAGAAGAAAGCTAAAAATTCTAAGGAAAGTACCAACACTCTGAGATATGTAGGAACTCGGTTGGGAGAGAGTGTCTGTATCATAATGATTGAGAGATAATGACACAAGATGATGCGGGAGATGCAGTTGGGATGACCTCATACAGGTCCTTGTAGGTTATGTTAAATATTAGCAACGTTATCCTAAGGGCAATCACAAGTCTTCTGAAGAATTTTTGGAAAGGTGTAATGTAATTAGGGTCATTTTTAAGGGATCACTCTGGTTACTCTGTAGAGAAGGAATTGGAGGAAGGCAAGAATGGATGCAGGCCACCAGATAGGAGGCCATTGCAGTGGTCCAAGAAAGAAACAATGGTGGCCTGAACTCAGGTCATGGTAGTGGAGACTGAGATATGTGAATGGATTTAAGACACACTTGGGGTAAAGGTGTCATAGGACTTGATGTAGGAGAAGGAGTGAAATGGACAGATTCAAGAATATACTGTTCTGGGTGGAAAAACTAGAAGAGGATCGTGTTTTGTGGAGGCAATGACTCTGAATTTACTTCTGGATTTGTTCTCAGAAGTGCCTTTGAGATAGCTGAGTAGAGATGTAATGCTGATCATCAAATACGCAAGTATAAAATTGGAACACTTTCTCTGGCCTGAAGATAAAAATTCTAAGTCATCAAAATTGGATTATATTTGAAGCAACGGGAACAAAAGATGTCATCTAGGGAGAAAATGGAGACAGAGAAGAGAAGACCTCCAAGACAGAGTCACTCCTGAAGGATATGGAGATGGGTTTAAAAAAAAAATTGGCAAGAAAGACCAGAGGAAAACTGGGTGGGTGTGGTGTATGGAAGCTGAGGGAAAGAAATGGTTTAAGGAGAAAATAGTCAACTAGGTCAAAAGCTGATGGGTATCTTAGTAAGAGGAAAAAGAAAATGGTCTCTTAAATTTAGCAATATGGAGATCTTTGGTGACCTCAACAAAAACCAGAGAAGTGGACAGTGGTGGAAAGAGGTGGGGGTGCCCCATAGGCCCGCATGAATGAGGAATGCTGACAGGGTAGATGATATCAAGTCAGGATTGTATGCTCATCCCCACCCTGATGTCTTGGCATTTGGATGGCCCCTGAAGTATTTCTGAGTTGCCTGAGATTGGGTTTCCATGCTCTGGTAGAATGGAAGCTTGAAACAGAGATTAAGTCCAATTGTAGAGAAAGTTGCCTGTTTTCAAACATGTGTGGGCACTGAGATTCATCTTGCAACAATGAAGTGAGTTTGGGGAGCATTGACTTTGAAGAGGAGATGGATCATCCCAGAAAGAGAGAGGACAACCAGCACATTCAATCCTAAAATTTTTCAAGCCCTCCAGCAGGGGTAGACAGACTAAAAATCTCTGCACAGGATTTCTGTTTTATGACACATAATTGGTCCCCCAACTCTCTTCCAGACCTTCAGGTCTAGAAATTAGTATCTGCTTCTCTCACCTGTTCAGCTATTCTAGGTCCAAATATTGTTTGTGTTTTTAAATCTCTCAAGAGGTTCTGATATTCCAGTGGTGGGGGGAATCTCTGAGCTATCTAACCTCTAGTGTTCCTTCAATCCTTGCACTTTATGATTCAAAAAGGATAGAGAACAGATACCATGGCAAAACCTGCATCAGTGGCTGGATAAAAGCTAATTCCAGCTCATGTATGGTCTTCAGACGGCAGTCTCCAATTATCAGTGTGGGTTTCTGGTTTCATTTCCAAGTGAAAGTCAATGACTACCTAAAGGGATAGAAACCGGATCCAAGAAAAGTTGACAGAAGGAGTACCTTTGGAAGATATTATAAAAAAATAACCCAAAGCCTTGTGTCTTTAAGGATCTGAATGCCATGGCCTCTATTTAACGGGCATATTTTAGTTTAGAACATATGTATTTCTAAGGCAATTCATTTCATTTTGATAAAAGATGTCCTTTCCAAGGCCTTTGACTTTTGCAAGAAAAAAGGATTTTTTTTCTAAGCCTGATCCCAAAATTGAATAGGTATTTTTCAGCTTTCTTATTTGTATGTGTGTTTGCTCTAACACAAAGTAAAAATAAAATAAAATAGGATAATATAAATATATGAAAATAAATTACCTCAAAATGGATTAAAGACTTGAATGTAAGACCTGAAACCATGAAACTTCTGGAAGAAAACATAGGCAGTATGCTCTTCGACATCGGTCTTAGCAACATATTTTCAAGTACCATGCCTGATTGGGCAAGGGAAACAATAGAAAAAATAAACAAGTGGGACTACATCAAACTAAAAAGCTTCTGCACAGCAAAGGAAATCATCAACAAAATGAAAAGACAACCTAACAATTGGGAGAAGATATTTGCAAACCATATATCTGTTAAGGGGTTAATCTCCAAAATATATAAAGAACTCATACATGTCAACAACCAAAAAAACTAACAACCCAACTAAAAAATGGGCAAAAGACCAGAACAGACATTTCTCCAAAGAAGATATGCAGATGGCCAACAGGCACATGAAAAGATATTCAACATCATTAACCATCAGGGAAATGCAAATCAAAACTACAATGAGATATCACCTCACTCTGGTCAGAAAGGCTATAATTAACAAGACAGGAAACTAGTGTTGGAGAGTATGAGGAGAGAAGGGAACTCTCATACACTGCTGGTGGGAGTGCAAACTGATGCAGCCACTACGGAAAACAGTATGGAGATTCCTCAAAAAATTAAGAATAGAAATACCCTACAATCCAGCTAATTCACTGCTGGGTATTTATCCAAAGAACACAAAAACACCAATACATAAAGATACATGCACTCCTATGTTCATTGCAGCATTGTTCACAATAGCCAAGACTTGGAAGCAACCTAGGTACCCTTCAAGGGACGAATGGATAAAGAAGATGTGGTATATATACATAATGGAATACTACTCAGATGCAAGAAACAATGAAATCCAGCCATTTGTGACAACATGGATGGAGCTTGATGGTATTATGCTAAGCAAAATAAGTGAGAGGGAAAAAGTCAAATACCATACGATCTCACTCATAAGTAGAAGATAAAAACAACAACAATCACACAGAGACAGAGATTGGATTGGTGGTTACCAGAAGGGAAGGGAGGAGGGAGGAGGCGAAAGGGGTGATTAGGCGCATGTGTGTGATGATGGATCGTAATTAGTCTTTGGGTAGCGAACATGACATAATCTATACAGAAATCAAAACATAATGATGTACAACTGAAATGTATTTAATGTTATAAACTAATGTTACTGCAATTAAAAAAAGATTTTATTCATGGAAAAAAATTCCAGATAGTTTTTTATGAGTATTATCAAATATTAATTGAAAATTTTGATGCAGCAAATACAAACATATATGTATTATCACCCAAAAGCATTTGCATATTTTAATTCACTGATATTTTAAGAAATAAGGGGCCAATTAAAATTACGGTTTGTGAAAAAAATAAATAGAATAGAATAAAATAAAATAGATAAATATAAAATAAAAATTAAATAAATAAATTATAAATAGATAAAAATTAAAAAATAAGTGATTTGTAGTCAAACTCCAGACAGAAACCCAGAAGCAACACGATGTGACCACAGAGATGGTGGAAATGGCAAGTACCATGGGGTGGATAAGGGCTAAGCCCACACCCTGACCAAGGAAGGGGCAAGCTTCAAGAAGGATGGTATAAGAGGGCACAGGGGGTGAACTGGAGAAAGAAGGGGCAACCCAGAAAAATACAAGAGAAAAGCCTGCATCTATGTATGCAACTCATTTTAGACTACTTCCTGCATTTAATATCTTTTTTGATTCTCAAATAACCCTGTGAGGTAACTAGTATTTATTATTCCCATTTTTTAGATGATAGAACCAAATCTTCAAGTACACAGCTAGGAAAAGAGGCTGTTGAGACTTGAATCCAGATCTTTCTGGTTATTTTCTTACTAATAATTCCTGAAACATGTTGCTTCCCTGAACTAAGTATTTACATTAATTAATGCCTACATCTCAGTCAGCATATAATAGCTTTCATATCTTTGACTAGAATAATTTTAAGAGCCAACATGTAGAAAACTGATGTTGGTTCTATTTATCATGATGAGGATAGGGCTTATATTTATCTCACCCATTAATTGAAGGGAAAACACAATTAATACAGATAAAGTCCAGTTCAAATGTTGCCATATGGAATTTTCAAGTCAAGTACACATCCTTAAATGGAAATGATAATAGTATTTATCTCCTAAGGTAGTTGTGAAGTTTTAATGAGACCACGCTTATGTAATGCTTAATATAATACCTGGAATATAGTATATCCTCAATAAATATCAATCATATTATTTGACTATTACTATTGTTATTTGCCACGTGATATACATTTTAAAGCTTATGACTTTTTAATTACAAATTTATTGGCGGTATTGTAGATTTCACCTCTCCTCTGAATATTTGAATACACATTTTCAAACTATTTTAAACCTCTCTTGACTTGAGGTAATTTACAGCGCAAGAAACAATCAAGAGGTGTTTCTTGTAACTAATTTTGGTACTTTAGAGGATGAATTAATAGAATCTCTTTTTTTACATACATGCTTAATCACATATTTTGCATATTCACTAAAATCACTCTAACAAAATTATGTTTGAAGACATGACACATAACACAACATTATATATTAAAGAAATATTATAGTTCACGTATTTATTGTCTATTATTGATTGATAGTAGTTAGGGGTACCCACCTATTCATCCACCTCAAGTTTCCAAGTGGAGGGACTTTAATGTGGTGGGACATCCGTTTGAGTCCCTCTGGCCTCTCTCTGCCTCCTCACTCACACCTCGAAGTATCCGATTGGTGCTTTTGGGAGGAGGAACTGGACTTGATAGCTTACCTTGTTCCACTACCTGTTCTCTTTCATCTCTGCTCCTCGTGCCACTGTTTTTAACTCAACAGGCTCTGTCCCGGTGAAGGACACCTATAGTCCTTTGCTTCCCCAGGGGCTGGGTGAGGATGTCAAGAAGCCCATTGTTGCTGCACAACTGAGCCACATTCTCCCAGAGTTCCTTCTGCCTCACTCTCTGTCTCTCAATTGGTCTTGAATCGGCTGGGGGTGAGAGGAGCTATTTGAGAGCCCCCTAAATTTCCAACAGATATGTCCTCACTATTTAATGTCTTTGGGGAGAAATAGCACACCGAATTCTTACTGATCGTGTCACTTCAATATCTGGACCTGTATAGAAAAAAATCAACAAATAAAAAGATATGCTCTTTACCCTTGAGAAGTGTATATATTTCACTAGTTTTTATATTTTGCTAGTTTATATATTTTGACAGTTTTGTGGACACCTAATCAAATGTTAGTACCTCATGAAATGAAACAGATATAGGTACTTTATGTGTTTTGATCAAATGCAGACAGGCCCTAAGATGTAATATATAATTTAATTTACAGTATGAAGGCAGTTTTCCTTTTAGCCATCCCATCACCTGACTGTGTAAAATTCATGTGTTAGTAATTAAATTATGTCATATATGTAAAAGTGTTTTATATATTTCAAAACATTATGCACATCTAAATGGTAAGTTATGATTTGGGTTATAGTTATTCCAACTTTAACACCCTTCCTCTATTCCCACCTGAGCATTTATTACATCAGGCATAAGCTGGTTATATAGATATTGGAATAGCCACCTCCTTTTCCAATTCTAGAATAATTCTTATCAATTAAAATTTGTCAGGTAGAAGTTAACATATTATTCTTGCATTCCAACTAGCAGTCTTTAACTGACAGGAAAATCAATGCCATTTCCTCAACAGCAAATTATATTCCACTTCTGTACATTATAGCACTTTTCTTGGAGTTGATAAATAAGGAAAAAATACTGATGGTCACTTAACTTAGTAGGATTTACTTAAATGAACTGCCAGAAAGAACTTAACTCTTAAAGTAATTGATTTTTCTCTACATCAGATGAAAAATGTACAAGAGACTAAATGATAGACTTTTAAACAAAAGTAATTTTCTGTTCATTAAAGGAAACATAAAATACACTATAAGATTAAATTATCCAAGTCTTTGAGAAAAATTACTTGCAGGTTATTAACCTATTTTTAAAGCAAGAAGCTTTAAACAGCCTTCAGAGAGTTTCCTAACCTGGTATGCATTGAGATGAAGAAATTTTAAAGCAAATAATTGTACTACTTCAATGTTTTTGCTACATCCTAATGCAGTAAAATAGCTGAATGGATGTAAGTGAATTGAAAATGACAACTCTCATGACAGGCAATGGCAGCCAGAGAGACCTAGAGAAAAATCCATATTGACCTCACCACTGTTCAATGCCTATTGATAGTTGTCACTCAAAAGATGATGGCACATAAAAGTTTTCCAATCTGCAGTTTGAATTTCCATAGTAGGGAAAAATCCTATTACCTTCTAACTCACCTCTCAGATGTCTCTTCTTTTCTTCTTTGCAAACCACTGGCACTTTCTCCTAGGTGAAATGATTTTTTACTTAAGTTGGTTCTTGTTATCATCCCAACTCCAAATCTTCTTCTTAAAATAATCAATGATGTAGAATGATATGCAGGTTAATTATGTTTCTCTTAAGTTAAATTATGTAGCACCCAACTCCATTTAATTGCCATCTCCTACCTTCACTGGTTTAACTAAATTTTTCCATAGCTGAAAGCTTACAGGTATTCAGATTGGGGTTTTTGAATTTAATTTGAATATATTTTAAACATTCAGCTTGTTTAAATGTTCTTGAAATCTAGAAATAGAAGAGATTAGCTGTGGATTCTATAAACGTTACTCATAATGTAGAAAATGTAGGGAATTTATACATGTGAGTCTGTGGGCTGCTACTCCAAAAAAGTTGGTTGAAAAGTTAAAAAGAAAATATTCAACACAATTTTACCTATTTATATGATGTGAGATGATAGCATTTGCTTAATATTTCACCAGACTTTGTGTCTGTATGTGTGGACATGGTCTAGCATAAAAGGAATAGCAATAATCTCTTCTAAGAGCTCATCAGAGATCAAACCAGTCAGAGAGATAGAAAGAGAGAAATTTACAGGGGTTTTATGTCAGATGAAACTAATCAGATCGTAACTTTGTCATTGTGCGGTCAGCCAAAGGACAGTGGTTCCCAATTCAGTTTGCACATATTATTCTGACATGTCCCCAATTATCTTGGCACCTGGAGAGGGGGTTCTCATGACTTTTTCAAATCAATTAATTCTCCAAAATCATTGATGCAGTCACAAAATATTTATTTAATATCTACTAGGTGCTTGTATCATTCCCTTACCTAGAGGTCTTTTTCTGCTCCCTTAATCAACCTTGCTCCTACTCATCCTTGATTTAGGGCAGATATTAGTGCCTTTGTGAAGCCTTTCCCCACCTTACTGGTGGAATGAATCACGTTATCCTGGGAATTTCTTTTTTTAAATTAAAATCTTTATTGAGATATAATTCACATATCATAAATTCATTCTTTTGAAGAGTACAATTCAGTGGTATTTCATATATTCATAAGGTTGTGCATCAATCACCACTATCTAATTCCAGGCCATTTTCATCGCCCCCAAAACAAACCCCATACCATTATTACTCACTACCCACTCCCTCCTCCCTCAGCTCCTGGCAATCACTAATTTACTTTCTATCTCTGTGGATTTGTCTAGTCTGCACATTTCTCATAATGGAATCACAATATATGGCCTTTTGTGCCAAGCTCCTTTCATGTAACATGATGTTTTTAAGGGTCATCCATGTTATAGCATGTCATTCCTTTTTTATTGCTGAATAATATTCTACTGCATGGATATACCACAATTTGTTTATTCATTCAGCAGTTGATGGTAATTTAAGTTGTTTCCACTTCTTGGCTGTTAAGAATAATGCTACCATTAGCAAATCATGTACAAATTTTGTATGGACATATGTTTTCAGTTCTCTGTAGCATATACCTAGAAGTGGAGTTGCTGGATCATATGGTAACTCCATGTTTAACATTTTGAGGAACTACTAAACTGTTGTCCAAAGTGGTTGCACCATTTTACAATCCCACCAGCAGTGCAAGAAGGTTCTAATTTCTCCACATTTTTGGCAACACTTGTTATTGTCCTTCTTTTTTATTATAGTCATCTTAGTGAGTATGAAGTGCTATCTCACTGTGGTTTTGATTTTATTTCTCTGACTAATGATGAGTCCCTCAACATGACTAATGATGTAGAACATTCTTTCACCTATATTGGGAGATTCTTAAGTTTGGGTCAAACTATTATTTATTTTACTATCACCAATACCAAATACAAAGTGGAACTCAATAATATTTATAGAAGGAATGAATATATACTTAATTTTTAATAGTACTCTGCTTTGAATTACTCATAAAAAGGTCCTAGTACCTAATGTCTATTATAAATATTCTTTTCAAATAGCCCAAACACATTGATGGATATATATATATATCATATATATATATATATATATATCATATATATATGAATGCAAAGATATGGATTCTTTAAGCCCATTTAAAAAAATCAGCAAAAATTTTTTTAATAGTGGCTCACTTATATTTTTCTCCTTAGAAATCAATTTTAGACAAGCAGTATGCCAGGGTTCTTTACGAGAACAAAGTTTAACTCAGATTAGGTTGTAACTCTGTTTCAGCCAAGTTGATTACAGGGCCAGAAAACCAAGATTTGGTGTTCGTGAAAGGCAGAGGCCGATATGAATCTTGCACGAGAGCCTGTCCCCTGGAGTTAGAGATGGATGAGAGATATGGATTTATTTTTCAGGATATGTTCCTTCCTTGATGTCGGATGCCATTTGTCACACCACAGATTTTGCTGTCTATGAGGATCTAGGTAAAAAGTATTTCTGAGTTTAAGGAATTTCTCTCCATACAGCATTTTATCCAAAGAAGCGGTCTCAATTACTCTGAGAAATTTAGAAAGTTGGAGAAAAGCACAACCGTGCACGCATCGTGGTATTTTGGGGGTTAACTCTCTCGGCTACTTCCTAACTTTAGAAATCTACATTAATTCAATCATTTTTCCAGAATGATTTTGATAAATTCTTGTGTCCATGGTCTAAACATGACTTAAATGACTGTAAACAGTTTCCAAAGGTGGCAAATTTACTACCCGTCCATAACGAGAAAATCAATTCATTGAGAGTTGCAGGTGAAAGTATAATTTGACAAAATGTTAAAAAAGACTAAAAAATGGGCATACATAGTGATGCAGGAAGTTTTTTTTAGGGTTGGAACTTTAGGAAATAGACAATTGTACAAAGAGTTATGAACAGAGATGTTCTTATAGGATTGTTTAAGATAGAGAAAAATCTGTAAACAACATAATAGTCTAGGAATATGGGGTTGACAATAAATTATGGTACATACACATATCCATATAATAGAATACTATTCAGATATTAAAAATCATCTTGTAAAAGCTTATTTAATGACAGAAAATTTCAAGATATATAGGAAGTTAAAAAGCAGATTATAAAATATATGTATGTTACTATCCTCTTTTTAAATATGTATGTTTATATATATCTGCATAGAGGGAAACAGTGAACTCTGAGTGGCGACATGACAAGTACCTTTTCTACTCTTATTTGTGCTTTTTTGGTCCACATTTTATGATTAATAATTTATTATTAAATGGCAGGTTACTTTAAAAAAAAAAAAAGCAGGCTTCCTGGTGAGGTATCGTGTATGTGAGAGGCCCAGACCTTAGGGGACAATAGTTTAAATCGGATTGATTTCATGGAAGTTTGATATACATGCTATAAGGGATGTATAAATACACACAAACATAAACACACACAACCACAAACACACAGCAAATTACTTGTTGAGGCCACTTTTAGCTTTTGTTTTCTCTCTTGATTTTCTTAATATTTTCAAATTGGAGGGGCTAGCGTAGATTTTTGGAGGGAATTTCTATTCTGCAGTCTCATGTCTCCCTGATGGGCAGCTCCTGCTGGAGTTGTGTTCCTTACCTCTCCCAGCCCCTGGCCCTGAGAGAAGGAGTGACTTCTCTAATAGTGCAGCTGGCTGTGCCCCTCCTGGGCTTCTCTCCCTCTTTGTGGAAGGCCTATCCTCAGACACATTCTCAGCTCCTCTCTGTGGTGATCTCCCTGGGGCAGACTGGTAGTCACCTGTGGCAGTTCAGCTGTGTCTAAGTGGGTAGGCAAGATGGTCTAATCCACTATACAGTGTTAGAAAGCCACACTTGCATCCATATCCTCAAATCCAGCCTTACTCAGTAATACATATGATCTTTAAAATCTATATCTGATGTACAGAAGTAGTTGCTTTCTTATATGGTACCAAAGAACAACTGGAATTTGAAATTAAAAACACAATACCATTTGCATTAGCATCAAAAACAAAAAGAAATACTTAGGTGTAAATCTAAAAAACACGTACAAGGTCTATATGAAGAAAGCTACAAAATCCTGATGAAAAGAAATCAAAGAAGATCTAAGTGGAGAGATATTTCATGTATGTGGACAAGAAGACTCAACACTGTCAAAATGTCAGTCCTTCTCAACTTGATCTATAGATTCACTGCAATCCCAATCAAAATCTCAGCCAGTTATTTTGTGGATATTGACAAACTGATTTTAAAGTTTACATGGAGAGGCAAAAGACCCAGAATAGCCAACACAATATTGAAGGAGAAGAACAAAGTCAGAGAACTGACACTACCTAACTTCAAGACTTACTATAAAGCTACAGTAATCATGACAGTGTGGTATTGGAGAAAGAATAGACAAATAGATCAATGGAATAGACTGGAGAGTCCAGAAATACACTCACACAAACATAGTCAACTGATCTTTGACAAAGGAGCAAAGGCAACAAAATGGAGCAATGATAGTCTTTCCAACAAATGGTGCTGGAACAATTGAACATCCACATGCAGAAAAATGAATTTAGGGGCTGGCCCAGTAGGGTAGTGGTTAAGTTCATGTGCTCTGCCTCAGTTGCTTGGGGTTCATGGGTTCACATCCTGGGCATGGACCTACACATGGCTCATCAAGCCATGCTGTGGTGGCATCCCACATGCAAAATAGAGGAAGATTGGCACAGACACTAGCTCAGGGCCAATCTTCCTCACACACACAAAAAAGAACCTAGACCCAGACCTTACATCTTTCAGAAAAATTAACTCAAAATGGATCCCAGACCTAAATGCAAAATGAAAAACTATAGAACTCCTCGAAGATAAAATAGGAAAAAAATCTAGGTGACCTTGGACTCGGTACTGACAACATCAAAAGAATGATCCATTAAAGAAAAAAATTGATAAATTGGACTTCATCAAAATTAAAAACTTTTTCCCTGCAAAAGACACTGTTAAGAAAATGAGAAGACAAGCCACAGACTGGGAGAAAATATTTGTAAAACACATATCTGCTAAATGAATAGTATCCAAAATTACAAAACACTCTTAAAACTCAACAATAAAAAACAAACAATCCAATTAAAATTTATATTGGGGCCAGCCTACTGGCATAGCAGTTAAGTTCACGCGCTCTGCTTCGGCAGCCCAGGGTTTGTGAGTTCGGATCCTGGGTGCAGAGCTACACACCACTCATCAAGCCATGCTGTGGCGGCATCTCACATACAAAATAGAGGAGGACTGGAACAGATGTTAGCTCAGGGCCAATCTTCCTCACACACACAAAAAATCTACATCTGTCTGTCTCCTGTATCCATATAACAATTGGTTATTAACTTGGAAAAGTAAGAAACATTTTTTGTTTATGCAACCCTCCCACACAAACAAAGAAACCTGATGAATAACTTTATGAAGATGTTTGGAGAAGGTAGGAGTCTCAGGCCATTCAAGAGTAAACTATAGTGAGTTGATCTTAACTGAGATGCTTATTGGAGAGAAGTGGGACAGATTGGCAGGAACATATTTATTCCTATGGGGTATGTGGAAGAAGTAGAGACAGAATCTCAAGTGAGAAAATAAGACCAAGGGGTTGAAGTGGGTTTTTTGGATCAGAGAAGGAGGCAAGACAGGTGAAAGTTTGCAAACTCATGCTCAAGGGGCAATGTGTGAATCTTGGTTCCGTCCCTTACAAGCTGTGTGAGCTTGGGCAAGTTATTCAACCTCTGGGGACCCTAGTTTCTTCATCTGTAAAATGGGAGTAATAACATTAGTAAGCACTTAATAAGCATTAGTTATTAAAACAAAGAGACTATCCAGGAAAGTAGATTGTTCTCTTATGCTCCCTACCTTCTTGTCAAACTCCGGACTAGATCTGTCTGGCTAATTCTTGGGGTTAGGGCAGTTTATCCTAAAGATTTTCAAAAGGAGGAGCAAAGTCAACAACCAGCTTCACCAGATTAAAGCAGAGCACTAAGTAAATAAAAAGGAAGACATTACAGAGATACTCCTGAATCTGAGGCTGACTATTTGGAGGTGAAATGCCCTCCTATTTAGGATCATCTGCACACACATAAGATGCTTCTTGAAAAGCAACGATAATAACATCCCTATAAAAAGCAACAAAACACTTACCCTGGACTACCAGAGGCACACAGATCTTTTTTTTTTTTTTTTTTGCTGAGGAAAATTCGCTCTGTGCCAATCTTCCTCTATTTTGTATGTGGATCACTGCCACAGCATGGCCACTGATGTAGTGGTGTAGGTCCTTGCCCAGAAACTGAACCCATGAACCCGAGCCACTGAAACTTAACCACTAGGCCATGGGGCCAGCCCCCACACTGATCTTCTATTTAACTCACCAGACTCTGCATCTGGTCTCCACAAGGTGGAAGAAACTGCTCCAACACTGTGACATAATGTGGTTTTGCACAGAGCTCAGGAATGTGGCTAGGGTCACCTGACTATGCATGAACTTTCCCATCCATCAGAAATGACTGGCAGATGCCCCATTGAAAGTTACTAAAACATAGTAACAGCTCAATAAGGACAGTTGTTATTCTTGGTATTATGCTAATTGATATTTTTCAAGAGATTAAATGCTTGTTCTGTAGGTCACCCAGCAAGGAAAAGATGGAATCAATATTAGAAGGAGGCCTGTCTGCCATCAAAATCTGGATGTTTTGAGCTGCATATATTACAGAGCAAATTCAAATTCTTATTGTGGGGTCGGAGCCAAAAACACTAGTTAGGCGAATGACTAATTTGGAATATAGAAATCAGCACTGGAGAATACAAAAAAAAAAAAATCTTGGAGTTCACATTACTCAAAAGAAGCCAACAAAGTATTTCCCAGTGAGATCTGCTGGTTGCACTTTTGAATAGATAAGAATCATTTTCGAGCCAGCCCTGATGGCTCAGTGGTTAAAGTTTGGTGCACTCCACTTCAGCGGCCTGGGTTCAGCTCCTGGGCGTGGAACCACACCACTCGTCTGTCAGTAGCCATGCTGTGGTGGCAGTTCACACAGAAGAGCTAGAATGACTTACAACCAGAATATACAACTCTGTACTGGGGCTTTGGGGAGGAAAAAAAAACAGAGAGAGGAAGATTGGCAACAGATATTAGCTCAGGGTGAATCTTTTGGAAAAAAAATAATCATTTTCAATGAGCACATTAATTGTTGGTACGTGGATGGGCATTGCTAAAACATTAAATAATAGTTTGTTCCCATCAATAGGTCAATCAATTTCATGATACTGAGTTTATAATATTTGACTGCAGAGCAAACTTTTCTCACAAGATAGTGCAAAGTTAAATAAGTCTGGCATCTCTAAGTTTTTAATTTAATTAAAGTCTATATTTTAAGGCACTTCAAAAGAAATATAAATACAGGATGTGAGCTGACTAATTCTGAAAGTTTCTGTGAAAAACTTCTGATCCCTGGTGGACGAAGTATAAATAACCTCATCGTCTACTACCCGCTCCTTCTGCCTGAGCAGTGGAAATTCAGCTGGTCACAGAATGCTTTAATTTGGAGATGAAGAAGGGTTTTTTTTTTCTAAGTAGAAAGCGTACCATTGAGAATATGAATCACTAAGGGTGACATTAAATCTTGCAAAGAGATAATATATGTCTCTGTGGTGGCTCAAGAGGCTAACAATAAATGTTAAATATTAATAAGATTGTGGAAATCCTCATGGATACTGTCATAAAGCAGCACCAGAAAAGGAGAAAAGATGGAGAAAATAAAATGCAGGAATCTGCGGAGTGGTCTTTACTGCAGAGCAGTGTACATTTTATATGTGGTGAACAAGTAAATAAAAAGAAGACAAATAGTAAATAAAGAGAAGAGAAATGTTTTCTCCACAGAGAAAAGACAGGTTTGGAAGTGTATAAAATTAGACAATAGATAATATTCTTCGGAGACAAATAGGCAGTGGAACCTCCTCTTGAGCTCTGAGATGCAAAGGAAAATCAGCCACATTTTGAGGAAGAATCCACTTATGGAACCTTTCGAGTGAATCCATTTGCTTTTGAGTTCATGGTTTTCTTAGCTTTTGTGCTTGCTTTGGTCTGTAGGGATGACAGAAACAAAAGTGCTCACAGGGACAGTGTCAACCCATAACTCAGAGGCCAGCTGCTGGCTAGGCCAGGACACAGCTTTACCTCATGATTCCTTTCTAAGTCTGAGGCCCTCCAAGTCTCTGAGTCTACCTGCAGACTGATTGTGAGGGAGAGAGTTTCTGTCACTAACACTGGCTCACCCTGCACTTAATTCTGAAATGAGTCCTACTTTTAGACTCTCTTTCTTCTCCCTGACTACACTGAGCCTGATGGATGGGGCCTGATGGACGGATTGGGCTGGTGGTCTCTGATGGAGGAGAAAATGCATCTGCTCACAGAGAAAAAGGGGATAGAGAACAATAGAATAAAAACAGGAAAAGGCAGGAAATCACTAGGCTTATATCCTTTTGAGGGTTCAGCCCCGTGTCTAGTAGAATTCCTATGGTAAAAAAAAATAATCTGGAATCCTGGAGATGGGGAGCAGAATATCAAAGGAAAACAGCCAAACCTAGTTAAAGGCTGAGTGTATGATGGTTGATGGGGAATAGTTTGAGAATCTCAGAGAAGCATATTCCCTCTGCATCCAGATGCAGGTGGAATTGCGGGGTGCCAAAGACCATGGAAGATGTGTGTTTGTGTATGTTTGGGGGGAGAGAAGGACAAGAGCTACAGAGCAGAGGAGAAGGAAATGGAAAAGGAGTTGGTGTGTGAGCGGAATGTGGCTGGAGGGCCATGTGGGGCATCCCAATTTTACAATATTACCTGAACCTAACTCTGAAAGATGAAATGGAAAGATTCTAATAAGCTTTGTATTTGAACTTGTTCCATCTTGGAAAAGGAAGAAAGAATTAGTAATTATTTGCAAGTCCATAAAATATTATTTTGAGAATAAGTAATATTCTGAGGTTTTTTTCTCTTTCTTTTTCTTTTGTTACATTTTTAATTGAAGAGAGGGGTTTCAATTAAGCCAAAGGAAGAAATACTTGACACAAGTTTAATCAAATTCTGCCAGAGATGGTTGTGGTATCTGTGTGCCCAAGGAGTGTTTTTTTTAAAGGTAGTCTGATTTTCCTTTTGACTTATTTGATAGCAGAGATTGAACCAAGTGACTCCCAAGGCTGGTCCCAAATCCACATTTTATAATTTTAAGAAAGAAAATATTCATTTTAAAGAATACAGGAAATGAAAAGGAGGAGTTGTTTTCTGTGAAGGCACAGCCCTTTGTGCAAGAATTGGGAAGGACAGTTGTATTCTCTGCCTTCACCAAGTTTAGGAACACAGAGCAAGAGAAAGTGGAAGCAGAATGGAAGTCCCCAAGCTCCCCCCACACACAGCAACAAAGGAGGAGAGCCGCTCACTCTAATGTCTTTGAACGTCATCCAATTTCTTCTGCTTCCCAAAGCTTGAATTTACATGGTTGCACTGAAGCACATTTTATCTGGAATTAAAGAAAAAGAGAATATAATGGCAAAGTGGATGCATGGTGTTTCCTTATGTTTTGCAGAAAGAAAACATGAGCTTCCTCTAGATAAACTACAATTTCTTTATGGAGCCAGATTTTGGGATAGAAATGACAAGATCTTTACCTCCTAATTGTCTGTGAGGCACAGTCTTTTTCATAACCAATAATTCCCCCTTTATGTTGGGGGTCAGGGGGATCATATATGATCACAATTCACAGGACACATGTTTGGGAATCAGGAGGAGAGATCTCAATGACAGAATAAAGCTTAACGGGTGAGAATGTGTTTGGCTGCAAGTAAAGAAACACAAACGCTGTCCTATAGTAGTATGTTTTTCTGACATAAGAAATAAGTGAAAGACAAATACTGTAGGATATCACTTACATATGGAATCTAAAAAAGTCAAGTTCATAAAAACAGAGAGTAGAATGGTGGTTACCAGGAGCTGGGGGGTAGCGGGATTGGGGAGATGTGCTTTAAGGGTATAAGCTTGCAATGGGTAGATAAGTAAGTTCTGGAGAGCTAGTGCACAGCATAGTGATTATAGACAACAATACTGTTTTATAAAGTTACTAAGAGACTAGATCTTAATTGTTCCCACCACAAAACAGAAATTAGAATTATGTGACATGACAGAGGTGTAAGCTATACTGGTAATTATATTGCAATATATAAATGTATCAAATCAACACATTATACACCTTAAACTTACTCAGCATTTTGTGTTAATTATATCTCAATAAAAATAAATTTTTAAAAAGACAAGAAGTAAGTGGTTTCTGGTGTTGGTTCAGGAGCTCAATCATACTGGGGCTCACATCTCTCCAATTTCCTTGGCTTTCCCCTCATTCTTCCAAGATGGCTGCTTTAGACTCAGCCATAGGTCAGCATCCAAGGTAGGATGAAGGGAACTAGGGGAACAGATTCACATCAGTCGTGTCTGTCTCCTTTTATGGAGGAAACAAAATCTTTCCTAGAAATCTCCCCCAGCAGACTGTATCACATGACCACCTCTAGCTGCAAGGGAGGCTGGGAAATCCAGAGTCAGGATTGTCATGATTGGTTATGGCCCATTACCTGGAGTTTTGCCACACTGAATAAAACTGGATTCTGTCAGCAAGGGTGAAGGATGGAAGTGTTCTGGGTAGGCAAACCAAAGTGTCTCTCAAATACAATAAGTTGGAAAGAGAGAGGGGTTTATTTTAGACATGACTGAGTTCCAAGTGTCAGCTCTATTATTTATGATCTTGGGCAAGTCAGTTAACCTCAGGTTCTTGGGTAAAACAGAAATAGTGATTTTTATCTCTGGTTGTTGTGGTTATTATATGAGATGATGTCTGTTTAAAATGCTTAGCATAAGGGCTGGGGAACAATAAGTCCTTAGGGATATTCAGCCCTTACGACTCCCACCTGTGGTCTATTTATGCAGGGGAGTCTTGAACTCTTCCCTGGCTCACGTTAGAAATAATTCAAAGCAGAAAGAGTTCAGTTCTCAGTTGGTGGCATCCTCAGCAAGCCACCTGTCACAGGGTTTGCAGGGATTCCTAGTGCATGTGGATAAACTGGGCTGATGAGCCACTGGACAAAGTTTCTTAGAGATGCTGACTTCACCTGCTCCCTGCGGTCCTCAGGAAAACTACAAACGTAGTGTAGATTAATCACACTCAGCATCTGGAAAAATGTCTCAATGTCTCCTGGGGCTCCCCATCCCACACAACACAAGTAGGCATACTGATTTTCATGCCCATAGCAGTGGAACATGGAACAGTGTGGTTGGGGCAATGGTGAAACTTCAGGCTCTGGTCTGAGTTCAAACTCTGTCACTTACCAGCTGCGTGGCTCTAAACAAGTTACCTAACCTCTTTGTGCCTCAGTTTCCTCATCTTTAGATGGAAGTAATGATAGTACCTCATAAGGTCATTATGAGAAATAAAGGTGTCAATATATCTAAAGTGACTTCAAGGAAATATTTGGGGAAGAATGTCCTGTAGACAAATTAGAAGCGGTTAGGTTATCACTTGATTGAAACTTACTCCAAGGAGCTTATTGCATGAGTGAAGTAACAATAGGCTAAGCTTCTAAGTCATGACTGGAGGATCACCCTACAGCCAAAAGGAGTCCCAAATGTTGCCTTTTGGCTTTGCTTGGGCTCCTTCTGCGTTTCTGCAGGGCCGGCCACATAGCGAACATCCATATGTCTGCTATCATTCAAGTAAACAAATTCAGTGAGTTTTTCTCCTGGCTCTTTCTAAAATGCAAATGAGACCATGCTACTCCTTTGCTTGAAGACTTTTCAGTGGCATGTCTCTGTCAAATTTCCTCACATGTCATGCAAGTGCCTCCATGCTATGCTTCCTTCCTAAGCCTTCTCATCTTCTGCAACTCCTGTGTCGTGTGCTCTCATACAGCAGTTCTCAAACTTTACCTGCTCCAGAATCACCAGAGAGCTGGTTAAAACACAGATTTTCTGGGCCCACCAAATAGAGTTTCTGATTCACTAGATGGAACCCCAGAACGTGCACTTCTAACCGATCCATTCAAATTGGCTGCCTTTTTTCCCTAAGAAATCAGGACCTTAAAACGAATCTGTAATTTATACTTTTCACTAACACAGCATAATCCTCCCCACCTAGACCATGCGCTGCTTGAAGTCTAGAACCTTGCCTGCTCATCTTTGTCCACGCAGAGCCTGGCCTATTGTCCAGGACTTAGTAGTTTCTTAACAATGTCTGATGCTCAAATGAAATCTGAATGAATGACTCTCGGCTGTATGTAGCTCCCCTGCATATGTTCTGTCCTTCATCCATAACACAACAGTGCTGACTGATGAATTATTGGCAAGAACTTTCTCGGTCATAGTAGTGGGCTGGCCAAGTTAGTCAGACCCACGAGACCCCTTCCAGGACCAACACACTCATTTGGGAGAAAACTGTTTAAAGTTAGATATGCTCAATAGAAGCACAAACAGGAGCTTCTTCTCTGACAGTCAGTACCCCAGTATGGGGATGGATCTGCAACCTTGGTTCATTGACACGGAAGATGTCAATCTAAGCCTTACCTAAGCTTTTCCCTTAAACATGTGTGGAATACCCACCGATCTTATTTTAGACATAATAAATGAAGTTTTTCTTTCATTTTGGTTGACCAGTGCAAAAGGAACAGTGATTACACAGCTCAGAATACAACAGCCTGAATGAATGTCCCTACTATGGAGACCTGGTAACAGCCTGGCCTGAGAGCGTCTTTAAGCATATATTGAAATCTTTACTCTGGGTGTGATCTGACCTTTTTTTTTTTTTTTTTTTTGTGAGGAACATAGTCCCTGAGCTAAAATCTGTGCCAATCTTCCTCCATTTTGTATATGGGACACTGCCACAGTACGGCTTGGTGAGCGGTGTATAGGTCCACACCTGGGATCTGAACCTGTGAACCCCAGGCTGCTGAAGTGGAGCCCACAAACTTAACGACTATGCCACTGGGCCAGCCCCTGATCTGACTTTTTGATCACTGTTTTATCATATTTTGGCCATTGTTGTGGTCACTAAAAAAAGAATGTATATTTTCTTAGCTAATGAAAATTTCTGATTGCCTTAAAGTGAACACTGAAATGACAGAAATCCCTTGTCCAACTTGAGTGAAATAGTTGGTGTTTTTTGGTGCTTTCAGTTTTACGTGGGGTCTCATTTATCAGTTTATTCTTTTTTGAGGCCTGATTGTCATCAAACCAGCTTTGGCTGGCTACTTAACCATCCTGAACCTTGATTTCTTCATTTATAAAATGGAGACTATACTACCTATGTCAACATCATTGTTAGAAGTAAGCGAAACAACATATGTAAGGTGCCTAGTACACAGGTTCATAATAAATGTTGAATTCAAATACTTATCAAGCACCTACTGCATACGTAACCTAATGCCAGGTGTGATGGAGGGTAGGCTAAAGGAGTATATAATCAAATAGTGAGTTAGGGCTTATGTTCATGTATAAAACAAGCACAATAAATTCACAAAGGACAGCAGGATCCACATGGCATGATACTGTGCAGGCCTGTGTGCCAAAGAGGATTCTAAACAACAAACATTGAGCTTGGGAGGAGGAGGCGGGAGCTTGCTGAAGATTTTATATAGACCTCTTAAGGTTTTTATTTTGATTTTTTAAACATCAAACAATAAGGAAGTTTCCCCAAAGCCAGTTTCCTCATCAACAAAATATAGATAATAATAAAAACATTGTAAGGATTAAAATGTGTAACTTACTTCGTGCAGAATCTGGATTAATAAATGCTCAATAAACCATAGCTATTATTGATAAAAATAATTCTAAAGAAATAGAAAAAGCTTGGGACCAACAGTCTGGAAATCTGAGCCCTTCATCTCTCTGAGTCCTTCATCTCTCTGAGTCTCCAAAAATGAAGGTAGATGATCAGAAGTCCCTTCCAGCTCAATAGTCTCTCACTCTGGGCTCTATGTCATGGCTCAGGTCTGGAAGAGGCAGAGTCCCTGCCCTTACTACCAGGTACACAGTAGGTGCTGTTGGGTCCATCCCCCCATCCCCAAGGTGTCTCACCACCTTGGAAAGTATTGTAGGAAACTTGGGGAAGATGTATTTTTGAGCACTTTGAGGTCAGAGAGACTTGGGTTTGAATTTTGGCCATGATCTGACCTTGGGCAAGTTACTTAACCTCTCTGGGTGCCAATTTGTATGTGGGAATATAGTTCATACATATGCAGGGTTGTTATAAGAAATGGAGAAAGTGCTTAGATAGCATCTAGCACAATTCTTGGCACAGGATGAATGACATTCAGTAAAGAACTACTTTTATTATTATTGTTGTGATGATGATGATGATGACGGGATTGTCGTTATGACTCTAACATTTTTGGATCTAAGAAAATAGTGAAACAGGAATTTGTCTCTAGCACTTTCCTTCTCCCAAATATTACTCCCTTCTCCTCCTGTCCAGGTGAGTCTGTTTCTCTTTCACTCCTTTGTTTCCATCTTTCCTTTACTGACACCCCTACGCGGTCCCCAAACTAGTCATTACCATCTTCTCTTTACATTGTTTTGGTCCCCACAAGAACATTGAAACCTCCCTTGAATACTTCTTATCCCTATAGGTTTGCCTCCTGTATTTCACACTATTCCATGTTCATGGACCACTGCTACCTGGCAAAAGATGTGCTGCTCTATTCTACATGCATTTATATCTAGGCCTCCTGATATTTACATCATGACTTTCATTCATTTCATTAAAATGAAGTTTTGCGTTCATTTCGAGCTGAAACCGCTGTTTGAGTAAAATTAAAGTCAAACACAAAAAAGTCAATCATACACTAATTTCTGAAAACAACCACATAAAATTAGTGAGTTCACGCCCCATCGACACAGCAGACATGTTAAATATGCATCGTCAGGAGCAACCTCTATCAATTAATCCCACTTTGCAAATTAGTCTGGTCCACCTTCACTTCTGACCAATCAGCCTTAGCCCAGGATGCCAGGAAATCAGAAACCTTGAGGAAGTGAGTGGGGAAGTGTGAGAAGAGAGTTTCCTCAGACACTCTGTTAGCAGCTAAGATGAGAGGCTGACATTTTTAAAAGACAGAGAGGAGAAAAGGTGAGCAGCTGGGCCAACAGGAAGGTATCAGCAGTTGAACCTATGATTTCAACTTAGATATGCAACTTAGTTGCCAAGATAGCGGCCTCTGAGATATCTTGGGAAGAAACAGCATCTTGGATTGATGAACCAGACGTGGGGGAGTTTGTGGACTTAAAAGCAGTCCATCCAGCCTGTCTGCCCCAGACCTTGGCAAAAATCTGTCTTGAACTATGCCACTCAGACAGGAGTTAAGAGGCCCACACTAGAGCAAAAGAGTTCCAATTTGGAAGCTAGAGGCTGCCTGAATTCTTACTCAGCTCTTCTGCCCCTTGCCCACACCTAACTTTGTACCCAGTTTTGGTTTCTTTTTATACCTTTTGTTATTTGCAAATTGCTTTGAAGACAAAATCAGGACTTGTCCATTATTAAATCCGTGCCCCCCCAGCGTCTAGCACAGAGGTTCAAATATTGTACCATTCCCACTAAATGTTTCTTAAATTGGTCAGTAAAATCAACAATGCGAGGGATTTCAGACACCAGGACTCATATGACTTTGGGTCTGATGGAATGATTCCATATTATATATATGGGAAGCCATGTAGGGTTGTGGGGAAGGTCATGACCTTGTGAGTCAGGCTGAACTGAGCTTGAGTCCGGGCCCAGCACTCTGCCGTGTGACCTTGGTGAGTTACCTTTGCCACATGCGTTCATCTCTGGGCTCATTCCCGAGCTGCTCGTCTTCAAGCCTCATCTCTAAAGTGGAGACAATAATAGTACCTGCCACTTAGAATAATAACAGTACCTACTTCAAAGAACCTATCTTCTAATAAGACTAAGTCCAGCCTAACCCTTGGGAGGGGTAAATGGAAATCATAGTTGTATAGCTCTTAGAACAGTTCCTGACACATATTAGGCATCATTAAATGAGAGCTATTAAAAATAATAACAATAACATTGTCATTTTCAATTTCCATTTTAATTTTGGATTTATTTTGAGTGACAATTTTTGCTCCCATATTGACAAAATAATCATGAAATCCAAATAAATGCACTAGAGCTTTCGTTGAATGCTGGTGCCATCGTTCCTGCCACGTGAAGGTGGAATTGTGTTTTAATCATTCGATCAAGGTCCTTTTAATTTCTTCTTATTAAAAATATTGAGAGTCCATTTAACAGATGTTAAAAATCTCTGCGATTACATGGAAAATTACGGAGTTGCTAGTGGAATAATAATAGCTGGCATTTATTCATCGTCTACCACCTGCCTTGACCTGCGCTGGGCGCTTTATATCCATTACCTCACCTAATCCTCAGACTGGCCAAGATTTTAGCTCCATTTTACTGATGAAGGAACTAAAGTTCAAACGGGTTAAGCAATTTGCTCTGGTCACAGAGTCAGAAAGTAGCAGAGACATGATTTTAAGTGGGCTCTGACTTCCAAGTCTGTGCCCTCATCATGACTTCTGACTTATAGAGTATTCGCAATCGGGATCTACACCAGGTAATG
Organism: Tapirus indicus; assembly: GCA_031878705.1. Taxonomy (NCBI): domain Eukaryota; kingdom Metazoa; phylum Chordata; class Mammalia; order Perissodactyla; family Tapiridae; genus Tapirus; species Tapirus indicus. Next base: position 17,342,179 of record CM062939.1, on the reverse strand, counting down.
CACTCCCCGGCTCCACTTCAGCAACCTCGGCAGGACTCTTCAGCCTGTTTTCCAGGATTTTGCTGCTGCATTTTCACCCTGTGCAGAAACACCATGTAAATTATTCATTTTGAAAGTTGGATAATGTGCCTGATGCAGCCAATATTCATGGTAAACAACAACAACATTTGGAGAGTAGGTGCTCCAGGCCAGAAAATAGCCTCATTTATCATAATCCTTCCTTCTCTGTACACACATCTCCTTGTTCCTTCGGCACCTGCACGTGCTGTTCCTTCCCTCATTGAACACACAGGATGTGTGGTTAGGGTGTAACGGTACAAGTGCTTCTGCAAACATTCCTCACAGTTTTAATTATCCTTAGCTATTCTCTGGTGTCTCTTGAGTTTGGAAGACTGGATGTGAAAAGGCTGTATCTTTGGCACACAAGTCTGAAGGAATGTATATAGTGAATGTTCATAATTGCTTTCAGTTCTTCTCCCACCAATACACATTTATGGGGCTCCCGTTACATACCAGGCATTGTGCTAGGCTGACAGTGAGATTAGGGGGAATATTATGCTGTCACTCAGAGAAGTCCCTAAAACATTTTCCATGTCTAATGTTTTGCTTTAAGTTGTGCTTGCTTCTAGGAACCAAGGCAGAACATTGCCAGATGGCCAAACCTCAGAGCCAGTCCAAATCAGAAAGGCCCAAGATGGCGATGGGGTGCCATGCACAAAAGGAAATGTGTGCAAAATGTGCTGTGGGGAAGAAGGGAAGATCTGTGCATGCCCCAAATGCCCCTGCCCCGAGCGATGATGTGGAGACCCCTCCCCATTCACATCCCATAAGAACCCTGCTCACCTTCCCTTTGGGGAGAAGGTGTTTTAGAGTGTGAGCTCTGCCTCCTCCATTCATTGATCAATGAACAAAGTTTCTGCTCTGCTATTCCAAACCCTGTCTCGTTCTATTGGTGCAAGTGGGTCCAGGCAAAAGGACCCATTTGTGGGTCACCAGTCCCTAAGGGCTCAGTAACAAGGACTTTCCTTAAGGAGTTTGAAGTCATGTGGGGGAGACTGACAGGCAGAACTTCATTCTAATATTGCTAAGTGCTATAGTAGAAGTGCGTACAGTGGGTGACACTGAGGAGAGGCTGTATGTAAGACACGTGGGGATGAAGACTGAGCAAGTCCCAAATGTTGTTTTGTTAAATATCTGATGTCTCAGCTAAGCACAGAAAGCTTGGTGTGGTCAGACTAGTGGATCTCACACTGTGGTCCCCGGAACTATATCTTGACACCTACCATGTATCAGGAACTCTTTGAGCCCTGGGGACACAGAAGGAACAAAATAGAATCACTATGAACCATCTTCCAGAAGCATGTTCCTCTGCTGCCAATATGTTATACAACCTTAAGTAGTTTACTTCTGTCTTCTGGACTCAGTGTCTGGATCTGTAAAAGAGGGAAATTGAAGAAGATAATCACTCAAGTCCTTTTGTCAGCTTTAACTCCTTAAGAGTCTATGAAATAAAGATTTCTGAAGAGTTTGATTTCTTCCACTAAATATCACCCTGGTGAATACAACCATGAGCCCTATGCCATCCCTGGCTCTGGAGTTCAGTAAGGACAAAATATGCATGGCCCCTGCTCTCGTGGAGTTCACCAGCTATGTGGAACACAATTTCAAACAAACACACACTAGGTGTAACTACATATTACCAATGGTTAAGTGCTTTGAAGGAAAAGTTTTTGAAAACCATTTCATTTTCTTAAGTAACTTGAACTTGTCTGTGGCTCTCTTGACCCTTTGCGTACGTGGTTAACAAAATGGTATCTTTTCAATTGAGCACGATCTGAGTGATATTCAACTATCACCAAGGGCCACGTGCAGGTACAGGAACCCAAGAGAACAGGGGGCATTGCTGAGTCATTGAGGCTCCTCAGACCCTCTTCAGAGCCCCCTGAGCACTCAAGACAATTGACTGATTAGGAGGCAGCAGCAAAGAAAAAGAAAGCGCTCACGCCCGGGCTGGAAAAGAACATGAACCACAATTCTGCAGCAGGGTTAGATCTCATTTGGACCGTGACACCCGGAGATAACAGTGAACCGACAAGTGTTTGCAGCTCAGGCCGCAGGCAGACGGCGGTGAGAGGATCTAGGCTTCTCCGAGCAGCAGACGGCTGTCCCCAGAGTACTTCATTCTGGCCAGTGGGCTTCGCCAATGAACGGCTCACCGGGGAGAGCTGGGTTTCACTGTGAGCAATTGTTTAAATCCGGGCTTAAAGAAGCCAAGTGCTTGGTTCTCAGTCATATGGCTCTTTGATGAGACTGCTACAGTGTGAAAGAGAGGAGAGGGGAAGGTACATTCATGATTTCAGCTCTCATATGTATCATTGTAAGTTTCCAAAGTTGTCAATTACTGATCAGGTTCCAAAGGGAGAATAATGCCAACCAGCCTTTGTACTGTGCATATTCCTGCAAAGTTCTCTAGAAGGATTGTCACATTTTTCTCATCGTGACCCGAAAACTATCCACATGGCTTATCTGGTTTTAAAAACACATTTAAAAGACACAGCCTGCTTAAGTGACCCATTCAAGGTCACCTAGCGAGTGAATACGAGGGCCGGGAAGAGAACCTGGATAGTCCAACTCTTACTCTTTGTAACAGACCAGACTGAGTTTCTTATTTTGTTTTTGCATTCTCAGGAACTACAAACTAGCCTACAGCAAACTTCTACCTTGGGAAAAAATATACTTGGTCAACTCATAAACTGGAGAATTCACAGCAGAAAAAGTAAAGTCTACGGAGAACAGGAAGAAAAGTTCCTGAATTTAATCCCCAGCCCCATCTCAGGCGAGAAGTGGCATTTGCTCTTCCATGCCTGGCTCAGCACGAAGCACCACAAGTACTAGATGTTTCTCTGGCTTGTCTTCAGGACAAAGAACTTGGAAATGAAACAGGCAAGGGTATCTTGTTCTTGGAGGAACCGAGGAGTGAATTCAGGCAGGACGATGTGTTGCAGGTAACTCTCAGTCTTCAGGAAACTCCGAACGCCTCCCAGACCTGGTTTAGCTATGTTTTTCCAAAGAGCTCTGTGACCAAAGGTCTTTGACACACAGTTCTACTGGGCAGTGAGAGTGACATCAAGTGGATGCAGGAATGAATGAAACAACCAAGTTAACTGGGTGCTGCGGTGGAGGAATTATTACTCTGTGAAGCGTGCTTCCGGTTTACAGTTACATTTAGGGTCTGGATGTTAGTTCTGCTCCCCGCCCTTGTTCTCCCACCTGCATATTTCTCCAGTGGCCTCCTTGCACAGGAATATGAGTTCTCTAAGCTTGGTCATTCTGGAGTCTTTGTGGGAATTGGAGAACAGGGTTTGTTTAGGGGATTAATATTACATGCAGTTGAATGTAACAGATATTATGGAGCATCTGCTGCATGCCAGATACTGCCTTTTGATTGAGAATTTAAAGATGGTCCTTACACTGTGGGAGTTCACTGTCTAATTTGGAGACAAAAACACAAAAAAAGGTGAGCACAGAGTAGAGGTACCTAATCCATCCTAACAGAAGAAGGTGGCACCTGAGTTGCATCTTGAGCGGATAAGCTAGCCACACAAAGCATTAGGAGGTGAGGGCCTGCGTAACACCCTGAACAAAGTATGAAACTGGATAATAGCATTACGGGTGCAGATAAAGACTTCAGGACTATGGACCGAGATTTAGAAGGGTTGCCGCATTGGTCCCAGTTTCCTCCTTTGCAAGATGAGAGGGTGAACCCCAACCTTGGCTTTCTCCGAGCACATTTCCCACCTAGAAGATGAATTTGGAGTGTGATTTACCTGAGAGGCTTACCCAGGTCAATATGCCTGCAACGCCATTTGTTTGTTGGTTTTAGAGAGCGATATAGCTTTATTTAAAGATACCAACATGACAATACACCAGAAATTTAAATCTTTGAATCCATCCAAATCCATGATGAAAGATTTTTAAAAATTGTCATAAAATAGACATAACATAAAATTTACCATTGTAACCATTTTTAAGTGTACAGTTAGAGGCGGTTAAGTAAATTCACATTGCTATGCAACCATCACCCTCTCCACCTCCAGAACTTTTTCATCACCCCACATTGAACCTCTGAACCCCGTTAAACAATAACTCTCCCATCCCCCCAGCCCCTGATACCTGCCCTTTGTTTTGAATCACTGGCCTGTTTCACCTTTTGTGTAAGAAGTCCCAGGCTGCTTTGCCGCAGTACGAGAGAGATGGAGCTATCCAAGAGGGTAGACAGCTCCTGACAGAGGGACTCCTGACAGATGGACAGCCATCAGCTTTTTGGTTCTTCCCGTATCACCCATTAACTGTGCATTTCGAAGCAGCACCGAGTTTCTCCTCCCAACCTAGAGCATAGAACCCACCAGGGAAGCTTGAGCTCCCCCTAGAGTTTAGTGTCTTCATTGCAGCAATCCGGGCAAAAATAACAGGCAAAAAGCTTGAACTGTTGGTGGATGTGGAAAGGGAAGGAAGGGACAAGATTTGAGAGCCACAAGGGAGTTTCTAAGTATAACCTGTCCGTGCTCCTGAAACAGCACGTCCTCCCTTCTTCTCTCCTCGCACGCTGGACTGCATTTCATAATCCTGCCAACACTTAAATCCCTTTTGTTTCCTAGACTGTCCAGAATAATTGATAATGCTGATGCTTTACTAAGCAACGCTGTTCTTCAAGTCAGTTCGGAACTAACGTTTCAGCAAGGGGCCACTGTGTTCCCAGGGATGGCAAAAATCGAGTGAAACATAAAGCATGGACCCTGAACACCTCTGGTCCCAAAGGCCTGCTTGGAACTTCTCACAGGATGGAAGCCTTCCTGTTTCTGCATTAATCCTTGTTTGCTGGCCAAGTTCCAACTCAGGTAATTACATTCTCCCTTAGCCAAGTCCCCCTGGCCGACTTAGTCCTTTAATATGTCTTCTTGTGATTTTTAGTTTTTGTGGCGTTTTACTCTTGACACAGCATTTTTCTGAAGAGATTTTGCCTTTCAGTGAGAGGGCAGAGATGGGTGGGCCCATGGGCACTGTGTATTATCTACAGAACTGTAGGACGAAGAGAAGGTGGTGGAGCAGAACCAAAGAGAATGAGAGACTCAGGGATCCTCTGATCTAGTCCCCTCCCTCAGGTAGGTGCGTAATTAAACTACTGTTGTTATTTATTGGCTTCTTAGTATAGAGCCTCCATAACCCTCTAGAATCAGACAGTCGGTTTTATCATTCTTTTGGCAAATGATTAACTTATCCTCAAATGAAACCCCTACTGCCTGGGTGTTGCTAATCCACCCTATGTTTCTTGTGTTTGATTGGAGAATGGCTTATTGTTCAGTTCCACAGGGTTATGATCTAGATTTTACTTTGGGATAAAGGGGTTGTAGACATTTTTGGTTATTCGGATTCAAAAAATCACTAAAACATGCCAGTGATTTCTCAGTAATTATATTTTAGGTATCACCTAGCCCTCAAGATGTGATCAATTATGTAACACACGTCAACTCATGAAGCATTTATCGAATACCTGTGCCACCTTCCACCGATGTGACCTTGAAGAAGTTAGTTAACAATGTCATGCTTCAGTTTTCTCATTTGTAAATTGAGGATGATAACAATAATTACTTCATAAGATTGTTGTGATGCTTAAATGAAAGTGCGTGGAAAGCTGTTATTACTATTACTATTATTATTAGGACTACTAGTATAATATTATTATATTATTATCATTACTACTATTATATACTACTATTATCATTATTATAAAATGTATTATGCAAACATGTTGTGAAATTAATGTAGAAGATAATGAAATACTCCAGAAATCTTTTAAATAAGATAAGGACACCAAGATGACTAAGCAATGGTCCCTGCTTATGGTCTAATGAAGGAGTCATCTATTCTTCTTCATTGCTGTAATTCTAACCCCTAGATCCATGCCTGGCATTTATAGTGGGTGGCCAATAAATATTTGTTGATGGAATGAACTTACAAAGGACTTAAACATGGACATACAGAAGGGAAATTACCAATGGGGGGAATTGAGGACAGCTTCATAGAGAATGCATTTGATCTGGATCTTGAAGAATGGATTTGATTTTGATAGACAGTGAAGGAAGTGAAAGGCATTCAAGTCATTTACCGGAGCAGCATTTCCCAAATATTTTTTGGATCATAGCACGTAAAGAAAAGATAATTTATACAGATACTGGCCAAAGGCTCTACACTAGAACATCATCCCCAAGAGAACAGAGACTTTGTCCATCTTGGTAAACTTTGTATCTCCAACACCTTGGATAGTACATGGCACATGTTAGTTGAATGGGAGCAGAGGGGAAAGCATGAGCAAACATTTATAGATGGTCTCTAAAGGTGTGATTTGGGCCATTGGAGCACAGAATTCATAAGAATATGTAGAGAGTCTAAAAACATAGGTTGGAGGTTGATCTAGGAGGATTTTGAGTGCTGTACCCAATTGACCTTTATTCAGTAGGACATGGGATCCATCAAAGACTTTGAAACTGGGAGCTCTTAATAAGGAAGACAATTTTGGGTGGGAGCTGTGTAAAGGATAGAGTGAAAAAACACTGAGAGAAGAAAATCAAGAAGGTGGCTATTGGTATTGTCTGGTACCAATGAGGGACTGAAGTAGGGCAGGGGGGATGTGAAGGAAGGAGGTGAGTTTGACACGAGTTCAGAAATATTCAGTAGAACATCACTGGATTGAATGGAAGAAGGCAAGACAAGAGTCACATCACCACTCATTGGCTGTTTTACCTTAGACTGTATACTTAACCTCTCTCTGCCTGTTTCCTCATATACAGAATGAGAGACTTGAACTATTCCTTCAGTCTTGTTAATTTCTAGTAGTTTAGATTTCTCTGATCTTATCAAACTCCTAATGAATTTGCAAGGTCTTCCTTCCTCACTCCCACCCTTCCCCCACCTGTTTGTGGTGGCATTTCAGCTTCTTACTTTGGACCCCTTAGTCCTTTGAAAAATTTCAGGTTAACATTTTATTAAAGTGTAGCATGTAAATCCTTAGGACACAGGGTGGAGTAGCCTTCTCTACTCCATCTGAAGAATATTCGACTGCTAATTTCCTCCCTCCATATATCTCTTATTCATTTGGTCTTCTGGGGAGACACCTGACATAGATCTTTCTCTTGTAAGAATTGTGTCTTATTCCTCTTTGTCAATCTAAGCTGGGCATATAATAACTGCTGAAAAATATGAGAGATAAATGAATGAATGAATGAGTGAATGAGTAAATGAGGTGATGATGGGGAGATATCCCTTAAATTACATCTTACTGGCCCCTGGGAGGTTATAGTCATAATGCCCCTGCATTATGACAGGGGCCTAGTAACATCATCTTTTGGTTTTCTCTTTCCTCGAGAGCTCTCAAGAATCTAAATGATTTTCTTAACCTTTGTTCTCCTGCAACTATTGCTGTTATTTGCTGCTTAGCCTTTCCCATCCACAAGTGGTTACCTGCCTAAGTTCATTTGAAGGCTGGGAAATCAATTGTGCCATCCTTTTCTCTTAGGACTAGAATACCTACAGTTATGTGCACAGAAATTCCATCAGTGGTATCAACACAGATTTTCTAGGATAGAGACCTAGAATGAGTTAACAAGCACCAACACATTTCCTAGGCTTAAAAGAATACTCTATTATTGTGTGGCAATTGGTAAAGAACTTATTAATTAAGGATATAAGATAGAGAGAAATCTCCCAGGAGGCAAAAAGCCATTACAAAGACATTGTGGAACCAATCTAGCAGTTAATGGAATACTCAGAGAGTCTCAAAAAAGAAAAGAAAAAAAAGAGGGGTTCACTTTTCAAAATAATAGATATCACCAAATTAGTAACATTGCAGATTGGGGGGAAACTTACAAAAAGACAGGTAAAATCTAAAAACCAAACAAAAAGCCTCGTAAGCATTTGTTTTAATCCAATCAGTCTTTCTGTTGTAACATCTCTGGATCCTAAACACATACCCGCACCACCACAAAGCATAAACGTAAATTGAGATGGAAATCGAAATCAAACTGGTGTTGCAAATGAGAATTAATAGTACATTTGCTTTTGTTCTGAGACGGGGACATCAGAGGCAAAATAAATAACTCATTTCAAATGCCTGTGAGTTGTTTGTTTAAGACATAACTATCGAATTAACAAGAAATGCCAGACACTCCTTCATTTCCCTTCTCAATTGTAAGCTTTCCTCCTACAGATTATCTCGTTGTAGGAGAACAGTGTTGTGTTTTAGAGAGGGATTTGGTGAGATGAGCCAGACACTGAGGATTACTCTGGAATTGGATCCTCTGGAGTGATAATAGAGATCTTCCATACCTGTTCTATTAAGATGTTTATCTTCCAAAAGCCTGATAGCCCCAGCCCCGTGAACTGGAGGCGCTCATCGGGACAGGCTGAAGCAATCATTCCAACTGCAGTATCACAAAGCACAGGATCACAGGACCCTAACAACGCAGTGTGTTGGACCCCACTGAACCTTTCATCGTTGAGGCAAAAGCAGACCTGAGAAATATCTTCATCAGAGGAGCAGCGTATATGTTAAGAGCATGGAAATGAGAAAAATCAGGGATATTAGCTTGTTTCCATTGAAATTCAAGTGTAACCTAGACAATCCTCTGTACACAGTACATTCATAAATTAAAACTTGTGAATTATTTATTCCACGTTTTGGGGGGGAGAGGAGGGAGATGCATTTAAATTAATGAACACAAGATGGCTAAGTATAAAGACCACTGGACGTAGAATGCAAAAATTTGGTTTTGAATATATACGAGCAACTCACTAGCTCTGTTATCATGACATATTGCTCATACTTTCTGAGCCTCCTCTTTCTTATCTGTAAAAGGGGGTAAAATCATACTTGCTCTGCCTGCCTCACAGAGTAGATGTAAAGATCATGTAAGATAAAGTGTACCAGAGCACAGCACAATCTATAAAGGCATTGAAGATGATGATGGTGATGATTTATTATCTTATGGCAGTTACCTTAGTCTGTCTTGAAAGAAAATGACTAAGCTTTGTGATAAATGAGGGTGGAAAAGACAGTTTTTGAGAAAGAAGTTTCATGAGAATGTAAATATTTATTATAATAGAAATGATTCCATAGTACTATTAATATTATGTTAAACAGAATATATTTATTTGCCCTTGATTTTTTAGACAAAACCCAAACCATAAAAATACAGGCTTATAGCACAAATAAGAATGTGTTACCAACAAATAGCTGTCCAGTTGATATCAAACCTTCACAGGCATCTGCCAACACTTCAGCTTATTCTTTCCTCTGCCTGCTTCATCCGTACTGGACCTCCATCACTGTTCCCCATCCTGAAGTTCAATGTCTTTTTCAACATTCTTGTTCTACATGTCTCATTTTTGAGAATCATTCTACTTGATACAAAATGTAGAGGCCAAATGAGAGTTGAATAATTTGGCTTTCTTGCTATAACCTATCTGCTAAATATTACACCAAACATCCCAAAATATGCATCTCTTTCATCTTTGTCCTCCTGTCTCCAAATATGGTTAGATTTTTCTTTTATTGTTCTCTCCAGTTTCATGAGCTTTTCCCATTGTTGGCCTCAGTCTTCCTGGGTCTATCTTTTTGCGGTTTTATATTTGAGTTCATTAGAGAGTTCTTTATCTACTCAGTTCCATTGGTTTCTGTAGACTTATCTCCCAACGTTATCTTTTGTAATTGGCGTTGCTTGTGATTAAGGTAGAATTTAATTTCTTAGTGTCTCTCAACTGCCTTGAGTGTCTTTTAGGATTTCTTTTAGTCTTTGTTCATAGGACTATTTGGTGCTTAAGAGCTTGGCTCCTGGAGAATCCCTATCTATGCTTAAGGCTCTCTTCTTTGATTTTACAAAATTTCTTGTAGCGCCCTGTACCTTCCCCACCACAATTCCCTGTTTTCACTACCTGTTTATGCCTTAGGACTTTTGAACTTTCTATTTCCTCTGCCTGGAACATTCCTCCATATCTGTTCTTTACATGTCAGGCTCCTTCTCATTTTTAGGTCTTAGTTTAAATGTCATATCCTCAGAGAGGACCTCTTTTGATATATACACACACACACACTCCCACACTTACTCTATCTCATCACCCTATTCATTTCGTTCATGGTGTTTAACATGATTGGTAACTGTCATGTTGACTGATCGCTTCTCTGTGAGTTCTCTCTCCCCTACCCCACCCCATCCACCAACTATGACTTGAACCTTGCCCATCTGATGTTTCCCAGTTCCTGGCACAGGGTCCATCATGCAGTAAATTTGTGTTGGATAAATGAATAGTCTATTCCTCCATTATTCTTTAAGCTCTAAGCAGGCAGGATCTCAATATATTAACTGAGTGAAAATGTTTTAAAGGTAAAATCAATTTTTAGAACACAAATAGAATTACAAGATTATTTATTCCATAATTTCCATTTGATAGGTAAAAGTGTTCAAGGAAGTGAAATAATTTGTAAGAGGTTGTATTTTTTAGTGAATGATAAGGCCAGAAGTAGAGTCTGTCTTGACTTCCAGAGAATTAAGCATTAACTAAAGATCCTTTTCCCACTGGCACTTGTCAACTTCCTCATAATTGCACAACTTGAACTCTCCACTGTAGCCAACCAAACGAACAACACATGGCTTGTTTCTTAATGACAGCAATAGCAATTCTGGCTGTCTCTACTGTACTAGGCACAGTCTCCTCCCATCCACAGCTACACACAGAAGAACTGCTCAAAAAATCTTATCTTTTCAAAGTTTTACTTGAGTAATCCCAATCAACTCTGGTCTTATTGGCTGCTCTGTAAATCATTTAGTTCTTTTTATCCCTGACTTTCTGCCTAGATGGTAGAACTGGGACTCTTATTTCATTTTCATTCCCTTACTGTGATAGGTTGAAAAAAATGGGCACAGTATTTTGCAGGTCCTCTCATAAAGAGATGGAGTCCACTTCTCCATCAGATTCTATTTCTTGAATCTGGGCTTAGCCATATGACTTGCCTTGGCTGATGGAACGTTAACAATGGAACATGTTTCAAAGAGAGGCTCAAAAATTGCTTGTGATATTGAGGTTTGCCTTCTCTTGCTGCAACTGGAATCCTGAGGCCATCACAGGAAAAATCACAAGCCAGCCTTCTGGAAAGGCCACATAAAGGGAAACCTAGGCACCTTGGCTGGAGGCCTTCCAACTGTTAGACATGTGAGTAGGGTCATCCTAGACCACCCAGCCTTCAATCCATCTGCCAGCTGAGTGTAGACATATCCCCCAGGTGGGAACATCAAAAGAATTGCCCAAATGAACCCAGTGCAAATTGCCACCCCCTGGCATTGTGAGCTAATGAATGATTGTTGTTTTGGGTCACTAAGTTCTGGGATGGTTTGTTACACAGCAAAACTAACTAATACACTCACTAAGCTTCCTACATTGCTTTCTAGTCATCTTTATTTGCTACTTGTCAGGTGCACTTCACTAGTGGATGATCCATTTATCCACATTTCACAGAGAGGAAAAATCAGCGTCAAGAGGCTTTTCTAGTATTGATGCCCTGACATGCTTAATTCTTTAGATCCTGTGGTTTAGTGATAAATCCTCCTTAGACACTTTTCAAGGGAGCAGCCACTAAAAATGTTTAGAAGGGAATTAGGAAGTTAAAGATGTACAGACAGTTCCTGAAAGCTGGACTCAAAACTATAAGCATGAGCATAAATTTGTTGTTAGTGCCATTGAGTTGATTCTAATTCCTAGTGACCCTGTGTACAGCAGTGTGGAACCCTGCATGGTCTTTTCACACCATCCTCTCCCCTTCTGGCGCTATATCAGACAATGCTCTGCTGCTATTCATAGGGTTTTCATGGCCAATCTTTTCAGAAGTGGGTGACCAGGTCCTTCTTCCTAGTCTGTCTGAGTCCGGAAGCCCCACTGAAACCTATCCACCCTGGGTGACCCTGCTGGTATTTGAAATACTGGTGGCCTAGCTTTCAGCATCACGGCAACATGCAGCAGCCGCAGTATGACAACCGACAGATGGTAGTGTGGTTCCCTGACTGGGAAATGAACTGGACCACGGTGGTGAGAGCATTGAATCTTAACCACTAGACCACCAGGGCTGGCTATAAGCTTAAATAGGGTTTACAAAATTAATAAAGCCAGAGTCCAATTTTGTTGGTTCACCCTTAGTTTCTAACCAGCACCTATCTAACACTGCACAAAGCAACAAGGCTGTTCCAAGCCTGCAGTCACTAGATCCCATACAATAATAATCACAATAATTATCAATAATAATTATTAACCATCTTTTAAGTGTCAGGTACTTTTCACATCCATTATTTCTGTTGCCGCAGTAACCCTATTAGTTGGTATAATTTCCCTTTTACAGAATAGGAAACTAAGGCCTGGAGAAGTTAAGAAACTAGCCCCAGACCACACAGCTAGGAAGGCAGAGAACTGAAATTCAAGCCAGAGTTAGCCTATACACTTTCTCACCTACCACTTTTCTCTTTTGGATTAACTGCAGTCCAATTCCAGTTTCCTTTCACATATTAAGGATGCAGGTCATGAGCGCCACATCCAAGGATTCCTGCAGGGACTCTTCCTCAGCAAGAAAACAGAGTCTCTGTCATGTATCAAAATGTAAGCTATCTCACTTTCAAACAGCTTAAGTCTGTTATCCTTGGTCTACCCTGAGAAAAGCCTCCTATTTTTCTACAGCACTTACTTTTCAACCCAAGTTTTGAGGAGGCAAAAGGGATTACCTTAAGTCATGAACTAGATGCATTTTTCTAACTCAGAGCCAAATCAAGTATAATAGTACTTTCCCAAACTTCTGAATTAAATTCCTAACATACTCTCCAAGGAGACCTCAATATTTAAAAAATAAGAGGTCAGCCTTGAAGCAGCGAACAGCCCTTATAAATATTTTTATGTTCTCAATAATAGAACAATGCACAGCACACTTATCTCCATTAATGACATTTTACCCATCTTAATGTAGTAAAAATGGACACTGTGGTTTTTTCTTTTTCTTTTCTGCTGGGGAAGATTATCTCTGAGCTAACATCTGTGCCAATCTTCCTCTGTTTTGTAGGTGGGTCACCACCACAGCATGGCTGATGAGTGGTGTAGGTCTGCACCCAGGATCCGAACCCATGAACCTGGGCCCCCGAAGCAGAGTGCGCTGAACTCAATGACCAGGCCATGGGGCTGGCCCCAAGGATACTATGCTTTTAATTTAATTTACTCGATTGTCTCTTACCTGCTAGTTACATTTTAGTATCTCCTTTCCCCCTCAGTTACAACTTATAAAATCATTTCACTTTGTTGCCTCTAAGAGATATTTGTTTTCTCTCTGCTCCATATCCAGATGCCCTTATAATTTTGATTTCAGAGTCTCACACCCTGGACGCTGCCTCTCAGGTCATCATATTGACACTTATGCGTAGATGTGTTTGCATCCCCCCCTTGACAGCTGGCACCTGAGGTTAGTCCTCATGGTGTCCCCATGCCTAGGACAGTTCCTGACACGTATGGGAGCTTCATAAGTGTCACATTGAATTATTTCTTTTTGTATCCCCACTCTACACACTTTGAACATAACACAGAAGGCACTCCCCAAATATTGGTGAATTACTCAGTTAATGGAGAAACAATGGGAATGATCAGACTAAGGGAAGTTAATCATGATCGTAGGCAGATCTTAGGGGCAGAAGATAAATGACAATTTCCTCCATTTTCATTTATCTTTAGAGAGGCAGGGTTCCTTTCCTTCATCAACTCCTTTCCCCCACTACTCCAAACTAGTATCTAACCCTATTAAAATGAGCCAGTTTCTTCTCCCTACGAGGACAGTTTCATAAATATAGTTCTGTTTACTTACATATCAGCCATGTTAAGAATTCCAGCAACCTGACTATCACAAACTTTGTCAGAATTAAGTGACCAAAGACACTTAAAAAGCACAGCTTAACATCCTTTCAGTCCCTTAAAAACAGCAAAGTTCTAAAGAAACCAAATTGCAGAGTCCAATTCAGGATGTAAATTAGCACAAAGAAAAGGAAATAATGACAGAATTCTTCCTTGGCAGGTTATACCTACTAAGCTAAAATTCAATCATCTGGAAAATATTATAGCATTTAAAAAAAACTGATTTCCTTCGAATTAGGACCAGTTCTGATTTGGCTCCTCTTGCATCTGCTTCAAGCAAACTCTTGTTGGAAATAAAGCTATCTAAATATCTGTGCCGGGTGATCAGGCAGCACCAGAATGGCACAAAAGAGATGAGAAAAGAGCAAGAGAAAGGGAATATGTCACATCGTGACTACAGGGAAACAGTGCAAAACATCTAATCACAGCAGTGCCGGGGAACTTGAACCTGTCCAAAAAGATCCTGAACGCTCCATGTTTAATTGCCGTTGATGGCTGCTGGCCAGTCATGCATGACAATGCGTGCGTGTCTCACTGCTCGCTGCCTGTGCTCATTCCTGTCAGCTTTCACTCCAGTGAAACACAGTCCTTTGACCATGTGAGGGGGATCTGGGCCAGAGATGGGGGTGGGGTGGGCTGGAGAAACCCCTCATGGACACAGTGGCTTGTACTCCAATAACCCATGGCTAGACAGAGGTCTTTTAGAAATAGACACATTATAACCAGCTTCAATCCCTTACTTCTTTTCCCCAAGTATGCAGCGTGTCTGTTTTCCTCTCAAGGAAAACAAAACTAGGACACACCATGCAAATGGGTAGGACATCTGTGACCTGGGGTATGTCAATTGGCAGCATGCAAATCTCCTGTTTGTCGATTCTATTTGCACACACGCTTGAGGGTGGACAGAGAAGTTTGAATTGCACTTGAATAGCAAAAGACGACTCAATACTTTAAAACCTCTTCTTTCTGTCTGCGCAAGAGGCAAAACCATGTTTCTATTGATTCCAATGGCAAGGAAAACTCCCTGAGCTCTTGGGGAAAAGATAGTTTATTAAGTCTAGTGTGGCATTGATCATTTGGAAGGAATGCATCAATTCTCTTGCAGCCTAATTATTCATACTTACTGTGGGATGAGTCTAGAACTTCTGTGGAGTTGCAGACCCCTGGATAGGCTGCCTTGAGGCATGAATCAGTGAGAAAGCTCAAAGCACAAAAGTTTCAGGCAGAACGAAATGGTGAGGCTTAATTTAGGAACCACTCTCCGCAGAAGGCCCATCACTTGTCTATACCCTGTGAAGTGTTGGGAAGAGCTTAAATGCTCTCTGGCTTTAATTGCTTTATCTCTAAGAATAGACATTTCTACTTCCTCAGGATAGTTTGAGGATTAAATGAGCTAATGTCTACTTATGAGCTTCCTCTGCAGATAAATAGACAAACTACAGAAATGTAAGCACGAGGATGTATGGCCTATTTATTTTTGTAAACTTAGTGATGGAGCATAATGATAAATGGTACAAGTTATGAAGTTAGTCAGGACTAAATCTGAATACTGACTTTGTTACTAACTAGCTGTTTAGTCTTGTGTTACTTTTCTCACCTTAAAAATGGAGATAATTATTCTTACCTGAGAAACTGTGGAGATGATGTGCTTAAGAGGTCTGACATAGTAAATGTTCAATAAATGGTAGGTAGCTCCTAGCTCCCAGCTCCTGGCATGTATATGCAGAATAAAAATCCAGAAATACGTCTATGATATTGAAAATTAAATCATCCATGGCAGGAATACAGTTGTTGATTGGCAATTTAACATAAACTGTGTATCTTACTATTTTCTCAGCAAGAACCAAAACACAAAGGATGGGAGCAAATAAATTTCACTTCATTATCGTCCTCTTTTCTCCACAATAAAACTAGTTTCATTTTTTCTGATTATATAAACAACACCTGCTCACTATGAAAATTTAAAACAAAAAAGCCAACCAATCAATAAAGGTAAAGAGAAGAAAGTAAAAATCACCTGATATTTCTACCGTCCTGTGATAATCACCATTAATATTTAGTAACCAGCAGAGTGGCCAAGTAAGATGTTCTTTGCTAGTATCCTTCCCTCAGCAACATTTGACATCCATCTAAGGACAAAAGTGCCTTCGTGGGAGCTGTGGGATCCAATACCATACCCAAGCTACTCAGGTAAGAGGCATACAGACCTCAGTCCCAGCTGTAGATCCTGAAGTGACCCGTGAACCAGCTCCTAGCCCTCTCAGCCGTGGTCTGGGAGTCCCTGGAGAACACTGTCTTAGACAATCACTCACAGACGAGAGAGCTGATGTGCAAGTCCCGGTTTCCAGAGGAGAAGAAACAGCACACCATTAGAGCAAAAAAATATGAGTTTAGATGCATTGGAGAAGGTAATTAGAACAGTTTGACTTTACCCATGTGACCCCCCCCCCGCCCCCCCAGGGCAGCACAGCTCTGTGCCAAGAGAGACCTTTCTGGCCCGTGATTTCTTCTGCGGGGTAAGGTGAGAGTGTGTGGGTGAGCATCTGGCTTCCCCAGCTTCCCCAGGATGCTGCCAAAGAGGCCCGTTTCTCTCTCATCCCATCCAGAGTACTGAGTCATGAGCTGCACTACTGGGAGGCAGGGAGCTGCTGGAAGAACAGCAGCTGGGGTTCTCAGAGGGCATTACAGGGGCATGAATCCTACTTATCAGGTCATGGACTCCAACAAGAACCTTCCCACAAGCCACTAGGGATGTCTTGCCCGTGGGTTCCCCCAACTGGTCCATGAGCACCCCAGTGTTCCACATGCGTCTCACACACACATACCCATGTTGTGGCCAGCTCACTGTGTGTGCTCCCAGTGATAAAAACTCTCATGATAAAACTCTCAATAAACTGGGTACAGAAGAAATGTACCTTGACATAATAAATGCCAAGACCACATCTAAGGTCATACTCAACAGTGAAAGATTGAAAACTTTTCCTCTAAGATCAGGAACAAGACAAGTGTGCCCAGTCTCACCATCCGTATTCAACATAGTGCTGGACGTCCTAGCCAGGGCAATTAGACAAGAAAAAGAAATAAAAGGCATCCAAATTGGAAAGGAAGTAATAAAACTGTCCCTATTTGCAGATGATATGATCTTACATATAGAAGATCCTAAATACTCCACCAAAAAACTGTTAGAACTAATTAACCAATTCAGTAAAGTTACAGGATACAAAATCAACATTCAAAAATTGGTTGAGTTTCTACATACTAACAGCAAAATATCTGAAAAAAAAAAAAAAAGAAAACAATCCCATTTATAATAGTATTAAAAACAATAAGATACTTAGGAATAAATTTAACCAAGGAGATGAAAGATCTGTACACTGAAAACTATAAGACATTGATGAAAGAAATTGAAGAAGACAAATAAATGGAAAGATATCCCACATTCATGGATCAGAAGAATTAAATTTGCAAAATATCCATACTACCCAAAGCCATCTATAGATTTAATGCAATCTCTATCAAAATTCCAATGACAGTTTTCACATCAATAGAAAAAAAATCTAAATTCGTATGGAACTAGAAAAGATCCCAGATAGCCAAAGCAATCCTGAGAAAGAAGAACAAACCTGGAGACATGACACTTCCTGATTTCAAATTATACTACAAAGCTATAGTAATCAAAACAGTATGATACTGGCATAAAAATAGACACAGAGACCAATGGAATAAAAAAGAAAGTCTAGAAATAAACCATTGCATATGTAGCCAACTAATATTTGACAAAAGAGCCAAGAATATTCAATGAAGAAAGGATAGTCTCTTCAATCAATGGTGTTGGGAAAACTGTACAAACACATGAAGAAGAATGGAATAGGACCCCTATCTTAAACCACACACAAGAATTAACTCAAAGTGAATTAAAGACTTAAACATAAGACCTGAAACCATAAAACTCCTGGAAGAAAACATTGGGAAAAGGCTCCTTGATATTGGTCTCAGCAACAGTCTTTTAGATTAACACCAAAAACACAAGCAACAAAAGCAAAAATTAATGGGACTACACCAAACTAAAAGCTACTGTACAGAAAAGGAAACAATTAGCAAAAAGAAAAGGCAACCTATGGAATGGGAGAAAATATTTGCAAACCACATATCTGATATGGGGTTAATATTCAAAATATATAATGAACCCATATAACTGAATAGCAAAAAAAACAAACAATCTGATTTTAAAAAGGGCAGAGGACCTGAATAGACATTTTTCCGAAGAAGACATGTAGATGGCCAACAGGTACATGAAAAGATGCTCTGCATCACTAATCATCAAGGGAATGCAAATCAAAACCACAATGAGATATCACCTCACACCTGTCTAAATGGCTATTATCAAAAAGACAAGAGATCACAGGTGTTGGTGAGGATGTGGAGAAAAGGGAACCTTGTGCACTGTTGGTGGGAATGTAAACTGGTGTGACGACTATGGAAAACAGTATGGAGATTCCTCAAAAAATTAAAAATATAACTGATATGGTCTAGGATTCCCACTTCTGGATATATATCCAAAGGAGGTGAAATCAGGATCTCTAAGAGATATCTGCACTTCAATGTTCATTGCAGCATTATTCACAATAACCAAGATAACCAAAACCAACCTGTGTTTGTCTATGAATAAATGAAAAAAGAACATGTGATATATGTATACATATGTGATGGAATATCATTCAGCCATGAGAAAGAAAGAAACCCTGCCATTTGGGACAACATGAATGGAAGTTGAGGGCATTAGGATAAGTGAAGTAAGTCAGACAGAGAAAGACTGTATGATCTGTATGATCTCACATATATGGGGAATCTAAAAAAAGCAGAACTCACAGAAACAGAGAGTAAAGAGTTGCCAGGGTCTGGGGGTCAGGGGGAGGGAATGAGAGATGTTGATCAAAGGGTACGAACTTCCGGTTATAAGATGAATAAGTTCTGGGGATCTAATGTACAATATGGTGACTGTAGTTAACCATACTGTATTATATACTTGAAAATTGCTAAGAGAGTAGACCTTAAATGTTCTCTCCACAAAAAAGAAACGGTAATATATGTGGTAATGAAGGTGTTAACTAACCCTATTGTGGTAATCATTTTGCAATATACACGTGTATTAAATCATCACATTGATGATTTACACAGTGTTAAATGTCAATTTAACTTACACAATGTTACATGTCAATTACATCTCAATAAATCAGGAAAGTAAAATAAAATTTTAAAAATATTTAGTAACCTTTCATGCATATGATTTTGTGTGTATATATATATATATATACACACACACACACACACACACACACACACATCTATTACAGATGAGGTCATATTGTAATTATAAATGGCATTTTTATTTTTAATTGGGACACTTTTTTACTCAATCTTTTTTTTTTGGTCTTTTAATTTTTGTTTCAAAAAAAGCATAACAGGTAATGTATGTGTGCTAGGTATTGACTTGTTTCTCACCAGACCTGTTTCCTTTTCTCCCTGGGCACCCAGTTAGACTGCACTGGCCAGCTTCCCATGCAGTTAGGGGTGGCCATGTGACCAATTTCCAGCCACTGAAATGTGAGAAGTGACGTGTATGATTTCTCGGTCTAACCCAGGAAATCTTCCCATGATTGATCTTCCTTGCTCTTTCCCCTTGGATTTGATGCAGATGATACAGTGTCTTGAAAGTCTTGTGTTGAAGATAATAGAATAAAAATATGAAAGGGAAAGGATTTCCTGAATTACTGTCTATAAGAAATCCACCCGCCCATCAGGAATATCCCCTGCCCCCTTTTGAACTTTACATGAGTTACAATTAAATCTCTCTTGTATGAAGCCTCTGAAATCTCAGGGCATATCTCTGTAACAGCTTGCATTTCCTTAACTAATACAGTATGAGTGAGCATTTTCTCACAACTCCACCAGCAATAAGTTTTATTATTCTTTCATTTTTTCCAGTCAGAAAGGAAGTGATATTTCTTTGTTACTTTCTTTTATATTTCCCTAAGTAACATTTTCAAATGTTCATTCGCAATTCAGATTTGAATGTCTATAATTTTCTATGCATACCCTTTGCCCATTCTTCTATGGTATTGTTTGAATTTTTTATTCTCAATTTATCAACACTCTTTGTTGACTCTAGATTTACCTGTCAAAAGTATTGAAGATATTTCTTCATAATTTATCACTTGTCTCACAATAAAATTGAGCATTAAAGTTCAGTGTTTAAATGGGTAGAAACTAAAGTCGATTCCTTAGATTTGAATCTCAGCTAAATATATACAAGCTATATGATCTTGACATAATATTTGTCTGTGCCTGATTTCCCTCCTCAGTAAAATGGGGGTAATATCTAGCATGGGGTAAATAACTGAATATATGTAAAAACACTTGAACAGTGCTTGGTATATGTAAAGTACTCAATAAAATGTTAGATAATATTAGTATTACTCCCTTTATGATATATTTTGCCATACCAAATTTAAAAACTTTTATATAATCAAATGTATCTAGTTTTTCAGTTTCTGTTCTGTCCACATACCCTGGGTTATTTATATAGCTTCCTACATTTGCTTGAAAATTTATTGTTTGATTTGTAAAAAGAAAAAAACATTATGACGAAATAACTTTGAATTTTTTTATAGGATGCGAAGAAAGGATCTGAGTTTTTGACTTTCAAGTGGATGGTCCGTGTGTCAGTACTTTTTGTGAAGTAGCTATCTTTCCTTACTGAGTTGAAATACCACCTTTCTCATATATTAAATTTCATTATTTCCCAGGATCTATTTCTGAACTTTCTATTTTTTCCACTGGTCTATTTGTCTATTCCTCTGCCAAACCATATTGTTTTGATTACAAAGGATTTATAACATAGTTGAACTTCTAGTAAGGCGAATTCCCCACTGCCATTCTTCTCTCATATTTTTTTGGCTGTTCTGGCCTGATTATTTTGCCTTTGGGGTATTATTGGTTTAAAAAACAATCAAAGAAAATTTCTGCTGGGATTCTAATTAGATCTGCATTAATTTTATATATATATATTTTTTAAGTTGATATTTTACTATCTTATGTCTTCGTATCTGTCTTAGTCTGTTTGGGTTGCTGTAGCAAAATACCATAAACTAAGTGGCTTGCAAACAACAGAAATTTATTTCTCACAGTTCTGGAGGTTGGGATGCCCCAAATCAAGGTGCTGGCAGATTCAGTGCCTGGTGAGGCCCTCTTCCTGTTTCATAGATGACCATCTTTTCGCAGTGTCCTCAGATGGTGGAAGAGACAAGGGAGCTTTTTGGGGTCTCTTAAATAGGAGCACTGGTCCCACTCATGAGGGCTCTATCCTCATGACCCAATCACCTCCCAAAGGCCCCATCTCAAAATACCATCACACTAGGGATTAGGTTCCAACATGTGCATTGTGGGGGCAGGCACAAATATTCAGTCTATGGCACTATCCAAGATAATAATCTATCTTTCTGTTCCTTTAGATCTGTTTTATGTTCTTCAAATGAATTTGTTTTTCTGGTAGAAATTCTGTACCTTTCTTATTGATTTTTAAGTGTTTGATAGTCTTTGGTCAATTAAGAAATGAAACATTTTTTTTCATTTTATTTCTACCTATTTATTGCTGGAATAAAGAAACATTATTGATTTTAAAGATATTTTTCTTGCATCAGGCCATCTTACCTAGAATTTCCTTATTAATTCTGGCAGGGTTTTTGGTTTTTTTTTTTTACTTGAATCTCTTAAGTTTTCTAGATATAAAGAGCCATATCAGGGGCCAGCCTGTGGAGTAGCAGTTAAGTTCACATGCTCTGCTTTGAAGGCCTGGGGTTCGCCGGTTCGGACCCTGGGCACGGACCGACACACAGCTCATCAAGCCATGCTGAGGTGGCGTCCCACATAGAGCAACTAGAAGGATGCACAACTTTATCATACAACTATCTACTGGGGCTTTGAGGAGAAAGAACGCGAAAAAAAGGAGGAAGATCGGCAACAGACGTTAGCTCAGGGCCAATCTTCCTCAAAACAAACAAAAAAAGAGCCATATTGGCAAAAGAGAAAGAATGTAATTTCCTCTTTTCAAAAATTTATACTGATTATTTCATTTCTTATCTTTCTGTATATGCTGAAACCTAAAAATGGTAATGGGGATGGCAAGCACCCTATCTTGTTCCTGATTTTAATGAAAATAGGTTTACATCTAAGTAACAAAGATTTTCTCCTGCATTATCTTCTATTAACTTTATAGTCTTATCTTCCACATTTAGTTCTTCTGTTCATCTTGAGTCTCCCATTGTATTTGATGTGAAATAGAAATATATTTTAGTTTGCTCTGTCGAGTGAGTCAAAACCATCTCTAAATTGTCTGTTCTTTCATCATGAATTTGTGATACCCTTTTCTCAAAAATTAAGCTCATATTGATTTGGTTCTAAGAATTCTAATCTGTCCATTGGGCTATTTGTCCACTCTTGAGTTGTACCATAATGGACTACCATGGTTTTTTACCATCTCTTCATATCCTGTAAACTGTCTCTCCTTTTCACTCTTTTTTCCCAAAGATTACTTAACTGTTAATGGACCTTTATTTTTCCTTCTATAATTTTTAAAATAAATTATTGATTAGAATTTAGAATGCATCTTTGAGTTCCTCAAAAATATAGCATTTTTGGTACTTGAATTTTAATTGAGATTGTGATAAATAGTGGGATCATTAGTATTTTTGTAATTTTAAGTTGTCTCGTCCAAGAACATAAGTTGTCTTTTTATTTGCATCTTTAAAAAAATATCCACTGTTCCTTTTTAATGGTAGCTTTTCAATAATATTTTCAATATTTTCCATGCTACTTCAAGATTTTTACTTCTTCTTGAATAATTTTGATAATTTTTTGTTCAGAAACCATTTATTTTTGTTTTCTTTTTTCTCAATGGATTTAAGTCTAGTGTTATGTTTTACTTTCAATCTCTCCTGTTTCTGTGGTTATGACTTCTTTCTTATGCTAATTTTGATTATTTTTGCTCTTTCTCTTTTTTATTAATCAGGCTCCAAGGTATCTATCTATTTTATCAGTTCTCTTTCTTTTTATTTTCCCAAAGAAGCAAGATTTCCATTTTTGAAATTCTAGTAATTATTTTCTATTTCATTTATTACAGATTTTAGCTTTATTATTTTCCTTTTTGTTTGTTATTGTTGCTTTATTTTGAGGAATTTTTAAAATCTCTTAAAATGAGTAGTGAGTGAATTAATTTCTAGTCTTTTGATTTTAATAATAAATACTGTTAAAGCCATAAGCTATCCTAGACATACATTGTGTTAGGTGAAATACGCCTTTTCATTCCTTTCTAAATATTCTTCTTTCAGCCAGGAGAGTGTTTCTTAATTTCCAAATAGTTAAGGGAGGATTTTTGATCATCTTTTTATTATTTATTTGTAGTTGTATTGAGTTATAATTAGACGATATGGCCTTTAAAGTCATGGGTTTAAAGATTTTCTTTGTGCTCAAATAAATGACCAGTTTTTGTTAATATTTCATGGACATAAAAAGGCAATGTATGGTCTCTATTCATAGTATATAAAGTTTATTGATTGTAATTTTCAATTCCTTAATGTATTTCAACTCCTTAGTTATTTTTTGCCTACTACAGTTATCCAATTCTAAAAGATATGTATTTAAATCACCTACAATGATTAGTTTTTGCCTAGTATTTTTTGCATTTCTTTAGATATTTTGCTTTATATATTTAGCTACTTTATTGCTTGATACCCACATGTTTATTCCTCTTATATCTTCTTTGTCAATTGCCTTTTATTGTTACATATTGTCCCGCTTTACTCTACTTAGTTCTTTGAATCTTACTTTTCTCCTTGTCTGATTTCCATATAACTTCTGCTTTCTCTTCCTCCTCCTCCTCCTCCTTCTTTTCCATATACTAGGTATTTCACTGTCTATCCTATTATTTTCAGTATTTTTAAAATAACTTTTTAAAAATGTGTTTCTTGTGAATGATAAAACTGAGTTTTGCTTTTTAGCCCAACATGATGTTCTTTCATTAGAAGAATTTAGCCCATGCATCTTTAGTGTAACAACTGGTATCTTTGATATTATTCTTACCATCTTATTTCTCTGTGACATTTATTTACTTTGTTATTTCCTTTATCTTTCTTTTTCCTGGTTTGATCAAATCACTATTCATTCTTCTTTCCATCATTTTTAATTTACAAGTTCTATTATTTTCATTTTTTATAATTCTACCAGTGATTTCCTTTCCATTCCTCAAACACATATTTCTGTGCTCCTTTATGAAAATAAGATGCCTATTATTGTACCCTATATTTTTTTCTTCCACTGCTTCTGCCCATCCCAAAAAGGTGAGACTTTCAGAAGGTTTTCACTTACCCCATCCACAGCCACATACCACTTCACATAAATACAATACTTGGGATGCTTTTATTCTCTACTGCTCCTATACCCACCAACTCCTGTTTTACTTCAGTAGTTCAGTTCTTCTTGTTTGGGACAATTATTGGATTTTCCTGTACAGAATGTCATTTCTATTTTTGAATCATTATTTAGTATTTATATCACACATTAATATGTGTGATATAATATGTGTCACTCTATCATTAATCATTTAGATTTAACTGTATGCATTGCAGTATTTATTGTTTGTCACTTGCTTTCTCTTTTCTTTATCTTCTATATCTTAAAATCTCTATTCTGATTCATTTGCTATTTGATGAAAGCCTTTTTGTGAGTACTCTATTCAGACAGAGTGCATGGAGGAAAAATTTCTTGAGCCCTTGCATATCTACAAATTTCTTTCTTTCATTCTGATAGATAAATATTATCTTGGCTGGGAGTAGTTTTCTTGGGTCACAGTCTTTACATCCAATAGTCCATAACTGTTATTCTGAAAATCTCCTAGTTTTCAATGCTGCAGCTGAGAGGTCTGATGCTTGTCTGGTTCTTCTTTTTCTTTTTTAAAGTAATCTGTTTTGTTCAGTCTAGAATATTTAGAAGCTTTCTTGGAGTTCAGAATTTTTACCATACACTAAATATGTGCTTTATCATCAAGCCTGCCTAGAACTTCATGAACACTTTCAAAGTGCATACTGAAATCTTTTTCTTTCTATTATGTGCTGAATTTTTGCTTTTCCTCCAGGTAAACCCTTTTTCCTCTTCTGAAACTCTGTTATTTATACGTTAGGGCTCTTGAAACTACTGAAGTTTTAAAATTTGTTAAGTATTTTTTTCCAGAAAGCATTTTATGCTATAATTAGTCCTTTTGTATGTTTTTATTTACGTATCTTTCTTTTGTGACTATTCAAGTTGCCATCTGTCTCCCCAGAAAGTTCTAGTTTATGTTCTGGGTACTCTGCTTATTTTTCCTCTCTCTGGTTACTGACCCCCTCAAATGTATGTCCTTTGCCTTGTCATGGTTGAATTCATCCTTGAGCCTCAGCTCTTGCTGCTGGGGTAACTTAAACATCAGCAATTCCATATAGGTTGGAGTTAACAGCGGTCACTGCACTGAGTCAATGATATATCAGCTGTCAAGTGGCCAATTCCTTGTTGAGAAATGGTTCTCTATTTATCCAGCTTCAAAAGCTGGTGCTCTCCTATCTTCTGAGGTTGGTAGAACTCAACCTACTTGTTCAGAAACCGTCTCTTACAAGAACACTCATACAGCCCAGCATTGCCTCTCTCTCTGGTCCATGGATTTCTATAGATCAAGTATTATCCAGGGGAAAAGACTTGCACCAGCTCTCATCACCCTCCAGGCCCTACCTGTCTGTGAACACCTGCAGCTACCAGTTCAAGAGTGATTTGGCTTGAAGATGGATGGGAGGGTGGGCATATTGAGGATACTCTCTATTCCCAGAATTACCCACATCAGATCTTTCTTAAATCAAATGGGATCTTCTTGCTGTTGTTCACCCTGTAGCTATTAGTAATAAAAATCATTATAGGTAATGTTTTATATGGTGTTTTAAAAGTTAGAAGCCCTGATCTGAGCCTGTATCTACTTAGGAACCTACCTTCCTCTACCTCTTTACCACTGCCTCTGTGTATCTTTTACTAGCTATCATTTTCAACTCATATTGGCTTATTTTGAGTATATATTAACTCTATAAATTATTAACTGCTATTAATATTTCTTATTTGTTCTTTCACAGGCTTGGTCTCTGTAAGTCTCTGAGGACATTTCTTTTCCATATTTACTAATCTAGCTTCTTCATTCATTGTAAAAATACAGACTTGGATGATTGCTTGTCATTTATTGAGGCATTACGAATTTACCTGGTTTGACCGCCATCCTCCCTTCACCATCTCCATTGCTCCTTTGTAGGGAAGGACATGTAGTTATTTTTTAAAATGTGATGACACCTTTGTTAGGAGTCTGATGAACTGTGGATGAAGAGTTACCCTCCTTTGGCTTTTGTTGGTACAGAGCCACTTACTTGAACTATTTCTGAGAGTTGATTTAAAGCACTGCCCTCCAGTCTAGAGGGAGGAAACTCAGTCTGTGTGTTCATTTGGTTTGGGGACAGAAATCTGACAGCTCTGTCAAAGGTGTGAATATTTTGCTAGCAAGTAACAAATCCTGACAAGCTGGACTTCATCATCCTCTGCAGCCTTGGGTGAGAGTGAGGCCTGTGGTGAGAATGGAGATGAGTCAGAATTGGACATGGAACTTTCTAGAAGGCAGGGGAGTCTGGGCATAATGACAGTGTGTTATAAATACACACGCACAGCTCTCTGAGGCTGTGTATAATTCAGAAAGTTAGATTTTTGGTTCTCTTCATGTAGAAATTATCAAAGAAATTCCAATGTCAGATGCTTTCAACATAACCAGACTGATGCACTTAATCTTACATGAAATCAACAAGCATGCATTTTCTAAGGAGATACGCTGTGTGCAATCCAAGCCAAAACACTGGAAAATACCAAGAAATGTAATTGTAAAAAAATATCTGTGTGTTCTCAGAGGCTAACACTGTTAGGCAGCATTTCAAGAGAGGAGTTGGTTAAACCACAAATGATGGGATTAGAGTAAAAATATTACAGGAGATCAGAGACAGGAGAGATTAGCAAATTCTGGAGTTATCCAGAAAAATTCCATGAGGAGAGTGTAGCTTGAGTTGAATCTTAAAAGATGGGTGGGATTTGGATTTATGGAAAGGAGGAAGAACATTTACAGAATCACAGAAGTGGAAATAAACATGGTGGGATAGTGGATGGAGAGGAAACTTTCTGGTTCTGAGCTGACAGAAAAGTGTATTAAAGAGTATCATGATTTCTTCCTGCTAGAATCAAAGAATCTTAGGGATAAAAATTTAAAATTCCTAGGGCTGGCCTGGTGGTAGAGTGGTTATGTTCACACGCTCCACTTTGGCAGCCCAGGGTTCACAGGTTCAGATCCCAGGCACAGACCTACACACCACTCATCAAGCCATGCTGTGACAGCCATCCTACATACAAAATAGAGGAGGATTGGAACAGATGTTCGCTCAGGGCCAATCTTCCCTACAAAAAAAAAAGTCCTCTATGGCCATTTTCTGAAGGGAACAGGTACTAGGAATCCTGGTGACTGAAAAGAACAGGCAAATGGAAAAACTAAAGCTAGAGGCTGGCTTACAGCAGATGCTTGGGGGGTGGAGGGTGAGGATGGTTGTGAGGCCTGGGGCACAGTGATGTGATGGATGTAGGTAGTGTTACAAAATGTCATCAATTGTTTGTATTACTATATGCTTTATCATCTTCTTTCTTGAAAAGCCACTTTCATGTTGCTTGTTACCATTTATAGTATGTTTTAGCTGATGTTGACATTCTGTGACATGACGTGTGTATGTTGGGACTTTCTGTTATGCCAGTATGGAGGAAAGGAACATGCTGCAGAGAAGGAGTGAAGTTTGGGTGTGAGGTAGCGTGGGTTTAGAAATGAGTCTTAGAAATCAGATTCCAGCCACTATGTCCCTGTTATCTGCTGGCTGAAGGGTACTTGCATTTACTCATTCAGTCATTAGCAGATAGTTGAGCACTTACATTGACCCAAACACTGGGGAGAAATACAACCAGATATCATTCCTGTCTTGATAGAGTTTATAGGTCTGTAAAGTGCCTGGTGGCCTCTGGAGTTTTTAAACACAACCTGCTCTTAAAAGATAAATCTTTGAGCCAGCTCTGATGGCCTAGTGGTTAAAGTTCAGTGCACTCCACTTCGGTGGCCCGGGTTCAGCCCCTGGGCGCAGAACCACACCACTCGTCTGTCAGTAGCCATGCTGTGGTGGCAGCTCACACAGAAGAACTAGAAGGACTTACAACTAGGATATACAACTGTGTGCTGGGGCTTTGGGGAGGGAAAAAAAAAGAGAGGAAGATTGGCAAGAGATGTTAGTCCAGGGCAAATCTTTCCCAGCAAAAACAAAAGATAAATCTTCCCTTCAATATCTAGCCACTGCTTGGACATTTCCAGTAATAAGGGCTTACTTCCCCCACAAGGTAGACTGATTTCTTTTCTGCTTTGGAATAGTAGAAATTGTTAGAAAATAAGTTCTTATATTAAAGTGAAATTTGCCTCCTTAGAGCTATTTTCAAACCAAAGTGACCACCATTCTCCATAAAACGTTTTCAAAACTACAGATTACCAGGCCCCACCATGAGACACTGCATCTGAATCAGTAGGAATGAGGCCCAGGAATCTTAATCTTAAAAACTCTACAGACAATTCTAGGGGGCAGCCAAGGTTAAGAACCACCGTCATATATCTTATTATTGTTTCTAGTTTTGTCTTCTATAATTACATCAAACAGAGGCTAATCCGTCATTTACTCAATAGTCCTTCAAATATTTGAAGATAACTCTCATACTCTAACTTCCCCAAACCTCCCCCACACTTATTGTTACGTCTTCCATGGGCTGAAGACATCCACTTGCTTCGTCATTTCCTTACATGATGTGATTTTCTGCACTCTTCACTACCTGCCATCATCGTCTTTCATTAAATAGATTCTATTGTGTCAGGATTTTGTGGCGCCATATGTATATAAAATCCAGATGTGGTTTGGCCAAAGGGACACTTACTTCCCTTGGTCTGGACACTGTGCTTCCATTAATGAAGCTTGTTTCTTCACACTATCTAGCAGCTTTCCAATGCTATTAGCCCATTCAGAGCTTGGGCTAATTAATCTTCTCCATCAAGTATTTTCCAAGTGAACAGTTGTCAAGCCAAGACCCCACCCATTTGCTGCATTCCTGCCACTAATCTTTGAATCTCAGTGTAAGACTTTACCTTTATACTTATAAATTTTAATTTCAGTTAAGATTGTCTTCAATCTTTCCTATAGATCCTCAACATATTTGCTTCATTGTTTGGGTCAAATATAAAAATAGTTTAGAAATGAATTGGAATTGTGGATAGTTGTCCATTTCTGTTTCTTGAGCTTCCTTTTTAGCAATAAAACATAGAGTAACTTAATATATTTAATGGAAAAAAAGAGAGAGAGAGGAGGAGGAGAAGGAAAAAGAGGAGGAACTAATGAAGCAGAGCTGGTCTTTGAACATTTTGAGAAGCAGGTAAATTTCCACCTGCAGGTCTTACATTAAACAAATGATCACCAAATATCTATTTCTCATTAGACCATTCGCACATTTGTGGTCAAATGAAGAAGATGTAAGAGAGCAAATCTAATGAGAGTTTCATGGGCAGGTAGTTACATGAATGATAAAAAACTTCTTAAACTATCTCGACACAAATTAGAGTGGTGCCCACTTTATAATAAGGGGAATGATAATCAGGATGATTTAGAGCCACTTTAATCAAAGGCTATATTAGAACATGGATCCCAGAGGTGAGAAGGCAGTTATTAGTCCACTGAACCACCGTGATCCCCAGGCATTCATAGCTCAACTCACACTGAAGGATTTTAGTGTCTTTGTAAAAGAAAATTCCCCTCTGAAATTATTTGACTTGTAAGGAGTGGGAATGGTCTAGTAAAGATAAGAGGAGATAAGGAAAAGAATTTGAAGTTGAAATGGAAAAAGTGGATTGGAGCTTGAATGGGCAATAAATATATTTACTTCCAAGTTGGGATGGAACAAGGAGAATCTCAGTGCCTGCAAATGATTCATAATGTTTTTGGTTACATTTAAGTTTGATTAAGGCACCTAGAAATATACATTAGCAAAATAGTTAAGCAGTGAATGTATTTTTTAAAATATGATTTAGGAGGCTTATAAAGCATTCAGAATCACCTATTTGTATGCTGATGAATTCCAGATTTATATCTGCATGCTTGACTTCTTTCATGAGCGCAGACTTGATTATTAAACTCTCCACTTGACAGTCCCACTTGGATGTCTAAAAGGGAAATCAAACTTACTCTGTCTTAAACAGACTCTTGATTCCTATTCCCAATCCATAATCATCCTACTCTCCAGGAGGCTTTTTCTTTTTAGCCTCTGTAAATAGTATTATCCAGTTTTTCAGGCATAAAACCTAGGTGTCATTCTTGACCCCTCATCTTCCCTCTTACGCCATGTCCGTCCAGTCTATCAACAAGTCCCATATCCCTTCTTCTTCCTCCACTGCTCATCCCACAGCCTAAGTTAACAGGCTCTTTCTCATGGACAACTATAAACACCTCCTAACTAGTCCCATCTTCTACACTTGCTCCTTCCAGTTCATTTTCCACACATGGCCAGAGGGATCCATTTAAAATATAAGTTAGATCATGCCACTCTCTTGCTTGATAAAGTCCAAGGACTTTCTATACCCTTGGAATAAAATCTAGGCTCCCCACCATGATCTACAAGGCCTCATGCCATCTGGTGGCTGGCCACCTCTTCAGCCTCATCCCCTCCCAGTCTCTGCCTCACTCAGCCGCACTCCAGCCTCCTCAAGCTCCTTGTTGTTCTTCAAAGTAAGCACGCATCATCCCATCTCAGGGCCTTTGCACTTGCAGTTCTTTCTGCCTGAAATAGTCTTCCAGATATCGGCAAGGCTTGCTCCCTCACTTCAATCAAGATTCTGCTCAACTGTCACCTCCTCAAGTGACACCTTCTGTAAAATAACACTCTCTTTTTATAAATCCCTGTTCTTGTTCCTGTTTTTAGTTTGCTTCATAGCATTACCATTGTGTGACATTACATTAAGATAAAGAATAGATAGATGATAGATTGACAGAGGATAGAGAGATATAGGTGATATAGAGAAATAGAGATAGATGATAGAGATAAATAAATAGAGCTAGAGACATATAGATGATAGATAGATAGATAGATAGAGATGATAGAAGAGAGAGGGAGAGATTGAGCATCAGTATTCTTTTTTTTTCAGAGAAAAATTTGTCCTGAGCTAACATCTGTTGCCAATCTCCCTCTCTCGCTCTCTTTTATTTCCCTCCCCAAAGCCCCAGTACATAGTTGTATATTCTAGTTGTAAGTTCTTCTAGTTCTTCTATGTGAGCTGCCACCACAGCATGGCTGCTGACAGATGAGTGGGATGGCTCCACCCCCGGGAACCAAACCCAGGCCATGGCAGTAAGAGTGCCAAACTTTAACCGCTAGGCCATCAGGGCTGGCTCGGCATCAGGATTCTTTAAAGCTTCCCAGGTGATTCCTGTGTGCCGTCAAGGTTGAAAATCACAGGACTAGAGGCTGAGAGCTAAATACACAAAACAGACGTTCAGCTGCTAGAATGAAATTCAAATATTTACTGCTTATCAATTTGGTTTTGTGATGCTGAAGGGGTACCTCAGAAACCCCTTTACCTCTAACACAGTTTGGATAACTGTTCAAAAACAAAGAAGGCTAAGTTTTTTCCTCTTTCGTGAAGTCTCTTTTCTAGAGGAAGATACCTTGGCTTTGACTTCTAGCTCCACAACTTGGGCAAGTGACAGTTGTCTGTGACTCAGTCTTCTTGTCTGTAAAATTAGGATAACAACAATAGCAGTCCCTGACACAAAGTAAGTGCTCTGAAAGTGTTTGCTGTTACCTTTGAGGGAATGTCTCTCAAGCAGAAAACGCACGTGGAAAATTCCTTTGGCCAATGATTTTGAAAGTAGCTCGGGGGATTGAGACAGACCATTTTCTCTAATACTCTAACTCCACACAAGAACAGAGTTGGTTAATGATTAGACCCTATAAAATTTTCCATGTCATGTGCCTTTTCCCCACCAGGCAATAGAAAGTAATTAAGAATTATGGGAAGCGGATTCCGTGAGAGGGAAGGCATGCCTTTCTAGGGACCAGCTCCAAACCCTAACGAGGTTATTGGCACAGGTGTCTCCTGCAAATAAATTAATAGGGAGGCAGATCCAATCATTAATCTGTCATCCAAACTTGGTGTTTAGAGTCATTTGGGGAGATGGGGCTTCCTTTGCCCAACCTTGGTGGTGTCTGGAGCAAAGATTAGGAAGCAGAGTGATTTCATTAGGATAACAAGGCTGTGAAAGACCAATCTGGCTCCTTAGACCGTATTTATAAAGCATTTCAAAGAAACTGTGTTCTGACAGCTGCTGTCAGTCCCTAACACAGGCACTGTGGTGATTTATTGACACAGCAGGGGAGCAGTTATTATCTTATTCATAGAAGTTCTACACATACTAAGAGTTCTTCTTGACTAGTTGCAAGCCAACCAAAGACAAATGCACCTAGCTGAATGTGTAAGTTGCCCTGGCCTGAGGTTTTGATTGAACAGAATATGATAAATTCTCAATTACATGGTGTCATGTATAGTTTTGTAAACTGCTTCAAGTCCTTTTTGATCAAAGACGGTAGATAAAATTACATTCTCAATTATCCGCACGTGGATGACCTACCACCATTTCTTGGGTAGTCTCCTCCAGCCTGAGTTCTTTTCTGGATGCAACGTGTATCATCAGAATGTACAGATGTGTGATTTTTTCGACAGAAGAATATATAATTATGCAGAACTCAGTGCTCCAGAAATGTGCAACAGTGCCAAAACTAAATATGAGTGGTTTTTAATTAGTTGTAGTCTGTATTTATCCATGCCATTATCCCTCCCTGGTTTTGCTAATTGAGAATTGACTATGTGTAAGTCAACTCATGGAGTAATTTCTTTTCACTCTGGAGTAGTGTAGAGAATGTAGCACCTTTAGGACAGCAAGGTGACTAGACAATTGGGTTGCCATTGGCAGTTAGCAGAGGGCAGATAAAGTCTTTGTGTCATTTTTAGGAATAAGCAGATCTATTCACTACTCTGTGTTTAGAAGAATGGGATTTCCCAAAACATTTTTATCAGATCCTATGCCAGTAGAGTCACAGGATCATTGAGGTTTCCTAGGCTGGAAGGGATCCTAGGAACCATCTAGCCCAAGCTCATTCATCTTACAATTGAGTTAACTGAAGCCCAAGGAGAGAAAATGTCACATAGTTACTGCTGAGCCAAGACAAGAAAAATTCGGAAGTGTTAAGTCTTGAATGTTTATATTCAGTTGGTTATGCTATTACCACCAGTTTCTGTGGTAGTCAGGGCATTGTCGGTGAGAAAAAATGTGGTCAGGGGCAGAAATGAAACATTGATGCAGAAGCCAAGAGGGATTGGTTTGGTGGTATGAGGGCATTTTTTTTTTTTTTAATATAATGGAGACTTCTACTACTGTCCTTTTGGAAATGAAATGCCAGGTTTGACTAGGAATAGGTGGACTATCAGGGTGGGGCAGAGGCGCTACGTAACTTTTTCCTCACAAACTAACTAGAATGAGCCAAATCTTATTCACCACAGCCTAGAACACTAGGTAGCTCAAAGGAGAGGCACTTGAAATTTGACAGAGATAAATTTTGGACAACTGAAACAAGTACTAATTTATTTAGTGGGTAATATATTTTCATTACACCAAAAGATAGATTGAAGATTGAATAGGTTCAAGCCTGGCTTCAATAAATTAGTGTATGCTCAGGCCATGTAAGTGAGTATTGAAAGCTAAAATGTTTGCTAATAGACTTTGCAGGTTTTCATGAGGGAAATGATCCCTCTCTTCTACAAACTTCTCTTATTGCTACACTCAAAGTCTATTGGATCATAGGTCTGGCCGTACCCTGCTGCTCTTATTCTGTGAAAATTTTGGTTCCACATTTTCCAATAGTGAAAGTTATTAAATATGCAGAGTTTATATTCTACTTTTGGTTTTCCAGGAAGCGATGCACACTGTGTCTTTGAAACTTCGGATGGCCAGCTTTTTATCACTTCATCAGACAGTATTATTTTTGTGTACCCCTAAAAATTAAAAGTAGCTGAATGTCTGAGGTAGATAGTTCTTGTTGCCACCAACGATATAGCCTCAATTTCTCTCTCAAATTAACAGACCATTATTTTCAGTCAGAAGTATTGCCACCTTCACTTCAAACTACATTTCCCAGCTTCCCATGGGATTAGTGCAGCTCACCTTGATATACAGGGGCGGTGTCAAGTGAGACTTCTGGGAAGTCTCTTTAAAAGGAGGGTAGAGTTCTGTTTCTCCTGTCTTTCATCCTGCTGTTTGAAACACGTCTGTGACGGCTGTTGCCCACAGCCATCTTGGACAGGAGCACAAGGCCAAACCCTAGAGATGTCGCAATGCAGCTTCTAAAAGAAGGCTGGGTCCTGATGACTTGGAGTTGCCATCTCAGACCTGCGCTGGCCATCTCCAGATTTTTTTTATATGACAGAGAAATTAACTGTTTAACTCATCATTTTGCAAGTATCCTTTACCATAGCTGAACTTAATTCTAACTGACATAATATTTAATTTTGCTTATTCTTAGTGGAACTCAGAAAATATTAGATTTTTTTTGAGAAAAAGCTTGAAACTACTGGCTAAAACAAAAAATGAGGATTCACTACAGACCTCAGTTATGCACACAATTCCCGTCCCCTATTATCTTAGTTAATCAAGAGTTGGCTCTGTTTTCTTTTTCCCAGCCATGACTGGTTTCAATCCTAGAGAACACCTCATCCTTGAATGCTAATCTTGTGGTTCTGATGGCAGGCAATTTGGGTAAAGAAATTGGCAGGGTATTAGAAATTTAAAATAGAAGTTCCTATTGCTCTCCTGCAAAACAATAAGACCCTTGTAAGTACTTCCTTGGAATATGAATGAAGACTCAATGTCATCAGAAATATATTTCTCCTATGTAATTAATGGCAAACATTAAAAAATGTGGCCATACTTTCTATCTGTGTTTGATATAGAATAGAAAGAGCTTTTTGCTTAGAGTCAGAAGATATAAGTTCTCATCTTGACTCTGTGAATTACTACCTATATAACCTTGGGAAAATCATTTAATCTCCTTAAGCTTATCCACTGAATTAAAAAAATGGTAATAATAATTTATAGGGTTGATTAAATAATAGAGATGAAAATAGTTAGCCCAGTGCTTTTCACACAGTAGTTGCTTTATGAATGTCATTTAATCTACTTTAATTAGTATTGCATTCATGACAGTTTGAAGAAGACATGAGTTAGTACTCAAGTCCCATTTAAAAATGCACAGATGTCTTTTGTCCATAAGTCTGTGGGGCAATGGGGCTGACCACCATTCCTCGAAAAACCAGCTTAAGAAAAAAATCAATGATCATAAGCTGGCCAAGGATACATTGCAGCTAATCTCTTAACACTTTGGTGCGTGAAACCATCCAACACCAACAACACTATCATTTTTAGATAAGCTGCAGGACAAAATACATTTTATCAAAAGTTTGGTTGAGATTTTTCTGTAACAAAATGTCTCCCAGAATTGTCTGTGCTTACAAAAAATATATACAGAGAGGGAACAGAAATTGCCCTCTCCATCCATTCACTTCCACCCCTTTTGGTGTTTTGTGAATCTGGCCTTTGGAATGATTTATGACATTGGGGATAGCAAAATTGCACCATGACAAACTGGATTTTATGGGTTCAGTAAGGATCAGAAGAATTGAATTCAGGATAACAATAGTCTGGGATGGACATGGGAAACATATGGGGTGGGGTAGACCGTGTGATTCTATCTTAACTGCAGTAGTATTCAACCCATGGTATTCAATCCAGAGATATACATGAGGGAGAGAGAGACCAAAACAATACTAAATCAAAATTATTTTCCCATCCAAAGCACCTTTCGCCTCCACAAGCACCAACCCTTTTATATGACCCAGCTGATCCTAGCACAGTCTGCAGCTCTCTCCCAGCCTTGTGCCCTAGCATATGTCTCTGACTGTGAGTGAAGGTTTTGGGTAAAGAAGTTTAAAATTCTCACCAATGAAGTATGGAATATCTTTAAAGATTTGACCATAAGCATAGGCAAGGATAGCCATCTAAGTGATTTTTGTAGCTCAAGTAAACTCCTTTGCTTAAAGAAAATACTAATGCTTCTGTCTGCTGAATGTCCACAACTGGGTGGGATATGGGGAGAAAGGAAACTGAGCACCAATTATACATTATATATGCATGTGTGTGTGTATAAATATGTTATGTATATATACATGTATATATAAATGAATGTATGTATATTAGGTATAAGATAGGTAACTTTATGCATATTATCTCTTTTGATCTTAAAGGAGTTGTATAAAATAGATGATTTTATTCCAGCTTGACAAATAAAAAATGAAAATCAGAGATATTAAGAATCATGAATGAACTCACAGAGCTAGTTGGCCATAAAACCAACAGCTGAACACAGCCAGCTATGTCAGACTCGGAAGGTTTTGTTTAAAAACTTTAGTGCTTTGGTCCTGGGAGTAAGTCTTAGCAGCCAGAATGTGTATATTTCACCTTCTGCTGAGAAAGCAGAATGTGTTATCTGTACACCTGAGGGTGAGTAATGTGCCCTGATCTGGAGGGGCAGGATCATGCAGTGAGTAAAGACATGGAGAGCAGCAGAATGATCTGATTCAAATCTCCATTCTGGAATATTAACTATGTGTTCTTACACAGCAACTCTGTAAATCTTAGTTGCCTTGTTTCTAAAACATGTAAGAAATGCGGTATCTACTTGATCCACTGACCCTACTGTAGTAGGCAGCCTCTAAGAAGGCCCCGAAAGATCCTTCTCTCCTGGTATTCAACTTTTGTGTAATCCCCTCCCCTTGAGTGTGGGCTGAACCTAGTGATTCACTTCTAACAAAAGTTATGGGCTGCCACTTCTGGAATTAATTTACAAAGACCATGGTTTCCATCTCAAGCACTGACTGTCATTCTCTTGTTAGCTCACTTATTCTAAGGGAAGCCAGCTGTCATGTTGTGAGCTGCCCTGTGGAGAGGCCCACGTGGAGAGGAATTGAGGTCTCCACCAATAGCTAGTAAGGATCTGAGGTCTGCCAACAGCCATGTAAGTGAGCTTGGAAGCAGATCTGCCCCCAGTTGTCACCTCAAGTACAGCCTTGTGAGGGACCCTGGGCCAACATCTTGATTGCAACCTTCTGAGAAATCCTGGGCAGAAGTATCCAGTAAGCTACATCAGGATTCCTTACCACAGAAACTGGTTAATAATACAAGTTTGTTGTTCACAGCTGCTAAATTGGGGATAATTTGTTACACAGCAATGGATAATGAACACACTTGAGAATAAAAAGAAAGAAATTATATAAAGCATCTGGTACAGAGCCAGCCCTGATGTTCTAGTGGTTAGAGTTCAGCATGCTCCACTTTGGCAGCCCGGGTTCAATTCCCGAGCACGGAACCACACCACTCATCTGTCAGTAGCCGTGCTGTGGCAGTGGCTCACATAGAAGAACTAGAAGGGCATACAACTAGAATATACAACTATATACTGGGCCTTTGGGGAAGAAAAAAAAAAAAGAGGAAGATTGGTAAAAAAAAGATTGGAAAAAAAAAAAAAAGCATCTAGTACAATGTAACCCTCCCCCTAAAATAGTAGGTTTAATCATTTAAAAAATTATTTTATGGAGGAAATAGTAGAGAAGGAAGCAGATGTGGTGCTGAAAGTCAACCTTTTTCTACGTCAAAAATATTTCCTATATTTTGCCCTGACATTAGGCAGCCATATCTTTCCTTTTGACAGCTCACTACCCTACACTCCCATAATTGGGGAAAGGAAAATTGACTCAACAATAATTATAATAATAAATGGCAAAATTCACTTGAGCTTTTGCCTATCAGTCAGATGTCACATTTATCACTGGGCTTCTAGACATTGATGTGACCAGTGTCTTAGATCAATGGACAGATGACGAGAATATGAATGATCATAACCACAAATGTCAGCTTTATCCCTTTAAATGCACTCAGTGTCCTGGAGATAACCTGAAAGGTCACATCGATAGTTGCCACCTGCTCTGTCTCTCATTCCAAACACTATCAGACAACATGGTGTTTCTGGAGCAGGGACAGAAGTTGAATGCAACAGCGGCCTGTCATTTGATAATGGATGAGGGCACATCATCATCCTATTAAGGAATGGCAATTCTTCTCTGTCTTTGAAAGACAGACCAATGCAGCCTCCCTGCTTCTCTCCATCAGAGGGATAGTGTGCGCTTCCCCCCAGGTGAGTCTTCCAGTTACAGGTATGAGCTGACCAAGTGCATTTTCCCTGAAGTCAAAGTCCTTGTGATACTTTATATTCATAGTTCCAGGCCATGCAACGTCCCCCCAACTACCAAAGTCAAAGTCTAAATAAGCTCATTATTTCATGCTACGTAATGGAGAAAAGTCTGAATTAGTGAAAAGTCCAAATTTGTTGTACACTTTAAAAGAAATGCAGTTGAGTGCTTTTTAATACATATAGTAACTTCAACTAACTGCCAAAATAAAGTTTGCTCCCTCTGGCTTTAATGAACAGATTAGCAGCACTAGCATCAACACGATTTGCATAAAATTAATTTGCTAAAGCCCTTAAAAATAGTGTTCAAAGTGGCTTAAACATGCTCACTGCCTATTTACACTATTAACTGGCTAAGTAAACCTTTCTTTTTCAGGAGGGCAAAAGTGAATCATCAGTCAAGCTAAAGATAAATTATCACAAAATCTTAAAATAGTGAAGTCTAGATTAATATGTCTTTCCCATACAAGGGTGGTAAAAACCTATGTCTGTGAAGTTAACTCCCGGTAAACTAATAGTATAGATATTTTGTTAAGCTCTGGGGCAACAAGGGAAAGTAGATCAGTTTTGACTCTGATTTGGCCTTCCCTTAGTTAAAAATGCCTGTTTTCCTAGACTCATTTCTAACTGAAAACAAAGTTCCATTGTAATTGATTCCTACTCAGTGGAAATTATGGGTGAGAAGAATCTAGAACTGTGTTGAAAAGTTTACTGTAAGATGGAGCACAAAATGGAAGAATGGAAAAATATACCTGATCATATATTTTTCTCAACTAGTATGGAAGTTTTTTACCCATACTCTCAAAAATTATGATTCATGGAATAATTTGCTGTTTAAATGCTGACAGTATTCTTCAAATTATTCCTTAAATTTAAGGCAACCCCAATTAATATATCAATGGGGTTTGTAAAATGATATTTGATGTTAACTCTGTGATTCATCTGAAAGAAAGAAAATACAAAAGGAAAACCAAGAATAATTTTTTTAAATAGAATACTTTGGGGAAAGGGAAGCAGGTTCTCCTACCGGATCTCAGAATATTTTTTGAAAGCCTAGTAATTACAACATCATGATATTGGTTCAGGAAAAACTAGATCAATGAAATAGCAGAGAGAATTCAGAAACAGACTCATATATGCATGGAAATTTCTCATATGATAATGGTAGAATTTTAGGTCAATGTGGAAAGAGTGTGTCAACAAATTGTATTGGAAGATTACCCATTTTAAAAATAAAAAGTTAGATCACTACCTCACATGATTCGCAAAAATAAATTACAGATGGATTAAAGAGCTAAAAGTTAAAAATAAAAGCGTTAGAAGTAAAAATAGGTGGAAAATGTACATAAGACATCCTTAACCAAGACATATAGTGCAAAGGCTGTAAAGGAAAAGATGGATAAATTTGACTAAATCCGAATTTAAAAGCTCTATGTCAAAAGAAATCATAGCAAATGACTAAAGCTAGGAAAACATGTTTACAATGTATACAGAATAAAAAGTAATAATATCCAAAATATGTAAAGAATTTCTATGAAGCAATATAAAACAACTCAATAAATCTTGGCGCTGGCCTGGTGGTGTAATGGTTGGGTTTGCATGCTCTGCTTCAGCTGTCTGACGTTTGTGGGTTTGGATCCTGGGCACAGACCTACACAATGCTCATCAAGCCAGGCTGTGGCGGCATTCCATATATAAAGTAGAGGAAGATTGGCACAGTTGTTAGCTCAGCGATAATCTTCCTCAAGCAAAAAGAGGAGGATTAGCAACAGATGTTAGCTCAGGGCCAGTCTTCCTCACCAAAAAAAAGCAACTCAGTAAAACTTAGTCTAGGGATAGGAACAGGCAACTGACAGAAAAGAAAATTACAAATAACAACCACATGAAAATATGCTCAACATTACCAAGACTCAGGGAAATTAAAATGAAAACAATCATTAAATACCATTTTTTCCACTCATCACATTGTCAACAAAAATTACATGATGGTAAGTGTATGGGTAAAATTTGTTCATTTACATTTGGTGGGAGTAATAGAGCTTTTTTGAAGGACAAATTGACAATATCTATTTAAATTAAATTTTAACAAACCTTCAACAATTCCAACTCTTGATATTTTCCCTAGTGCCATACTCATACATGGACACTAAGAACTATGTAGAAGGATGTCTATTGTAACATGTTTTTAATAATAAGATAGTGGAATTATATAAATGTCAGTAGAATTGGTGCATAAATTATGGCCCCTCTAGGAATTTTTATTCACATATCCAACATTGTAATATCAAGAAAATTCCTTGAAATGTTACTTGTTATAGAGGAAGACCGGAAACACCATATATGTCCATTTGTTGGGAGATAGTAGAATAAATTTTGATATATCCATATGAAAATATTATGCAGCTGTATAAAAGGAGGAGATGTATCCATGTATGCCAATATGGAACAAATTACAAGATACATTGTTAATGAAAGAAGCAAAATTCAGAGGGTTTAGTATATATTTCCAGTTTTCAAAAAGGTTATATACATACATAAAATCTTTAATATATTTATATAATAAACTATATTTTACATGTGATATATATGATATCCCTACATCTTATACACACACAAGTATTTTTAACACAAAAGGAAGTATACCACAGATAAAACAATATAAATAAAGCATATCATATACATATATGTGTATATATGTGTTTATGTGTATGTATATGTATTTTGTTATATATTTATAGAATGCCTTTTAAAATCTACACAGGGAACTGGTATGAAGACTATAAACAAATCAGTTAAGTCTTAAGTATCATTTTATTGATAAATGAAGGTGAAACAGAAAAATTGCTGTAATTAATAGGATAGCAATTCAGATCTCCCCCACCCCCTCCTCTATCTCTCTCGCTTCCATCTCCTTTTGAAGCCCTAGGCAACCGAATCTCTACTCTATGGGTTTGCCTCTTCCAGAATGTCATATAAATTGACTCTTACTGTATGTAGCTTTGAGTCTGGCTTCTTTCACTTAATATAATTCGTTTGAAATTCATTTATCAGTAATTCTTTCCTTTTTATAACAGAGTAGTATTCTGTCGTATGGTTATACCACAATGTACATTGATAGACTTATCTTCCAAAGATTAAACCACAGTTAGCATTTTGGAACATTTGTTATTATAGTTACGAATATTTCTACCATATATACAATATTATACGGTAATTATTTACTTAACGTTAGTATGCACTGTTCATATCATTAAAAGTTCACAAAATTGTAGTGTGATTTTAATGGCTTCTCAATATTTTATCATATAACTGTATTACAATTTTCTTACTCAACCTAGTGTCATTTAGGAACTTTCTATTTTTTCACAAAGCAGTCATTGTGAATAATGATTTTTTAAAATATTTTTGAGTATATGTTTAAGATGGATTCTCTTAAGTGGAATTAAGAGGACAATGGAAAAGAACTTAACTAAAATAAGGGTTTTTTCTGATTATAAAAATAATTCACATTGTTATAGGAAACTTGGAAAAGTATAGAAAAATATGAAGAAAGACAATTCAGGGATAATATTTTAATTGATGTATATTCTAATAGTTTTAAAAATCATTTTAAAACATAATTATGATCATACTGCATACATAAATATAGTCTTGTAGCCTGTTTTTCAATCTAACTTTAAATTGTAAGCATTTTCTCATATCATTGAATTAACCTGACAATATCTCTTTACTATATGCATATTAATATTTTTTATGAATGTATCATTGTTAATTTAAGTACTCTCTTACTGATGGACATTTAGAAGGATATTTCTATTTTTTAAATCATAAATAACAATGAAACGAACATCTTTATCAATATCACATTACTTTCTTAGGTTAGCTTCCTAGAGGTAAAATAACCACTGAAAGTCTAGTAATATTTTTATATATGTTGCCACATTATATTCCAGAAAGAAGGGATTAATATGCACTTTCACCAAAAGCCAGTGCGTGATTGCACATCTGCAAAATGCAAATGGTAACCAGCCTAATCATGTAGAGAACTAGTCACACCTGAAACTACTTATGCAAATGACATAATTCCTTGGAGATCCACCCCAGGTATATGAATTTACAACTGGAACCTCTTAGGAAACAATTCTTTAGTATTTAAAAAGTGAGTTTATATTGCCATTGTGTGAAGTGTGGTTTGGAGAAAAACGCAAACAATTCAAGCTTCCTTCACAGAGGTA
Source organism: Tapirus indicus (assembly GCA_031878705.1). Taxonomy (NCBI): domain Eukaryota; kingdom Metazoa; phylum Chordata; class Mammalia; order Perissodactyla; family Tapiridae; genus Tapirus; species Tapirus indicus. The sequence goes on along the minus strand of CM062939.1, from coordinate 17,299,388 downwards.
TTTATCATTTCAGTTCATCTATCATCATAGGCTATCTTGGCTAAACCTTCTGGCTGAGGTTTAAAGGCTTTAATGGGTCATCGTCATACACATGTAGGATTCTCTGACTGCTTGAGTATTGATTTATCCATTTTGGAATTCCTTCCCATTGATTTATTAGGTCTATACATCTTCTGGTGGCCAGTTTCTGTCTATAAAATGTGGCTGAAAGAACTGTTTCACTATCCTGTATTTTATAGCTCACTGACACTCATTTACTGACTCTCTTATCTGTCCAGTGTTAGTATTAATGCTAATGGGTGTTACAAGTCTGGCTGTGGTATTTGTGCATTTGGGTCCCTACTAAATACAATGTATAAATGATAATAAAATGCAATTATCAAACTTACACCAAAAGAGAGAACACTGTAATACAGTTTCCATATCCCTTAAAATCAAGGAAGAACAGGAATAGACATGGGTTCATACAACAGAGAAATGGAATATATTCCTCAAAAGCACTTACCATACAAAACATTCCAAATTGTCTTTGCTAAAATAATGGGAAATTTGAGGTAGGGGATGGGTGTGGAGGAGGTTAAGTCAGTGTGACCATATTCATAAGCATGGCAGAGATTTGCAGGAAAAATTAATCAGTGACAGGATTCTAATTCTGCTTAGCTCAGGTACAGAAACCAGAGCAGTTACTTGCAAAAGCAAATAGGAAGTCTAATCTAAGGGGCTTTTACTTATATTTAGTGCTCTTCAATCTATGCAGCCAGTTTCTTGAATGTGATAGGGGCTCTCTTAATTGGTTACCAGCATGAAGCAGTGAAGTCTACACAAGCTGAATTTAAATTCAGCATTTAGAAACTGTGTGTGACTTTAGGTAACTGGTTCATCCTCGCTGTTCCCCAGTTTCCAAATTTCTTAAATGAGAAAAAGAATAACAATCCTGGAACATTGGGTAAAGCACCTGATATGGGCTGTAAAAGTTCTGGTCACCAATTCCAGCGTGTGTGAAGGTGTGTGTTGGAGGATTTCCCCCACACCACCAAGCAGTTCTCAACACCAGCTGGGTGTCTTACAGTTCAACGCAGTTCTGACACTATCTACCCAGCTAGCGTCAGATTCCACAGATTAAGGGCTCAGTCCCACAAGACTGCCCCCTCTCCTTCAGACGCCAGTTGCAAGCACAGGTTATCACCTGTGCTTCTGACTGACTGGCTAAAGATTGGAGGTTCCAATAACCCCAACTTGGGTTTGATTAATTTGCTAGAGTGGCTCACAGAACTCAGAGAAATATATTACTTACTAGATTCCAGTTTATTATAAGTGGATATAATTCAGGAACAGCCAGATAGAAGAGATACATAGAGCAAGGTATGGGGAAAGGATGAGGAGCTGCCATGCTCTGAGTGTGTCATGTGTCACTCTCTCTGAATCTCCACATGTTCACCCACCCAGAAGTTCTCCAAACCCTGTCCTTTTGGGGTTTTGTGGTGGCTTCATTTAATAGGCATGATTGATTAAATCATTGGCCATTGGTGATTAAACTGAATCTCTAGCTCTGGGGGTTGGGAGTTGGGGGTGGGACTGAAAACTTTTAACCCTCTAATAAACCATCCTCTAGTGACCTGCCCCCATCCTTAGGTGACTTAGGGACATTACACAAGTCACTTCATTAACATAACAAAAGACATCTTTATGGCTTGCCTCACTTAGGAAATTCCAAGGGTTTTAGGAGCTCTGTGCCAGAAAAGGGGGTGAAGACCAAATATATATTTCTTATTATAAATTACAATATCACAGGCCAAATTGTGTCCCCCCCCCGAATTCTTATGTTGAAATTCTAACCTCCAATACCTCAGAATGTGACTGTATATGGAAATAGGGTCTTTAACCAGGTAATTAAGGTTGACTCAGGTCATTTGGATGGGCCCCAATCCAATACAATTAGTGTCCGTATAAGAAGAAGAGGTTAGGATACAGACACACACAAAGGGAAGACCATGTGAAGACATAGAGAGGAGAAGACAGCCATCTATAAGACTAGGAGAGAGGCCTCAGAAGAAACCAACTCTGCCAACACCTTGACCTCGACCTCTAGCTTCCAGAATTGTGAGAAAATAAATTTTCATTATTTAAGCCACTCTGTCTGTGGCTTTGTAACGGTCATAGCTGCTGTAGGAAACTAATACAGCACCTGTCAGCAGTAGGTGCTAAATAAATATTAAGCCTTGTAGTGACACATTGGGAGCTACATTGGAGAGGAAGCCAGGTAGCTGTCCAGAGGTGATTCAGTGAGGTTGTGGGCATAGGGACTGAGGGAACACAACCAGGAGGTCCTAGTCATCTCCACAGAGCAAAGGCCTTATCTGCAGTTGTCTCTGTAGAGGAGGAAGATAAATCCTCTACCCACTCTAGGTCCTTCTGGCTGGCCTGCGAATTAAATTGACATGAGACAGAATAGCAGGAGAAAGTCAAACAGAGCTTTATAACATGTATACATAGGAGAAACGCAGGAAAACTGAGCAACTCAGCCAGAGTGGCTGAAGCTGCCACCTTACATGTCATCTTCAGCTAAAGACAAAGGAGGGTGTTGAGAGTAGTGGTTTGGGGCTTCAAAGGGGAGGAAGGTAATTCACATGGAGATGGAAGAGCAAGTATTTGGTAGACAGAACTTTGATAAGAATGGGCTTAGCAAGGACCCTCCCAGTTTATTGATACCCAGAGTTATCTATGGTGATGGCCTGTCCTGGGACAGGCCTTTTATCTTAAGTTCTTTTAGGCAGTTAGGGGAAGGTCAAAGTTTCTTTCAGAGTCTTTTGTTCTTAAGAATAGTCAAGACAAAGAGACACATTCTGGGGTGGCCAATTTTGATCCCTCACATCTCCAAAGTTTTCATTGGTAATTTGTGTGTTTTTGTTTGTTTGTTTGTTTGTTTGCCTCTTGGACAGCCCCAGACATTGTCTCTCTTACTGGCAACTGCCCAGAAGTCCTGTCCACCAGAACCTCTTAGCACACATCACCAGGCTTCACTGTCAAAGGGGTCCTCAGTACTGGCTTTTCTCCCTCAACATGTCTCAGCTGCAGAGCATCATGACCTTCATCCACTCTTCACACCAGTCCTACCCAGTAGAACAGACAATAAGACTATTAACTTACACTTCACATATTTCATCCTTTCTTCCCAGTGATTCTGGAATATATGTAAGACAAGTATTATTATTCTCATTTTACACATATAAAAAATAAGACTCAGGGGGCTGCCTGGTGGCGCAGCAGTTTAGTTCATGCTTGGCAGCCCAGGGTTCGTGGGTTCGGATCCCGGGCACCTGCCAACGCACTGCTTGTCAGCCACGCCGTGGCAGTGTCCCATATAAAGTAGAGGAAGATGGGCACGGATGTTAGCCCAGGGCCAGTCTTCCTCAGCAAAAAGAGGAGGATTAGCAATGGATGTTAGCTCAGGGCTGGTCTTCCTCACACACACACAAAAAAAATACATGAAAAAAAAAAGACTCAGAAATGTTAAGTGACTTTCTAACATCACATGGCCATGATGTGGTGCATCCCATGGGATCCAGTCATTGGAAAGTAAATCCCATGCTCTTTCTATCACACCACGAAGCAAATTGTCACCTAATTCACTTTGATTCAATACAGTATACAAGTAACAGGCAATGCTGATGAAATTGCTCAAAAAGCTATATGTGATATCTGAGACAGATTTAAGAATCACAGTCCAAATGAAAATTGTGCTATATTAAAATTCAATTGGACTTTCAACTATATTGAACTTTGACGTCATTATTTGCAGTCAAGAAGAAGGACTGAATTCTTAAAATATTCTTAAAAGTACTTATCTATGAGGGTTATAGAAACACAAACAATAGTGCCATCATAAAGCTTTAAATAAAATTCAGATAAAGAGAACTTTTTTTTATAGTTACCATATATGCCAATGACTACTTTTATGCTACTTTTCTATATTCATTTATTGAATAAATATTTATTGAGCACTTGCTGTATACCAGTCACTGTTGTAAGTCCTGGGATTATAAGTCGTAAACAAACAGGCAACATTTCCTGCTCTTACAGAGCTCATTTATTGTCCTGTTTTGTACTCAACAACCCTGCCACAAGGATATTATATTTGGCATGTTACAGAAGAGGAAATAGAAGCTTTGCAAGTTTAGGCATTTTCCACAAAGGCATCCAGCTAGTGAGGGGAAGAGTCAGGATTTGAATCCTGGTCACTGGGACTCTAAAGTCCTGAAAAATGCACCCATGTTGCTTCCACCAGAAAGTCCAAAAGTGTCTTGCTTGGCCTGGGAGTGAGTTCTTAGTCATTGGCCAGAGTGTACAGTCTCTCCAGGATGAGAGCCTTGTGTCCACGCTGCTCTGTCTCCATGTGGCTATGCATGGATTTTTTGTTGTTGTTTTGGGTTTTTCCCCCCTCTAGTTTTGCCTAGACTAGTTCCTGGGGAAAGATTACAAGTGAGGATAAAACTGTAACCGAACTCAATAGGTTCGTCTCTTGGTGAGTGCTGAGCCAAAAAGCACAACCAAGACAGAAGTAGCTGAAGAAAAGGTTTATTGCTTGCACATGCAATGGAGAACACCAGGGATAACTCCCAATGCAGTGTCTCTCCGAGGTCAGTGCCGGTGGAGCCTTTATACACAAGAGAGCAGAAGATACAAGGTTTATTTGTAACAACTATATTCATTTAGGGCACATGCATAGCAGGTAAACATTCCATTACATACATTGCATGATGTAAATATGGCTGTTGGACCCTCCCAGAGGAGGAGAATTTAAGATGCTAATGAACTTAAGGTAACTTTAGGACGCTTGGGGCTGGAACATTTTGAGGGAGTCTTGCTGCAAATATGTAGGTTTCTCGGCAAGATAGCTACATCTGCAAAACAGGGTCAGCAACCTCTGCAAAACAGAACACATAGTTTCTTCTTCTCTGAAAAGCATTTTTGACAGGCCATGTCAGTGGTTGACCAGATTCTCAGTGACCTTTTCTTTGCCTGGTTCCCTGGTCACAAAACTTAGGTGTGAAGTGAGCTGACAGCAATGATGGGGATCCCCTCCATGAGTTGAGTCAGAGAATAACAAAGGACTTGTCTTTCCCCTTCAGCTGTGCTACCACCCAGGGGAGTCTACAGGAGCCACACCCCGCAGGGACAGTCCTATGGCTGTTGCCCCAGAGTCCTCCAGGCCACCACCAAGCACAATGTTGTCTATTCTATTCTCACTCTGAAGCAGTGTAACACAGTCCTTCTGCTGGATTCCCTGCACTGAGCAGACTCTTCTAATCCTTTCACCTCAGGAGGCAAGACTCGCTTAATGCTTCCTCTGGCTGTAATTTATATGCTGCAGAAATGTAAATAAGCTGAATTTAAGTCTGAAAAAGCACCCAAGTTCTCAGAGAGGCTGGATGTGCTGAAACCAATCCAATTCATCAGTATTTGAAGGTGCGTTCACTGTCACAATTTTGGGTTTTTTGGTGAGGAAGACTGGCCCTGGGCTAACATCCATTCCCATCTTCCTCTACTTTATGTGGGGTGCCTTCCACAGCATGGCTTGATAAGCGGGGCATAGGTCTGCCCCAAGGATCTGAACCTGCAAACCCCAGGCCACCAAAGGGGAGAGTGAGAACTTAACTACTATGCCACCTGGCCGGCCCCTTCACTGTCAGAATTTTTTCACACAGGTCCAAGTAATGCAGGGCCTTTCCCAGGAATCTGAGTCTCTGCTGTTTTTCAGAATATCCTGAGAACATCTGGCTGTCTTGACTTGCTAAACAAAGGACAAAAGAGCCAGGAAGTTTTCTTGGTGACACACCTGCATGAGCTGGGGCCAGCCCTTTGTCTTTCTGTGTTTCTCTCTCTGTAAGATTAAAACAATAGTGTACCTCACTAAGGGTCACACTACAAAGCTTTAACATTGTTTAGCAAGATAAAACAAATCAGATGGTAGCTCATTTTTATTGCATCCAATTAAATGCTTAGTATATCGTACATTGCATGGGGAATGGAGGAGGGGACCACCCTTAGATTTAGGCAAAAGGATTTGGTCACGCCTCACCCCAGGTGAGGAGTCTCTGGGGCCACGCTGACTATGCTCCAGGTACCGAAGATTCCAGAGTTGTCTGCCCAAATGCTCTTGAGTCAACTTTCGGGACCTTTCTGGGGTCCAAGCGATTGAGGGTGAACTGTCCCACTCATGTACTCACCCCTGGGCAAGGGGTACAGTTTGTGAAGGAGCTGTGCACAGAGCTTGGACGTAGGGCTGTCCCTACATGTGCTCCTGAGGTCGCTCACAGTGAGAATCCGAGCTGGGATGAGAAGAGAAGGAGAAAGGCCACAGGGGACGGGGTCAGCTCTCTCCATATTTCCATGTCCTGACTGGAACTTCAAGAAGCCTGAGAATGCTACATTTGAAATTGTCCTTCCAAGTTGTTATGAAGGGATACCTCTGAAACTAAAAGAATGGAATGTACTATTTGTAACAATTTTTAGGTTGATTTGTAACTTTTTTATTGACTGACTTTTAAATCTTTAGACATACGGAATATGAGCTTCCATTTGTACTCTTCCTCCTGGCCGGACAAATGGAAGGCAGAGGGGAGGTTACTACAAATCACATGAAAAGTTAAAGCAGTGGTTCGTAGATTTAGTGCATAAAAATCACCTGGATGCTTGCTAAAACTCTAATTCCAGGGGCCGGCCCAGTGGTGTAGTGGTTAAGTTTGCGCGCTCCACTTCGGCAGCCTGGGGTTTGCCAGTTCGGATCCTGGGCCTACACATCATTTATCAAGCCATGCTGGGGCGGCTTCTCATATAAGGTAGAGGAAGATGGGCACGGATGTTAGCCCAGGGCCAATCTTCCTCAGCAAAAAGAGGAGGATTGGCAACAGATGTTAGCTCAGGGCTAACCTTCCTCACCAAAAAAAAAAAAAAAAAAAGTAATTCCAGGCCAAAACCCTCCAGATACTCAGGTTCAATCTGGCCTGAGTTGGGGCTCAGGAAGGTGCATTTTTACTAATTTCCCAAGTGGTTTTGATAAAGGTGGTTCAACGACCACTCTTAAGAGAGTTACAAAGCTTCCTGGAGGAGTTAATGATTTCCTCGACAAAACACACCCAGGAGAAACAGCTAAAGAGTAATTTTGAAGCATTATCTGAGCAGAGTAAAAAATTGACTTTCAGACAAAACCAGAATTAGAATATCCAAAGGAGTGATGTCCCCTACAAAGTAGTCCCCTTGGAGGTTAGACACTTACCCTAAGCAGGCAGCTATTGTTCAAAACATTTTGACACTGATTTTTTTAAATTGCCTTTGGAGGTGGATTATGAGCCACATCAGAAAGCCAATCTCATTATTTCACATCACAGTTTGCATTTGACAAAAAACAGCATTACCCAGAAGGGTGATGCATATTACTTAGCAGATTTAGTTCCTATGTTTTCCAAGTCAAATATGTAATAAAAGAAGATCTATTGTATAAACACACCTGTTTATTTCAGCCTCCTTCTGAAACTATACTAAAGTGACAATGAAGAAAGAAAAAAGGCATAAATCTGTAAAGACAAAGAAAATGTGAGAGAAGGTTCAGAGGGAAACGGGAATCAATATTTTGGAATTTGGAAAGTGGGGGCTGGAAAAGTGGCCATTGACTTGGCAGACCCAAGAAAGCTGAAACAGAGCCTGCGATGAGGAAGCTAAGAGAGATGCTGATTTTACCTGAGGATCTTGCCTCTGGAATTAAACACGAAAAGCAACTCAAAGAACTGGGTGGGGGGTGATAGAAAGGGGGTTTGTTGAAAATTTCCTTAAGGAGCATTTAGACTCTCTCCCTTCCCCCAGCCAGGCACAGCCCTTCCCCAACCCCAGAAGAAGATGTGAGGTCTTTCTCTGGAATCGCCACCCAGGGAGACTCTGCCTTGTAGAACACCAGTCTGCAAGGCAAGGAGGGAAGTCCTCACTAAAACTGGGCCTTTAGGTGAAAATTTGCTAAACACTGAGACTCTAGCTCCTTTCTGTTTGATGATCAAAATGCAGACTTAGACTCACCGGGCAAGAAATTGAGGAATGAGAGCAATCCAAGAGAAAAAAAAAAGTTCTGTAAGGATCCCCAGTGAAATGGCCTAAACCCCACTGGGTTGCCCTATGGTAGGGCCTACCAGTCAATAAGCCCCACGAGGCTTCCAACAAGCTTCCTGGTGGTTCACTCTGAATTATAAATAGGTAGTTAAGAGATCACCAGATATATGGGAAAAGTGTCTACCAGGAAAGGCAGACACTAACAGCAAGGAAAGTGGAGAGAAGAGAGGTGATGCAGGAAACTGATAAAACAGATGAAAACATTTTCAAAACCCTGTAGTTAATATCCTCAGAAAGATTAGAGAAGATATTGTAAACACACACACACACACACACACACACACACAAGCAGGATGCCATCAAAAGAAAAGAAAACGAACTGCTGTAAATATCAAAGGAATAAAAAAATCTGACAGAACAAATATAAGATAAAGTTGAGCAAATCTCCCACGCAGCAAAGGCCCCCAGACAGGAGCATACCTGGTATTTAAGGAGTCTCTTGGCCATGCAAGTGGAGATGTCAAGGACGCTGTTGAATGTGTTGGTCTGGGGTTTACAGGTGGCATATAAAGGCAGGTGTCATGGAGATGATCACCAAGAGAGTTAGTGAAGACAGAAAAGAGAAGAGGTCCAAGAACTGAGTTCTGGGACACACTAATTTTAATAGGTCTGGAAAATGGAGAAGAATTAGTAAAGGAGCTTGCAAATAAGTGACCAATGAGGTAGGAGGAAAAAAGAGTGTCCTAGAAGACAAGTGAAGAAAAGAGAGAGACCAGCTATGTTAGAGAGAGACCAGACCAGACCTGCTAGGTCAAGTCAGATGAAGCTCAGGAACTGAGCATTGAATTTAACAACTTGAGCTCTAATGGACCTGCTGATTCAGAGCACAATGAATAAAAACGGAAAAGATCCACACCAAGGCATGCCATCATGCACTTCAGTACTCTAGGGACAAAGAGATCTTAAAACAAAAAACAGGTGAAATACAGAGGATTGGAAGTCAGGGTGTCACAAGTCTTTTCAACAGCAACACTAAAATCTAGAAAACAGAGGAGAAATGTCTTCAAAATTCTGAGAGGTGATGATTTCCAACCTGGAATTTTATTCCTAGCTAAACTGAAAATCAAGGGTGAGGGTAAATAGACATTTTAGACATTCAGGACCTGAAAAAAGGCTACCTCCCATGTATCCTTTTCTCAGGAAATTATTAAAGTATGTGCTCTATACAAACAAGAGAATAAACCAACAAAGAGGAGCATGGAATCTAGAAGACAAGGGATCCAACACAGAAGAGAGATGAGAATGATTTCCAGGGTGATGGTAAAGGGCAGTCTGAAGTACCATATGCGTGGTAGCCGGGAGAGCTAACAGCACAGGCTGGAGCAAGAGGTCAGAGGGCTCCAGGAGGGATGTTGCCAAGGGAAACATGAAATTGATTAGATTTTCTTGTGTGCTTGACCATACTGAAAGAACTTGTAGAAATCTGTTGGGGAGTTGGGGATGAATTAATGACTGGTGCATAAAAGCCTAAGCTAATGACAAAACCTAGGTAATTAACTCTAGGAAAAAAAGAAATACAACTGCAGCACATTATGTGACTAAGCTATGCATACTACTTCCATAGACCCACTAATGTGATTACTAAATAACACCTTAGCCAAAACCACTAGTATAACTATTTTGGAAAAATAGGACATTGGTGTGCTGATGTATTGGAGGGTGGGAGAGGGGGAGGGTTAAGAAGCAAATGGGGTATAAGAGAGGTAAATTTACTCTTTCCAAAGCAGGACATAAATACTTAAAATTGAAAAATCAAGAAAACCATATTATTTAGAAATATGTAAAAAAATCCAAAAAACAAAACCAGAAAAAACACCCAGAAGGACTGAAAGTGGTTGCCTCAGAGAGGCAGGCATTGGGAGTGGAGACAAACAGGACAGCAAACATTCCTTGAATGTCTTCTGTCTGCCAGACCCTGCCCTATGCTTAGCCCTCAGCAGGAAGTAGGGCACAGTTCGTGCTCCTCTCCCCATTTACTGTCTAATTCATGTTGTATTGCTCACTGCTCTACTTCGTACATAAATATTAAGAGATATCGGGTACGAGGCGATCTCACAAAGATAGTGGGATTTGGCAGGAAACAATCTTGGAGGCAGTTATTGATTGATTGAAGACTACTTTTGCATGGGCTTAAGAGCAAAAGGAAGTACAGGGGCAAAAGAAGATAAAAGCAAAATAGACTGAGTAAATAATTCAAAGAAGCAATAAATTTGGGAAAACGTTGAAGGGTCATGTTGAAGACAAAATAAGAAAGAGGACTCGAGAAGTCGTGATGGGCTGCTCGGGTTTAGAAAGAGAAATCCTTGAACAGGAAAATCTCCAAATTGAGGCCATATCTGAGGCTACTAATTGTAGAAGCTGAAGATGACTAAAGTGGGTGTGTGGAATGGACAGTTCTATAGGTAGAAAGACCAGATATGTGGCTGACTCAGCAACAAAGACACAAAGTGGCAGGGATCTGAACTAAAGCTGTGTTGGGGTAAGTGAAAGATAAAATTTGTGGTTTGTGGACATTAGTTGGTTTGGGGCTGTTAAGCGTCCATCTATGCTCACTCCTTTCTATGAGTTTTTGATCTCCCTTTTGAGGGAAATACTCCCTATTGTGTGTGGTTTTGGTGAGTCAGTGTCCATCTCCCACTATGGAATCTAAAGGGTCCCTCCATTTTTCCACTGGATTGTAGGAGTGAGAGGGGAGGATGGGGCATGAGACTTCAGTTTGACAACTAGGACATTCTTTCCTGGGACTCTGAGTCTTGAGTAGGTGATGAAAGAATGTTGAGTGAGTTGAAGGTGAGATTATTGCAGTGGCAGTGGAGTGAAGGAGAAGAGAACTGACTTTTCCTTTGCTTGGATTCCCATCCCATTTGCCTTTTGCTTGCTCTGTAAGCCATCCATCAGTTCTTGGAGCCGCTCATATCCTTTCAACTGATTCCCATTTTGAAAGATGTTGCCAGATTCTTTCTCTTGCTTGCAGCCCAAATCCCTGACTGATACATCATGAGACACCACAAAGGAACAGTTGGTAGGATTAGGTAACTGACTGGATGGGAGATGGCAAGAACACCTCTTAGGGGAAGGATGAAATGGATGATTACCATCATCAGCAGAGATGGAAAAAACAAAGCAGAATTTGTTTGGAGAAAGATAATACTTTGGTATCTTTCAGGCCTAAGTTAAACACCCTTTGAAGAGCTAGAAAAAGAGGACTTCAGAGTGGCAAGATACAGTTGAACAGGTACAATTGGAAGCATATGTAACAACATTCACAAGAACAGATGTAATCCTGTGGAGGGAAGAGAGAGGAGGAAAAGAGAATTCTAAAATACAAACCTTCCTAGAGAGATGCAACACATAGAAGAAGTATCTGTTTTAGGAAGGAAATAGTAATGACTCATAGAAAACCTGAATATATAGATGCTTATCTTGTTTTAATGCTATATTTTTAATATAAATGCTGAACCTCTTGTAAGGTCTCAATGTCCTAGGTAATACCACATATCTTGATGTAAAGAAAATGGCTGACTTGGGATGCAAGGACCAGAAAATGTTAACTCTCATTGGTTTAAACAATAAAGGACTTTATTACCTTAGGAACAAGAAACGCTTAGTTAGGGTAACATTCAGGAGTGGTGTGTCAGGGCTTCAACTCTGCTTCTCTGAGATTCCATTGGATCTGTCTTCCTCTATGCATTGGATCTGACCTCCAGTTGGCTCCCTTCTTACTGGGAAGAAGGCCACATTAGTTCCAGATGTGACAATGAGCAAAAAAGGGCCACTCTTCATTGTGTCTCTTGAAAGTGAGGAAGCGTTTCCCAGAAGCTCCCTACTCGGGTTTCCCTCATGCCACATTGGCCAGGATTGTGTCACATTCCCATGACTACACTGTGATTGACTTAGACTGTTCAAGAGTCACTGGTGGGGCTGGACCAGCCTGTCTGCAGTACGTGGTTAGGCAAAGGAAGACTAGAGTAGACCCTTGAACACAATGAGGCTAGTGTAATAGGAGCTGCTAACAGAAGGCAACAACGAAGAATGGAGTCATGGAATCAACATTGTCACCTCCATGGTGTGAGGATAACGTTGTGCATTAAAATTCAACAAATAATTTAGCTTAATGTTTGATTTGGAGGTAATTTTACAATATGCTGTGCATTTTTATGAATTTTAAAAGATCCATCATTACACAATCCCAATTTGAACAATGTCTAAGCCACTGTTTTTCAGCCACCGCTTAACTCATTTGTGATTTTCTTTTATCTTCTGTCTCCATCCTTGCCTACTAAAGCTTTTCAAAAGTCACATGTAGCACCGAGGCAAAATCCTTATGAACTCCTATTTTGTCCACTACAATTCCACCAAAGCCAGTGATTTGTAGGCGTCGGGACAGCATTGACAATGGGAAGACTGGGTCAGGAGTAATTAAAAAATGTCAATGGTCAGGGAGGTGGAAATCAGTTCAAGTCCAACTGAAGCATTTAGCTATTTTACTGCTGCATCCTTTTAGGCTTCTTTCAGCTTATAAATATTAATTTAAAGACTACCAACAAGGACAGTAAACGGATTTAGGCATAAAACTTCCTGTCAGGGGTGATTTATATCCAATAAAAGGAGAGCAGGAAAGAGAGAGGCTGCTTGCTAAGTTTATGATAGACAGTGAAATAGTACCATCAAAATAAAAAGGCTTTCAGTCTGTCGTCGGCTCTGTGGGTGTCTCCCTCCCTAATAAGCTGCGTGCTAGAATTGTATTGTTTGCTTTTATCAGAGCCTTGCACTGTTGACTAAAAGTTCTACCGCATCGCTAATTGAACTTGTCCAGATTTATAGGCTCAAGGCCTGTGCATGAGAGAGATTATAAGGACTTAAAAGATAATAGCGCCAGCAAGAAAATTAAAACTGCTTTCACCACTTATATTTCAATAGTGCATAACTTCTACCCTTTATACGTCTTGCAGTGGACTAAGAATTTGTTTGAAAGAAGATCTGTCTTAGAGCCCATGCAAGAGCAATTAAATTCCAGACAACTCTGCCGCCATCTTACCTTACACACTGCAGGGGCTTACCCATGTGAGTCGGAAAATGATGTTTCACTAAAACTGCTTTCTAGGTAAAAGGTTAACAACTTGACACTTCTAGATGATCAGTGTTGGGAGATGCTTCTCCATGCGTCTTTCACATGTCTATACATCTTGCCAGCAGAGCGCTCTCTGCCTTTGCTCCAGACTGTCTTTTCACGTTGTTTGTACAATGAACAGCCTTGGAAGAGATAGATGGGGTCTCCCTTGGGAGCAAAGGGCAGGTTTGAAGCTCAGAATTCTTCTCCTGTAACATAACCCACTGTGTGTACTGGTGCCACCTCACCCTCTTCATGTTGTCTTGTGGGAATTGGGGTTCGGAGAGTTGGTGCACTTGCTTGTTCTCTGGCTACTGATTGTACCATAAGTAATAGAATCCTTTGTCTCTGACCCAGGAGTCTCATGTCTTCTAGCATCCATGAGCAGGCTAATGTCTTGGTTTACAAATAGGTAAAATCTCAGACCTTTCACAGTTTGCAAAAGTCACCAGTAATGTGGACTTAGAAAAACAATCTGTTTAATTTTTCACATAAGAAGGAGACTAGCACCAACCTTAAACCATAATTTGTCACTCTTCCTCAACATTTACACATTTAAGAGTGTATAATTTTCCTTTTGCCACAAGCAGTGGGAAGCTAGTATAATGATGGTTGTTGGGAAGAGTTATTGAGGAAACTCTTCCTTTCTTGAATCTCTGGGAAAAGATCCCCAGCCTTCTGACAAAAAACAAGATGAGTAAAATGATCAGGTGACCAATCAATATCCTTTCCAGCTCTTCGATTCACAAGTGCACTTAAACATTAAGAAATATTTATGGAAATAGAAACACCAACAGACTACCATACATAAAAATCTAGAAATACGTGTTTACACAGTAGCATATAACTCAAGAATACTTTTAACACAACTTCCTGAAATTGATGTACTTCCTAGCTAGCTAGGGCTAAGATCTCTGGCAACGTCGTCTTCTCTTCTCTTTCTGTTGTTTCTTTGCTTACTATTGCAAAGCTCTGTTAAAGTGCCAGTGGGTGGAGGAACAACAAGCAATAAAACAATCCATGCTCTTAATCTAGCTGACTATGTAGTGACAAGAAAGATGTACACACACAAGTCAAGTGAGTGAAGTCGAAAGAAGAAGGTGGAAGTGCCAGGTGAGGGCTCAGCATGGGCATAGCCGGCCTCAGGATTTTAAATGGAAATACCCATATGCAACATATTACTTGAAAACTCTATTCCAGTGTCTGGTCAGTGTGGTGGAGTGAGGCCCAAGATGTATGAAGTTGTTTCTTTGTGTCCAGATGGCTAGAAAAAATGGACTTGTTCATGGTTAATTTTATGTTTATTGGAAGTCACCAAACCCTATCAGTTTAACCCTTACAGCTTCCAACACTAATACAATCTAAATTTTTTTGAACTATTGCTGACTTGGTTGTGTTATAAAAGTATAACTTCACTCTTGCTTCTCATAGTCTCATAATCTAACTTTGGCTTTGTCCTGAGACCCAGTCAGGTTATTAGGATCCAATATATTCAGCCCATCAAGAACCTTTTATTGTCTGGTGGCTGATTATATGGCTCCATTAACAAAGTTGGAGGTCACACCAAGGAATATATGAACCATTACGCCCATTCTCCATTTGTCCCCAGGTCAATAGAATGAACCATCCCCCTCTTTTACTGCCCCCACCCTCAGGTTATGCATAAAGGAAGATAATGCCCTTAACCAAATTTTCTCCCATTCAAGTCTTCAGAGATCACGGTACTGTTCCTTTTCGATCAGTAAGGGGAGAAATAAGGTGGACATTGTCTCTTTTAAATGGATATGGATGGGATTTACATAAGGAATGGGTAGGCTGATAGAGACCATGATAAAAAATGTTGAAGTTACCTGATGTTCCACGTGGAGATCACTTTAAGATTTAAAAATAATGCCGATGTATGTGTGGAAGCAAACCCTGAGTGAGGATATACATTTCCTGAAGAGGACAGTATGGTTGACAAAGCTTTGATGATGGAATTAACATGAAACAAAGGCCCTCTGAGGAAGATCAGTCTGAAAAGAAATGAAGAATACATAAAACTTTGTTTAATTTATGGAATTTATATGCTGCTGACCAGTAAGTAGAAAGTTCCAGTCCCTCGATCCTCACTATCACTCATGTATTACTTGTCAGTAAATGTGATGCACTCAGAACATAACAGTTACGGTAATATTTCTGTTCCCACCGCAGCTTTACTACACCCATGAAACTCTGTAATCTTTAAATTCCCTCACTGTTAACATCTGCTGAAACATTATTGGTCCCAGCATAGCCAAGCTGCTCTGAAATTACATTTAGCAGAGTAGTTAATGCTAACAGTATAATTCTCGACGCAACCGTGTTTGAAAAGAGCTTTATAAGGGGCACAATGATTGTGCTTCCTTTAGGTTTTATTTCTTTCATATCTGCTTTGTATCAAAATCTCATTGGCTTGGAGTGTGCCATTTGAAAAAGAGCATATTTTATATACATTGTTCAGTAAACACCATATTACATTCTGGTTTTTTCTGTTATTCCCTAGCCTGAACTCACTTGTTCTAGCACTTTTTTAAAGAAATGAAATTCCACTGCAAGATATGATTATAAGCATTTAGAGGTCTGAGGAAGGAAATTAATCAAGTTTCTGTAAAATGAAGATATTTCATCATCCTGTTAAGGTACTTTGAATGTTTTAAATCCAAATGGTCCTTCACATAAGCAAAATAAACAGGTTTCTTATGGCTTTTGTTAATGAGGAGGCATTCGTGGTATAATCATAAAGTAGTTAACATTTAAAAAAAAATCACTTTGCGCTGAAAAACTATCTTTGTTATAACCCCAAGAATATAAACACTGCATTGACATTGCTTTAAAATTAATATATCAGTATATTGTATATCAACATTTTAATATTAATATAATTATTTATATTTAGTACTATAGAACATGATGTTTAAAGATTGCTAGATGTGGGCATTTATCGGATCTAGTAAATGCTGTGTAGTAATTGCCTTGGTAAATATTAAAAATTTCTCTTCCCCAGAGAATGTTCTTCCCCAAATTAAGATACTAAATTTTTTGTTGAATTTCACCATGAAGTAACAATATATGTTAGTACTTTAATATTAAGCAAAATCAGATGGATTTGTTAAGTTCTAACCTTTTGGGGGCAGGAAATACATTTTACTAGCAAAGTGTAGTGAGCGGTATTTTTAAATAAGTTAGACCAACATCTGAATATATGAAGAAAGAAAGACTGCTGAAGAATGTTCACACCATTAACTTTAACATGCTTTTACATAACTTTCCTCAAATGAACAAGATATTTGCCAAAGTTGATACCATAAAACATATTATAGCCAAGATAATAATTATTTAAAATTTGTTACTATGTATATATTGTCTCAAATATTTCTATATTTGCATGATGTGTAATAGTCTGTTGAGATCAGAGGGCAGATTATATTCTTAGCTATTTCTACAGGATCTATTCCAGGATAGAAGCAAGATTAAGTCTTTCATAATAAAAAGGTGTTGGATTTATCTCCCACCCCCTCACCCCGACCCCAGGAATCTTTATCTTCTCTGAGTTTCTTAGTCCCCATGCCAAGAGCAGTGACAGTCATTATTCAGAAACTCTCTAGCCAGAAATTCTTTGATTTGCACTAGTGCCTTCTACATACTGGCCAGATACTTTGCTTGGGTCTCCTAATCCCTCTTTATTCAAGTCTCCCTTGGGCTAGATTTCTGGGAGTCTGCTCCATATCAGCCTGTAGTCCAGACCTGTGGCTTGCATGTGATCTGAGAAGGTGTCCCCTCTTCAGGCAGGAAATGCCTGCCAACTCCTGCTTGCCAGGTGCTGACCCTCAGCGTTGCCACTTGCCCACCTATGCTCTATGTCCAGATTCTAGGTCCCTCATTCTGCTCTGATCATTGACTTCCCTCCCTGAGCCTTAAACACTCCCATGCCAGCATTCATTCTCTCTCTCTATTTCTTGCTTTTGGCTCCTCAAACCCACACTTCTTTCCCTGCATCGACTCTCCAAGGTTGATGAGATCAAAATATTATTTCTTTTATGATATTTGGTTGCCTTTCATGGTATACACGGAAATTTATGATGAAACCTCTACACAGAGAGAAACAGAACAAAACAAAATTCTTAGGTTTTAAAACATATTCACAAGTTAATTTACCAGACAAAGCAAAACGTTATATTATCATGGAATGTTTGCATTTATTATGCTCATCTCCTAACCATGTACAAGAATATGCATGTAGGAAATCTTCTATTTGAGATCTAAGCAGTATCTGATTAACGAACAGCAGTAAATTATATCTTGCCAGCTGGTTTTCCAACATTCAACTGTAATAATAATCTGACTTCATATCTCCTTTTTCTCCTTCCCTTTCCTCATCATTACCATAAAACTAGAAGCATATGGGATGATATTTATTAAGACAAGGTGAAATTTATGCAAAATACTTAGAAAAAGGAGACAGAAGGTTGTTTAAAACCATTATCTTGGGATGTGTGTGTGTGTGTGTGTGTGTGTGTGAGAGAGAGAGAGAGAGAGAGAGAGAGAGAGACAGAGAGAGAGACAGAGAGAGAAAGTGAGAAAGATCTCCTGTTTCTCCTTCCTCTTCTTCAAGACTTGTCATCCACAATGCATGGAGGGGCTCTATCAAAAGACATAGTAGAAATGATTATCATTGCCTTCAGCTGCTACTTCCTTCTTTGAAATTCCTTCCCAGCCTGTAGCCCCCATGGGTGGGCTTAGGCACCCCTGCTTATGCCTCTCACTGGCTTCAGCTGATTGGCTTAGAGATAGATACATGACTCCAAAGGGAACTAATATCCAGGTTGGGCTGGGCCAATAGAATTTTGCTGTTTGTTTTATTTTCACTCCCTTCTCTTTCCCTCTCTCCAGTGAAGATACAGAGAAACTAGAACTAAAATGTCATTTAGAGTTGAGGTTCCAATTAGAGCCACAGCAAACCAGAACATGGCAGATTAAGCAAGCAGATATTAGCCAGTTGAGAAAATAATGGTACAGATAAGCAGAAAGAAGCAGAGATAACAAACCAGGCAACTGAAAAAAAAAAGATGGCTAGAGGAGCTCTGGAGCAATTTTCTAGTCCCATGAAGTCTGCCTGGCTCCCTCCCCAATAATATATGCTTCCATGGGGATCTCCTCCATCTTTAAAATAATCTCCTCCCCTGCCTTGCACTTGAGCTTTTTAAGTGAATTTCTGTCCCTTGCAACCAAGTGAGCTCAGACAAAGATGGTGGAGGATTGGGGCCAGCTCTCTGGCCTAGTGGGTAAGTTCAACACACTCTGCTTCAGCAATCCAGGTTTGGTTCCCAGGCGTGGACCTACACCACTCATCAGCAGCCATGCTGTGGTGATGACCCACATACAAAATAGAGGAAGAGTGGCACAGATGTTAGCTCAGGGCTAATCTTCCTCAAGCAAAAAGAGGAATATTGACAACAGATGTTAGCTCATGGCCCATCTTCTTCAGGGAAAAAAAGAAAGAAGATGGTGGAGGGTTACATTCTTCCTTCAAGAAACAAAAAACCCAAGACAGTTACCAATGAGCTGAGAGGGCACATCAAAGGCGGCAGCTCTGAATAAGCACAGAAAATGACCAGTGATTCTGTGAACTGTAGGCTTCCTTCATTGCCATCACCAGCCCTATATATCTCTGATTACTCATTAAAAATTTTAGTAATTTTCTTGGAGTTACAGAAAAAAAATCCTTTGAAAAATATATCCGTTGCCTATATGAAAATGGTAGGGAAAACAATAAATTATTAATGTTTAATACTTTATATACATTAATATTCACAGTACTGTACTAAATGAGATTAAAATCAATGACCTGCTTCAACTGTTGACATGGAGTAAACAATATAATTGATAGAAATATAGGTATTCCAAGCAACAAAATGAAATCTGAAATCTCATTTCACATAGTCTTTAAGACTATTTTCTTGTTATATTCAGCAGACTTCAGAGAAAAGACTTGATTACTTTTGAGGGCATTGTTTTCTGATTATTTATATTTTAATATTATTTGTATGCATATTTTCCACCTTTTTTCCTCCATGTTCACTAGGGAAATACGTGCTTAGCTAATCTCCTGGAACATCTAACATAAGTTTTAATATACACTTGGAAAAGCAATATGAAATTGTTGGGTAACATAAAACATTTCAGTGGTATTAATATAACAATGTATAAGTTTGTAACATTGAGGAATCAGCACTGAACTGGGAATCACAAGGCCTTGGATCTAGTTCCCATTCTACTCACTTAATTATTTATGTCGCCCTAGGCATGTCTCTGTCTTTCCGAGTTTTTTATTAAGGCACAAAAACATCTACTCTAAGGGCACCTTATGAGAACAAAATCAGAAATTTGAATGTTAAAGAGCTTTATAAATCACATGTCTTGGATTATTATAATGTTAGTGGTAACAACAAATAGATGCGTGGTATAGCTTTTAGCCAGATTTGAAGTTTTCTTTGTGTTAGAGCCTTTGCCCACTAGTTAAGTCTCCATTACTGTTTTTCCCAATGATTAGCCATAGCATCTGTTGAATAGAAGAGAGTATTTATAAGTGGTGGTGGTGAGAAAAGCCTAGAGTCTTGATATTAGGCAAAGTTAACAGAATTTGTGAAAGAACAAATATGGGGTGTGAGAAAAAGAAAGGAAGGGAAGACTTCTAAAACATAGTTGACAGTCATTCCTTCAACAACCATCTCAACTCAATCTTTAATAAAATGCTGTCACAAATTCTATTTGTTAATTTAACAGATATTTATGGAGCATCAACTTTGTGTTCAGTACTCTACGAACCCTTGGGTATAAATCAGAAGATAAACCAGAGTCCAGACCTCAAGAACTCTAAGTCTTACTGGAAGAGACAAATGATCCATTACAACAGAGTGAGGGAAAATTGCATTACACAGGGAAGAAGCATCTAACCCAACTCTTTCCCACGGGAAAGTGAGAGCTAAAGGAGGGATATGTGGTAGTCAGAAAAAGCGACATGGAAGAGCATTCCAGGGAGAAGAAATCATGTGTATTCTCTTAGGACTTGCAATTTATTCTGCTTTTTAATGGAATTCATATGCAATGGTTGGAAAGTAATATAAGCAGCTAAAGTGTAGTATGGTGTGGACTTTCTCTTTAAGCACTTAAGGAATTCTGAATATAGAGATTATCTTGAGGATTCCCATAAGGTCTTTAAAATCAACTTCAGTGCTGAGAAGAGTGTTGGAGGATGAGCAGGAGCTGAATTGGTTGAGAGGAAGGCAAAGGCACACACATTGCTCCGTAATCTTTCCCCTGTAGGCTCTGTAGATGTTTATATATTTTTCTTCTTTTCAAGTATACTGTAGGTTCTTTGCGAGCAGAAATCATGTGCTTTTCCTATGCGTCCCTCATAATATGCTTTGTTGTGCACAAATCAGTTATAAAACTTTTTTTCTCAGTGTTTGATTTTTTTGTGCATTTTGAGTCTGAAAGGTAGGAATTAGAAATGCTCGACCTTGTTTTCTATACAGCAAAAGTCCAAAAATCCAGAAAATTCCGAAGGTATAGTATCTGATGCTGCTCACTTGCCCCAAAAGCAGATAGCTGTGACAACTTTTAGAAGTGTGTTGGCAAGGAAGTGTATTCAGATATTTTTACTTATTCACTCGGTTCATTGATAAATTTTTTTGGTATATCTCCTTCACACGTCCTAGGAGTGAGTCCACTTCCTCATGATGCAGTTTGGATGCCAAATACTGAATTGTACTGTATGATGTCAAAGTATTTCTATTTGTAATCTGTTCATAGTTTATGATGGCTTCAAACAGGTAGCAATGACGGGATTAGTGACCAAAGTATGAAGCAAAGTATGTGATCTTGATAATATGTCAAAAATTAGAACTAATAAAACAATTTAAATAAGGCAAAGGAGAAATGAAATCATATTGGAATTTTATATAGGATTATCATTATATCGATCAATACCTGAATATACTGTGAATATTTTTGATCAAAATATTTCAGACTAAGTTGCAAATACATTAGGACTTTTATTCACCTGTTTCTATCAATACAATATCTTAACTTAGAATTTGCTTGACAAACTCTCTGCAAAGGATTACTTTGATTTATAAATTTACATGAATATGTAGGTAAGCAAATGTAAAATCTTGAACTAATGTCTATATTTTACCAGTAGCTGCTAGTTTATAAAGACACTATATTGAATTCAGTATAAGAGTGATAGTAAGCTTTTTTTTTCTGAGGAAGAGTCACCCTGAGCTAACATCTGCTGCCAATCTTCCTCTTTTTGTATGTGAGCTGCCACTAAAGCATGGCCACTGACAGATGAGTGGTATAGGTCTGTGCCCAGGAACCGAACCTGGGCTGCTGAAGTGGAGCACGCCAAACTTAACCACTAGGCCATGGGGCTGGCCCTAAGTGTTCTTGTAACATATAGCTTTCTTAAAATGAAAGCAGGATATATAAAATATTGGGAATAACTAATGCAATATCTCAAATAATTTCATAATTCAAAATCCAAACAATTTTTAATTTAACAATTTTAATTCCTTAAAGGTATATGGAAGGCATAAAAATTTAAATCCTGAGCTTTACTTTGTCATCTGTAAAATGGGAATAATAATCTCTATGTTGTAAACCTGTGATTAGGATTAAATAAAATAATTTATATAAAATGCCTGCTTCCTATTAAGGTGCAATAATGATTTGTCATTATCTTTAATAAGAGCTAATTTGTTGGCAAAACTATGGAGATAGTAAAAAGATCAGTGGGTGCCAGGGATTTGGGTGAATGGAGGGACGAATGGGTGGAGGACAGGAGATTTTTAGGGCAGGGAAACTATTCTGTATGATACTATGGTGGTGGATACATGTCATTACACATTTGTCAAAACCTATAGGATGTACAACACCAAGAGTGAATCCTAATGTAAACTATGGACTTTGGAGTTCGGCTGATCATGATAAGTCAATGTTGGTTCATTCATTGTTACAGATGCATCACAGTGATACGGGATGCTGATGGTGGGGGAGGCCATCAGGGGTGGTGTGGGAATTCTCTGTATTTTCCACTCAAGTTTGCTGTGAACCTAAAACTGCTCTTAAAAATAAAGTGTATTAATTGTTCAAAAAAAGGATCTCCCCCTCAAAAAGCTAATGTGATCAGAACATTCACTATTTTACAGACTTTATTCTAAATGCTTCATAGATATGATGATTTATTTAACCTTATGAGGAAACTAAAGCACAGAGTGGTTGAATAACCTCACAAAGCTAATATGTGGTAAATGATGGAGCCTGGATTCAAACCACTGCACTATGCTGCTGTTGGGTCCTAATGCTGAATTTTAGTGTGATGATATCTGCAGTGACATTTAAATTAGGTTAAAAGCTGAAGTTTGCAAAACATTGCAGTTTGTTGATTACATACGTCAAATTCCATTGTCAAAATCTATTTTTTCACATATAGTAGTAAAAGTTGGCTCAAGCTTAAAATAATGTGAAGGCACCCATGGTATAATGCCTTCCTAAGAAATTCTAAATAACCAAATTGAACACAAAGCCTATGAAGGGAAACCCCCCTCTCAGTTTTGAAGAGATTGCTCTAAAAGATTTGACGGTATCTTACCTAAGTAAGCTAAAAATAAACAAAACTAAAAACAACCACATAGATAACTGGCTGGTTTCATTAAAAATCAACATACTTGTTTTTTAAAATTGATTCTTATATCTAATTCAACAGTTATCTTTGCTTTATTAATAAACAAGAATTAAAATGAGAATATAAATGGCTGGCCCATGGCCTAGTGGTTAAGTTCGGCACAGTCAGCTTCAGCCTGGGTTTGGTTCCTGGGCACAGACCTACACTGCTCCTGAGGTCATGCTGTGGTGGTGACCCATATAAAAAATAGAGGAAGATTGGCAGGATGTTAGCTCAGGGCAAATCTTCCTCAGCAAAAAAAAAAAAAAAAAAAAGTGAATATAAAATATAAATGTAAAATATCTAATACATTTTTTACATTTTAACCTGTATCCATTTTTTTTTTTTACATTTTAACCTGCATCCTACTATGTTCTGCACCCATGTAGCAGTAAATTCTCAGTAAATACTTGTTAAATGAATAAATGGCTTGATGAATGAAAATGGAGATTAAGTGTCTTGTTAGTGATAAGTACCCATAGAATCATTTCTTTCTTATCAACAGACATTTATTTTGCATTCCCCATTTATAAATACTATGTCCAGTTGAGGACATGAAAAAATGGCGGACCTGGTCCCTCTCCTCAAGGAACTTAAAATCTCATTCTTAAGAAAAATGCAAAGATTTGATATTTTCAGAGTTTAAGTGAGTATAGCAGCTAAGTTGCAGAAAATGATACGCAAAAGAGCATGAGTAATGACTACCCTCTGGATTTGTTCACCTTGGTCAATCTGGAAAACTAATGATCATAGACATCTGGCTTTCTACCGATAAGTTCCATGTGTGTCAGTAGCCAGATGAATTTTGTGCTTATGGAAAGACACAGTTAGGATGACTCAAACCACACTGCCATTGGTCTGCTCAAACCTTGAATGTTGGCTTTCTTCAGGGCCCATTCTTGGAGATCTCTCCTCCTTCTGAGAAATGCCCTTTGCTCCCCTGGTTTCCACTAGCTCCTGTTTGCCGATGATTCCTAAATTCCAATTTTCAATACAGATTTCCCTGAGCTCCAGATCCAAACACCTCTTAGATGGCTCCACTTGGATACCCCATAGGCATCTTTAATTCATATTCCTAAAATAAATTAGATTTAAAATATTGGGTTCACCAGGATGGGGGATTGTGGAGTGACTGCTAAGGGGTACAGCGTTTCTTTTTGGGGTGATGAAATTGTTTTGGAATTAATGGTGATCATTGTACAACTTTGTGAATATACTAAAAGCCACTGAATTGCACACTTTAAAAGAGTGGATTTTATGGTATGTGAAATATGTCTCAATTATAAAAAAGAAACATCACCCAACCTGCTTCAATGTCAAGATTCCCTGTTATGAGGAGGGGTGCCACCGTTAACCACTCATGCTGGAATCTTAAGGCAGGTACCACATCTGATGCTTCATTGCAGTGCCAGAGCCTCGGTCTGTGCCTCATTAATCATGGTGATGATGATCATCATCATCATAATAATAATAGAGTCCAAACAGTAATAATCAGCAATCAGTAACTTTGTTGAATAAATAAATTTTAAAATTCATGCTAAACTTACCTCTTTTCCTCATTCACCACATTTAGTCAGTCACCAAGTCTCATAGACAGCATGTTTACAGAAAAATCTGACTTTTTCTCTCCACAATCATCAGTGTTGTTGCCTTAGTTCTGATCTTGTCCTCTCTCCCTGCATTACTATACTAGTCTTCTCTATGCACTTTTCTCCAAGTTTGTAATATTACAAAATTAAAAATAATTTTATTAAAAATAGATTCTCTAAAAGTTCTTTGGTGGATTCTTTAGGGTTTTCTATATATAAAGTCGTATCATCTGCAAATAGTGAGTTTCACTTCTTCCTTTCCAATTTGGATACATTTTATTTCTTTTTCTTGCCTGATTGCTCTGGCTAGGACTTCCAATACTATGTTAAATAGGAGCGGTGAAAGTGGGCATCCTTGTCTGGTTCCTGTTCTTAGTGGGATAGCTTTCAGTCTTTCTCTATTGAGAATGATATTAGCTGTGGGTTTGTCATATATGGCCTTTATTATGTTGAGGTACTTTCCTTCTATACCCATTTTATCCAGGGCTTTTATCATAAATGGGTGCTATATCGTGTCAAATGCTTTCTCTGCATCTATTGAAATGATCATGTCATTTTTATTCTTCATTTTTTAATGTGGTGTATCACTTTGATTGAGTTGCACATGTTGAACCATCCCTGTGTCCTTGGAATAAATCCAACTTGATTATGGTGTATGATCTTTTTCGTGTATTGTTGCATTTGATTTGTTAGTATTTTGTTGAGGATTTTTGCATCAATATTCATCAGTGATATTGGCCTGTAATTTTCTTTTTTTGTGTAGTCCTTGTCTGGTTTTGGTATCAGGGTTATGTTGGCTTCATAGAATGAGTTAGGAAGTTCCCCTCCTCTTAAATATTTTGGAGGAGTTTGAGGACGATAAGTATTAAGTCTTCTTTGAATGTTCAGTAGAATTCACCAGGGAATCAGTCTGGTCCTGGACTTTAATTTTTGGGGGGTTTTTGATTACTGTTTCAATCTCCTTATTGGTGATCAGTCTATTCAAATTCCCTATTTCTTCTTGATTTAGTTTTGGAAGGTTGTATAATTCTAAGAATTTATCCATTTCTTCTAGGTTATCTAATTTGTTGGTGTATAGCTTTTCATAGTATTCTCTTATTATCTTTTGTATTTCTGAGGTGTCCATTGTAATTCCTCCTCTTTTGTTTCTGATTTTATTTATTTGAGACTTCTCTCTTTTTTTCTTGGTGAGTCTAGCTAAAGGCTTGTCAATTTTGTTTCTTTTTTCAAAGAACCAGCTCTTTTATTGATTTTTTTCTGTTGTTTTTTAGTCTCTGTTTCATTTATTTCTGCTCTGATTTTTATTATTTCCCTCCTTCTATTGATTTTGGGCTTTGTTTGTTCTTCTTTTTCTAATTCCATTAGGTGCACTGTTAGATTGTTATTTGAGATTTTTCTTGTTTGTTGAGGTAGGCCTGTATTGCTATACCTTCCTTCTTAGAACCACTTTTTCTATATCCTATAAATTTTGGCATGTTGTATTTTCATTTTCATTTGTCTCCGGGTATTTTTTGATTTCTCCATTGACCTAGTCATTGTTCAGTAGTATTTTGTTTAATCTCCACATATTTGTGGCTTTTCTGATTTTCTTCCTGTAGTTGATTTCTAGTTTCATACCATTGTGGTCAGAAAAGATGCTTGGTATTATTTCAATCTTCTTAAATTTATTGAGACTTGTTTTGTGGCCTAATACATGACCTATCCTGGAGAATATGGTAAAGTTGCAGGATACAAAATCAACATACAAAAATCAGTTGTATATCTATACACTAACAATGAACTAGCAGAAAGAGAAATCAAGAATACAATCCGATTTACAATTGCAACAAAAAGAATAAAATACCTAGGAAGAAACTTAACCAAAGAGGTGAAAGACCTGTGCACTAAAAACTATAAAACATTATTGAAAGAAATAGAAGAAGACACAAAGAAATAGAAAGATATTTCATGCTATTGGATTGGAAGAATTAACATAGTTAAAATATCCATACTTCCTAAAGCAATCTACAGATTCAATGCAATCCCTGTCAAAGTTCCAATGACATTTTTCACAGAAATAGAACAAAGAATCCTAAAATTTTTATGGAACAAGAAAAGACCCCAAATAGCCAAAGGAATCCTGAGAAAAAAGAACAAAGCTGGAGGTATCACACTCCCTGATTTCAAAATATACTACAAAGCTATAGTAATCAAAACAGCATGGTACTGGCACAAAAACAGACACACAGATCCATGGAACAGAATTGAGATCCCAGAAATAGACCCATATATCTATGGACAGCTAATTTTCAACAAGGGAGCCAAGAACATACACTGGAGAAAGGAAAGTCTCTTCAGTAAATGGTGTTGGGAAAACTGAACAGCTACATGCAAAAGAATGAAAGTAGACCATTACTTTACACCATACACAAAAATTAACTCAAAATGGGTTAAAGAATGTAAGATCTGAAACCATGAAACTTCTAGAAGAAAACATAAGCAGTACGCTCTTTGACATAGGACTTAGGTGCATATTTTCAAGCACCATGTCTGACTGGGCAAGGGAAACAATAGAAAAAATAAACAAATGGGACTACATCAAACTAAAAAGCTTCTGCACAGCAAAGGAAACCATCAACAAAACGAAAAGACAACCTAACAATTGGGAGAAGATATTTGCAAATCATATATTTGATGAGGGGTTAATACCCAAAATATATAAAGAACTCATACATGTCAACAACAAAAAAACTAACAACCCAAATAAAAAATGGGCAAAAGATCTGAACAGATATTTCTCCAAAGAAGATATACAGATGGCCAACAGATACATGAAAAGATGTTCAACATCATTAACTATCAGGGAAATGCAAATCAAAACTACAATGAGATATCACCTCATGCCCATCAGAATGGCTATAATAATGACAGGAAATAATAAGTTTTCGAGAGGATGTGGAGAAAAGGGAAGTCCCATACACTGCCAGTGGGAGTGCAAACTGGGGTAGCCTCTATGGAAAACAGTATGGAGATTCCTCAAAAAACTAAGAATAGAACTACCATACAATCCAGCTATTCCACTGCTGGGTATTTACCCAAAGAACATGAAAACACAAATACTTAAAGATACATGCACCGCTATGTTCATTGCAGCATTATTCACAATAGCCAAGACTTGGAAGCAAAAACCTAGGTGCCCATCAAGGAACGAATGGATAAAGAAGATGTGGTGTATATACACAATGGCATACTACTCATCCATAAAAAAGGATGAAATCTGGCCATTTGTGACAACATGGATAGACCTTGGGGGTATTATGCTAAGTGAAATAAGTCAGAGGGAGAAAGTCAAATACCTTAGGTAAAAACAACAACAAGCTAACACATAGAGACAGAGATTGGATTGGTGGTTACCAGAGGAGAAGGGGAGAGGGAGGAGGGTGAAAGGGGTTAATAGACACATGTGTGTGGTGACTGAATGTAATTAGTCTTTGGGTGGTGAACATGATGTAATCTACACAGCAATCGAAATTTAATGATGTACACCTGAAATTTATATAATGTTATAAACCAATGTTAACAACAACAACAAAACACAGATAAAAATAGATTCTCAATTGGTTTCTCTCAAGGCTCGAACCTTCTCCTCTTCTAATCCCATCTCCACTGCTGCCCAAGAGGGTCTCAGATTCGAATAAGATTGCATTTGTTTCCTTAGAGTTTTCAGTGATTCTCCATTGTCTATAGAAGTGAAATTCCTCAGGATGCTTACATGACTCTCAGCATTGACCCTTTCAGCTCGTTGTACCTCCACCCCCACACGTCTGCATGCCCTGCGTATTTTCCTGGTGCCTCTTTCTCCCAGGTAGTATTGACAATTACCTCCCCATGCTCCCCTCCATCCAGTACATACACCTGTGATGGGATCCGGAACACTTCATTGTACTTATTTAAAATCTGTCTCCAGGACTATACTTAGAGCCCCGTGAGGGCTGGGATCAAGTTTAACATAGATTCTACAGGTTGGTAGTGTATCCTGTGGAAAAATTAAATCCCAAATCTCTCAGAAATGGCACTCTGGATCCACTAGCTCAACAGTTTAGCTCTCGTATCATAGCCTGCAAAGGTACATTACATATATTGGTTTAGAAATAACACTGGAATAAACACTTGGAAAATGATGCAAAGCTAATTACTTCCATTCTTCTCTTTCTCTTCAGTACTCTGCTACCATGGTATCTTGGGGGAAAAGAACAACACTCCGATAAGTGAGTTTTCCCAGGCTGATTATATGATCGAGTGTAACAAGGCAGTTATTTTAAACTGATAGTAACTTGGGAGTCACTTGCAGATTTGGGTTATTCATACGTGATCTCCAAGTGTAATTATCTTTAGTTATTTGAAGTTTACTGAATTTGTTTATGTCTTTATTTGACTCTTTAAAGTTAGTCATTTTGTGAAATTGCCTTGGGACCAAATACAGAATCCAAACATTGATTAATAATCAAATAGAAATACAGTCAAGACAAAAATAGCATCGGGATGAAGTACTATGCTTAATAACACATTCTGTCAGCAAAGATGATATTTAATAAAGAGAGAGCTCCTGCTTTCAGAGTTATGATGAAATTGGTTAGAAGTAAGTAGAGTCTCTGTGTGCACCGTATAATCCTTTTCAACAAGCACTTAATGTGAACTTCTCTGTATATTTTTCCAAATCAAGATTTTGAATGCGGTGAACAAGAGTATTCAATTTTAAAGCTGCTGATTCTTTACTGATTCACTAATTAAAGTTCCCCAGGAGAAGGAAAGTTGGCAAACTATCACTCTCACTTCTATTCCATTATTCCATTATTATGTCATTCCCATTGTTGACAGAATCCTCAATCATGTATTTTTTCATTCAAAAGATATTTATTTTTGAGTACCCACTATGTGTCAGACACTGCCTAGGTACAAAAAAAAAAAAAAGAAAGAAAGGAAAGAAGGAAGGAGGGAACGGGGGAAGACACAGAAGACTGAATAGAGTATTTTCCTTGCCTTTGAGAATCCCAGTCTAGTTGGTAAATGATCTTTAGTCTTCCTTCAGTAGTTAGATCCATTAGACTCCTTGTCAATCTATTCCTATAACCTTCACAGCTAGGGAAGATAATTGCTCTTTTTGAGAATTTTGGAATAGTTCTGCCTTTATTAAGAGAAGATTAAAAAGACCTACCAGTCATTCAAGGGTAACACATCCAATCACGATGGCTGCTGGTTTTGCTCAGACCTTATACCTTACTGGATCCAGGAACTGGGTCCCTGTCTTATTCCCCATACAAACATTCCTGCTTTAATCCTTATGTTCACCAATTCCCACTTCGCCCAGGGCTGTGGTTCTGACTTGTCCCTCTGCAGTCCCTCCACGTTTTAGAGCATTGTCCAATCCCAGCCCCAACTACAGGATCACCAGCTCTCACTGCCATCCTCCTACAGGCTAACTGTTTGTCTCTGTTGATTGTCTACTCCTGTTTTTCCTTGTCTTGGCTTCAGCATAGGCAGGCCACCTTCCTAATGAACCTCCCTTGCCCTCATGGCCTGTCTCTGGAACTTTCCAGATCAGCACTCTCTCCTGAGTCTCTCCAGTCTGAGGGTATGCAGGGCCAGGCCTTCCTTTAGTTGGGGAGAATGCAAATAGTCCTAGAAATCGCTCTAGGAAAACATCAAACCGGGCTGGTTGCTGGTACAGCTGAGACTGTACACCATGTGTTATGGAGAGATGCCTGGCTCTCGACAAGAGCAGGAATTTGAAGTATCCAATTTAGTTCTTCATTTCCCAGCAATCTCTGCCTGCCCTGAATTCCACAGTTCAGATCCTGGTTTCCTGACGCCACTGTATCTGTGTGGAAGGGCGATGGAGAGAAAAATGGATGGCAGACAGAAAGACCCCATGTGACAAAGCTGAAGACCACTTGCTTCTCCAAAGCAGCTTGAATCTCCCTGCCTGGGCTGCCAAGTGAAGGACGTGATTAATGAAGAGATGTCAGAGAGATAATTCTTCCTAGCCAGGAAGAGTGGGAAAGAAATTTGGTTTTTTTTAGAATTATTAGAGGTTGGGTGGAAGGAAAGCAAGGAAAAGGAGCTTGTCGTGGTTGTAAAGGTGCCAAGAAGAATAGTTGTGCCACCACACACCAAAGTCTCAACCCCACCCTACCTTCATCTTTCAGCACCGACCACTTCCTATTCTTCCGGTGGAGCTGGGAGCTACCTCCCCTGTTATAAA
This sequence comes from Tapirus indicus, assembly GCA_031878705.1. Classification (NCBI taxonomy): domain Eukaryota; kingdom Metazoa; phylum Chordata; class Mammalia; order Perissodactyla; family Tapiridae; genus Tapirus; species Tapirus indicus. Next base: position 17,268,543 of record CM062939.1, on the reverse strand, counting down.
TAGCAGCACAGATGTTGACAGAAAAATGCTCCCTTAATTACCATACAAACTGCTTTACTTGAGTGAACCGTTTAAAGAAGCCTCCGAAGGAAGTTCACTCAAGCAATTCCGCAGATTACAGCTAATGAACAATATTTCCTCGAACCTATTTAGTGCTCATTAAAATGTAAAAGCCTTTCATTTTAAACAGACGCACAATAAATAATTCCTCTCTCCCTCTCTGTCTCTGAGCAGCTTGGATAAAAGCAGGGAGGCAGGGAGCTGAAGGAGCAGGGCTGGGCTGGGGATGGGAGCAGGAGGCAGAGGAGGGGGGCTGGGGAAAGGGAGACCCAGTAAAGAGCCGGGGACCCATTAGTATCCCAGGAAGCCACAGCTTGTCTGGTAGGAGGGATGCCTGTGTTTGGAGTTCAACAGACAGATCCTGGGACCCACTCATCCAGCACGGGCAGCCAGCTGTGAACGAGGACAGCAGACAAAAGCTGCCAGGGGCAACACTGAGAGGCAGAGAGGGGCCAACTCAGGATAGAGTGGGGGTGGGGGGGTAGGGGGGATGGGAAAAGCCCTTCCAAAGTAATAAATGACTAGTACTGTGTTTCTTAGACTGTCCTGTGTTTATTTTTTGTCCTCATTTATTTTTAGACCTGAGGTTAGAAGAAGAATATCAGATAAACCTTCAGAGGCTACTTGTTGAAGTGGGGAGGGAGACAATCTATAAAATGTTTTCTTGTTCCTGCAGGGCCTTATACCACCACCTTTAGTACTTTGATCATGTAACACATACAGCACAAAAGATGGAGGCATTCTTTGTGTGTCTGAGTGAGCTAGAGGTAGAGGATGGCAAAGAAGGTAGATTTCTGGAGGACTGTGTCTGTTTCTTTTGAGATAAACAGCAAAGGAAAGTGGACCAGGGAGTTGGCAAAATATGTGCCTTGAATGGATTTACGAAACCTCTTCTTTATACTGAAAAATCTTTTCTCCTTTAACAGAGCTGTTAATCCCAAAGATTGGTGGGACCAAAGTGAGGAAATATGCTAGTGGTGATGCCTATATACTGAGGGAAAAAGCCCAAAAGGATCCTATGTTACCCAATAGGCAGACAAAAGTGAAATTGACAGGACTAGTGTGTAATGAACTGTCTCAAACTTCACAGTCAACTTGCAGGATCATATGTATAATATTAAGTTGGCTTAATGGTCAGGACCGACCAAGATATTTCTTTCTTTTTCTCTTCTTTTTTTTTTCTTGCAGGGAAAGATTCGCCCTGAGCTAAGATCTGTTGCCAATCTTCCTCTTTTTTTTCCTCCCCAAAGCCCCAGTGCATAGTTGTATATCCTAGTTTTAAGTCCTTCTAGTTCTATGTGAGCTGCCGCCACAGCTTGGCAACTGACAGACAGGTGGTGTGGTTCTGTGACTGGGAAATGAACCCAGGCCACTGAAGTGGTGAGAATGCTGAACTTGAACCACTAGGCCATCATGGCTGGCTCTCTTCTTTCCTTTTTTTTTTTTTTTTTTTGGGTGAGGAAGATTAGCCCTCGGCTAACATCTGTGCCAGTCTTCTTCTATGTTGTATGTGGGTTTCCACCTGAGCATGGCTGATGAGCGATGTAGGTCTGTGCCTGGGATCTGAACCCGTGAACCCGGGCCACCAAAGCGGAGCACACGGAACTCAACCACTACTGGGCCGGCCCCTCTTCTTTTCTTTTTTAAACAATGAAAAAGCGATCTTGATTCCATTAAGGAACATTGTCTTTGTAGCCAAAATTGGCGGTACAGCCTTTGACTTGAAATAATAAGTTCAAGTCAAAATGATGACTGAAAACCACCATCTTTTGTTCTAGACGGCATGCGTTTATTGCACAAGTATTGAGTGCCAGGTATTATGCCACGTGCGGAGGATACAGAAATGAATAAAAGATGTTCCCGTAAAGAACCCACAGTCATTATGCTGTTATAATAATATGGACAGAGCGCTGTAGAAGCTGAGACAGGTGAGAGGTCCAGGATAGTACATGAAAACTTGACACTTTATATCGCAACGGGCAACACTGTTGTATTCTTATTCCAGAGCTCGCAAATACTTGTTGATTCTTGGTACAGTTTCATTCGCTGAAGCTGAATGCTTTTTAGGGAGTGTCAGGCAGGCACGGGGGCAAGGGGGATGCAAGTGTACACTTGAACCAGTTCCCGTGACGTGAAGAAGGCGCTGGGAGAGAAGAATTAAGTCTGTACTTGGCTTTTAACTAAGGTCATTTGAAAATGGTCTTCAACACCCATCTCATTTGCTTTTTTATGCCTGCCAATTTAGTGTTGTATTCAAAGTGATTAATTAGTTTGTAGTGAAGGTTTATTAGGTAATCTTTCTGTCAGTCAAAGATCACTAGCATCTCAGGGTAGAATGAAGACCCTCCAGAAATTTTATAAGGATGAGGAATTTACGTCATGATTGTATTCAAAAATAGGCACAACCTTAAAATTTAGGAGTATCTAGAGGAGTTAATGTAGATATTATTAAAGTTGAAAAGAGTTATTTGGCCCTCTAGAATATCTATGGTTTATTTTCTATTAGGACAAACTCATTTGCAAAGTATGAATCAATCCTTCATATTTTTTCTGCACTACTGATTTAGGCATAGAGTATTTTCACTTTTCTTATTCCGATCCATAAAAGTGTGGGAAACATATTGTTACAGAGTAAAAGACTTGCTGAAAGCTATGTTATACCTTAAACCAAGGTAAATTGAGGGGATAATAATATTTCTAGGAATCAAAGATATCTCTCCAGTTGAAAGCCTTTTCTCATTAAGCTACTCTAGAAACAGATTCAGAAGCTGCATTTCCTAAATGACAGACCATTATATGTATATTTTTTCTCGCATGTGTATATAATTAATTTTAATTTACAACCATTAAATAAAAGTTTTACTACAATGGTATTGCTTCCTTGACAATCTTGAAAATTTGTGTCATTTAAAGAATTTTAGGAAAATCTGTAGTAAATATCACTACTTAATTTCTGTGTTTATACGAGTATAATTATGTCAGTGTAATATGACTATAGATAGCAAACCAAAGATGAAAACTATTCTTTGGGGCTTTTTCATTTACATTGTTAGTGGTTTCCCTCTGTTTACCTCTCTACCAATTACATAATCAATAGGTTTCTTTCTTCTAACAAATATCAATACATCAAAAAGAGTCTAATAAATAACGAGAATTCAATAAATACTAAATATTATTATAATTGTTTTAACTATTTTTTACTTCCAGAAAGTATCTTTAGCCTAAAAGAATTTTTAAAATTAAATTACAGACTGCAATGATGTATTGCTGACAACATGGGGAATACGAAATTTTTTAATGCTAAAATATCATATGGCATTTCAACATCAATTATGTCAGTAACTTAAAATACTGTTTCTCCTCCTAGAGTTAGTGCACATTTTTGTGGATTGTATGGAATGGATTACCAGAAATATTGCACAAAATATTTCCTCAGAAGAGCTCTTAAGCTGACCATGGGAATGGAAAAAAAAATCAATAAATGAGAATCAAAACCACAAAACAGTCCACTAAAAAGTCGGCACTGCAATTCTAATTCTGATGAGTTTAATCTCTTTTTTCCAGAGCAATACAGTGAGCTGTGCTTAGGAAAGGAAAAAGACAACAGGATATATATACATTGTTTAACTGATGCAAATGAATAATCCACAGCCAGAATTTTGTTTTTAAATTTTCCAGGTAAGGACCACAAAGGGTAAATGACATCCTATCAGAAACTCTGGGATATAGCCTCAATCACCCGTAAATTCCCCCAAATGCCTACATTTAAAAAAGAAAATATATTTCATTGATTTACAAAGGCCCATATAAATATAGATATGGTTTGGCTGGGGAATTGTAAATTTAGTCTCAGGTGGGCTTCACATTCAGCCTGAAATGAATCTGCAGAGAGCGTCAGATTCTGAGTATTACAAATTCAGTGGCTCTAGGAGAAATTTGTTAGAGATTTTCCGAAAGTCAGCCCTGCCTGAAAAATAAAAGACAAAAACCCCCCAAAACCCACCCTGCATTGTGTTCAAAGGATTTTTCCCCTTAAACAAGAACACTTTAATTTATTATTTTTCATATTTGCCCTTCCTTCTGCCACGTGGATTGTCAGGAAATCAGTTTGGAGCCATTTAGAGTGATGATTTCATGTATGTGACACGAAATGGCAATACAGGATGTCTTGGTGTGTTGAACGAAGAAAGAGAAACAAAAATTGAGCAGGCTATCTTACTTGTCTCATTTGCCAGGCCCCATCATAAAAAAGCAAATGAGTTGTTTAGTTGAGACCCTTCAGAAGGATGTAATAACAGCGTTTGGTCCATAGGCACGCGGGGGAGAGGCTATTCCGCCTGCGCTAGATGGATGAAACTGATGGCAGGCGAACACACACATCCTGCCTGGATATGAACAACAGATTTGTCAGTGTGTGACAGGCTGACAGCCCAGCTCCCAGTTGCTTGTCCACTGTTGTTATATCAGCACCTTGTCTAAGTATTCAGCAAAGAGGCAATCTGCTTCCTCCATTCGTGGGAGGCAGGTTGCCAGTTAAAAAACAAGTATTGGCTTCAGGCTGCAGTGCCAGAACGCATTGAAAAGATGCAATTTAAACCCTTGTGTGCTCCTCCGGCAACGTATCATGGGCCTTGGAAATTCAGTCCTCCAGATTAGGTTTGTAAAACAAAGAAGATAACGCAAAATGAGATCTATGCTGGCAAAACATTGCAATTTAGCCTCCATAAATGTCTCAGCGGAACTTGGTTATGAAAGAGAAAACATGCTTGGCTTGAGTATTGGAGTGAGGCTGGAGCGAAGGTGTCCTCAGCATTTCTGCTATTGCAGTGTCATTTTGGGGGTCGTTGAAAATGCGTCTATGAACTATACCGTACCTCATGAAGCCTCCAAAATTAATGATGAGGATTAAAAGTTTTCGTTTTTACCAGTTGGACTATGTTGTTATGGTTGCCAATCCATAATAAAATATTTAACAATGGAAAAATTGCAGAAATATACTTTTCAGACTTTATTTTAGTCATTGTAAAGACTATTTATTAAGTATCCAAAACTTTTACTACATTTCTAAAATCTATAGAAATAGATTAGAAAAATTAGAGGTTACTAAAGGTACTAAAGAACTGTACAGGCTATTTTTAAATGTCTAAGAGAATGAATTAAATAGATTATGTTAAGGGGAGAAAAGTGGGGGAAGCAGTGAATTTTGGAAGAAATCACCAATTTGCTCTGGATGCTGTGGATGTATTGTTCAGAAGTTAGAGCATCATTTACTGCTCTGAGCAGCCTCATTCAGTCCACGTGTGACAGTCTCCAACAGGTTGGGTTCAAGAAGGGAGAACTCAAAAGGATTTACGCCGTGGTCTTTAATGGCTCCTTCAGAGCTGTTAAGCCTGTCAAGTCATTAATAAGCAGTATTTAAGGGTCCCTAAGTACACGTTTGCGCAACAGTCCCCAAGGACTTAGGGAAAGCTATTACAGTTTGTTGGATCAATAATTATCATCATTTCATTCAGGTCCACTGCGAAATGAAGAAGTGGCTATGGGGTCTTCTAGCATCCTTGCCCCAGGTCACCTTGGGGTGGTATAGGTCTTGGTAAGTTTCATTGACTTTTTCCTCTAGCTTCTCTGGAGACCCAGACCCCTCACACCATCTGTATCCACTTGTTTCACCATGTGTAAGACTCTGGAGATGCCAACATCCTTTTAAGTTTGAGGCACCCTTACCAAATACAATCTTTATTCGACTAAGAAAATTTATGTTTACCTAAAAAAAAAGGGAAAACATGAAAACAAAACTATGTTAGAAAGTATTCATAAAAATTTGGGTAGAAGTGCTGTACATATTTTGTTTCTGCTAAAACTTACCAGCTCAAATACTTAGTTATAGATCACTAGTGAATAAGTTATTATGTATCTAGGCAAAGGAATGCTTTGTGGTCACTAAAAATGGTATTGTAGGAGATACAAGAAAATGTTCCCGATATTCTCGAGTGAAATAAAAAAGCAACTTACAAAACTAAATGTGAATTTTTGATGATTTTTTTGAGAAAATTATGTCTAATTTGTTAGACTAGATAGATAGATACAGATATGGATGGATGGGTGGAGGGGTGGATAGATGGATGGAAGGATATATACTACATTGTCAGAACATGGATGTAGAAAGTAGGATGCAGGAAATTTTTGTATTCTTTGTGTTTTTCTGTATTTCTGAGATTTTTCTCCATGATGATGTGGTACCTTTTCTATTAGGGGGAACATGTTATTATAAAAAGCTGTCAACAGTAGAGACGCACATTTAAATGGTGACATTTTCCCACTTTGTTAATTGCTTCTCTTTTTCATTTTCTGTTAGATATTTGTGATAGGCATAATGTAATGCCATTAAAAAAGATAATATGAAAAACCACAAATTAAAAACCTAAAATTACCTTTTACTTTTATTGTATAATATGTAAATATTTTCTTAAGGACTCCAGATATATACTAAAGATCATTTTTGCTAATTATGTTACGGCAAGTTCTTTGATCCCGTTTCAATCCTCCAAGTTTTTTCTTTAAACCATCCAATGTAATTGCAATTTAAAAACTATGATGGATTTTCTTTTACTTCTTTTTTAAAAATGTGTTCTAGGTCACAAAAGTTAATAAGTCTTTTATGGAAAGATGAACAAGTCAATAGTACCTCATCGTCACTCTAGCTGTACCCACCTGCGAGGATGGAGGTACGAGCCTCCTTTGACATCATTCCCCATGTTCATTCATATATATATACAGATATAAGGTCTTTCTTCATAAAACCCAAATGAGTTTCTAATAGGAATATTATTCTGCATAAGTGCTTCATTCCCTCAACACGTCATGTACAGCTTTCTAAACCCAAACATATATATTGTTATGTGACTTTCAAGAGATACTTAGTGTTGATGACATATCCGAATGACAGTTTATTCCATTGATGGTTGCTACCAGTTTGGGCTTTTACAAACAATTTTGTAATACATCTTCGTACTTATATTAATATGTATCATTGCTTTTATATCCCAGATGTGAAATTTGCTCAGTCAATGGATATGCCTTTTTTAAATTTTAGACGATATTGCCATATTAACTTCCCCAAATGTTACAGCCATTCACCTACAATGTATGAGAAAGCCTGTTTCCCCTTATGCTTGCCAGCGCTGGGCATTACTAGTTCTTTCCATTCCCATTAATGGATGAATAATGGATGGATGAGTAATGGTAATGCTTTGTTTTGATTTGTATTTCCACAGCTACCACTGAGTCTATCTTGACTTTAGAACTTTGTTTAATTCAAGAAACTTTTACCTTCTAAACAATGGCATCCCCTGTTTTTTGTCAACACTTTTTATTTGTTGTTTATACCATGTTGGTAGTCAAGGGAGATCTAAATTGGGCTAAAAGAAGTGAAGGATTTCCCTAATGTATAGCGTTTATTTTTTCTTCAGTAACTATTATTAGACCTTCCAAGTTTTGTCCACAGGCTGATTAAAAATTGAAAACAAGAAACAGCTTTTAAAATATTATGGTTATGTAAATATTTTTAATTTTAGAACCAGCTGGTATAGATGGAGTCATTTGGAAGAGATGGAATTGTGCAATCGTACATCATTTAAACTTTGCTAAGGCAGATCTTTCAGTCTAGAAGATTCTGTTTTAATCTTTCTGATCCCATCCTTTCTTTCTCTATTTTAATATTCCATAAAGTCTCCTTTAATAGATTCTTTTTCATTCTGCTGGACAACATATCCAAGTAATTTTTTTCCAATAGTGTTTGAAAGAGTTTTATTCACATCAAGTTCCAAAGTAGTATAATTTCTGAACTCTAGCATGTTTAAAAATGTCTTTATTTTGCTCCTACTTGTCACTGATAGTTTTACCGGCTAGAAGAACTCTAGGTTTAAAACTTTTTCTTTAATTGCTTTGAAAACTGTTTCACTGTTTTCTAGTATCCATTAGTGGTTGTGAAAAGTCTGATGTCTGTTTGATTCATGTTCTTTTGTGGATAATACGTTTCACACACACACCTCCCTCATCTCTTCAAAAAGAGCTTTCTTTTATTTGTCCTGCTTGGTACCCAGGGAGTCCTTTCTGTGTGAAGATTTATATTGTTTATTTTTTCAGCTCGGCTACACTTTTTTTCTTTTATTTCTTGGTTTTTCTTTCCCTTCCATTGTTTCAATTCTCTCCTAGAACTCTTAGTAAATTAATGTTAATTATAAATCTAGTCTCTATTATTCTTAAGTTTTCCTATCTCATTCCTTTCAGTTCTGATCAATTTATCATTCGTCTTCACCATATAATTTTTTATCTTGACAGTTGTATTTTTAATTTCCAAGAATAACTTGTTTTCCGATTGGTCCTTTTTATGGCAAGTTGTTCATGTTTTATAGTAGCAATAGGCTGTCAAATGTCTCTGAAGATACAAATTAAAGTTTTTTTTAAATTTCTCTTTTGTTCCCTGGATGATGTCTGTGCCTATTGGGGTCATTTATACTGTTTGTTTTATTTAATTGTTATATAGTTCTTACTGTATGTCAGGCTCTGTTTTAAACAGTTGTAATTATCACCTCTTTTATTCCTTATAACAATCCTGTAAAGTAGACCCTAGTATTACTATTATTATTCCCATTTTCATGAGGAAACTGAGACAAAGAGAGTTTAAGTAACTTACCCAAGGCCATCCAGCTAGTAAATGACCAAACTGGGATTTAAATCCAGGGAGGCTGTCCCCAGAATCCACGCTGTTTTCCAGTACACAGTACTGTACTTTATTCCATCTTGGCTTTTCTTTCATGCTGTTCTTTTTCCTCTCTGTCAGTGATCTTTGGTTGGTTGTTCACAAGTGAAGTGCTCCATTGGTCAGTGTAGGTAGCTGGCAGGGGTCTGCTCACAGTCGTGTACACACATCATTTCCCTTGAGGGCTCTGTGTCTGTGAGTGGACACTGAAATAGGCTTTCCCCTGTATGAGGAGGAGTGAGCGGGGAGGCAGAGACTGCCCAGGTAAGGGGGCTTCTCTCTTGGGTGGAGGGCTTCAGTGTCTCAGGCTCCACTCTGGTCCCAGTTCTCTCTTAGAGAGCCCTCAGGAGGGAACTGCTTCACTTTCTCTAGGTCACAGCAACCTGCTTTTCTGATGAGGCTGCTGCTTAGGTGGTAGGAAGCAAGTAGGCTGGTTGTTTGCAATGCAATTTTTAAAAGACTTGTCCTGCCATTTCCCACAGCTCCCTCCTGCTCTTGGTGTCTATTAACTCTGGCCTTTGAACTTCTCCAGTGCTGTCTGGGGAAGATCTTGCTTCTCCCTGATGATTGGGCTGCAGTTTCTTCTGCAATTCTTCCGTCCATTTGACCCCATTTGCTTTCAACCTTCTCGGTAGTCCTCAAAGGTCCAGTGAGGGCCTCTTTTCACATTCTCTTGTACTGTTATGATTTTCATTCTTCCTATGTAAATATCTCTTTGTATTCATTTTAATGGGACCTAAGGCAGATGCACATGCTTAGCCTTGAGCCAGAAGCCAGGGACCTCATCTGTTCTGTTCCCCATTGGATCCCCAGTGCCTGGCCTTGATCTTGACCTTAATAAACACTTAATAAGAATATGTAGAGTTATTAATGGAGTGCTACTTTGTGCATTATAATCTTAGAACTCCTTGTATTGGCAAGGGAGGGTACAAAATGGCATGAAAGTATTTGAAAATATTTAGTCAAAAATGTTTGAAAAGGCTCTCTGGACCTGTATTCCCATTTGGATGTCCCAAAGGTATTTTAATATACCTGAAATTCTTTGTCTTCTTCCCAAACTGACCTTTCCCTAAATTGGCATCGCTATCCCACCAGGGGCCCAGTTTAGAAAACTTAGAGTCTTCTTGTATTTCCACCTCTGTGTTGCTGCTCACTTTTCATATGTCACCAAGGCCTGTCCTGTCATGGGCCTAAACACCTCTTGATTTGGTTCCCTATTCTTTTTTTTTAGCTTTGGTGCTTTTTAAAAAAATTATTTTATTGAGATCATATTGACTTACAACATTGTGTAAATTTCTGGTGTACAATATTATATGTCAGTTTCTGTATAGACTTGCATCATGTTCACCACCAATAGTCTAGGGTTTTTTGGGTTTTTTTTGCTGAGGAAGATTAGTCCTGAGTTAACATCTGCTGCCAATCCTCCTCTTTCTGCTGAGGAAGATTGGCCCTGGGCTAACATCTGTGCCCATCTTCTTCTACTTTTATCTGTGGTCACCTGCCACAGCATGGCTTGATTAGTAATGTGTAAGTCCATGCCCAGGATCTGAACCTGAGAACCCTGGGCCACCAAAGTGGAGGTGTGAACTTAACCACTATGCCACCGGGCCAGCCCCCAATAGTCTAGTTTTTATCCGTCACCATACATATGTGCCCCTTTACCCCTTTCGCCCTCCCTCAATGTCCTACCTCTCTGGTAATGGCTAATCTGTTCTCCTTATCCATGTTTTGTTTATCTTCTATATGTGAGAGAAATCATATGGTATTTATCTTTCTCTTTCTGGGTTATTTTGCTTAGCATAATACCCTCAAGGTCCATCCATGTTGTCATGATTTTGCCTTTTTTATGGCTGAGTAGTGTTCCATATATACCACGTCTTTATCCATTCATCCATTGATGGGCACTTGTGTTGCTTCCATGTCGTGGCTATTGGGTTGGTTCCCTATCCTTGATCTAATGTTATCTCTAACTTAGGTTAGACACTCACCATTTTTAGACTATTCTATATTAATAGCTCCAGGAAAAGAGGGACATTATTTTATCTGCTGCTGTCATCTCCAGCATCTAACTTAGAGACTGACAGACTGGAGGCACCTTGTGTATTTATTGAATGAATGCATAGTCTCCTAAATATGCTCATTCTCTCTCTCTCACTCAATCCGTTCTCTGACCACTGCCCAGTTTATTCTAAAACAAGAGTGTGATGATGCATTATGGTTTAGTGGTTAAGAGGGTGGGCACTAGACTGACAGGTTTAAATCACAGCTCTACTATTTATAGTGACCTTTGGCAGCTTATTTCAATTTTCTGTGCCTCAATTTTCCTATCTGAAAAATAAAGATATTGCAGTGGCTGGCCTGGTGGCATAGTGGTTAAGTTCATGTGCTCCACTTCGGTGGCCTGGGGTTTGGATCTACACACCACTTGTCAAGCCATGCTGTGGAAGGCATCCCACATACAAAAAATAGAGGAAGATTGGCACAGTTGTTAGCTCAGGGCTAATCTTCCTCACCAAAAAAGAAAAAGAGAGAGAGATTGCAGTATCAACCTTAGAGGATTGTTATGGGGAGTCATCACAGGGATGGATCATATCATAACACACAGAGCATGTAGAATAATGCCTGGAATAAAGGGTGTGCTTTGTCAATGTCAGTCATTCCCATGTCACGATCATCATTGCCATCAGCTGTCATCTCTCTCCTTGGAAAACTTCACTGACTCCCAGTCCCCACTATCTACAGACTAGAGGATGAAATCCAGTCTTGTTAGGAGAGAAGACATGACTCTTCTCTGTCTGGTCTCACTTTATCTCCATTATCATCTCATGCCTCTGCTCCCCAAATCCCTGCATTCCACTCTTTTCAGACAATTTGTTCTTCCTAAAAATATGTCATGCTCTCACAGCTCTGTGCTATTGCCTGAGTGATTACCTTTTCCTTGAATAATTCTTTATCCTCTTCTCTATTTGCCATGTTCCCACTCATTCTTTATGATCCAGATAAAATGTTATCTCATATGAAGGTAGAGTGGGTTGTCCCCTCCTGTGTATTTATGAAATGCTCTGTACAGACCTATCTTGTAGTTTGGACCAAATTCTATTATCATTATTTGCTTATGTACTTGGTTCTTCTATTATTATTTAAGACTATCTAAGGCAAGAAATGTAGCTTGCTTAGTTTCATATTTCTGCCTCTCCTACTCAGCTCCTGGTATTATGGCTGACACATGGTAGCGGTCAAGAAATATTCATTGAGGGGCTGACCCCATGGCATAGGGTTAAGTTCATGTGCTCTGCCTCAGTGGCCTGGGGTTTGCCAGTTTGAATCCTGGGCACTGACCTACACACTGCTCATCAAGCCACACTGAGGTGGCGTCCCACCTAGAGTAACTAGAAGGATGTACAACTCCGACATACAACTATCTACTGGGGCTTTGGGGTGAAAAAGGGAAAAAAGGAGGAATATTGGCAACAGATGTTAGCTCAGGGCCAATCTTCCTCAAAACAAAACAAAACAACAACAAAATGACTCTTAGAGATATTACAAAAAAAGACATTTATTGACTGGATGAATCAATGTCTTATTGGCCTCAAATAAAATAGCAGATACTAACTCAAAGGTGACAAAAACCAGTGAATGTAACGTTTTGAACTGTTTGCTGGACACAATGATGTCTCTTCTAAAAACAAAATAAAATAATAATTATTTTTTATACGAAAATTTTCCTTTGAGATGTCATTTTAATTTAGGAGTAATCTATTTGCTGTAATCTCAATGTCAGGAGAACCCAGCCAACTGTTATACATTAACTCTGCAATGTATACATTAAAAATACAGTTGGAATGACCACATTGTATTTCTACTGTAAATATTTCCATTTGGAGGAGGGTTTAACAAACTTAAGTTTATTTTAAAATAGCATCTTCACTCTTTCCTGTTTGTATTTTCTCGATTCAGTGGTCAAGAAGAAATAAATATTCTCTGAAATTAAGAGGAGTGGATAAATTATAAAGCTCTCTATACATATAAACTGAAAGTAATATGAAAAGGAACAGAATTTTTTTTTTCCTGAGGAAGATTCACCCCAGGCTAACATCTGTGCCAGTCTTCCTCTGTTTTGTATGTGGGTTGCCACCACAGCATGACCACCGACAAGTGGTGTAGGTCTGTGCCCGGGAAGTGAACCTGGGCTGTTGAAGCAAACCACATTGAACTTAGCCACTAGGCGATGGGGCTGGCCCCAGAATTATTTTAATTGTACAGTATTAACTAGGATTTGGGGGAAAGATTATATGTACCATACTTCAATGTTACCTTGGTACAAATGTGCATGTTTTACTTTAACCAAGAAAAATAAGCATTAAAAACTTTACCATTTTTAACATCTTAGATTTTAAGAAGATATTCTGTAAAGCTGATATGAAGCCTATTTAAGTACATTAAGTTCTCTCGTTCAGAGTTAAGTGGAAGAAGAAAAGGCAAAATTGTCTTTGCAGATGTTGAGAAGGAATTCATTGCAGGCAATCATCATCTAATATCCAGTGCTGACTTTTTGAACAAGTGCTTTCTCTAAATGATAAATCAAATGAGTTGGTGCTAACAATAATCTCATAGAATATGAATGAGAAAAGCAAGAATATTAAAACAATAGAAACATTAACATAAAAAATCTGCCACTATAGCAAAGAACAGCAAAGGAAATTGGGAAACTATTTTGAATTTTTTATGGTTGATGTTAACACGGTCTACAGGAGGGACTATTGTGTGAAAAAGCTAAAATACAGATTGAGCTGTAAATATTTACCCATTTAGATGTGACATGTGCTATATGAGTTGTTGGTGTTGCTGTAACTAACATTTGAAATGAAAGAATGGGAAATTTTGCCATTTAAAATATAGACACCAAAAACAATTTTCTTAATACTCTCTATCCCATGCTCATGATAAATGAGACTACCTTCTAGATTTTTAACAAGCCATCTATACATTTTCTCACCTCTATTTACACTCGATTCCCTCCACCTACAGTGTCTACCTCCATCTCTGTGTATAGAAGGCTTAATTTTCTTTAACGTTTAGCAGAGAAACTAACCTACTTTAATCACCTCTGTAAGCAGGTATCTTTAATTTTTTTATAAAAATTTATATAAATTTTTTGGTACTTGTCACAACACTTATGTACAGAGTTACATAGCATTTTAATTTTCTAAATGTTTTTACTTGATGTTATTTCATTTGATCTTCAGGATGACCCTTTGGGAAAGGAAGAGCAGAAAAAGGAGAAAAACAAGTCTTTGCCAGGTCCAGGCTGCCCAGGACAACCCAGTGTGTGCTGCAGCCAGGACTCTGACCGTGAACTGATGCATCTCAAAATCTTCCTCTCATCTTTCCTTACTAGGTTGAACAACCTGTGAAAGAAGAAAGAAAAGAAGGTTAACTGACTTCTCTCAAAATTTCCAAATACTGGCAGATTTTACATTAATATACAACCTCAGTTGTTGCCCACACAGTTGTATAAACATACCAGATTTTATCTATCACTGTTTACATTGCACATGAATTCAAATCCTGTCATGGGTAATCAATTTTCCATAAAAGTGGTCAGAACCTCAGTATGGACAGGTTACTAAATTATAAAGGACTTGGGAATACAGTTAATAGCAAAGCATTTTGTAACAAAATTCAGTGAGGACTCAGCTGCCAAGCAGGGTCAGCGTGGATGCCCCTATATAAAGAACATTTTTGTTATATGGAGATTCTTCTACTGCCAGAGGAAACGGAAATAACTCTAGACCTATCCTGGCAGAGGATGTTAACGTGGAGACTTTTAAAATACATTGTGCTGTTATCTGGGGGAGTATCAGATGGTTTCTGATTTTGAAATTTCTTCCTCCCTCCTGCCTTCCTCTGCTACAAGAACGCATGACACAGAAGTGGCTTTGATCCCTCTCTTTACATCTCTCTCTATTTTTTTCTCCAGATATAAGCCTTTTTGTACCCAGCTTTGGCTTTGTTTTTATTCCTGTTATTAAAGTGGTCTTTTGGCTACCAGCTGCTTTTTTTCAGCATTTGTGAGGATTTGGCTGTTATTTATTTATTTTTATTTCAGTGGTGGGGAGTCCAAAGTTCAACTGTAGGAAGGGGTCTGTCAGGCTGTATTTTGTTGAGTTGGTTATGCATGAGGCAGGCCCACACTTAGGCTCTGATTTCAGCATTACTGGCCTCCCCTAGTCTCAGAGCCTGTGGAAAGTTGCATTCCCATACCTCCCAGAGTGGATGTATGTAGCGGGAGAGACTAAGGCTTTGGGCTAAATTGCCAAATCCTGTATTTGTACACCAGCAGGCAATAAGTGAAGAAGCTTAACCATTGGGTCCCTACTGTCTGACGCCCGCGGACCCTGCAATCAAACACGCAGACCATATTCCGAAACAATTGTGTCCGATGACAGCTTATTATGGAAAGAGTCAGTTTCACTAAGGATGCTTGCCAAGGAAACAAAGTGAAAAACAGGATCTCTTCATGATTTCTACTCGATGAGCCACAATTTTGTAGAGGATAGCTGAGCTCTTATTCAGATTCAAAAACCACTTTGCAGACTTGGGGACCGTTCATGCACACAGGGCCCGAGATGGGGCATTCTCCGCAGGCAGCAAGCAGCATTAAGCAGAGAGAGCCAACGCAGCCCTGCATTTGCTAAGCCCAGCCCGGAGTCTGCCCAGCGACCTCCTCCCCAGCCGGAGTGACAACATGAAGATTGAGTCAAGCGCGAGGCCCAAACAGCAGCCAGAGCTAATGGTTTACCTCTTATTTTGCTGTTAAAGCTGGGATTTATCTTCCTGCAGAATGATTTTATAGACACCTCTCCGTCAATCCTTTATTTCTAAATCAGAGCAACACAGTTACCAGCAGGTTTGACACCGGGTAAACTTTTGTAAAATGCCAGCTGGCCTCACTAAGAAATTACCCTCACTGGAGGGAATGTGACTTAATGTTCTCTTGTCACCTCTGGCGGACATTTTGTTTACAGATTTTCGTGAACTTTCTCTCTTAGTTAAGAAAATCCGCCGGAGGCAGCCCTGTGTGAAATTTTTACATTCGTTTCCACCGCATTTGTTTGAAAAAAGTATTTTTCCTTAAATAAAATTGTGCAAACAGCTATTCTGATTTTGGCATTCTCAAAAGTTCGAGGCAATTTTAAACATCCCTAATTTTTGCCTCTAGCCTTTGAGCCTATAGAATTTTTTTTCATTTATTCATCTATTCAAGCAGTCAAATTTCAATTATGGGTCAATTATCATTGTGTATGGTATAACTAAAAGTGGGTATGTATATACTTTTTGTGCTGAGGAGCTTAAAATGAAAATAGGGATATGATAGATACAAATGATGGGAGAAGGATTAAAAAGTAACACCTACCTCAAAGAAAGGTAAAAATATTATTTATAGGGGCCAACCTGGTGGCATAGTGGTTAAGTTCGCATGCTCTACTTCGGTGGTCCAGGGTTCCAGGTTCAGATCCCTGGTGTGGACTTATGCACTGCTTATCAAGCCATGCTGTGGCAGGCATCCCACATATAAAATAGGGGAAGATAGGCACAGATGTTAGCTCAGGGCCAATCTTCCTCAGCAAAAAAAAAAAAAATATATATATATATATATATATATATATTTTTTAAATTTGTTAATCAGTGCTTACAAAAGATGCATTAAAAAAGTTGTAAGGGTAAAGTTGGTAGAAAGAGAAGAGCTTTAACCTGATTCTAAATGGACTCAGATTACTGGGGAATATTCTTAGTCAGACAAGAGGAAGGCCACAGGCAAAAGAATGAAAATTGGGAAAAACAATATGTGCACGTTTGAAAGAAGGGAGATTCACTTGATTAAGGGATAAGCAAGAGAAATTCCTAAAAAAATGTCAAGAAAGTATCGCTGGAGAGATTAGTATAGTTGGGTATCTTGATATTATCCTCCTTCTGTGACCAACACTTATGGTGTCTACAAGGGATTGGAAATACATTTCATCACAAGAGTTAACTTTGATTGCTTTTGACTGCCAAGGACTCTGCACTTGGGTTCATCATGAAAGAGCAGATTGATGCTGTCTGCCATGGAGGGAAGGACAGCATATACAGCATTTATGTTTCATCATATATATTGACATTTGATTATATTCAACATAACATTTTAGACAGATTTTTTCTCCAACTTTTGAAAAAATCAGATGTAAGTAAAGTGGGTATTCACCAACATGCACCATTACGCTATATCAATTGTTTATAGCTGGCGTCCATTCAGATAAGATGGGTATCCACTCTCATTGGCCAGAGCCTGTGTCAGTCTTATTATGAAATATTTTAAATGTCATTCCTGAATACGTGTCAGATGTCTCCAAAAAGATTCTAAGTCCTTTGTGGGCAGTGAGTACACTATGAAATTCTTACAAATCCTCACCGTGACCAGCTCAGTGATAAGCATATGGTAGATGCTCCATAAATACTTAGCAAGTGGCATTTAATTAGATGGTAGGAAGTAGACACATTCTGCATTGGGAGAATATGACTGTCACTGGTCTCCTTTTGCTCTGTAGTGAGCAGTTTACCTAGCCTAATGACCTGTGAGGTACTTTGCTATTTTCACAGCTGCAAAAGCCAGGTTAAAGAATAGACCCAGAAAGGGTCACAGCCAAACCCTTTGCTACTCATCAACAAAAGAATGCCCATGCCCAGTGTGAAGATGTACCAAAACCTGTCCTGGCCCAACCTACTGCCAACGTGATTTGAAGTAGTGAGAGGTGTGTTAGTATATTTCTGCCCATTACCTCAGGCTGGGCTGAATTGTTTTCTTCAATGGATTCCCAAAGGGCTGCAATGAATTCAGACTGAGATTCCATAAGAGTTCCTCCTCTGATTAGTTTAATGTTTTCCATTAACATAGAGGCCTTTCTGTTTCCTTTTACTCAAACACCACTTTCCTTTAAAAAAAAATTTGAACCAACCAATCCATACTTTTCCCATTCTAGAACTAAAGGGTAATTCTTGAAATAATTCTATTCCTCCTGGATGTTTGTGTCTTTAAAACATTCTTGGGATTATCAAACTCTCTCTGTGGTCATTATTCAGCAAACTCTACATTACTCATTGTCTATATTTTTCTTAAAGTCAGTCCCTTTAGCCTTTAATCATTTGTCTTTTTTTCTGAACCCATTCCAATTCTTCAAACTGTAGATGGAGTTAAGGTCACTACCCCTGACCCCAGTTCTTTAAAAGAAAAGACCATCACTTTCTTCTTCATTGTTCTGGGAAATCATGCATGGCCTCTTGCCCAAGGTCCTATTGTCAAGTTAATGTTATCCTGTATCTATGATCAGGACCCTGGCATACATCAGGAGACATTGTCAAATGTTAGTTATATGGACCCCACAAAATTTGAATTTGTGGTAATTGAAATTTGGGGATGAGCTAGTATGCCTGTGCAGTATAATGATAGTTTTATCAAGCAAATTAACAGAAGAAACAAATCTTAGGAAGTAAAGTACTTAGGAAAAATAAAATTTTCAAAATTCTTGATACTAGACAAATGATGTTTGCATACAAACACTGATTTGAATATTAATTAGTTTAAATAATTATTCAATGTTAATTTAAATGGTTAGTAATTTACCTGTAAACAGACTTTGCATGTCCTTAAGTATTAAATAATTTGGACTTTGTGCTAGCTTGGGAATACATTTTTTTCCAAATTAGTCTGCATTATTGAAGTTAAGTGTCATCTAATCTTTATAACTGAGAAGAACCAATGAGAGGTAGTAATATCTTTCTGTGAAGCTCAAAGGGAATTTACATACGAAATCCCCAGAACAGAGTAGGCACTGAGAAACATCAATTCCTCTTCCTGTCCAACCTCTTCATTTTATAGATCTGGATACAGAAACTAGAATAGTCGGGTGAGTGTCCTGAACTGGTAAGGGATGGACCAAATTTGAATCCAGGTCTTCCAGCTCCTGGTCCACTGCTCCTTCTGTTGTAACTCATTGCCTCTGGGTCCCGGATATAAAAGGAAAGCAAACCATCGGGACTAAGGGGTGCTCTCCGCTCTCTGCCTTTTTCCTTTTTTTAAAGTTGCTTCCTTCCTATAGAGGGGGCTCCAGAACTCCTGTCTGATGGGTTGGAGGCAGGTGGTGAGCTGGATGAGTGAACAGGGCAGTGGTTTCCCTGCTGATTCCAAGGGAAACCATTTAGCAGTGACAGCCACGTCCCCTCAACAACCAACAGTGGAACTCGGTAGCCTGAGTGTGACAAGCAAGCAGCTACACGACGGGAAAGAAAGACTGAGGGAAGTGGCTTCTAATAATATTTCCCAGAATTTGCCATGCTCCCCTCTACTCTATGACACATAAAAATTGGAAAACAGCTCAAGGAAAAATATTCTATGTGATATATTCATTAACACATTTAAAAAGTAAAGTAAAGAATATTCAGAATTCTTCTCCAGGCTTATGCGAGTCCCTTGAAGTAATGGGCCTCCTCTATAGACAGGAATACTGGGTTAGAATTTGACAGAGTTGGCTCACTTTTAAAAAAAAGAAAAGAAAAATGAGGCCAAGTCATTTAAAATACTCCATTGCCACAAGGTGCAACTTTATTAAGACACTGTAAGGTGTAATAGCTCCTCTAAAACTGTAAATCCTTAGATGATTGCACAATCAGAGAAAATTCAGTTGGTTAAGTTATGGTAATAATTTTCAGTGTTTTATAATACATTTAAATATTAGTCAACATTCAGCAGAAAATTAGTACTATATGGAAATAACAGAAAGCTTAAGTTAACTTGTACAAAAAAGGAACATTTATTATAAGACAAAGGGACGCCTTATGGGACTAAGGATAAGCTCTCAGAAAAGAACTATAACAACAGCAAAATGCTCAGGAGTCTTGTATTAACCTGGACAGGGTGTTGTTTGAGCTTCCTGTCTGCTAAAATAAAAATGTAAAAACTGGACAATTAACTGTCATGATTTTAGATTTGCTTTATCTGAATCTACGATGAATATCTAATAAATACTAGCTTAAGCCCTTCAGTTTTTACTTTTTCCCTCTGTGAAGTATTTAATGATCTGTAAATAAGCACTTGAGAAAATGCTAGCTAAAGGGACCCTGTGCTCATTTACAAGAAAAATCTTTGTGTAATGTGAATGATTCACCCTCTGATTTATCTGTTCGCTAATAAAATGTTTAGCCCCGTGTAGTAAGTATAATGCCCAATAATGTAGAATGCCAGTTCCATGGAAAGAGATGTCCTACTCTCCTACAGAAAAGTGTTCCTTCCTCCACCCTCCCAGTACTGGTCCTTTGGTTCTTTTAGAAGAGAATGTCTAGCAATCTTAAATCAGGCTCCAGGGCTGTAGGAAACCCAGATATTTTTCTTTCCATCTTCATTCCCTGCTTTGTGGTCCAGCCTTTACCTCATTTACATAGTGACTTCCTCTTTCTCAGTCCAATGGCTTCTCCATTCAAGAGACCAGTCACACCAAGGCCAGAATGAAATCTCTCAGTTCTAATTCCGAATTCCTGGGAATTGTCTTAGGGAGAGGGTGGAAGGCTGGTGGTGTTGAGAATAGTTTCCAGAAGATGAGAGCTGGAGCAGGTGACCCAATAAGGCCCATCACAGAAGGCGGGGCTTGCATGTGGGCAAAGGTTTGGAGATTCCTAATCTTAAGAAGCCTCTCTGAGGAATCTGTCAAAGCATTAGCATTAATCCTGGGCCAACTACATCCTCACTGGGTTCTGTGTCTCCCGGTTCTGTGAGACCAGCAGCATATATAAGATCGAGCTGTGGTAGGTTCCAAAGACCTTGGTGGCCATGGCCGATGGTTCCTGAATGACTTTCAGTCAGCTAGTAAGAAATGATTAAGTGACGATAGTTGAATTCTGTATTTTTATTGTTTATAGGTTTAGGTGAATGGATTTCTGAAAATCTAATATTTGGAGTTACAACAGAAGTTTATTATTAAGGGTAAGTCCATCAACGGCTACGAAATTGGAAGATGGTTTAATTATCACTATCTTTATTATGAACTGTTAGCAAAGTAAAAATGTGTTGACACTTCTCTCTGACCTTTTTCCCCACAATCAAAGAATAAACAAACAAGAATAATTTATCACTTCGTTAGAAACAGGAAAAGAAACAGTACCTAATTTAAAGTACCTACTATGTGCCAGACACTGTGCTAGGGTATTTTATATGCATGATTACATTTAACCCTCATAACTCAACAAGGTAGCTTCTGTTATTCCTAACTTCAGCAAAGGAGCCTAAAACTTGCAAGATTAGCCCCAAATCATACAGAAGGCATTAGGGCTGGGCATTGAATCCAGCTTGGACTAACTCCAATGCCTGTGCCATTTACATCATATAATGTCAACAAACACAGTCGCAGCAATTGATAAAAATGAACCCTCCTTGTTTCTAGTCAAACCCCATCATTCTGCAAGGAGCAGCTCCAATCCCACCCATCTGTGCAGCTTTCCCTGACGTTCTTTCAAATTTTTTTCTCTGCACCATTCATTTGATACTTACGAACATAATTTATCATTTTTTCACATTATAGTGTTTTTGAAATTGGGATGCATCTTGCTATGGGTGGTGGATTGTGTTTTTTCTTCTTGCTTTCTTAATGGCACATGAAATTAAGGTGCATCTTAAAATTGATGGCATTTTAGATTCAATGAAATATGGTAGATGCTACTTTGATATTTAAGTCTGGACATGTCATATTAAGACTGTGTGGCAGAAATTGTGCTCAGAAATATCCACGTGCTCCCCAAGTTTCTGCAACTTCCCTGCAATCTAGGTGGGCCCGTGTGACCACTTCTGGTCAATGGATCCTGAACAGAAGTGACACATGTCATGCTTGGGCCAAGGCAGTTAAGAGCTGGTGTACCTCTTCTATCTTCCCTTCCCTACTACAGCAAACTTGGGAGCCCATCAGTATTAAATACTCATTTATTTAACAGGTTTATAGTAATATATACTCACCTGACAAGTGGACCAAGAAGCCTCCTTCTGCTGGGTTCCTACCAAGTAAAGACTCATGTTACACACGTGACACTTTAAGTAGCTGTCCTGGGGGGGCAGCCCCCGTATTCCTTACCATCTCTCTCTTTAACTGTGTGCCCAGCTAAACTTCCACGGGCAATATTCCCTTATAATAGTGGGGCCTGGGAATGGAGGAGAAATAATCTTAAAAAGAAGGACACGAGAAAACACATTTGATTTCAGTATCCAAATGTTTGGTGAGATTGCAGAAGCGACCAGGAATCTGAGCTTCAAAACGTAGAGCTACCCCTCCAAGCTGGAAATATCTTGACATAGACCCAACTTGCTTCTCGAGAAGCCCTTAGGACTGACTGATCCTCAGAACAAGACAAGTCTCCAGCTTCATTGAAAGTCCTCATTCTTTTCAGAATGCAATTCTGAATTCACTTTTTGTATTGTCTCAGAAAAATCCTGTTTGTGAAAATGCCTTGCTGGACCTCCCCGAATTTCCTGGATCTGAAAAAGTGAAGGAAAAGACGATTTGCTTTTATGTAATCAGATTCTCTGGAATTTAATCCTATATCCTATTTATGGCTGAGCCAGCCATTCAAAATTAAAATGAACCTTTCATCCATGTGTATCATAAATGGGCATTTATCAGGATTATATGATTTTTGCAATCCATCTGAATATGTAACCAGAATTTGTTTTCTTTCCGTGTCAGTATGTAATTACCATGCAACAATAACAAAAGTGACATGTTTGAAGAACAGATAAAATGCTGTAAATTGGCCGGTAATGGTGATATTTCTTCATCTTTTGAAAAACCCATTTATTCTCTCTCTCAACAAATCAAGGCATTGTCAGCCCGTACTCATCTTGTGGCCAGAGGGGCTCCACCAATTTCTGGATGTGAGTAAGTCCTGGAATGCAGATGAGGGCGACTAACGAAGGCTTTCAGCGCGGGCAGCTGGTCTTCGCTTGCGTCAATTTCTAAATCATCCATAATGGGGCCAAGACCTCCCAAGCACTAAAAAGAGCGAGCTGACATGCTGGACAAACTGTTAATTTTTTCCTGAAGAAGCTGCTATATTGCACATCTGTCACTGCAGCACAATTACTCACTGAGTGGGGGAAAAATCTGCTGCACGTTTCTAGCTGAGTTGGTAAGGGATCTAATGGAGAAATACAATGGCGTGGGAGTCAGAACATGCTGGTTCCTGTGCTTGGGGATTGTTTCCTCATTTTGGAAGGCTGTCCTGTGATATGAAGATATGTGAAGTAGACTGAGATGTATAGAAAGGAATTACAAGTGGTCCTATAAAGGATAGGCATATAAAGATGTGGGAGGGTCAAGAACCAAGCTTCACAAATTACGGACCACTGTACTTATTGCTGAGAACCTAAAGACACTATAGCCGTTGTATTAGAAATACTGTGGTTTTGCACTTTAAATTTCACACCCTTAGTGTGTATACCCAAGTGCTTCACATCCATTTAAAAATTTATTTGTGAGTTCCATACTTGGTACATGTGCTGTGGATCATCTATAGTTTCCAGGATGAATTACAGTCATCAATGAAGAACTTTAGAATTACGGATTAGCCACATAGTCATCCAACAGAATCTTAATTCCCCCTCCCCCGAAACTTATTTGCTTATCATACCTATGAAATTCTAGCATTTGAAGAAATTCACCTCAATAAGGGATGTAAGAATTTGTTTGCTTTCAGGAAGCATATTTTAAGTATATACTTAGGATACTATTTCTTATCCTTTCTGTTTTTATTACAGAATGCTGCCTTCAGGAAGAAACAAACATTTCTTTGAAATTTAACAGGAAGATGAAAATAGTTTTAGAAATAGGTAGAAAATAGTTTGGGGTGTTTTCTTTTTACTTGGAATACTATCATAATATAGTCTTGTCACTACCATCTGATAGCTAAAAAATCAACTATTATATGCACATTGAAATTGATGTGATTTATCTTGAAAATTCTAAGAAAAAAAGACTAAAGAAACACAAAAAGAGTCTTCAATTGTTACCTAACTTCATCCTTGAAAGATTAAGGAGTAAACATAGGATATTCTGATAACGCAACAGGAGTGAGGTCTGCGAATCTGGGAATGATTTAAACTGTCTGACAATTCAAAGACAGAAGACAACTCTAATGTACAGATAAAACTAAAAGTGGCCATAGTAGATCATACTCCTGGCAGTTAATGGCACTGACTCGCCAGAGACAAATCTGGATCTACTTAAAGTGTCAGGTGTGTAAAGTAATGAGTCTTTGCTTAGTAGAACCCAGCAGAAGGAGCCTTCATGGTCCACTTGTCAGTTGAGTATTATTGCAAGCCTGTTACATAAATGAGCATTTAATACCTATTGGATTAAAAAAAATTCACCTACTTTAACAATTCTACTTAGTTTTTCGGGAGAAAAGATAAAATTTTGTCAACATAGTGAGACGCTTCCTACAGCAAACAGAAATCAACACTTTAATGAGTCTTACAAAATATTTACAATATCCAAGCATGTTTATGAAAGGTACAATTTTTCAGAAGGAAATGGAGTGACTGTAACACATATGATTCTGATTGATATTTCAAGTGGCCAGAGAGAGAACTTGTACTTGCTACTTTAAAATCAGAGAATCTTTGGGGCCGCCCGGTGGCGTAGCGGTTTCGTCCGCGCTTGGCAGCCCGGAGTTCGCTGGTTCGGATCCCGGGCGCCCACCGACGCACTGCCTGTCAGCCATGCCGTGGCGGCGTCCCATATAAAGTAGAGGAAGATGGGCACAGATGTTAGCCCAGGGCCAGTCTTCCTCAGCAAAAAGAGGAGGATTAGCAACGGATGTTAGCTCAGGGCTGGTCTTCCTCGCAAAAAAAAAAAAAAAATCAGAGAATCTTTGAGTGGAAAGAGACCTTAAGTCAGCCCACCTTCAGAGAAAACAAACACAGGAAAATGTGGTAGAACGGGTCACAATCAGGGGTGAATAAATGCATGAGTCAAATATGTTTAGCAATTTTTTTCTCTAAAATTCTTTTGAAAACATTGAAATTTTCTAGGGCTTAAAGATTAATAATGAATTTAACTGCACTGTTAGATGTTAACTGTCAATGGGTAGTAATTAAAAAAATTTTTTTAAGTACTTTCAACTTTATTTTTTATTACTTTAAGAGGGAAACGTTTAAAGTACAAAGACAATGACTGCTTATAAATAACATTTTTAAATATTATGCTTTATTCTTTCATTCTTTGTTGTACTATTAATATAGCTTTCTACCAAAAGAAAAAAAAAACTAAAAAAAAAAATCCAAAATATTCTTTGCTAACCAACTTCATTGTACAATACCAATTTAGATCACTTTTTTGTTAGAAAGACAAAATACAGGAGGAAATGGTTTTAAAAAGCATGTCAACAGTGATTTTTTCTTTCATGAAATATCTGCTCAAAATGAAAATGTATTGAAAAGAAGCAACTGTCAGTTCAATTAATTATAAGGATATCGATTCACAATGTTAAAATAAACATACTAATAACTGCAATATTTTGCAATCATGTCTGTATATTGGACACATATGTGCCCTGTAAACACACCTATATGTATACATTGTGCATATCTTTAACTCTACTGTCTTAACTTCTGTTTGATAACCACAGTATGAGTTATAAAATCCATGTATTCAAATGCTGAGACCAATTATTGGCATATTTTAGTGAGCAATGGATTTTCTTATAGGGAGGTACCATATAATTTAAAAATGGAAGCAAACAAATTTGAGGAGAACACAGTCTTAAAAATTGTGTTTGGAAGAAGGGAGAAAGAAGGAAAGAAGGAAGGAAGGAAGGAAGCAAGGAAATGATCCCAGCACACAGTCTGGTCAATATCAAGTATAACAAGTATATAAAGAAAAAATGGTGAATTGTTAATGTAGTCATGCTCAGCCTTTCTTGGTTATTGCTGGGGAATGGCTAATTTAGATAAAAAGACTTATGCACTCTCTAAAAATTTTAGCACAACCAATTAATTCAATATGAGGCTTTAGACACTGTAGAAGAGAAGAGTGGCTTCATGAGAGAGCAGAGAAAGATCTTACCACCTTTTAAAGGAGATATGAATGATACATTCTAAATCACAAACTTCTTTGGATGCTTTTGGTTCTATGGGCATAAAAATTAACTGTAACTATACATAAAATGTAAATAAGTGGGCTTTGTATCTTAAAAGGTATTTATTAAAAATTCCATGTTTTAATTGTGAGTGTTTATTTCTCCAATTAAGTTCAGGTACAAACAGAACATCAAGTCTGTGTGGATTTTCCTTAAGGACTGAAGGGAGAAGGTATGGATGCGCTTCTGGTGTGTGTCTGTGTGAGAGCATGGGGGAAGCTTGGGATGTTGCCTCTTCTCTACTTGGAGTATTGATTCATATATTCTGTATACTTAAACACTTCTGTAGAATAAGAAATATTTTAAGTCCTCTGTGAGCCATATAGAGGGCTCTAGATGTCAAGATTAGGAAATTTCTTCTATAAACTGAATATATAAACATGAATTATTTTGGGGGGAGCAGTGTTAAGAGAATAACACTCAAGCTAAGTAAGCATCTTAGAGGGGTTGCTTCAGATTAGTATCTGTTCACAAGAGCAATAATAGAAAGTATTCATGGGGCTGGCCCCATGGCATAATGGTTAAGTTTGGTGCACTCCGCTTTGGTGGCCTGGGTTCGCGGGTTTGGAACCTGAGGGATGCAGACCTACACCACTTGTCAGGCATGCTGTGGCGGTGTCCCACATACAAAACAGAGGAAGATTGGCACAGATGTTAGCTCAGGGCTAATCTTCCTCACCAAAAAAAAAAAAAAATAGTGTTCATAAAGGCTGCAATATTTAATTAAGGAGTCTCCCATTCCACTTGGTATAAGTTCTCCTCTTCCTCACTGTGAAGGTTAGAAAATGGTGAAATGAAAAAGAACCATCAAGTCCTCAGGAGTTGGGGATGAGTGTCACAATGACCTTATTGTGTGTCATCGGTGGCTCCAAGTTTGGCTGTTCAACATTCGATGACTTTAGAAGATTTTCAGGCAATGGAATTAAAAAAGAATCTCTTGAATAGACCCTAGAGCACTACATACTCTCAGAAAGAAGTTTTAAACCAGTATGTGGACAATCTCCCCCAGTTTTTGCCCCTTACATCGACAGAATGAGTATTTAACAAAAAGCATTTTTTACAATTTCTAAGTAAACAAACTTGTAGAAAATAATCATACAACAGAGTTACATTATCCAATAAGAATGCTTCACAGGAGCAACTCACCTGGTAGTCTCTAGTCCCCTAACCAACCTGTTGTCTGACCGCAATCCCCCAGAAAAGAAGGTGTTTCTTAAAAGCAATGTGTGAGCCAGCCCTGATGGTCTAGTGGTTAAAGTTTGGTGCTCTCACTGCTTTGGCAGCTCAGGTTTGTTTCCCGGTCGTGGAACCACATCACCTGTCTGTCAGTTGCCATGTTGTGGCGGTGGCTCACATAGAACAAGAACTTATAACTATAGGACATACAACCATGAACTGGGGCACTGGGGAGAAGGAAACCATCAAGGCTTCCAAACAGCAGGCAGACCCTCCTCTCCCTAATTGGCAGTATTTGCTTTAGGAGACCACCTAGGAAAGGTCTATTACATGCACAAACCTCCTCTCCCCGCTTTAAAAAACTCTCGGGGATTTACAAATTTTCAAAAACCTATTAGAGTGGGGCACAGAGGAATTTTAGGGCAGTAAAACTAGTCTGTATGATCCTATAATGGTGCATACATGTCACTATACATTTGTCTGAACCCATAAAACACACACCACCAAGAGTGAACTGGAATGCAAACTGTGGACTTTGGCTAATTACGATGTGTCGATGAAGGTTCATCAATTGTAACAAATGTACCACTCTGGTGGGGGGTGTTGCTAGTGGGGGATACTGTGAATGTGTGGGGTCAGGGGGTATATGGGAAATCTCTATACCTTCCCCTTAATTTTGAACCTAAAAATGCTCTAAAAAAAATAAAGCCTTAAGAAAAAACCCACTTGAAATGTGATCCACATGTGTTAGCTTGGCCTTTACTTAACCAATAAAGGCCATTATAAATAGAATATTGTTACCAGTCCTTAATAATGAAGATGATAAGAGATCAACATCTAAACTAAGAGCAATTTAGACTCTGACATTATGAAGCAGATGATTCAGAAATAACAATACTAGGCACACAATAAAAATGACTTGTTTTGCTTGGTTTTAAAGTAACCACTTAGATGTTAGAAAGGGCAAATCATTACCATTCATTTTCTCGTTCACCTTGTAAATGGGTTGGATCATTGCCAGAAATCTGAATTCTTGGGAGAGCCATTTAAATCTTCAAATGAATTGACTGGATATTCTAATAACTTACTCTGACGGTTAAAATTTAAAATGAGTTTACTACAGTCGAGTTGATCTTAAAAAAATAAGCTTTGGGAAGAGAGAGGTAGAAGTAAGTCTAGATTAATAGAATTTATAGTTCAGTCATGAATTTAAAAAATACATTTTTCTTTCAATAATTATTTTATGTTCTAAATGAGGTAAAATCTGCATTAAAGTAATGTTTGAGGGCACTCTGGTGATAACGATGAGGTTTATTTTTGTCAAAATGTCAGACGGAAATATTAATTGCTGTTTATCAAATGTGAACTTCATACTACATCGTCCAAGGATAGAAGATCAATGGGTGTCACCCATTATAGAATCCTCACAAAAAAGCCAAAATCAAAGAATATGAAATTGGCAAGCCTTTCAAACAAAGACATACTCAGGACTTCATTGATGCCCTGATAGGTCTTGTGAGTTACGATAGGGATGATAGGCAACATAATCCTTTCTGGCCTATCCCATTTTAGAAACCTGTGGGTGTGCTTACATTTGCCTGGGCATTGCACACACACACGAATGAATCAAGCTAAAGTGTTAGAGATTACCGACACATGAGATCAAAATAAATAAGGGAAATGAGCTGTTCTTTATACCTAGAAATAGCTGAAAAATTTGAAAAGGTAAATGTTTTCACTTTAGCACCATGAATTGCGATGAAATCCCATTTCTGTCACTGTGGCAGGTAGGACCGTATGCAGTTAGGGAGCTAGGGTGACAAGAGGGAGGCAATGTAGATTTCTGCTTCAAAAACAGAAGCTATGGTGTAGTCTCAGAACAATGGGATATATATAGCAAATAAAAATTGTGAAATATTTCTTCTTTGCTTTTCTTCTCAGGCGGATTTTCCTGAACTGGGGGTCATAGTTGAGGGAGTGCTTTTTGATAGAGGAAATCCAAGTCCTAATCCTTTGGGCCTCTGCATGGCTTGAATTGGCTCAGCAATCCCCTTGCCATCTCGTCCAAGGCCTGACCCAGGTGTCCAGCCCATGTTCTGGAGCATTCGGTTTCCAATGTTGTTTTCTAGGATTGGCTGGGCGTTTTCTCCTACAATTCCTGAAATTATAAAATGACAAAATCATTAGTATGGAAGGTGAAGATCTTCTTAGGTTGAGAAAACCATGTTCTCTTAAGTTTTTCTTTCAACAAGGGCCATGGGAGGGTTATTCACTCATCTTTGGATAAGTAGCTTATAGTAGAGGGATCAATGGAAAAAAAGATCTTGGTTAGAGTTCCAGCTCTTTAACTCAGTAGCTGATTAAGTTATTTAACCTCTTCGGGATTCTGTCTTCTCATCTGTAAAACAGGTGTAATACAACATACACTGTCCACTCACAGAAAGTTATAAGGATCAGATGAGATCATGTATGGAAAGAAAGTTCTCAGCAAATGATATAGTACTCTACAAATAGATTTATTTTCATTACCACATTAGCCTCATGGATAATTCTGAAAATCACCAACTCACAGCATATCTTACATTTGCCCAGGGCCTTGACATTCAATAAAACCAAACCAAAGAAAAGCACAATTGATGGCATCCTTAATTCCTAGGATTTTACATTCTTATAATCCTGTTCTTGTTATTTATTATTCAGTCTGTAACATATGCATCCTTTAATTACTTTCCACCTCTTCCTTCCATTTCTATGTTTTAATGACTACAGAAGCAGGCAAGGAGGGAAAAACAGAGGAAAAGAATACTAAAGTTATATATAAAATAGTTCTTCCTATTTTCCTCCCCCCCCCCACCTATTTTCATTCCTTATTTTGAAAAAGGAGACTGGCTAGTGCTTAACATGAGATTTAGAAATAGCTGTTGTTTTCCTTTTCTTAGCAAAGACAACTGAGAGATGCACCTATTTTAGGCATTTTCTATTTGATGACATTTTCAAAGATTGATTTTTAATTTAAACTTTCTTGTAGGCTCTTATGGAGAAGTTAAGCATATATATACTATATATTCGATTCTAGGGGAAAATGCAGAAGCAGTAAATATCTAACATCAAAGGATTGAGAAATGAACAAGTGTCATAAGAGTCAAGGAATCACGGGAACCTGAGCTCCTTCCTTCAACTGCAGGCTTGGCCTTGGTCTGCCCGTCCCAGCTGTGGCACAGGTTGGCTCTCCTTGAGTGGTCCACTTCTGTTCATCCTCTAGCAGCAGCTATTAGTTTATGGTGTATGAAAAGGGAATATAGCAAATCTGGAGATAACCAGATACAAGCAATCAGAACTCTCAATTACCAGAGCATTTCTTGTGATTACTCCACTTGCAGAAGAAGGAAGTGATTATCAAACAAACTAATATTGGAGATCGTGTATGAAGAAGAGGGGTGAGGGTACCTTAAAACCACCTTTGTTTTACTGAGAGTGTATTCAGCCCAATCTACACCACGGCTTCCCAAGAAGTGTGTTGCAGAACACTGAGGCCACAAACCTACGTGGATGTAGTATTTGCCCGCCATTCCCTCCCTAGGCCTCCAGGGATAAAGATGTCTCACTTTTCAAAGATCAGCAAGATGCCTGTGTTCCAGCATATTTCTGCTCTGAAATGTGGGCTGTGTCTTCTTAGACAGTCTGAGGGTTGAAATGGGCAGTTGTTGACAAAATCACTCACTACTCTCAAAGGCCTGTGAATCAGATGTCTCTTTAGCACCAACCCACATCCCCATTATCATCAATTTTTCCTCCCCGACTAGGGATTATGACAGCATCTTCTCCCCCACCCCACCCCCAAAGTTGGGACTCTCTGTCCCACTCCTTCCCTACGACTATGTTTAAGATGGTGATACAACAGAATGATCCTCAAGCTCCAATAACAGTAACAAAAATATTACCTATGGGACCACAGAGTATGTGTTCTATTTTTTGGCCTAGTTTTTGGTGGTTACACAAATGGCCAATTTATTATTGTTCTTTAAACTGTACCTATACATTTCTAAGTGTTCTTTGGTATATGTATTTCACAGTAAAAAATAAAATAAGAAAAAAAGAAATTTCAGGGTTGAATCAATGTTAATCTTATCTAGGAATTTGTACCTGGCATTCTGGGAAACAGCAAGTGGATTGTTCCTGATGATTATGACTTGAAGGACACTGCAAAGTGCTAGAGATGAGTTTTAATTACCGAAACTCTTATTTATTATAGAGTAATCATCAATTAACTTTCAAAGCCCTTTATTGAACATTTTGATATTCTCAATCTTTGGTACGTTTTAGGACTGAGAATAGAATACATTGTTGTCACCGCTAAATTCATTACAGGGAGTAAGAACTGGGGTACCACAATAATGAGCTGGTTTCAGATTTGTCAGATTGGTTCTTAGCTCGTTGAAACAAGCATCTCAACATGTAATAGAATAAACCTTCAACTGCGAAGAGCTTGAATGGCAACGACTGGCGTCAAAGGAAAATTCTTGACTTATTACTGCTTGACCAGGGCAAAATATGCATATGCAGAGATTATATATATATATATATTTAAATATATAAAAATATACATATAAATAAAAAACAAAAAATGGACCTCTTAATTACAAAACAAAGAAAAGCCTTTTGTCAAAACTCTTGCTTAATGTAACAACAAAAAAAGCAACTTTTACATTGAAATTACGATTATGGTGGCAATAAAGACAGACCAAGGTATCTGATTTTTTTCTGAACAGCTGCTGATCAGGCATGTCAGGTTAAACAGTGCACTACCATTTTGTCCTATATCTCTGATTTTTTTTAGTGACTGCCATGAATTAATTTAATTCTGTCTGTAAGGTCTAAAGCTGCCCTAGGCCACACATCTGTTTAATCATATTTTTGATAAAAGAGCTTGCAAAAATTCAGGTTTAAAATTTGTTTAATATTTAAGAAAAAATATGGGGTCAGTTTAAAGCATCTCTGCAAAAATCGCTAAATCGTGGTCAATTCTCAGTTCTAAAGTGAACAGTAAATGATAATTGATTCACTATCATAATTTTAAAATGTTGATATTTCAAGCCCAGTGGCTCAGGAGCTGCCACCCTATTTCTCCCAGGCTTGTGTTTTTATATAGGCAGAAAAGAATCCATTCTCTCTCTTTTTTAATGCTGGTTTCACTTCTCTTCTAAATGAAAATAAAATAAGTAACATAAAATAAAGCATTATCTTGTACTTTGAAGAAAAAACAATAAAAAGGAGGAGAAACATTTAATTTCTCAAATGTTAAATCTTTTCACATAGAAACAGATTCCTGAAAAACAAAAGCAAAACAATGGCTTTTCTATACAACCTTAAAACACACACAAACACACACAGATACTTCAGTTTTCACGGAAAATGATTCTAGAGTGAGATCTACTGTTCGTCTCTCAGCCTTCTTTTATGAGATTAAGACTTGGGAGTGCAACAACTCTGTCTCAGCACAGCATCCTACAACCATAATTTCCTTCTCTTTGGCTCCTGGCAGCAATAAATCCTTTAAGTCCTTTCCTAGAAGGCTCCCCTCCTGCTCGGGCAATTTTAGCAATACATAGCCCGCTAACCCTTCTGCATGCTCCCGCCCCCAGACCCTCTTATGCTGGATCTCATATCTCTATTACAGCTGAGTCGGTCCTTTCCCCTCAAATCTTCCAGCAAGTATTGTGGATGGTAATTCACTTGGGTAATTGGCTCAAGAGATGAAAATCTTGTATTGGCCTCTCTTAGCTGCTAATCTATCCAGCTGACTGCAAGCCTAATTGGCAGCTTGTTTAGTAATTTGGCTCCTAAAGTGTTGTATTGATGTTGGATAAACAGCCAATGGAAGGGGAGGTGACACATGCTGCTTCCCACATAGCCAGTGCCCTTGCTTCAGTCCCTACCCTGTATTCAGAAGACGTTCAGTGATTCGTGCTTCTTCTTCCCATCCTCTTTTCCCCATTACTTTACTAGCCAGCTGAGGGGCAGGGCTATTATTATCAGCAATGTTATTAAAATTGAGAGTTATAATACTGTCATCTGTTCTCAGCAACTGATTTAGGGACATGGGTTTTTGATTCCTGTTTAGAAAAGAAACAGCATCAAGCAGAGTTTGAGATGTGAGAAAGTGGTCGGCGTTACGACTCTCTGTTAAATGTTTTCATTATTTCATTAATATGGAAAAGCCTCGCTAATTCCGACCATCCTACATTCTATCTGCAATACCGCAGATGTTTTTCACGTGAATTTTGTTACAGAAAATCAGTTCAAATAGTTAATTGCTTAAAAATACAAGACACTTACTTTTTTTTTTTTTGTGAGGAAGACCAGCCCTGGGCTAACATCCGTTGCCAATCCTCCCCTTTTTGCTGAGGAAGACTGACCCTGGGCTAACATCGTGCCCATCTTCCTCCACTTTATATGGGACGCCGCCACGGCATGGCTGACGAGCAGTGCGTCGGCGGGCGCCCGGGATCCGAACTCGCGAACCTCGGGCTGCCAAGCTGCCGGGCGGCCCCGGCACTTACTTTTTAATGATGGAAATTTAATGTAAAACTAGTTTTTGGTTTTTTTTTTCTTAAGTGATGAAAACTTTGTAGAGTAGAGAATGAAAGACACGATCTGTATTGACATGTTTAGAGAAGGGAGTGTTTTTATTTATTTAATTTTATTTTTATTGAGGTAACATTGGTTTATAACATTATATAGGTTTCAGGTAAACAACATTATAATTTGACATCTGTATACTCTACAGTATGCTCACCACCAAAGTCTAGTTTCCATCCATCACCATACAATTGGCCCCCTTTACGGATTTTGCCCTCCCCCCATGCCCCCAGAAGTCTTTTTATTAACAGGTATTTTGGTTATAAAAAAATGTATTTCTTATGGAATGATTATGTATCAAAGAATAGTGTTTTCAAAAAACTAAAAAAATCCTAAGACTGTATTGGTTCTGAAAGCACACAGGGATGTTTATTTGCTATAATATAATCAGGACCATGTATGGTCTGCCTACTAGGAACCAGGCACATGGTTTACTTGTTAGGCATATGATATTTGTTATCTCCATTTCTCACAACAACTGTGCAAGGGGGGAATTATAATGAGCCTCAGGGAGATGAAGTGACTTGATCATGAACACATTGTAAGCTAAGATCCAAACTTTGGTTAAGCTTACCCCAAAAGCCTATACGCTTTCCATTACCTGCATTGCCTCCCTATGAAAATTAGTGGCAAATAAACAATTTTAGTGGAGATGATGTTTCAAATAATTTAAAAAAAAATCAATTGGGTTATAGCTGAATTGGAATACTAATTTCTCTCAATTTGCATATGGACAATATACAGCATACATAGACATACTTGGATAACTTAAAATATAATGATGTGTGTGGCTTTTGGAGATTACAAATGCTTCCATACCCATCATTTCCTTTGATCTTCCTTATCAATCTGGAAGGTAGGTATTATTGGCTCCATTTTACAGATGAAACTGAGGTTTAAAGAGGTAACACACCTACCCAAAGTCAACTAGCTAGAAAGTGTCCCAGTTAGAACTTGAACTGAGGACATCTGAGTCCAAATGTTACCTTTTCACTGACTGGACATTAAACTTAAAATATTATATCACCAATATTTTCTACTATGTCATTTATTCTGCCACATTTCCCCAAACGACTGAGATTTTGTTCTGTTGCCAAATTTCAAACTTCTGGAAAGATCACTAGTCTAAACTAGTATAGCAAGTCTGTCTGAAAAGAGTGTTTCAACTCTCCTGAAATACCTAAAGATTCATTTTGTTTGTTATAAATCCAGCTACTCTAGCTTTCTTTGGCTGGTATTTAAATTACAACTTAAGTGTTAGTTGTATTTATTGTAAACAGCATATACTGGGCTTTGTTCTTTTATCCATTATGATAATCCCTGAATTTAACTGATACATTTACTCCATTTACATTTATTGTGATTACTGATATGTCTGGATTTATTTTTACTATATTATTTAATGCTATTTACCTTGCATTTCTCTACATTTTCGTGGACTTCTTCACATTTTTGTTTCCTCCTTTCTGGCATCTATTGCTTACTTATACTAGCTTGAAAATTATACACTATATTTCTATTCTTTTAGTGATTACTTTTAAATGTCAGTGTGCATATGTGACTTATTATTGTTGTCCAGAGTTTCAGTTTCATCTTTCTTTTATACTTTCAAATTAATTATCTTCATGGTCACTGTCACCATCATTTTTATTAATTTTATACATTCAATATTAGTATAGCTTTATGCACATGTTTAACCATTTCTTTGCTCACAATTCCTTCCTGATTTTCATTCTTTTTTTATGGATGCTGTTTTCTTCTACATGAGGTATTAAATTTGGTAATGATGGGTCTTCACCTGAAAATGTCTTATTTCATCCTCACTCCTGGGAAATAGTTTAACTGGATAGAAAATTCTAGACTGATTCAGTTATTTTATCTCTGCACTTTATTTTTATTATTTTTTTTATTTATGAGAAAGATTAGCCCTGAGCTAACATCCGTTGCCAATCCTCCTCTTTTTCGCTGAGGAAGATTGACCCTGGGCTAACATCCGTGCCCATTTTCCTCTACTTTATATGTGGGACACCTGCCAGAGCATGGCTTGACAAGTGGTGAGTCAGTCCGTGCCAGGGATCCAAACCTGCGAACCCCAGGCCGCCAGAAGCGGAGTGCGCAAACTTAACCGCTACACCACCGGGCCAGCCCCTATCGTCGCACTTTAAAAATATTATCTCTTACCTTCTGGAGTGTACTGCTGTTTTTAAGTTTGCTACCAGTGTAATTTCATTCCTGTGTAGATTATATCTTTTCTCCTTGGCTGCTCTACTCAAAAATGAGTAGAAACTCATTTTTGTGTCTTGGTGCTCTGAAGTTTTATTACAACGTGCCTAGGTATGACTTTATTTATATTTACGATTTCCTGATAAAGACTTGTACTTTTTTTTTTTTTGGTGAGGAAGATTGGCTCTGAGCTAATATCTGTTGCCAATCTTTCCTCTTTTTGCTGAGGAAGATTGGCTCTGAGCTAACATCAGTGCCAATCTTCCTCCATTTTTGTATGTGGGATGCTACCACAGCATTGCTTGATGAGTGGTGCATAGGTCTGCGCCTGGGATCTGAACCTGTGAACCCTGGGCTGCCGAAGTGGAGTGCGTGAACTTAACTACACCACCAGGCCAGCCTCCAAGACCTGTACTTTTTGAATATGAAGATTCAGGTTTTTCTTCAGTTGTAAAACTTCTGTCATTATTGAATTCTGTCAACATTCTCCTAGAATATTGCACCTCCCTAGTCTTTCTACTCCTTCTGGAAGTTCTGTTAGACATATGTTGAACTGCATTCTCCTTCAAGTCCCCCAGCTATTCTTTTTTACTTTCCAGATTTTTATGCCTCTGAGCTTCTTTTAGGTAGTTTGTTTAGATCGCTCTTAAAATTCACTATTTCAGCTGTATCTAATCTGCTGTTTAACCCACCTAGTGAGTT
Organism: Tapirus indicus; assembly: GCA_031878705.1. Taxonomy (NCBI): domain Eukaryota; kingdom Metazoa; phylum Chordata; class Mammalia; order Perissodactyla; family Tapiridae; genus Tapirus; species Tapirus indicus. The sequence goes on along the minus strand of CM062939.1, from coordinate 17,231,771 downwards.
TACAATTTTCAAGATTTTTTTCATAATAAATAAAATCTCAAATTTCTAAATTTCTAAATCTCAAACCAAGGTAGGCTCTTGGTTACAAATCTTCAGAGCGTTTTCTACTTGGAGCCCAGGTGAGTTTTGTTTTTAGTCTGCCCTTTTCTGAGGATAGAGCTTTTCAGAGGTTCTGGCTTGATAAGGAGCTTTACACTTAGCTCCTTGGCTTGGCTCCCTTCCCATGGGGGCATTAACCAACACGCCTCAAGGTTTCAGAGATTAGCAAAACTGGACATGGGCATGGGGGCTGCTTAGGACCATTGTTGGTCTTGAATATTTCTCTTTCTTTCCTGCAATTTCAGCTATGCATCTAAAAAGATGGTACTTTTTTTTTTTTTTTTTTTGGTGAGGAAGATTGTCCTTGAGCTAACATCTGTGCCAATCTTCCTCTACTTTGTATGTGGGTCACTGCCACAGCATGGCTTGATGAGTGGTGTAGGTCTGTGCTTGGGATCCAAACTTGCAAACCCTGGGCTACCAAAGCAGAGCACACAAACTTAACCACTATGCCACCAGGCCAGAAGATGGCTTTATGTTTTGTTCAGCATGTCCAGGTATTCTATAGTTGAGTATTTTCTCATTATTTAGTCTTTCATAAGCTCAGGAACAGGTCATTTTCTATCTAATATGTGTGCTTACTCTTTCCTTAAGTGATTCTGGTACCAAATGGTAATGGAGAGCTGTTTAAGAGTCTACTAAAACATGTAACAGAAAGGTAGTTTAGTGGTCCATGTATCAAGAGGTGGAGGGTTATATATTTCCTAGGGTTTTGTTACATGTCCAGATACAGTTTGGTTTCAAAATTAATAATAACAATCCCCCCAAAAAGGCTGCCTGTTTTAAAATCCTAGAAAAGATAAGATAATCTACAGGGTTCACACAGATCCAATGATAAAAGAAATAGAAATATAATTATTGATAAGATAAATTTGAACAACTGAAGACACACAGCAGTATGAAAAGGAGCTTGGTTACACCAAATATTTCTTGATTATGTTTAGTATGACTTTTAATTCAAAGTGCACCTTTAAAAAATTTTCACCCATTATTATGATTTACAACCTGCCTTTATTGCCTTAAATATTCATAAAGATTATCTTATTATTGAAATATCAGTAGGATGCAAAGGAAAAAGTCAAAGTCACGAGAAGATCTAATGCAACCTCTTGTCAAAAATCTGCATGCCCATGAAAACACAGTTACCCTGGAACAATATCTATACTGAGATATTAAACTTCAGTAGGCATCTTTTTGCATAATTTAAAATGTATAGAAAAGAGGTTAATTCATTATGATGAATATTTTCCCTATGATATTGTTTCAATAGAAAGCAAAATAATAACAGCAAATACTAATCGTGGATAACAATGAATTTGGTAATGTATAGTAAAAAAAACACTTTTTAAAAAATGTGGTAGCCACAATATCTCAATAAACATATTTAAATCTTTTTACTATCAAATTCTCAATAAGCTATGCTTCTGCCAAAAATAGAGAGCATAAGCAACATTGCTGACTGCCTTTTAAAAATGTGTTCATAATATTCCTATTCTGTTCACTGCTTTTCTTCACCTTTACAGATGACATTTTTCAAACTATAAAATGCATTCTGCTGGCAAACCTCCTTGCTTCAACAGTTCTCAATTTTATAATAGTAAATCTACATCCTTTGCTACTGAACATTCACTATCTTTTGGTATGTGACTTTGAATGAGGCAGACAACAAGCCATACATTTAAAAATCAATATCTAACCTTATCAATATTCATTTTACTTTGTCAATACAAAATACAAAGGTGAAAGAGCAGTAAATAAGCTAAAGCAGTGAAATAAATTTGGTGTTCCTGTCACAATTAATAAATGTTCAACCGATAACACTGCTGGCTAGTCTATAGCCTTATAAAGCGACTGAAATTATGCTTTAGTGCTATTGTTAAAACAGGGTGAGTAAAATTTTCAATACACTAGCAGGTAAAGATGATCAGATTGTGGCTTATTAATTTTACAGAGGACTTCAAATCTTTTTGAAAAATATTATTTATTATGTATACAATATATAACTGTTTATCTTTAGAGTCTTAAATTGTTGTGTAAACCCAGTTTGGGGTTATAAAGTTAAGGTGCCTAATTATAGTCTTCTGACAATTTTTTGGTAAATCTTTTCTAAACCTGCTGTTTGACCGCATAATATTTCACATATAAATCAGAGGGGATCATTGAACGATATTCAAGCTGTCAGCCTTTTATTCCCTATTTCAAAGGAGAGAGTTATCTTGACCTGCATTTTTCCAGTTTACACTGAATGTTAACTAAAGGCAGAAGGAACTGTGAAAATATATCTCAATTCAATGTGTTTTGGGAGGTCTGTGAGGGTCTATAAAATGGTGAGCATATTCTCTTTAAAATAATTCTACGTGCTAACTCAATTTGGGAAGCTTACAAATATAACTGACTCTTTATCATGCGTGGATGACATTCCAGAATTTGAAAATTATAATTTTCAAAGATGAGATAATCTAGGATTCATAACCTCATTATCAAAGTGTATTTATGCAAAAGCATTTCTTACTTGAATTCGGATAATAATCTTCACCTTAGAGTTGGTTCATTAGTATTAGAAAAGATTCTTTTTAAAACTGAGGACTTTAAATAACCTCATTCCCTTCCTCTTTGAGAGGAAGAGTTTTGCGTAGATTTTTAAAATGCATTGAAAATGAGTAACATAATTCTCTGACTCCACTACTTTTTGAGTAATTACAAAAATGCATTCAATTCTATGAATTTCATCCTTTAAGTAAAAAATCTAGTAACATGATCAAAATCCTGAATCTTGAGAGAATCAGAACAATTCTGAAATATAACATCTGGAATACGCTGGTGTAAGCTTATGAATGTTTTAGGCTAAAGTTTAATGTTTATACCCATACTCTGAATAAATGATTTCCTCTGATGCCATCGAGTTGTAACATCAAAATCACCTTGTAGAAACAATTATATTATCCTCTTCTCAACCATTATGCCTTTTCCTTCTCACTTCACATATGTTCAGAGTGTTCGGACCTGACCCCGATATTCTCTCTTTCTTATCGCTGGCACTAAGGTGCTTTAGTCATATTGCTAAGATTGTTCTTGTACTATTTCTGCCACTAATGTTTGAATCACTGAAAGATAAGAGAATTCAGGGGACCATTCAACTGGAATGGGGATATTAAAGAAGCCTACACTTGCCTCATGAAAGATTTGAATTGAAGAACTTATGATACGTATTTGATCTAAGTGGCTATATGTTCCTGTATAAAGACATGTACTCTAATGAATGTTCTGTATCTCTACACAGCAATATTTAGATAAATCTTCTATGAAACTTAAGATATATAATAGTGGGTTCAAGTACACATATTAAATAAGACAGTCTTTACATATAGATTCTTACAAGAAGGCCATAACTCTGTTGTCATGGAGAGAACATGGGTTTAGAAGTCATGCAATGTAGGCCTGAAATCTTCCTTTGCCATTTAGTAATTACGTTTTCTTAGGTAGCTACGAAGAACCTAACACTCCTCTGAATCTTAATTTTATGTTGTAAAGAGATGATAACAACATCTAGCTCACAAAGTTGTTACAAAGATAAAACGAAATAATAGTTTCTGGTACATAGTAGGTACCCAATAAGTGGTAAATATTACTCCAAACACATTCTACACAAAGGTGTTTCCTACTTCCAAATTCTGAAAATTCAATACAGCTAGAAGATCAAGATCAGATATTATACTTATAACTACATGCTTAATTTCATAATGCAGGCCTTTCTATGGATGGGACAACTGCATTATGAATGCTTCAACTTTAAGTTATTCTTCAGTTTTTTCATGTTGAACTATGGGACAGGTACCCCAAGTAGAGAATTTAAGCTTCACATCTTTTATTTCCTTGGAAATCACCATGTCAAAAAATATATATATTTTTTTCCCCTTCTCACTGCTTACTCTCCTGTTGACATGAATCTTATTTTCATATTCTATAATTAATCATGGAAAAGATAACTTTTCCTATAAAAGGTTTCCCAAATGGAGTTAAGAGACGGTGTAGGAATCTGAATGGTTAAGGATCCCAGGCAATAGGCCAAGGCTATTGTTCTTTGTAACTGATCAAGTATCTACACTGAAAACATTTTCTCCCAGTCAGTTTGCTGCATCACAAATCCAGTATGGCTAATTGTTGTTTATTCCTACATGGGTGTCTACATTTTAATGCCCAGTTGGCTTCCTCCTATCACTGGTTTCTATCTCCGCCTCCTCTACCATTGCTCTGGCATGAAATTTTGCAATACATACTAATCTTACTCATATCTTTCACTACAAGCTTGAGTCTTTGCCCTTTGAGGAAGGCTTCCCGTCCACTCTGGTCTAGTGACTTCTCTCTGCTCAGCACTGTGGTTTCCTCTCTACCACACTCATTAGAATGATGTGCTAGTAGAATGACATGACTTTCGAGGTGAAAATGATGAGAGATTTTTTATTCTAATGCTAATGTTGTCTAAATAAGAGAGGACATGGGCCGGCCTGGTGGTGTAGAGGTTAAGTTCGCAAGCTCCCCTTTGGCGGCCCAGGGTTCGTGGGTTCAGATCCTGGGTGCGGACCTATATACTGCTCATCAAGCCACGCTGTCGCAGTGTCCCATATACAAAATAGAAGAAGATTGGCACGGATGTTGGCTCAGGGACAATCTTCCTCAAGCAAAAAGAGGAAGATTGACAAGAGATGTTTGCTCAGGGCCAATCTTCCTTACCAAAATAAAAAAAAGAAAAGACGAATATGCAGAGCTGGGGCTAGAAACCAGACTGCCACATTCATGGCCAGGTTTCCATCCACTACAACATGGGGCCTTGTGTTTTGAGGCTGCTCCTATACTTTTGTATTTATTACCATTAATCTCTTCTGGGGTTATTTGCATTTTCGTCTATTTATGCCTTGCTTTCCCAATAAGTCTGTAAATTTCTTGAGGCCAAAGACACAGCCTTTGAAGTTTCTTCATCCTTCAATATTATCTCACACAAAGTCTTGCATTTGGGCAGGTGTGTAGCAAATACTTTATTTATTGGCTGACTGAAAAGTCTACATGATACATCCTGACACCAAATGCAAATAGTTTAATAATTTCTCGTAACTGTGCCTCTTCTTCAATGCAAGTGATTAAGAATTATCGGTATTTTATTCTTGATGATTGATGAACTTTATAATTGTGTCCTGCCCCATGCCCTCTCTTTTTTTTTACCTGCTGTAGTAGGTCCAGGCAAAGGTGCAGCCTTTCTTCTCCGTTTGATATCTCCTGTGCATAAGGATCCTAGATGCATGCTTGTTTGCCTACAAGTAATTATCAGAAAAAACTATTAATAAAGGAGGAAAAAAATGACACATAAATACACAGCTTGTATAATCTGAACCTAAATCAAAACATTCTCAACAAAGATGGAGCAGCATAGTAAAACCACCAATCTTGTTTATATCGAAACATAATTACGTTTGTTGACAAGCGTTCAGCAGCTAAATGCGCCATCATAAATTGTTACTGGAATGAATAATATAAAAGGAATGCTTTTTAATTTTCAAAACTGGCAATCTTTCTGGCTCAACATAAAATCAAGCACTGTTGCTTCTGACAGGAAAATAGCTAAGATTAATTATCTAAAGAGATCACAATATTGTTGCTAGGTTATCAATTGGTTACTAATGCTTTACTGTCAGAACAACATTTATTACAGGAAAAGTATGATCAATTTCTTTTAGGATATTATGCGGCAGTGAATTCTCTTAAAATATTTTAAATAGATAGAAGTAAACAGTGATTGTTATAATTCATATGATTGGAATTCTTTAGTTAATTGTTTATTAGCTAGGCGAGGAAACACGATTTGAATGCGTTAATGCTGGGATACTACTATACTACTACTAAACAGGTTACTCTGATATTGGATTATGCTTGTAAAGACGTGATATAAAAGAACTGAGAAGCAGACCTTCTGCTATTCTTGGAACTAGTTAGAATGAGATTAGTCTGCCTAATCATGGACTCCTGAATTAAACAGTTTCAGAAAAACTAGGAACAGCCCAACTGAAAATCAAGGAAAACAAATACAAAGATAAAAAGGACTTAAAAGTGTTCAAAGTTTTCAAGCTATGGAAGGACTCTGTGTTCATTTCCCGGATCACAATCCCTGATGTGGAGTTGGGACAGTGTATGGGGATCACGAAACAGAAATAAATGTAGCATGTTTCTTACAGCACATGTTCCATTAGTAATTCATAGAGATATGTGGTATTATCCTGAAGTTTTATCAAATCCAGTTTGAAAACAACCATATCATTAGAGAAAAATTTAAAAGAAAAAAAGTAATTCAGGTAAATATCAAGATACGTATTTATACACATACATTTAGGTGTTTAAATATAATGAAAAACTGGAACTGAGGAGTAAAATTACTTGAATTATGAGTTCTATCTATAAGGTACAAAGTAAAGTGCAATTAATGATCTGGCCGATCCAAGGGGTATACACAATCAAATAAAGACAATGTGAAAATCTATCAATATAGGCAATTGCAAATGGGTATTTGTTTAGTTTTCTCTTCCCTTTGTATTGAGTGCATACTGTTTCTCTGTTAGAGAATAAATATTTATAATTATTAAAATATTAAAAAAGATTAATTCATTCAGTTAACAACTAACTTGGCAGAAATATAAATATATACACATATATACACGTATGTATGTCAAAATGTTTATAAACGTGCATAACTGTAACATTTTTACTGGATTTTGAGGTCTAGTCTTGGCTCACAATACCATGAAAAATGAATGGTTATGATCACATCTACTTTTTAAAACTACATAGAAATTTTTTTAAATTACAATAATATCAGAGAAGACATCCTTTTTACACAAAATTAATGAATTCATTTATTCAGTAAGCATTTATTAGTATCTGACTTAGCATAAAACCCCATAGTGGTGGTGAAAATGAGGAGAGTAGGAAAGAGGAGATGGAAGATACAAAAGAAGTGGAATGTTCAACTCCTATTACTGGAAGGTTTTAACATCTGAATGGGAAGATAATGTCATAAGCATGTGAAATAATTAGGGACACTGGTGGTAGGGGCAGGCACAATCAACTTTATTAACTATTACTAGGGATTATATTTTTTAGTCTTTATAACAATTGTAAACATGTTGCATTGAACATACCTTTTTTCCTTTGTGGGGAAAAATCTGTGCTTCCATTGAAAACTATACTTTTAGAGTATACTCTTCCAGTTATCTGATTCTGATTCTGTGGGAACTATTTTACAACTCTAAGTTATAGATAACTGCAAGCAATGAAAAATAATTCTTGTTTACATAAATGCAAATGAATTCTGTCCTGAGGAAGGACAATCTTCCCTCCTGTGGAAAAGCCAGTTTTGCATCCATTTGCACATTTATTCAATATTCCTTACTCCATATAAATTTGTGCTTCTTTGACTTCTCCTTTGAACCTGTTACAACATCTGCCTGGTTCCCTCATTAATTAATGAGTTAAACAAAATCTCAAACACATGTTCATTGTTTATCTGTAAAAGAGTCATGATTTTACCTTTTGTACAAAATTATCCTTTCACATCTCTGATCCCTCTCGAAACCTCTCGCTAGCAAAAGGCTGGAGTAAAGTGTACCTTCTGCAGAGCATATACCAGACAGGCTCAGATATCAGGAAGAGCTGAGGAGGAGGGGAAGGTAATATTGTGAAAATGGAATAAAGTCGGAATCTGAATTCTGAAGTGTAGCCTTTCCATTATCAAGCTGTGAAAACCAACCCATGGACTACACTTGCTTCTGATCCTCTTGTGAATACAGAATATTCTTTTTTTTTTTTTTTTTTTGTGGGGAAGACCAGCCCTGAGCTAACATCTGTTGCCAATCTTCCCCTTTTTGCTGAGGAAGACTGGCCCTGAGCTAACATCCGTGCCCATCTTCCTCCACTTTATATGGGACGCCGCCACGGCATGGCTGACAGGCAGTGCGTTGGTGGGCGCCCGGGATCCGAACTCGCGAACCCCGGGCTGCCAAGCGCGGACTAAACCGCTGCGCCACCGGGCGGCCCCCAGAATATTCTTAAAGTGTAAGCTACTGCTGGTCAGGTTTTCTATAGCCATTGCTGAACGTATTTCTAAATGATAGTTCGTTCTGTTCAGAGAATTATGAGTAGTTCAGATGTCTGGAGAGCAGTGTTTAGAGAAGGACTACATAATATGACAGAAAAATGCTGGGGCTGGATCCTGGGTCATACGTGCCATATATGCCCCATGAAGCCACTTGGATTTTGTAACTGATGTGGAGTCATTAAAGGTCATTCAGCAGGTGAGAAAGTTGGCCAGATTCATGGGAGGCCGGTAGGGAACTGGGGCTGGGCAGGGTTGACACTGATGAAAAGGAGGGTAACTAGGTTTGTGATAGTCCAGACACACATTTCCTCCAAGGTTATTCCTCTCTGTTATAATTAAGAACAATACAAAGGTGCTGCACAATGAAACTTCTTGGTGTTAGCATGTCTGAGTGAGGAGGTGGGGAGCGGTGGGAAGGCAGTCAATGAAAAGTCCTAATTCTCGATTATTTTAAAAACTAAGCCTAGTTTTATTACTTTCAGACAAGTTTAAAGCTCAAACTAAGCTAAAAAAAATGATCCAGGAGCATCCTTCTTAAGAAATACATTTTTAGAAATAATTAGAAAAAATACTTGAGGGTCTGATATATAGTAGCTGCTCACTGTGATTATTATTACTGTTGGTTTCTGCTTATATTATTCTTGCACTAGTTGTATGATGTAATTGGAGTTTGTTTTTTTCACTTGAGGAAGACTGGCCCTGAGCCAGTCCTATGCCAGTCCTCCTCTATTTTGTATGTGGGATGCTGCCACAGTATGGCCTAATGAGTGGTGTGTAGGTCTGCGCCCAGGATCTGAACCCATGAATCCCAGGCCGCCAAAGCGCAGAGCGTGAACTTAACCACTATGCCACCAAGTCAGCCCCATGGAGTCTTTTAATTGCTTGAAAATCACTCTCCCAAGTCAATACTGCCTTTAAAACTTGATTATGTTTTTTACACTATTAAAATTTATTAGGAAGGCCTGTTTATAAAGAGGTCGGGGGAAAAAAAAAAAAAACTCCAGGAACAACTCCCCCTTCTAAACCTTTTTCTCATCTGCTGGACCCAAAATTCCCTTTTGGGTATCTTTATAGAACAAATGGAATATAACATTTTCATTCAACTCCCCTCCCCCACCCCCAAGATAGCTATATAAAGGAAAAGAGACAAACATTCAAGGAGAATAAAGTGAGTTAATAAAGTCAGTACGTTGAACTGGAAGACCTGAGCCGTAAGAAAAACAACTAGCTGTATTTCAGTAATTCTATCAAGAATTGACTATCTGCTATGGCACATTGAGAGATCTAGATTATTGATCAGTAAGATTACCCCATTTAGGCTTGTCCTCCCCCCTTTCCCTTCAGACAGGTGCAATGGAGTTGCTACAAATAACACTAAGTAAGGTCTACTCTATTATTTAGTTGTCACTCTTAATCTAAAACATAGCAGTTATTTTTTAATTTAAAATCAATGAATGTTGCAAAGGCAGCCTTGTTGGCTCCAGTCTAAATGAGTCATTTGTCTTTGCAAAGCAGAACACTTGGAATACTATTCAAGGTGATGGTTGGCAATTTTTGTTTTCTGTTTGTTTTTGACTGTGGTGTTTTGAAGAATGACAATACAGTGTCTTAGGAACAGACCCGAAGTTATTAACAACGAATGTTCTATTTTTAAGTGGAAAGGATAAAGAAACAATGCTGCTTCATTATGGATTAATAAGCACTGTCACTTAGTTATGATTTGAAACACGATTTCCCATGTACTAATTCTGAAACTTTCCTATTAAATATTAGAAAAGCGGAGCTCAAAAAGAAGTCTCTGTTTTGTTCTACTTTTGAAACAAACTTCATTTGGTTTATCCCATCATCCTTTTAAATGGTGTGGTGGTAGAACACTGGGCATTTTATCTGGAGGAGAAAAAGTAAAAAACAACAAAAAAATAAAAAACCTCAACAAATGAAAAAAACAGAAACAAAGAATCCTAGTGAGAACCACCTTGCCTGGAAACTTGGCTTTTGACATGGGCTGACAAGGACTGAAGCAGGCAGTGTCAAACACAATAATATTAAAGAGAAGACAATACAAACTTGTCTCTTCATTGAGTGCATTTACCAATAGAGGCTTTTCAGAGAATTAGGCCTAGTTAAAGCTGCCCCCTGGACAAAACGTGTTCCCCAGCAGCCCCAGACAAGCTGCAGAGGAGAGACAAACAGATGTGACTATGGTCCCTGGCATTTGGCAAGAACGCTCACTGTCAGCTAGAAAAATATAAGCCTGGACAGGGCATCAGCTGCAGAGAAATGAAGCAGGTCTGTGGTGTCAGTGGAGGAATAATCTGGTGGCAGAGAGAAGTATGCAGGCTGGAAAATCCAGTCCTGTGTGAGCTTTCTCTTCTAGGTCCAAATTACCCTCGCCTCCCTTTTATTCAGCGTCAATGTGTCTCAACATATTAAGTTGGATGAGAAAACATCAGTATCTAGCTTCTTCTTTTTGGACCAAAAGGCACATTAAGTATCAAGTACCAGTCAAGCATAAATATTTCTTAACTACTAGGATGGCATTAAGTCCTTGTTTTAAATGGTGTTTTCTTTCAAAGCCCCTTCTTGTGCATGAAGGACCCTTTGCATTTGGAATTGTCGATCACATCTTGACCGGTTCTTGGTTCTGGCACTTTCTCTATGGCTTTGGTCATTTGACTTCACATTCCACTTCAAACCCATTTCCCCTCTCTTTGGAACAATCCTGACTTTAGCAAGGGGGAGTTTAGATTTCAACTCAGTGCCCTGAACTCAGTTCTCGTATCCCAGTAACTGACCCTTGCTTTATCCTGGACCTATCCTATTTCATCACAAACCTTCTGGTGTCTTAGTTCTTTTAGAGTTAGGTCATTGCCTGGACCTCCCCCGATGCTCAAGTCTGGTTGAGAAATGCAACCTGGTGACCGAGGCTCTCTCTGATGGTGCCGACAGACCCTCGTGCAAGCATCAGCTGCTCTGGCTCACATCCCTGTTCACTGCCTGTGTGCTGGGACAATTCTTTACTCTGTGTCCACTAACCTCCGATTACCAGTTGTCGAGTGATCTGCTTGCCCATGTGGAGTTCCTCTCAATAGCTTCAGATGGACCTGTCCTGTCAGTGCCTCTTCCACCCTATCAGAGAGTTCCAGTCCAGACTGACCTCTTCCCAATCTGCTTTATCCTGCTACACACAGCTGGTGGCTGCTACTAGAGCAAATGTTTACACTGTTTCTTAGGTGCCAGGTTGTGTGTTGACAAGCACTTTCCTCCTGTGGCTCCCAGGGCTCACAGCAAGCGTGAGTATCAGGAGGCTTCTCTGGGACCTCGGGGACCAGTTTACTGCACCATCAGTCAAGGAATCCCAGCTCTCCGGGCAGTGCCAGTGTGGCTGACCCGCAGTGTGCAAGGAGAGACAAAGGGATGGTGGCAGCCTTCAGTGGTCCAGGAACTTCATGAAATCATGTGCAAAAGGTGTGGTGCATACTTGTGTAGCAAGAGGATGCGTGGTTCTTATCAGATTCTGAACCATTAACAGAGGAGGTTATCCAAATACTATGCAAAGTAATTTATACCAAACTGTTCACAATCTAAAATAGAAAGTACCTATCTTAAAATTTCTGTGGATTATTTAAAATATTCCATACATGTAGGCCACCTTTTCTAGTCACAATATCACAAACAATAGCATTTAATAATGTGAGTTAAAAAAAAGCCTCCTCTACAATTATCATATGCTCTATCTCAAAAAGCACCCCCTTAGGGGCTGGCCCAGTGGCATAGTGGTTAAATTAGCGCACTCCGCTTTGGCGGCCCAGGGCTCATGGGTTCGGATCCCAGGAGTGGACCTACACCACTTGTTGGCAGTTATGCTGTGGCAGCATCCCACGTATAAAACAGAGGAAGACTGGCACAGATGTTAGCTCAGGGTCAAGTTTCCTCACACACATGAAAAAACACCCCCTGCATTCTGGGCCTCCTTATCCTGCTTTAATTTTCTTCACGGGACACTAAACTAACATTTCCAAGTCAATGAATATGCATATTTGTTGGCTGAAAGGAAGATCATGCAACAAAATATTAATGACGGTTCTCTCTGTGTGATGGCATTTTGCGGGAATTTTCTTCTTTAGGCCTCTAGTATTATTGCACTTTATTTTTACAAGGAGAATGCAACAAAAAAGATACAAATTATAATTAGATGAATTACAAAACAGCAAACAGTGGAATTAATAAATGGAAGTGGTTTTGGCAGCTAGAGAGATTTCTATGTGAAAGGCATAGTCAGACTTTTCACACCGCAGAAGCCCTGGTAGGAGTTCCAGCTATAGGTTCTGTTGGCCTAACTTGCATTTGGGATGAGTCAGAGAGTCAGAACCTGGTCCCTCTGATGCCACTATTTCTGCTTTCCCAACTAGTTCTCTGAAAAAGCCTACTTGTCTCCATATTTGTCAATGTTTCAGAAGGATTTTTACCAATCTCTGGCATGTTACTTAAACTCTCTCTGTCTCAATCTCTTTACCCTCAAGAACTATGATTAGACTAGTACTTACCTCAAAGGCAAAATGGAGATTTTATTTAGAAATCATTTGTGTAAAACATTTGGCACAGTGCCTGGACAGAGTAAGCAAGCAATAACTGTTAGCTATTAAATTCACTATTATTATAATCCCCAATTTACAGATAAGAGGCCCAAGGCACAGAAAAGTTAAATAATTTACCCAGGATCATATAGTTAAGGGGAACTGATGGGAGGCACTGTGTGGTACAATAGAACCAGAGGAATTCCTACTGTAGACTGTTACACACACCAAATAAATACACGACAGTATAAACTCATTACATCTGAACACTATCGATATGCTACAATAATGATAATCAGGGTCATTTCTAAATAACAAGTAGGTATTTTTCTGGTAGTTCAATAGAAAAGTTAAATTTTTCTTTAGTATTTGATTCTGCTTGCTTTAAATGTGTCAAAGCATGTAAGAACAAAGTACTCATTTTTATTTCAAAAACTCAATAAAAACCACGAGAGTCTTGCAAGTCTGAAACTCATTGACTTTCTCACGTTAGCCCATTGTTGTAAATTTTCTCTCGGCCACCACTCAGTACTTCCTACTTCTAAGATGTCTTACTTCCTCCATGTGGTGTGTTCCATGCTTTACCTAAAGCCCCAAGGATCTGCTATTCTAAGGATATCAGTCCTTGTGTGTGTTAATAAACACACACTTCTATATCCCTAAACAGCTCACTTAAATGCTTCTTTTTGTACCTTTTCATTATTCTAAACAAATGATACCTGAAAGGTGGTGGTAATTGTTTTATCCAATTCAAGTATGTGAATGAGGACATTCTTACATCTGGAGGGAAGTTAATCTTTCCATAGAGCAAATTAACTTCCATGGGGCTGACGTCATGCCTCCTATATTTGTCCACCCTTTCAGATATTTTTTAAGGAACTGCTAGTCACCAAGGCCATGTATATGTGCTAACACTAAAGCAATGTATTCTACCTGCTTGGAAAAACTTCTTTTCTGTGTTTCCTGATATCAATCATCTTTGAGAGCCTGCTCTTTCTCCCTTCAAACTTCTCCCAGTGCACTCAAATCTGAATGTTCTTTCTCTTCTTTAAACTTTCTTAAACTCGCTATCCCTCCAAGCATTTTTTCTCTATATTTCAGATCAATCTGTGCATATCTCTGTTGTTATACTTATCATATAGTATAGCCTCATGTTGTTTTCAGATTAAACATTAATCAGTTTGGCAGTTAAATATATACTGGACTGTCGGTTAAATATATACTGGAAAATAAGTGGAGGCCAAGAACCATGTCTAATTCACAGAACCTGGCATTGCTTCTGTCATATATTAGAAGCACAATAAATGTTTATTGAACTACAATGAATCAAACTACTGTAACAACTGCTGCCTCAACATTTCATTTGCAACCAGTCATGCTTTTTTATGATAACAGTTTTACTTTCTTGAATTATTTAAATTCATTTAACAATGAACAAAACTTGACTATGAATCAGGTATTCTACTAGATGCTAAAAGAAACGCAAAGAAGAGTAAGACAGCTCCTACCATCAAGGGGCCCATGGCCTAATGTAGGAAACACACACGAACAAGAAATTACTGTACAATGTCAGAAATTCACAGGGCCATAGTAGCAGACCACCTCTTTGGGGAAATTGAGGAAAATTCATTTCGCCTGAGTTCAAATTTGCATATTGCCTCTCCAAGCAGAATCTAAGATATTTGAGGAATCTTGGAGTATTCTGTTATTCTTCACACCATAGTACCTAGGAAATAGTAGGCACTTAGTAAACTGATATTGATTTATTTGATTCCTAGCTATAACTATACATTTATGGAATCTGTTTATCATTGATATTTAGTATAGTTTTAACAATAAGCTTATGCTAATTTCCTTAAAAATGGTAAAATAAAGCTAGCATTGACTCTTAGGAGAGAGAAAAAATGACTCAAAATAAACATGATTCTTTTGGATATTTCCAGTAAATGCAAGAAGATATGTGTCTACATTTAAAACACTGGGATGCTGATCCTGTTAACATCTTACATCTTACATAAAAGAACTGTCAAATCAGATTATAGATTCAGATGTAACCCCACATTCTCTCTCTGATAATGACACTATGAATTGTTTCCTACGATACGATGGTTGCCATGTATAATATCTATTAATTAAATTAGAGGGTATCCCTAATATTCTTAACTTTTTTGAGTGAAGTCCATGCATTACTCATTTTCATATCCACTTCATCTGGTGCAGTATACAATATTTGAATATGTTTGTTGAATTGACTTTTTACTATATTTTCTTATTTGATATTTCTGACTTTAAACCAAGCGTTAAGTTCAGTTCTGAGGTGGCATTTTGGAACAGACCTGCTGAGTTTCTTTCATTTACCAGCTTTAGGGAATGATGGAGCTAAAAGGGCAGGACAGAGAATATGTTTTATTATTTTGAATACATGTTGGTTTCTTAAGTCTTAGAATTTATAATCTGAATTACCAGGAACATTTAAGCTTATTGGGTGCCAACTATATATGGGGTATTATGCTAAACATTTTCACATACTTTATCTTGTTTAAGCCTCACAAAAAGCTACTATAGGTCTGAGGAATCTGAGGTCCAGAGAAACCGTTACTTGTCAAAGATCACCTAAACAGGAGATGAAGTTATTGCATTTGAACCAAGGAATGCTCGCCTCAAAAGAATCATTTTTTTCCCCTGTACCATACTACCTCATTCCACTTAGTTTATTGTACTCCATTTAATAAATGTCTACTGAAAATGTAATGCACGCCATGCCCTATGCCATAAAACAGGATTGAGAAATAAAAAAGATATGGCTTTCATTTTCTAGGGGTTAAAGTCTACGGATCATGTGGGAAAATGATTTCAACGCAATATTCAAAGAGAATTCCAAGCTAGCATGTAAGGCATTCTAGGCCCCCAGGTGAGAGAATACATCTGAAGAGGCACAAATGCCTTGACGTGCACACATGATACGCCATCTTTGGGGCTCTGTGAGCAATTCAATATGATGGGAGCTGGTACATATGGAGGAGTGGAAGGAGATGACACCTCCTTGGGTGCATCACATTTTAATAAACTCAATGAATCTGTCCATTTATAATTGTTTTAAATTCTCTAGGAAAAAAGAACGAAGCTGCCTGTTTGACTGAATTAATCAGTTTATTAACTAAACTGATAGGTGAATTCAGAGGAAAAAAGCCTGTCCATAATTCTTTGTAGACATAGGATTTTACTGCAGCTGTAGTCAGAAAGTTATTGCTCTAATGAAAAGATGGAATCAAATGTACATCCGTTCCCAAGGTATCTCTAGAAGTTTAGAGGTTTTGCTCACTCAGTAGAGTCTACAATTTACTTACATGATTGAGTTGGCAGATAGGGGCTCAAGACTACAAAGGGCCCATGACTTTGCTTGTTGAGAGGGGACTTACGGCAATGTCATACGACTACCAAAGAGCAAATGAAAATGTGGTTGCTACTTTTATCTCCATACTCAGGAGGTAATAAAGACAGGATATTTTAATAATAGGCCAGAATGTCTTAAACTTCTGAAAGATGTAAGGAGTTATTTCTACTTTGGAATATGTCAGACAGCATTACCATTTAATACAAACTTACTTGAATTTAGGTTAAATTACTGTTGATTGGTGGAATTCAATTGGGAATCTGTGACCCAGTTGAAATGCCACCTCCTTTACGCAGCCTTTTCTGAATGCCATTGCCAGAATAATCTCTTACCCCTTGGAGAAAACAATGTTTTCTACCTTACATTACAGTTACAAATGTACATAAACTAATACTCTAGCTAGATTGCATATTCCTTGAAGGCAGTGGGGTCCACATCTGGTTTACTTTTTAAAATAAATTCTCCTTAGCACTTACAAGCCTTTCCAATATCAGGCACTTATTAAACAGTTATTGAATGAAATTTAACAAGGCATGCCAGAGTTTTTATAGTAACTTGTTCTTATGATGATCAATATTTTTATTGAGGTTCCAATTTCTATGATAAGTAAATGCTTACTTCTGAAAATAGAAAACCACAAAACTTATCCAGTCCATATCTTGGGCTTTGGGACATAAATATCTGCAAAACCAAACTTGGACACACAAGCCAACTTTTCAAGTATACATAGGCACCTTGATATTAAAGTGTTTCCCTTTCTACATAATTCTACCTTTCGCTAAGTGTAACTTTATGAAAAGAATGCTTTCAGTTCCTCCTCTTCTATGATAGTTTTCAGCAGATGAATGAATATTATGGACATAAAACTTTTACAGACTTGTTAGCAAATGTTTACTAGACTGTGAAATACACTGAAACAGCTAGGTAAGGTATCAGGGGGCTTGTGATGACTACATGAACACTAATGTTCAATAATCAGGAGGAAGACTTCTTTGGGATTCTCCTAATTCAATTCAGTTGAAATACTCGCAAAGTTGGAGTGCATTAGCTTATAATCAGGATTACTTTTGTCATCCAGATCTTTGAACCAAACAGCCTTTATAATTTTGGTAACTCAGATCTTCACTCTCTATATTTGGAAGATCTATTGCCTTTAAATGTCCACAAAGAAATACCCTACAAAAATTAATTTCAAATGTAAAGTAAGTCTTTCCTCTTCTCATTTATATAATGTATTTCTCTAGAAAAATGTGCAAGCCCCTATATTTTTTTAAATTTCAGAAACCAAATGCCAAATGATCAAATAGCAATCATAATAGTTGTGATTTTAAAATGTCACTTTCTTTGCTAAATAATGTGCAAATAACCCAAATAATGTCTAAGGTTCCTATTTTAGAAGAGTCAATGGTTTTGCTTAAAAACAAGATACTAGATTTTAGAAAATAGACAAGTTAATTTTTGTATGCCTTAGAAATAAAACTTGGAAAAAAAGACCCTGCTGTATAAATTATCCACCATTTGACCTGGGAAAGTCATTTAACTCCTTTCTCTGATTCCTCATATGTAATATGGGGATAATAACAATATCTACTTCATAGGGTAATTTTGGAAATTAAATGAGTGAAAATAAATACATCATTAACACTCAATGAATCTTAGCTATTATGGTACTAACTATAAAAATGATGGGGAATTTTTTTTCTTTAATTTAGGTAGTATATTTTAAATTCTCTTTCTTTTTTTTTGGTTCTCCTTACTTACATATTAACTTATCTTAAGATGCAGTATAGCACAGCAGTTAAGAATGTGGACGCTGGAGGCAAAAGAGATGACGTTCAATTCCTGCTCCTCCACTGAACAACTGGGTGAACCTGGGCAAGCTACTCAATTTTTATGCCTCACCTTTCCCATCTGTAAAATGGAGGTAATAATAGAACCAATCTCATAGAGTTGATGTGAGATTAAATGAATGTGTGGATCACAGCACGCACTCAATAAGTATTACCTATAACTTCCCACAAACGGAACTGGTATATGATAAACTAAATACTGTATAATTTGGCAGCCAGTCATAAGTCCAATTTCACAATCGTAAGTCCAAAGAAGTAGAGAAACTCTGTGGACCAGAATATATTTTGTTGTTACAGTACAAATGAGGAAATATAATAGATTTATCATTAGCTAATAAGGTCTAAATGTATTCTACAAACTAACACACAAATGTGCCATTTATGCTAATAACAAAACATAGTGTACCAAATCATAGGTTGTCAGGCTGATTTCCCACAAAACTTTATGTCCTTTATGAATCTTAAAATCTGTTGTAGAGAGGGCATAGTTTATTGGAGGAACTAAAACAAATTCATTGCAGCTGGTATGTAGTGTTCAAGGTAGGGAGTACTTGGAGATGAGGCTGGAATAGTAGGAGGGCTAGACCAAGAAAGGCCTTGTAAACCATGGGTAAGGCTTGATCCAAAAGGCAATGGGAAGCCAATAAGAATTTTTAAGTAGACACAAATAGATCTGGGTTATCCAAATGTCATTCTGCTAGGCAAAGAAGATCCAACATATGAATAATAGAAATTTTTGAAACACTAAAACCAAATAAATATGAAAAACTATAATTAGAAAAAAATCTTGAAATTTATTTAAAAAATAATAAAAACTACCTACTGAAAGAGCATACTTCATCCTTGGGAAAAAAACACCTAGAACCAAAAAACACCTAAAACCAACATCAGAATATAGTCTAGTCAAATTCTTGGGCTTTAAAGAAAAGGAAAATATACATTGAGTATCTGGGCAGAACCAAGTTACTTATATGTGAGAGAAAATCAGACTGTATCAAACATAGAAAACAATGCTGTATACAGACAATAGAGTAACATGTTTAAGACAATTAAAGAAAATATGAGCCATGGATTATATATTTGGCCAAAGGCCATGGACAAACCAGTAGTAGTATGCGAGGAGTCAGGGAATATTGTTGCCATGAGCTCTTCCAGAGGAATCAACTAAAGAATAAACTTCAGACAAACAAAAAGAATAGAGAAGCATTGACTTCAGATCTGATGGGGATCATTAAAAATGTATTTGTTTGTAGAATTAAAACTAAATGAACTGAACTAAAACTAAAACTAGAACTGAAACTAAGGAGACAGTATAGTATTGAATGGCTACATGCTTCAGACAATGTACATATAGTACAACTACCTAAAAATGGAGAGACATGAAAAGTATCTAAGAAAAACAGAATAAATTTATTGACTGTCCTATACGTATTAGCAGAGTAATCATTGACTCCAAATCAAATGCTTGGAAGAGGGATGACAAGGGTGGAAGAGGTTACTAGCTAACTTCAGTGTTGCTTATAGTAGGGAACCAACAGCAAATAGCCCCTCACCAAAAGAGGAAGGGGACTAAGGCTGTTATATAAGAGTATTAATATAAAGGTAATTATTAGGAAAAAAACAAGCCTTCCTAAAAGTCAAACAGAATACAGAGTGAGAGGGAGAGTGAGAGAAAAGGAAATGGAAAAGTAGAAAGAGGGAGAAAGATATGTCTGCTTATCTTAAAAACAGAAAAAAAGCCAATGGAAGGATAAACCACAAATAAAACAAAACAAAACAACAGCTATGAGGGGAGAAGGAATAAGTGGACTGGGTAGAAGTTAGACTTCTTTGAAAATTTCTTGTGGAGATTTGATTGTGGAACCTGTAATGATTTTTATATTATTATAAAACAAAATTAAACAAATTTAAAAAAAGAGGTCTCTGCAAATTAAGATGAACCTCATGAACCTAATTACACATTGGTATGTCTATACTTACAGAGACACTATTTCAAGTAACATTAAAACACAAGAATTGGACCACATATTTCTAGTGAAATATACACAACATATAAAAAGAAAAGAGAAAGGAAAATCTTAAACTATTTTTAGTAATTATTTTATTGATGGTCATGATGGTATGTTGATTCTGAGACTACTGTGTATGTACCATGTCAAATTAATAAACAGAAACCTCATTAAATTGCAGTCAGGAGGCCAAATGGGGGAGCTCTCACTCCCTATGTCTATAGCAGAGCCCAACAGGAAGAAGAAAGACTTCCTCTTCTTGACTGGCAAGAAGGTCAGCCAATGAGAGACTGTCAAAACTCATCCAATGAAAAGCCACTACTCTTCCAACTCTTTGTTTACAACAGCCCTTAACTTCCTCTTCTCTGTAAAAGAGTTTCTCCTCCCTTGCAGCGGGTGGACTTGCAAGTGGCTCACCATGGCTGCAGACCCTCTACTGCAATTCTTTGCTGATCCTAAATAAACTCATTTTTGCTGGCGAAATAACTGACTGTCTACTTGTTTAAGGTCAACATGTGCGATAAATAAAACAAGTATTATGGTGTCATTGAGAGGTAATACACATAAATTTTTTGTTTTGCTGAGGAAGATTTGCCCTGAGCTAACATCTGTCACCACTCTTCCTCTTTTTTTTTCACTGAGAAAGATTCGCCCTGAGCCAACATCTGTGGCCAATCTTCGTCTGGTTTTTATGTGGCTCACCGCCACAGCACAGCTGACAAGTGGTGTAGTTCCATGCCCAGGAACTGAACCCAGGCCGCCAAAGTGGGGCGTGCTGAACTTAACCACTAGGCCACCGGGCCGGCCCTGGGAGGTAATACTTTTAATGTTGAAAAAGACATTAACATCAATGATGGAAAGCATAAAAACAATGAAGTCTTGAATTTGAATTGGAACTATCAGTTTCTTTTGCTTAAAAAAAAATGTCTAATTCATTTCACTGAAAAGGCCTAGAAATAATGACATCCCTAACATCCAGATTATGGTTTCTAAAACTATCTCCCAGTAAATGAAGCAGCACTTCCCAAAGAAATAGTGGATTCTTGGTCTGGGCCAGGAAAGGTCCAAGATAGCCTGGAAAATGTAAACATGCCAGAAAGCAAGGAAGAAAGCAAAGACTAGGGGCAAGGAAACAGACTCAGGAATTACTGTAAGTCATCTCCCATTGCTCAAAGATGGGCCAGTTCTAACATCAATTAGGAGAATAACTAATGGAGTGAAATATCAAATGTCTTTAAATCAATGAGTTAAAAACAATACAGAATAAAATTTCACCGGTCACCTTTGGAAAATGAAAGGAATGAATTAATTTTGAAGACTGATAACTAAAGGGACAGGATCAAGTATTTATCTTGCATTCCTACATGATCTGTACCTCAAAGTAATGAAGTAGGTGAGAAGGGGAAGTTTTTGACAGGAGTAATCCAACTAATAAAAGCGAAATGATAGAATTAACATATCACCATTCTGTAACGCTTAATGAATGAATTTGAGCATTATGGCTAATAAATCATAGAAAGAGACATGGAAGTGAGGAAGTATACAATACTACCTCTGAAAGGTGCCAAACAAAACAAAACAAAACTGAGCCAGAATCCAGTCAATTCTCTAGATCTAAACACCAGTTACAGGAAACACAAGGGACAGAGGAATATGTTAAATAACACCACGCGGATAAAATCAGCAACATTCCTCAGATGTGGGAAATTTTATGGGACAAACAATCTGACTTCTTTAGCCAAAAAATTTCAAGGGAAAAACAAAGAGGGGAGGAGGATTTAGAAATCAAAGGGAACTTAAGAGACATATATCAATCAATTATAATAGATAGATAATAAATAGGGGCACGTGTCCCTTCCTTTGGTATCATTTGGATACCAATTCAAGCAGTGTATAAGGTAAAATATTTTATAATAATCAGAGAAATGTGACTATCGACTGTGTGTATATGTATCTATACACACATATGCATATATATTCATATATATTAAGGAATTATTTATTTTTTTGTCGATGGGATAATGGTACTGTGGTTTTTTTTTAAAAAGAGGCTGTTAGTTTTTACAGAAACTGATGTATTTCAGTTGAAATAATATGAGAGATGGGCTTTGGGGTTGGAGGAAGGAATGGGTAGGGATATAGATGACACAAGGTTGGCCACAGATTGATCAATATCTAAGCCAGCTGATAGACACATTGAGTGTATATTTTTCTCTGTATTTCTGCATCTGATGAAAATTTCCATAATAAACTGTTGTTAAAAACTGCTTTTGCTATCCTGACATTGCAAATGAAAGCCATCTTTTCTACTCTTAAGACTGCTAGTATAAAGTCATTATAGGTTTCTCGAATCTTAGTGAGACTCCCTGGAAGTTTTAAGTGATCAAATTTGAAATTAAATTAAGTTATCCGTGAAGTCTATGTCATCTAGTCTGAATACACCCCTGGACTATAGCTTGATGTAAAAAGATTACAGAAATCCCTATCTGAGGTTTATTGTCCTTAGAAAGGATAATGCATAGTTTTTATTCCATCTTTCTAATTAGTAATTTAAGCATATGTTCAGCATTTAACTCTAAATGTTTGCCTTTTCCCCAAGCTCAAAGACAGCTGTCCAAGATTTGAATGCCAGAAAACATTTAAATATCAACATCTGTTGAATTATGTTAATTTAGTGTGATATAATTGGGCATGAGTTGGAATTGATCAGAAGTATATGAAATAAACAAAGGTAAATTTCCAAGAATATCTGGGTATACAAATAAATTACTATGGAGTTATGAAAAATATTTCTAAAGAGGAAGGGCAAGGAACAATACTGATTATAAAGAAACTGATTCTTTAAATTCATTTTTAAAAATTGTGTCATAACCTAAAGGTAATGAAAATTAGCTAAAACAAGTGGAATATTTTTATAAATGATTAAGTAAAACATTAAAACATTCTAATTACACTTGTATATGCGTTAAACTTTTTAGATTGCAGGATGATTTCCTGTTCTATTACAAGCAATTACATACCTCAAAAGTCAGGAGTTGACGTGATCTCTTCTATAGACATAAAACAGTACTTTTAAGTTGAAAGTGTTTTCAATTTGGCAGATGAATTTACTAGGTTTATTCTGGGGACTGTAAGGTACAAATTACCAAGTAGCAGCTGTTGCTTATTGTATTGCCGATGTAAAATATTAATTTTTACAGCGATTCTTTTACTAATAACTTAGGAATGCTTGTTGTTTGGGGAAGTATGCTGGCACATACACACACTGGAGGAACAGATCCCCAAATGTCCCCATAATGAAGTAATAACCCAGGCAGCAGGAGTGACACAAGCTGTTGGGATATGGCCCTGCAGGTGTCCCTTCATTTCCTTGGGGAGCTGTCTTGGGGACTTAAAGGTTAGTTCTGTGTCTATGCCCATTTAATCACAGGACCAATTTGGAGAGTGCCAGCTGCGAAACAGACACCTGTCCTTAAGGAAATGGACTTTAGACGACAAATTTATTTCAGCTACAGGTCACTGGAACAGCTTTCACATGCAAACTATTTTCCATTATTAGTGACCGTGGCCAAATGCAACGACAGTCCTTGGGGTGAGAGGCTGTGCATAGTTTCAGTCATTTGACAAGATCTAGTTCATCTACCAGATTTCAAGAAAGAGAGCACACAGTAATGAGCGTTTCACCAGGGAGTAACTGATTGCTTTTTTATTTACCCCACACTGGACACATCACATATTTCCAAAGGGCAAATCCCATTTTTTTCTTTGTGGGTTATTCATATTAAACTGAAAAGCAACCTCTCAAAATTCGAATTGGCTGATAGCTAATTTTATTTAGTATGATCAGAATTTAAAATAACTCTGTATAATCATTAGTTTAAAATTTTGGCAAGGAAGGTTAGAATTTCAGGATGCCAAAAGAACAGGCGGCATGGGAACCGGCAATTTGAGAATAGTGCAATTTTTTAACACAATAATTTAGTCATATAGAGTAAAACAGATTAATTAAATCCCTTAGAAACCATTTTATGTTGTATATGTGTTATGATTGCAATTATTCTATTCTAAGTATCTCTCTACCTAGAAGCTATTCAATTTTTTTAAATTAGAACACATATGCAACTAAATGTATTCCAATTAAACAAATATGGAATGTATACATTCTAATTAAAGGGAATATGTGAACACTTTCTTTTTGTCCATTCACACATACATATGAATGAATTAAAATAATCTAAAAGACACTTTTCTATCTGGAGGATTGGGTAAACTACTTTAGAACAATGAAATTCAATGCTAAGTTTAGGTTTGAAAAAAATAATAAAGTACTAGAAAATTTTTAAATTAGTATTTAAGAGCAGTTTCAAGCCATTATTTTGGACATACATGTATAAAGTACATAAAATTTACAACGTTGAGTGAGGTAACTTGCTCTAAAGCACGGTGTTGAATTATTAGTTTTAATAGGACAGAGGAGGATTTGTTTTAAAAACCTAAATTTACTAACATAGGATAGGTAGCCTCTCATCTTATATAATTAAAATAAAGCCTCACTTTGTTGATACATTTAATTTTGTTGATACATTTCTGTGAAAGGCAACGCTAAACAAATATAGTCCATGTCATTACCCAGTACTCTAATGAATGGTTCTCCTCTCCCAATTTATTAACAGCTGCTCAAAAATGTAGTAATTAATAATTTCATTTATTTTTGGCAAACCTGCAAAATGACAAATAGTTTCGTATCTGTTGCAAATTAGGTCTCCTTCCCAAATAACAGATGACACTATGGGGAACGGTGAACAAACTGAATCCTTGAACATATTTGGATCTTTAGAAGATCAAATAAAGAACAGCTGTAATTCTATTTGTCACATCTGCGACAAAATACAGGGATCTGCATCATCACAGGAAAACAAATGTGCTCTGTATGCATGTAAATAACATGATGGAGGAAGGTTGACATGAGTGTGTGGGTGAATGTGATGAGATTTGTCTTGATTCTCTGATTAAATCTATTGCCATTTTTTCATGTTAGAAGACTCTTTCTACTACTAATCAGGCAAGATGACAGCAAAAAGTTTATTCCTTCCTCCTCACTGTTAATTGATAACATAAGATATCAGAGCCCACAGTCCAGGGATTATCAGATCATTTGACACTAAGTAGATGAAAAATGTAATGCTTCTAAGAACTAAGTAAAAGTGAATTAACAAACACATTTCTGAAAGGCATTTAAAAACATTAAGTAGAATTTAATAATGGCAATAAAAATGTTTTAACTTGATTTCAAATTATATATCAGACTGCTGGATGATTTAGCCTCTGTGCTTCACAAGAGTAAATGACAAAAGTCACAGAAGTAAGGAAGCAGGGTAAATTTCCAAAAAAAAGAAAAGATATCAGATCTAAAAGGAAAGGCCCTGACATGATCTAAATAACTCAATAAAGTTGCTGGACACCATCAGTCTTTTTGTATGGATTCTTAGAACAATAAAGACTAATCATAAACATAAAAATGTGTTAAAAACAAAGCAAGAACTTTTCGAGATGGTACATCACTTAGTGTCAGGCATCGCTTACTTATGTTTTACTGACTTTCAACTGGAAAAGGCTATATTGAACTTTCTGGTGCTAACCAAAGGTTATGACATGAGAAACAATATGAAATTATTTAATTGTAATTTTAAATGAGGCAGAGGGACAGACCTTTCTAATTCTGAGAAGTTTAAAATTATGTTTGAATACTGAAGTAAAAAAATAAGAGGTTCAGATATCAAGTCTGGAATTTAAGAGAAAGATACAGGTTGAAATAAATCTAGGTGTCACTAGTATTTCTATAAAACACTTATGTGCATTGCTCCAAGGTTTAGCTGAGTGAGTGTGTGGGGGGGGTGGGGGTGGGGGTGGGTGTTTCACTGTGGCTAATAATCTGTTGCATGCAATGATCACTTATAAACCACGCCTGTTAATTATTAAATTTTGACAGTGCCAGGTGATAGGTACTGGTTTTTACAAATAACTATTGTATATGCCTTCATGCACTTATTTAAAGAATTTTGTGTTTTCCTGAGTTTTTAGTAATATTTTCAAAGGCTTTAAAGTATGTAAAAATGAAAGTGGTATGAACAAACTCAGACACTCACTCATTCAATATTAGATGCGAGATAACATACACTAAAACTAAGATGAAACTTTATAGTAGGAAAATGGACAGAGAACACTGAAGAAATGGAAGAATGACTGGAAAATAAAACCCTGTAGACTAATCAAATAGAAGTATCAGATGGAAATAATCAATAAGATATAAGTAACATGGAAGAATGTAAGACAGGAAACATGTAACCTCAAGAACTGCAATGCAAAATCTTGGGAGACCACATCAAATGAATACGTGAGGATAACGTCATGATGAGAATTTTTCACACCACTCAACATCTAATACACCTACTCTACGACAAGCGCTCCCCACAGGTCATAAAAATGAAGCAACAAACTAAAAGTAAGATGTATAAAACTAATATCACTTGATTCAATTAGGTTAAATTATACCTCTGTTAATAATTAGTGTTTGTTTACATTCGTTTACATTATACCTATGTTAAGAATCAGACAAAAGTTTGATTATAGGACCCACTAAGTATCATATCTGAGAAGAATGAGAATATTAATTATGTTTACAATAAACATCTGAACAAATGAAATATTTCATTAGTAAATATTAGGATATGATGGAATGGCATGTCACAACGAGCATTGTTGATGGTAACTAAATCACGGGAGGAGATGTGTGAAGAGTGAGAAGCAAGTTAAGAAATCCAAAGGAACGCTCCCTTTTAGGAGGAGGAAGTATAGGATACCTCAAAAAACAGAGTCCACTGCTGATGAAGTAGAACTTCCTGAGAGAACCGAATGAAATTATTAACGTGGGTTATTTGTTTCAAGGAGACCTTAATAGGTTGTCACCTCCTCGGTACTGATAGACATAAAACAGTCTAAGGATTGGAAAGGAGACATTCCTCCTATACCCATCATTAGTTTAAAGACCCCTGATGAACATTCAAGTCAATGTGGGCAAAAAAAGGAGAAATGCCCTAAATTGGATAGCCAGAAAACTACTAAATTGCATTATAGTTAGTGGCATTGGTAAATATGTCCCTAAAACCCTTCTATGGAAATGTTGAAAATTCCCCCAGGAGCTGAGGGTGAGATGTACTACACTGCAAAGGCCAAAGCCATTAATACACAACCCTTTATCATCCAGAGCTCCAGTGAGGAAAGCCTTCCTCTAGAGCGTGCTGTAGTCACACACTTCAAAATCTCACCTGTGAGTCGTTAAAGCAGACCACTTGTGCCTTTATCTTTTCTTATCTGCCTGGTACGTTTGGGGAGTAAATGATCCTAAAATTTATTGATTTAAAGCATTACAGTTCTCTTCTCTAACCTTTGTGTTTTTCCACAAGTTGAGAAAGGGAAGTGCAGTCACTCACCCAAAAGGGGCAAGAAAAGTCAAGGCAATATTAAAAATGCTAAGAAAGAAAATGGCTTTCGAGGGAGGGACACGGAAAAATGGATATAAATAACGAAGGTGAAGAATTTTTGTCTTGCACTTAATATTAACTTGAGTAAGTCTTTCTTTCTTTGTTTATTTCACCTTTACAAACTGCCCCACACCTAACACAATTGATACCCCCAGAGAGACAAGAAAATACACCTCATCCACAAAATAAGACAAGGAGGATATACAAAGGGAATGTTCAAGAAATAAGGTGAGCTCTTGGAAATAAAAAACATGAGAAGTTTTTTTGAATCAGTAAAAGATTTGGGACATAATGCTGATAAAATTGCCCAGAAATCTTTGAAGAAAACAATATATAAAAGAAAAGTTTTAAAAAATTGGAGGATTGGGGCCAGCCCGGTGGCATAGTGATTAAGTTCACGCGCTCTGCTTCGGCAGCCCAGGGTTCGCAGGTTTGGATCCCAGGTGCGGACCTACACACTGCTTATTGAGCCATGCTGTGGCAGCGTCCCATATAAAGTAGAGGAAGATGGGCATGGATGTTAGCCCAGGGCCAGTCTTCCTCAGCAAAAAGAGGAGGATTGGCAATGGACGTTAGCTCAGGGCTAATCTTCCTCACCAAAAAGAGAAAAAAAATTGGAGGATCATTTGAGGGTGCTCCAACAGCCAAATAATAGGAGGACAGGAAAATGGCAACCACTGAGAGCTAAAAGATATGGGGCAATGCTTTCAAAATCCTGAGGCAAAGTGGTTTCCAAACCAGAATTCAATTCCCAGCGAAATCAATCACCATAAGACTAGAATCAAGACATTTTCAAATACACAAAGTCCCACAAATTTAACCATGCCTGTTCTCTTCCTCAGAAAGCTCAGGAAAAATAATGGCATGGGACCCAGGTAACAGGAACCCCACATAGGAGAGAGATGAAGAAAATCCCTAGGATGATAGTCAAGAGAGATCCCAGGACATCAGATGTGCAACAGGTCCAGAGAGCAAACTCTCCAGAATGGATCTGAAAAATACTGGGCTCCAAGTGGGATGCCACCAAGAAGAAGACTCGAGAGGAGTTGTACTCCTATGTACAGGTGGTTGATGAATTGGGGATAGGCACCGAGGAAACAAGGCAAATGAAAAACAAGACCACTGTCTCCACCACAACAGAGTTATACATCCATGAATGATATCTACATCCATAATCATGTTAATACAAACAAGAATACTGATTTGATCTGAATATTATAACTATTAGGGAAAGAAATGCAGATATGGGGTGTGTTTGTGTGTGTGGAGGGCACACAGCAGAAAGTCACGAACTTCAAGAAATAACAATATGAGTACGTAATTTAGGTCAATACTAGAGGAAATTGCTGAGAGTTGAAAGTGGTTTCCCTTGGAAAATTAGCGAAGGATATGGCTGGGGCCTGCTGTACTCTAACTCTTATAGAATGATTTGGCATTCTAAACTATGTACAAGAAAAACGTGATAAAAAATAAAATTGAAGAACTGCTTAGGAAACATGCAGATGGAAATAATACCATAATTGTACTAATAGCTGACATGAAGATTTTACATTTCAAATGCTTTATAGGCATTAACTCATGTATTCCTTACAAGCATGCTTTGAGGCAGGCACTACCATTTTCCCTATTTTACTGGTAAGTAAACTGAGGGACAGAGAGGTTAAGTGTTTTGTTCAGGATCACCCAGTTAATAAGAGATGAATTGGGATTAGAAGTCAGGCATTCTAACTCCAGAGGCTGCACACTTAATCAGTGCACTCTATTGCCACAGAATCAATTTTAAATTCATTCTACAAATAGTTTACACAACAAATATTTATTGCCTACGTTATCAAGCACTGTTTTTTCAAATTATTTTTTAATTGAAAATGATTCTCTTTTTTTATTGATGTATAATTGATATACAACATTATGCTAGTTTCAGGTGCACAACACAATGATTCAATATTTGTATATATTGCAAAATGATCACAAGTCTAGTTAACATCTGTCACAACACAGAGTTAGGAAATTTTTTTTTTGTGATGAGAACTTTTAAGATTTGCTCTCTTAGCAACTTCCAAATATGCAATACAGTATCATTAACTATGGTCACCATGCTGTACATTACATCCCCATGATATATTTATTTTATAATTCGAAGTATGTACCTTTTGACTCCCTTCACCCATTTTGCCCACTCCCCACACTCCTCTGGCAACCATCAATCTATTCTCTATCTTTGAGCTTTTTTCTTTTCTTTTTAGATTCCACATATAAATAGAATAAGTGAGATCATAAGGTATTTGCCTTTCTCAGTTCGACTTATTTCACTCAGCATAATGCCCTCAAGTCCCATTCATGTTGTCGTAAATGGCAAGGTTTCATTCTTTTTTATGGCTGACTAATATTCCACTGTGTGGATATATACATATATTTTTATATATACCACACTTTCTTTATTCATTCATCTCTCAATGGACACTTAGGTTGTTTCCACATCTTGGCAATTGTAAATAATGTTACAATGAACATGGGGGATGCATATATCTTTTCAAGTTAGTGTTTTCTTTTTCTTTGGATATATACCCAGAAATGGGATTGCTGGATCATGTGGTAGTTCTATTTTTAATTTTTTGAGGAACCTCCGTACTGTTTTCCATAGTGGCTGCACCAATTTACATTCCCACCAACAGTGCACAAGGGTTCCCCTTTCTCCACATCATCATCAGGCACTGTTTTTGGTACTGGGGATACATGAGTGAGTACAGCAAAGATCTTGCCCTCATGAAGCTTAAAGAGAGGGGGAACAGAGACAATAAGGAAGACACACAAGCAGAGTACAATGGTATTGGTGCAGTGAGGCTTTGTTACATTGAGCAGAGATTTGAACGAAATGGGGAGCAAGCCATATGAATAGTTGCAGGGAGAGTGTTCTAGGCAGAGGGAATAGCAAATGCAAGGACTCTGAGATGTGAGTGGGTTGGTGTGCTGGAGGCCACTGTGCCTGAAGCAGACGAATAAGAGTTGGAGTGGGAGGAGATGAGGTCAGGGAGGAAGGAAAGAAGGGCAGGGCCAGATCACATATAGCCTTAAAGGCCAAGATAAGGACTTTGGCTTTTACTTGGAATGAAACAAAAAGCCATTGGGGATTTTATTAAAAAATCTTTTTGGAAAGATCTTTATTGAGGTGTAGTTGACATAATCAAACTGCATACATTTAAAATATACAATGTGATAACTTTGCCATATGGATACATATGTGAAACTATCACCATGAACAAAATAACGTAGCTACTCATCAGCTCAATAGTTTCTTTATGATGGTTTATAATCCTTCCTTCCCTCACCTCCCTGGCCCTCATCCCACACCCATGCAACAACTCATCTGCTTCCTGCCACTATATGTGAGTCTACCTTTCCTCAAATTTTATATAAATGTATTACGTGTATCAATTCTTCATTCCTTTCTATTGCTGAGTCCTATTCCCCCGTATGAATACGTCAGATTGTTTATCCATTTACTTGTTGATGAACATTGGGTTGTTTCTTTCTTTTTTTAACTATTACAAATGCTAAGAATATTTGCGTACAAATCTTTTAAGTATTTACATGGACCATATAGTAGGTCTATGTTCAACATTTTAAGAAACTTCCAAATTGTTTTCCAGGGCATTTGTACAATTCCCCATTACAATTCCACTTCCTTTACATTCTGTACGGTCAGCCTTTTTCATTTTAGCCATTGTAATAGTTGTGAGTGGTACCTTATTGTGGTTTTACTTTGTATTTTCCTAATGAATAATGATGTTTAACATCCTTTCATGTGCATATTTGCCATTCACATATCTTTTTCGGTATGGTGTCTATTCAAACTTTTGCATATTTTTTAACTGAGTTGATTTCTTACTAATGAGTGTTTAGAGTTCTTTATATATTCTTGATATGAGTCTTTTATCAGACATATGATCTGCAAATATTTTCTTCCAGTCTGTGGCTTGTCTTTTTATTCTCTTAACAGTGTCTTTTGAACATTAGAAGTTTTCGATTTTGATTAAGTCCAATTTATCAATTGGTTCTTTCATGGATTGTGTTTTGGGGTTCTATCTGAACGTCTTTGGCTAATCCAAGGTCATAAAGATTTTATCCTGTGTTTTCTTGAAGTTTTATAATTTTAGGTTTTGTATTTAGGTCTACGATCCATTTAAGTTTGCTGTATGGTATGAGGTATGGATCCAAGTTCATTTTTTTTGCAAATGGATATCTAGTTGTTTCATTACCATTTGTTGAAAACACTATTTTTTCACCCTGAACTGCCTTTGTCGAAAATCAGTTGTCTGTATACGTGTGGGTGTATTTCTTGACTCTGTGCTCTATTCTATTCATCTGTTTTTCTGTCTTTGCACCAATACCACACTTTCTTGATTACTATAACTTAATAAGTCTTGAAATCAGGTAGTGTTAGCCTTTCAACTTCATTTTTTTTTTTAAAGTTTGGCCAAGACCCTTGCATTTCCACACAAATTTTAGAATTAGCTTGTCAATTTCTATAAAACAGCCTGATGAGATTTTCATTTGGATTGTATTAAATCTATAGATAAATTTTGGGAGAACTGACATCTTAAGAGTATTGTGTCTCCTGACCCATGTACAGGTATATTTCTCCAGTTAAGTAGGTCTTCTTTAATTTCTCTCAGCAATGTTTTCATACATCAAAAAATATGATGAAATGCTTAGGGATAAATCTGATAAAATATGTGTAAGACCTATACAATGAAAACTATAAACTGCTGAGAAAAATTGACAAAGACCTAAATATTTGGTTCTTAATTATGTGTTCTATTTCTTGTTTCACATTGTTAATATCTTCCTGTGTCTCTTTTAGTGAATATTTATTATGCTAATTTAAAATATCTTGACTTGTTTGTTCTAATATTTCTGCTTCTTTTGGAATCTGTAATCCAATATATTATTTTTCTTTTGAAATGGCTGTTCTCAAATGTCTTATCTTGTCCTACCAGGCAGTGCTATGGGGAAAGGCAGTCTGCTGTGTCAGCCCCAAGCTGTTCAGCGACTGGGAGTGAAGGAATCTTACTTAGAGTAGAAACGCACTGGGACCAGAAAACCACAGTCATCACACCCCACCTCACAAAATAACTCCTCTGGTCAGGAAAACTCTCTCTCTCCCTCCTCACTCCCAGGGAGAATTAGAAGTGTAATTCTCCAGCTCCATGGTTTGTAGGGGCTGGAGTGAAGACATGATAATTTGTCACCTAGTCCCATCAAGCTTTCCCAGTTTCTCACAAATACAGCTCTGTGAGCTACTCTGAGTTAATTCCTAGATACTTAGACCAGAGGTTTGAGTCTTTCTATACAGGGCAGACATTTGTCCCAAGGCAACGGCCAGTGATAAGCAAGTACAGAACTCCAAAGGTTCTCCTCACATCTTATTTTCCCTTATCTAGGATGGATTGCCTCCTGCCTCAGGTCAAAGCCACCTCACCTCACATGCAGAAGTTCAAAATAGCCCCCTACCCCAGTAATACCAGGGACTTCTTGTTTTCATTTTCTCCTTCTAAATTCCTTCTGCATTGATCTTGGGGGAGAGAAGCAATAATCTTACAGTTCAGAATCCTGACTGGACTAGGAACTGGCACCAAATTTCTAAAACAAATATTTAAAGTAGTAAAGTTTCCTCTAATTACCATCTAACTGCAACCCACAAGTTCAGATATTATCATTATGATTGATTTTATTTATTTTTTCTGCTGAGGAAGATTCACCCTGAGCTAACATCTGTGCCAATCTTCCTCTATTTTGTATGTGGGTCACTGCCACAGCATGGCTGCTGATGAGTGGTGTAGGTCTGCGCCTGGGAACAAAACCTGGGCCGCCGAAGCGGAGTGTGCCAAACTTAACCATTAGGCCACAGAGCCAGCCCCAGCGTTATGATTTTTTGCCACATGAGTTATTTAGAAATGTATTCTTTTAAATCCAAACTTTAAAAAAATTATCTTTTAGTAACGCATTTCTAATCAATCACATTCAAGTCAGGGAATATAATCTTTATCATGCATACTCATTAAAATTTATTGATACTTGTTTTATGGCCTGGTAAGTGGTCCGTTTTTATAAATGTTCCATGTGTCTTTGAGAAGAATGTGTTTTCTCTAATAGTTTGGGTGAAAGGGTTTACATAATGTTATTAAATTGTTTGTTAATTTTGTGTTATACAAATTCTCTGTTTATACACTTTCAGATGGCGTAAACTACTAATGATATGAATGTTATACTGACAAAGGAGAATCGTGGAAGTGGCTGAACGAGTTTCTCCCTGTACCCCTGTTGATATTTGCTTTATATATTTTGAGGCTATTTTATTGTATACAGTAATAAAATTATTAACCTTTTTGGTAGGTTGAATCTTTTATCATTAAATAATGACTTTCTTAAGCTTGTTAAGGCTTTGTTCTTAAGTAATTTTGTCTGGTATGAGAGCTTTCTTTTATAGTATATCTGGTATAGCCTGTTCCATCCTTCAGTTTTCCACCTTTCTTTGTCATTATATTTTAGGTGTGTCTCTCATAAAGAACATATAGCTGGATTTTAAAAGAAAAATCAAATCTGCTTAGTTTTACTTTTAACTGACAAATTTAATCCATAAATATTTATTGTGATTAGTGATATATGAATTTGATTCAATTGTCTAACTTTGATTTCTATGTGTCTCATTTTTTCTATGCTTTTTTCCCCCCTTCTTTACTTTTTCTTTCTTTCTTTCTTTTTTTTTTTTTTGGTGAGGAAGACTAGCCCTGAGCTAACATCCATTGCCAATCCTCCTCTTTTTTGCTGAGGAAGACTGGCCCTGGGCTAAAATTCATATTCTTCTTCTTAACTTATTTTAAATGGATTTTTGGGGAGGTAGTATTTTCATTCCACTCCCTCCCCCTAACTGTTTTGGAAGTTACATACTCCATTTCTATTGATTTAGTAGTTATTGATGTTTTACTATGAATACTTAATATAGTCTTATCAAGTGTCAGTCTCTTTAAACACCAATGAAGGAAACAATTCAAGGACCTTAGACTGGACTTTAACTATAATCACCAACACTGCCAATTTAATGTGCTATAGATGTCCACTATTTTAGACTGTCTTTTGAAAGTCCTACAAATTACATATTATTATCACTTTATATAAACAATGATTGTTTAAATTTACTTAAATCTTTATTAATTTATTGGGTCTGTATTCATTCTTGCATCTCGGACTTTCCTCTGGAGATCATTTTTTGGAAACACATCCTTTAAAAAATTCTTCTAGCCAAGGTCTGTTGATAGTAAACTTTCTTACGTTTTAAAAATCTTAAAATCCCTTTACTTCATCTTCATACATGAAAGATGTTTTTCTAGGTACATAGTTCTAGGCTGACAATGTATTTTCACTCAGTACTCTGAAGAGGAGTCCATTGTCTTCTGGTTTCATTGTTGCTACTGAGAAATCTGTCATTCCTTTGTAGATAACTCATCCTTTCTGCCTGGATTCTTTTAAGATCTTCTTTTTGTTTTTGGTGTTCTACAGTACACTACTAGGTGTGGATTGTTTTTTATTTATTCTACTTGATATTCACTGTGCTTTCTGTATCTGTATTTATGGATTTATAAGTTTCACCAGTTTGGGGAATTCTTAGCCAGTATCTCTTCAACATCATGTTTTTTTTCAGCTTTCTAGTCTTTCAATCAAAGATTCTGATTAAATATATCTTAGACTTTTTCTGTGTCTCTTAACTACTTTCTCATTTTTCCATCTCCTGGCATTTTAATGCTATATTCTGGCCTATTTCTTCAGACGTACCTCCATTTCACTAAATGTCTCTTCAACAATCATATTCCTCATTTCTACCAATTATATGCTTTTTATTCAATTCTGCCTGATTAATTCTAATAGTGATCTGTTGCCTGCTCTATAAACATTTCACCCATAGTTATTTGTAATTTGTATAAATTTTATTCAGATTATAATTATAATCTATATTATAATTAGAGGAATTAAATTAAAATTATAATTTTAGGATCTGACATTCTTAGGAATAAACATATTAGTTTTGTTGATTATCACTGACGGTCAACTTATATGTTTGACAATTTTTGACTGGCTAAGTTAGGCATGCTAGATAGGATTCACATTAGCTTCTGCAGATATCTAGTGGGTTCTCAGTGGGGGTTAGTTTGTACAACATGGTACTTTAAAGCAGTATTGCTTGCTTGGGAATATTAAACACAGTGGCTGGCACGCTAGCCATGGGAAGCCATAGGATGCAATGGTGGCTGCTGAGGTCAATTATCTTGTTAAAAACTGAATAAGTTAAATCTCAGGGCAGTAGTTCTGACCAATATTCTGAAAGCCATTTTCACCTAAATAAAAATTAAGTCTTCAGAAATACTACATTGAAAATTTGAAAATATATTGTCTCAAAAAATAAACTGGGGCAAATTCTTTCTATTAAAGAAAAAAAATAACATCAACTCAGTAATATAAAATGAGCAAGAACCTAGAAGCACTTTTTAAAAAGAGTATATTTTCTATAAAATAATTTACATATTATTAGAATAAATATACACACTGCTCTCTTATAAGGCCTAAGTACCACTGAAGTTTGGTGGGAAAGATTAATTCTACTTTTTAAAACTAAAAAATAAAATAATTATTCTAAATTCTGATCTTAAAATTCGTTAGTTATGAGAGACAGAAAATTTTTTTCTTTCAAAAATTTGTTCTTTATTTTTCATCAGTTTTTTAAAATACAAATAAAACGGTATTTTCTTTTCATTACTAGAAATCCTGAAACAGATTCTATTAAAGAATATATAAATCTATTAAACTGACTCTTTAGAACCAAAGGCAACCCAACTGCAACTCACCATATTCATATTTGTATGAAAAAAATGGCACATGATTTAATGATCAGAATTAAAAATGATTTTGAATTGCTTACCTGCTGGCTGTTTTCACGGAACAGTTTTTCTTGTGACCTCTTTCAGCTCGGTTATCTCTCAGAAGCTGATGCTATACAAAGTGTTAAGACAAAGTTGTAGAAACAAAAATATTTTCATTATATTATTTTGTAAGTAAAAAAGTATTCTTCTCAGTCAAAGGGACACAATTTGGTCACTTGTATTACCTTTTTTTTCCATTGGTTTCTCTTAAAACAAAGACAACTACTTTTGTTAGAGATGCCACTGACATTCTTATAAAAATCTTAGTAAGAGCTGGCAATCCATTGCTTCCTTGACAGCTAACCTGCTCTTACAGTCCTTTAATATAGAGTCCAGAGCTGGAGGGCTAGAACTCAGTTCAAATTCTGGGTCTCTGGAGTGTTCCTGGTTAAAGTAACATAACCGCTCTTGTCAATGGCCTCTACCATTGCATTCAGCTGTGAATTTTTTGAAGCTTTGTCACCTACACTGATATAAAAGATCTTACATTATTTTCTCTGTATTTACTGGCCTAATATGGTAAAGAAACACACTTAAAAGTTTCTTTTTCAAAGAAATTATTGGCTTGGAAATATATAATTAGAAATATATATATTTGCTGCCTCCTCAAAATGCCTCACCCTCCACTTCCCTCCACACTTGCTTTACCTAACTAATTGGAAAGAGAAAAACCAAATAGTCAATACTCTTTACTATGTGTTCAGTCAAACTGTAGCTTACCTTATTTATGCAGAAATATGATTATACACAAGACTGGGCTAAAAAGAGGTTGTACAGCACATTAGATATTAACCCTAACTAAAAGAGAAATCTTAGAAGTAACAGTGCAGGATGGATCTGGGTTCTAATCCCAGCTGTGCCAGTAACTAACAAGTCATTAGGTTTAATCATAGATCTACCACTTACAAGCTGTGTAACCTTATGCAAAGTACTTAACCTCTCTAAGTCCCAGTCTCCATCTGTAAAATGGAGATAATGATAATAACTACCTGGAAGGCTGCTGTGAGTGTTAAATCAGACAAACCATGTAAAACACTTAGCTCTAGGACCAGAACATAAGAAGTGTTGAGAAAATGGTTCAAATGCTATAATTATGATTATAGTTAATAAGCCTGGCTGACAGTGGGCATTGTCTGACAAGCATCAATAACTTTTAATGAAATAATTGCTTTGAACTATTTAATGACATCATTTAGAATCAATTGTTAGCGGCATTTGGCCATCTTTGAGAAGGAACAGAACTTAACTAGAGTACCAAGAATGTAGTTTGATCATTTGGTCTTTCAGGAGTGTCTTAAGTAAATAACTATATCTTAAATTTCTCTTAAATATCTACTTTTTTCCATCCCCACTAACACCATCCTAGTCCAGAGCATCATTTTCTCTCACCTGTAACAGCTTCCTAAATGGCGTCCCCGCCTCCAGCCTTGCTCCCAACTAATCCATTCTCCACAGTGCAGCCAGTAATTCTAAAATTAGATCTGACTGCATTATTATCTTCAGATAAACTTTAAAATCTTGTACAAGGCTTTCATGGCCCTTCATAATTTGATTATGTTTCTAAACTCCTAATTTATTACACTTCCTCCTACCCCCAACCTAACCTCCTTACTTCTGAATTACATATCCCAGCCATATTAAACTTTTTAGTTTGGGGTATGTACCATGGTCTCGCTCACCTTTGACCCTTTGTTTGTTATTCAATCTGCCTGCATCTCCAAGGTCCAGCAGTGTCTGGAATGTTTTCAGTGCTCAATGAATATTTGTTGAATGAATGAATGAATGAATAAATGAGATAAAGAAATAGGGAGTGAAGTCTAGTATCTGAAGCCGTATCTCATTGTTACTCCTTATAGAAAACAGGAACCATTTATCTTAAGTCCATTAATCTGAAAGTGTTTCAATTTAGAAACACTTCGTACCATGAAGACGAAATTGTTTCTGAAAATAAAAAAATTAATTGCTTTGGCATTTCTAAGTCTAGTGCTTTTTAAAAAATATATACAAACCAACATTTGTGACACAGATAGTTAGAGGTGACATGATAAAATCTCTACCTCCACTTTAAATTAATAGTGGTAATTAACTAACTTTACTAATTTTTAGATAAAAGACAGATGTTTGAACATTATTCCTGAGGTTTGTGTTAAAACAGTTAAAATAAAAGACTCAAAATCCCAAACATAATGTTCTGAAATAAGAAAAGAATTCTATAGCCTAGTTGTGAAAAATGCAGCTATACTGACCAACGTATTAGGCTGTACCTACTAGATCTGGATAGTTCTCAGAGAGGCCACCACATGGATGAACTTAAATGAGATAGCACCCTCTCTGAACTCTGAAGTTAGAGCTCCTTCTATTAGATTCATATGAGAATTTCTTTTCTTTCTCAAATTTATAGTTTTGGTGGGCTTTGTATATAAAAAGAGACAAATGTTAGAATTATTTAATACAATGCACCCATATTAAGAAGCCATCACAAAATTATCTTACTTTATCAATAAAATTATAAAGCTGGGTGTACCTATGCAAATTTAAAATCAAGCTCAGACAAAAAATACAGACAGATTTCTGGGTCACAAGTCTAACAAGTTAATGTGGGAACCTAAATCTTCTTTTTTTTTTTTTCCGATGAGGAAGATTTGCCCTGAGCTAAGATTTGTGCCAATCTTCCTCTGTTTAGTATGTGGGTCACCACCACAGCATGGCTGACAAGTTGGTAGGTCCATGCCCGGGATCTGAACCCATGAACCAGGCCACCGAAGCAGAGCGTGCTGGACTTAACCACTAAGCCGTAGGGCCAACCCAGGAACCTAGATCTTTTAAGGGGCAAAGATGAAAAAATTAATCCAGAGTGTTATTAGAATAGAAGACATATTTGTATTTGAAAGATTCCCAACATGTTTCTGCTGTGCCCCAAAGAACTAAAAAAGGTGGAGAGAGGAATCAGCTCATGAATTCATGATAAAAGACACCGGAATCCTTGAGCTCTGCTCTAATAAGCAGAGCTCTAATAAGCTCTTCAGGTTTTGAGAAATTCTTCATTCATCCTATTGATAGTTTTTCTGTTTCCTTGGACTCCTATCAGTGTCACAAGTGAGGTCACTTTTCAGGGTTCTGACTCAACAATGTCACCTCTGATTAAAAATAGAACTTTGAATATGGTGCGAAGTGCTTCTTACCTTCCGACTTTCAGATTGCTGGACTTAGGCCAAACGGAGATACAATTCCCTTATTAGTGACCTGCAGATGTATATTAAAAAATGACTCACATAAGAATTACATTAAAATTCATAAACACAAAACCTAGTACAATGTGAGGTTTATAAAAGGTATATGATTTAAAGAATTGCTGAATTAAACCAGGAAGAAAGTGTTCCTGGGGTAATAGTTCTTACTGTTATAGAACGGAAGCTAAGAATTTCTGTGGCTATTCATGATATTTTTATGAGATTATTAAAAGTTCCAAATGCATAACAAAGAGGAAGAAGCAGAGAGCAGAATTCTTATTCCACAACAACCCTCTCTTTACTATCTGATATTCAGAAGGCATTCAAGCTCAGGAGCGTTCCTATTAGCAGCCACTATTAGCAGTTACTTTTCAGGTAACTCCTCATATGTCTACAAAATAATTTCGAGTCTCTTCACACTCAGCCTCTTAGTGTCCTCAACCTTAAAAGAAGAACTAAGTAATACCTAATCTATGACCTATAACTCCTTAAGCTACCTGTAAACTCAGTCAAAATGTCAAACCATTAGATGTTCAAGGAAGAAAAGCCTCAGAATTAAAAAAGACAAAAAAATTAAAAAATGATGCTCCACTTAGCTGCCTCTCTCTCATTCCTTCCACTTCTGAACGAACCGACTTTCACATTTCTCTCCTGTGGCTTTCATAGTGCCCTCTCGGCTCTTTTCTCAAACATTTATCAACATACTGTGTTTTCTCAAACATTCATCAACATACTGTAATTACTGCTTTTCTGCCCCAGATTATAACCACCTCAGGGGAAAAGCTATGTTGGTTTTATAAACATCTTTTTTTGTAAAAATAGAGAGTACCTGATAGATAATGGCTGATGGATAATAGTTATTTACTAAATGTGTAATGAAAGAGTGATGTCTGCATGGTGTAAATGGAAATGGGATTTGGCACTAAAGAACAGAAAGAGGAATCATCAGATGGGGAAAGTAGTGAGGGGTGGGATTTCAAAAGAAGTGGGGTTAATGTTACCTTTTTTTTTTTCTGGTGAGGAAGATTGGCCCTAAGCTAACATCTGTGCCAATCTTCCTCTATTTTGTATGTGGGATGCCACCACAGCTTGGCTTGATGAGTAGTGTGGGTCCGTGCCCGGGATCCAAACCCATGAACCCCAGGCTGCTGAAGCAGAGTGTGCCAAACTTAACCACTAAGCCACTGGGCCAGCCCCAGTGCTACCATTTCTTTATGTTGATAAGTTGGTATGAGAAAAATAAAAATAAAAGGTGATCATGCATACTAATAGTCATTCATTCAACAATATATTGAAGGATTTTATACTTGCATTTCATCACTTCCACCTTGGTTTAGCCAATGGTTTACTAGGCTATAGTCAGGTTTAAGTTGAACTAAGAAATTTTATGCCTCAAAATGTAAGCAGTCTGCGTGTATTTGTATCATACATGTATGTTCAGTCATTCCTCGTTATTCGTGAATTCTGTATTTGCTAAAATTTACTTGTAATACCAAAATCAGTACTTCTGGCACCTCCGACAAGACTCTGCTCTGTCTTCTTGTTTCAGCTCTTATACTGTAAATGTGTCTTTTTTGCGATCTATTTAGAGCTACGTTTTTTGCATTTTTGTGTTCTTGTTTTTGATTTCGTTGTTTGCAATGGCCCCCAAGCACTGTGCTGAAGTGCCGTCTAGTGTTTCAAAGTGCAAGAAGGCTGTGATGGGGCTTCTAGAGAAAATGTGTAAGTTGGATAAGCTTCCTTAAGGCATACGTTTAGTGATGTTGGCCATAAGTTCAACATTAATGAGTCCATGATATGTATGAAATAAGGTGTCTTTAAACAGAAACACACGTCAAACAAGGATACGTATTGATTGGGTAATGAAAACGTGTGACCAGAGGCTCTCAGGAACCTTACCCGGTATTTCCCCCGGGAGCAACGTTTCAGTATTTGCTACTTCAGGGTTTGCACCAACTGTATAGAACTTAGCTACCACAAATAACAAGAATCAACTGTATTCATTAATTAATAACCTGTCTGGTCAAGATAAAAATCTGAAATGGTGCATTAAAGTTTAATTTTTAACTGCAGAGAAAAAGCTTGGCTGGAAGTAACCAGTTATACTATAATCTAAAACATACATTTATAACATCTCTTTAATAGCTTTCAAATTCTAAAGGGTAGAAAATGAGCTTTAAAAAATTGTATTTCGGGAGCCAGCCCTGACGGTGGTTAAAGTTCGGCACGCCCCACTTCAGCGGCCCAGGTCGGTTCCTGGGTGTGGAACCACACCACTCATCTATCAGTAGCCATGCTGTGGCGGTGGCTCACATAGAACTACAAGGACCTACAACTAGAACATACAACTATGTACTGGGGCTTAGGGGAGGAGAAAAAAAAAAAAAGACAGGAAGATTGGCAATAGGTGCTAACTCAGGACGAATCTTTCGCAGCAAAAAAACAAAAAACTGCATCTGTTTAAAAAAATGTTTTTGGGGATAAATTATATCCTGATGCGACTCACTACTGGAAGCAGAATTTTACTGTACACATTATATATAGAAGGATATGAACCATATGGGAAAGCAGAAAGTCTAATTTTTATATTCTGAACAATAAGATAAACACATCACAGGTGTAACCTAGCCTAGTTAATTTCCAAATCTTTAGAAATAGTGGTACATGTCCTATTACTAATGTGAGAAATATCTTTACAGGGGCAAATCACTCTCATGGAAAATGGCAAGTTTACAAAAAATCATTAAAACTAAATTCACATGACAGTTTTCTTTAATTAGGCTCATGTGTATTAAGAAATATAGTACAGTTTATAATGAAGTATCTGGCACTTTATTTTTATAAGTAAAAAGAACTATGGTATGTGCAACCAACTGTGGACCTGCTGCCCAGTTTAAGAAATAAAACATCACCAATACAGTTATGTTACCAGTTACCATTACCAAGCACAATCCCCCCCTTTACCTGCCTACCTACATACCTACCTACCACTCAGAAGAAATGATCCCTGTGGATATGAGGTTTTTTATTCCCATGTATTTAAAGGTATTTCTTGCACATCATATTTTTGACTCACTTAAAAAAATAACTTCTATAATCCATAATGAAAAAAACACTTAGCAAGGATGCAATGTACATGCTTTAAAATTTATCAAAAATTTAAGCCCTAAATTACCTTAGCATGCTGCAGAGAGAGAATCAGTACATTCAAGCGACAAAGAAAGTGGATGACTTATTTTCTACGTAAAGTTAATTGAAATGAATGTCAAGTTCTTACTACGTCAGCAAATCATTGTGCTGCCATGTATACCAATAAGA
Source organism: Tapirus indicus (assembly GCA_031878705.1). Lineage (NCBI taxonomy): Eukaryota > Metazoa > Chordata > Mammalia > Perissodactyla > Tapiridae > Tapirus > Tapirus indicus. Next base: position 17,188,638 of record CM062939.1, on the reverse strand, counting down.
AATTTAAAAAAAACCCCAAACATCTAGAAATATAACATAAACTTGTAAGAAACTATTACTACCTTCTAAACTTCAAAAATAAACCATTTTCTTGCTGGCTGATCTTATGTTTAATACAAATCAACTTTGAAAGCATATGTACTATTTGGAAACCTTCACTTTCTGAAAAACAAATATAAATGGTGAGCCCCTACAAGCAAGTGAATTCCAGAGGCTTTTCTTGGAGGTGACGTGTGTGTGACCGAGGAAGGTGGCTGTAAGGGAGAACTGTGATGTTTACTGAGGATCATTCATTCGGTCGGTGTACTAAGCACTGGCACAATTAACTCCTTTTGAAATAAGCTGGGATTTCTATCCTTTCTCATAAAGCTGATCTACTATGTTGAAGGGAGATAGTTAAATATTTGAAAGGGCCTGAGTGACTTCCTTTTGGATGAGAATGTCCCTTACCTGGCCATGCTCTGTCCTAGCCCCAGGGCTAAACCAGTGTCTGCAGAGGAAAGAGAAAAGGAGTTAGCAGCAGCCTGGCTTGAAGCACACGTTCTCACGCGATCGACCTACATGCACTTTAGGAAATGTATTCGCCACCAGCAACAGAGCCTTAAATATGCTTTAATTTAATGGATATTTCATGTAATTCTAGACTTACACCAATTTTGACAGAAATGTAAGAGTGCTCATAACCCAGTAATTTTCAATTTAATAAGCAAACTAAGAATTACATTTCCATTTAATTATGTTAACATAAACTGCTGGGACTGTATTCATTTTATGAATCAATTCTGGTTATAAAATCTACAAATGCTATCATTTACCACAACTTAATTATAGCATCATTACAACAAATTATGACCTTTTGATTGTTGGGGTTTTAAAAAACATTAAAAATACAAGAATATTATATCCTCTGGCTAGGCCCCCAGGCACAATCACACAAAGCCCTTGATGTGAATTCTGGAGCATCCGCTGAAGGTACCTTGAACCCATTGCTTCCAGACTTATAACAATCTAGATTCTGGCTGAGAACAAGTTCAAAAACAACATTCAAAATATAGAAGTCGCCGTACAGTTCAAGTCTTTCCTTCTCGCATCGTGCCTGCCTGGCCCACCCCATAGTGCTTCAGCCGCTCCTGAGACTTTTAATAGTGACCTACTTGGTGATGCCTTTTCAACATTTGTTTTCTTTTTTTCCCTTTCCTGTTTTCTTTTTTCTCTCCTTCTAACATTTAAATAAATGTTAGATCTTCTGGGTTGATCCACTAAGTTTTCCTATCTTTTCCCTCCTAAAAATTCTTTGCCTTTTTGTTAAATGATTTTGTCAATTTTTAAAATTAAATTAAATTTATTTTGAGATAATTGTGGATTTACATTGCAGTTGTAAGAAATAACACAGAGATCCCATGCACCTTTACCTAGTTTTCCAAAACGGCAACATCTTGCAAAACTATAGTGTGATATCACAACTAGGACGTTGATATTGACACAGTGTAGATACAGAACAATTCTATCACCACAATGATCCTTTACATTGCCCTTTTATAGCCACACTCACTTCCTTCCCACTCTCTCCCTTCTGTACTTAACCCCTGCCAACCACTAACCTGTTCACTTTGTAAAAATAATTTTGTCGTTTCAAGAATATCACACAATAGAATCATAAAACTATGTAATGTTTTTGGATTGGCTTTTTAACACTCAGTGTAATTCTCTGGAGAATCAACCAAGTTGCTATGTGTATCAATAGTTTGTTCCTTTTTATTCTGAGTAGTATTCCACTGTATGGAAGTACCGCAGTTTGTTTGACCATTCACCCACTGAAGGCCATCTTGGCTGTATCCGATTCCGCATATTTAGTTATATAAACACCTGCCAAAATATGTTCCAGAATGGCTATAGCATTTTACAATCCCACCAGCAATGTACGAGTGATCCAGTTTGTCCACATCCTCATGAGCATTTGATGTCACTATTTTTCATTTTAGCCATTCTGATGCATGTGCAGTGATATCTCGGTGTGGTCTTATTTGCATCTCCCCGGCGGATAATGAAACTGAACATCTTTTTGTGTGCTTATTTGTCATCTGTACGTTCTCCTTGCTGAAATGGTTGTTCATGTCTTTCGCCTGTTTTCTAACTGGATTATTTCTTTTTTAGCATTGAGTTTTGAAAGTTCTTTGTGTATTCTAGTCCTTTGTTAGAGATGTGGTTTACAAATATTTTCTCCCAGTCCGTAGCTTCTTTTCATCCTCTTAAAGGGGTCTTTCAAAGGGCATAAGTTTTGAATTTTGTTGAAAAGGCTATCCTTCCTTCACTGAATTGCTTTTGCACTTTTATCAAAAATCCAGTTGATCATTTATGTGGGGCTATTGCTGGGTTGTCTATTATGTCCTATTGATTTATGTGTCTATCCCTCTACCAATACGACATAGTCTTGAATACTGTAGCTATATAATAAGTCTTGAAATCTGGTAGAATGATTCCTACCTACTTTATTCTCTTTTTAAAATTATTTTAGCAATTCTAGTTCCTTTACTTTTCCATATAAATTTTAGAATAATCTATATCTACAGAAAATCTTGCTGGGATTTTAATAGGAATTGCATTAAGCCTGTATATCAATTTGGGTAGAACTGACATCTTCACTATGTTGAGTCTTCCAATCCATGAACATGGAATGTCTCTCTATATGTTTAGATCTTCTTTATTTTGTTCATCATTTTTATCTTCCATTTTATCTTTCATCTCTTTCACCAAATTTTTTTCCAAAATTTTATTCAGGATAAACTTGAAAGAATTTTAGAATGAAGACTCATATATCCACCATGAAGATTCTACCATTAACATTTAATATACTTGCTTTGTCAGATATCTACCAATCTATTTTAATAATCTTTTGATGAGCAGGCACCTTTTTATCTCGTTGTTTGTTTTGGTCTCTCTTTTATACAGAAAGCTTTTGTCAAATAATTGGTGATCTGTAGTTATCTATTCACTGTTTAAGAGGCACTACAAAACTGATTGGAAGAGCTTTTCCAATGAATAAGCTTACCTAAAGAATGATCACACAACAAGTTTCTATTCAAAGGAAAAACTGACAAAGGTTAATATCTTGTGGTCTTTTTAAATCTCAGATTGGAGAATTTCTCAATATAATAATTATTTACTTTCCTGACTGACATCCTATTTTACATTCTTTCTATCTGCTTAGTTAGCGACAACTCTCCAACTGCTTTCCATCTCCAAAAATTGGTTAAAATCTCTTATCTGCTAAAGTGTCCTCTCCTCCTTTGTCATTGTGTGTTTATGCTTTTTTCTTTCTTTCTGGTGGGATTAGAGAAAAAAACTGAAAAGAAATGTTCAGAAAGGCAAAGAATCCAAGAGACAGTGGTATCACTGAAGCCACAAAGGGAAAAGTTTCTAGAAGGCAGTGGTCATTGTTGTTAAATATCATAGAGAAATCAAGTCTGACAGGGACTGATAAAACAGAGTAGAGGGGTTACTGGTGATCTTGTCCAGAGAAGTTTCCAAGAAGTGATGTGGGAAGAATCAGGATTACAACGTTGTAGCTGGGTACAGGAGAAGTGGGATGTGAGGAAGCAGAGTTGGTATAGCATCATCCATTCTTTCTAGAAATATGACTTTCAAAGTATATCTTACAGAGAAAGAGAGAGAGATATCAGAAGGAAACGAAAAGAAAAGGTTTGGAAATGTAGTAGATAATGACAGGAGCTTTTGGAAGAAAAAAAGCTCCTTTCAGTAAAAAGCACAGGTGTTGGAATCAGCCTTGGACAGGAGACGAAAAATCTTTTCCTCTAATATTAAGAAAAAAGGAAGTGAAAGAGGTATATTTGGATAAGTTCATCCAAATTTGTGGACTAACAGCCTTACTTTAGAAAGTTGAAGAAAAGGCCAACTTCTGAGAGGGATGGCTGATAACAAGAGCTTGGTGACTCAAGATATAAAATAGCTTTTTGGGACACAAAAAATGTTGTTAGGCAAGGTCATACTAAAGCACTGCTGAGGGATCTACTGAAGTGTAAAATTATACATCTGTAGTAGCAACAAATCATATAATCTTGTGATTTTTTCCAGCAGTGCTCAGCAGAAGAGCAGTGAAGATGGATAGCTGGATTGATTGATCCAAGTTTAGGAGTTTATAGGGCACTGTGGTAGGCAGAATTCTAAGATGACCCCCAGTAATCCACACCCTTGTATAACTTCCTCTCTTTGAGTATAGGAAGGACCTGGAATGTGATGGGATAGTTACCCTTGTGATTAGGGTTATGTTACATGTCACAACTGGTTTTAAGAAAGGGAGATTCTCCTTGGTGGACCTAAGGTAATCAAATTATTCCTTGAAGGGACTGGACTCTTCTGGGTGAAAGAAATTCAAAGCAAAAGAGAGTTTCTAGTGAGGAAGATTCTCCATTGCTAGCTTTGAAGATGTAGGGCCATGAGTTTCTAGGAACTGAGAGGGAGCACTGGCTGACAGCCAACAAGAAAACTAGGACCTCAGTCTTACAACCGCAAGGAACTGGATTCTGCCAACAACCTGCATAAGCTCGGAAGTGGATTCTTTCTTACTCAAGCCTCTAAATGAGAACACGGCTAGCTGAGGCCGTGATTTCAGACACTGAGCAGAGAATCCAGCTGGGCTCTGCCTTTGTCGGATATGTGGTTTGCAAATATTTTCTCCCAATGTGTAGCTTATCTTTTCATCTTATCAGTAGGGTCTTTCACAGAACAAAAGGTTTAATTTTGCTGAAAAGCTTTCCTTCCTCCATTGAGTTTCTTTTGAACCTTTCTCAAAAATTAGTTGAGCATATTCACGTGGGAGTATTTCTGGGTTCTCTACTCTGTTCCACTGATTTATGTGTGTATTGCTCTACCAACACCACGTGGTCTTGATTACGGTAGCCGACAGAATTGTAAGCTAGTAAATGGGCATTCTTTTAAGTCACTAAGTTTATGGTAACTTGCTATGCAACATAGAAGACTAATACACACGGTGAGGACACTGAAGGCTACATACTGAGGGCAGAGGCTCAATCAGAAAGGATAGGGCACCCCAAGGAGGAAGATGGAGAAAACGGATTTTGGAATGGCAGTTCTGATGAGGTTAAAGAACAAGAGTAGTAAGCATGAGAGAAAAAAAAAAAAGCCAGAAGAATATTAGGTTGTGATAAGAAAATGATAGAAGAAGAGTTTAAAATTTCAAAGCTAGATTAGTTCTGGATGATGGTTATATTCACGCATGCAGATGAAGATCGTTGGCGTTAAGGAGGAAAGTAAACTGTGCTAAATGCCAGCATATATTATATCAGCCAAGGCTCACCACAGCTCTGCTGGTAATAGGAGAACCCAACATTTATTGAGCCCTACTAAAAGCCAGGCACTGTTCTCATTTAATCCTTAAATAATCCCACGAGGTAGGAACTATCCCATTCTGTGTATGAAAAAACAGGCTCAGAGAAGTTAAGTGATTTGCCAAAGATTTCATAACTAAGCAGCAGAGCTGGAATTCACACCTAGGTATTCCAATTCCAAAGCTCCCGTTCCTTCCAACCATTACACATATTGTCACCAACTCAGAGACCAGAAGTCCATGCAGAAAGGAAGACTGGCACAGGTGCCAAAGTCGTCTATGAACGAGGGCAAATGAGGAGAAATAGATGGTAGTATGGACCTCAACAAGGTAAGACTTTTACACAAGAGGGAAAAAGGAATAATCTGGAAGGGGTGATGACGTGATGGGAAAATGGTGGCCTCTGAGCCCTAGGGTTTATGGGAATGAGAGGAGGATGGAAGCTATCTTTGGGCAGCCTGTCTAACTCACCCTGGCAGATTCAGATGCTTCCTCTTCTAAACTTTCAATGTCTTTGTACATATATATCCATTAAAGCATTTACATTCATATATTGTAGTTGTTTATTTATCCTGATAAAATATTGGAGGTCCTTGAGAAAGGGATAATGATAACTGTAATAAAAGAACAGTAATAGTAGTTGTAGAAATGTAGTAGTAGTAAGAGAAGTAGCCATAAAAACACTACCACCACTCAGTAAATGTTACATATGTGCTGGGTACCATGCTAATGGTTAAACGTGGATTAACGCATTCAAACCTCACAACAACCTTATGAAACAGTTCTACTACCATTCAAAGTCACAAAGCTAGCAAGCACTGGAGTTAAGATTTGGACCCAGGCTGTCTGATTGCACATCGTTTATTCTTTTTTTTTTTTTTTGGTGAGGAAGACCAGCCCTGAGCTAACATCCGTTGCTAATCCTCCTCTTTTTGCTGAGGAAGACCGGCCCTGGGCTAACATCCGTGCCCATCTCCCTCTACTTTATATGGGACGCCGCCACGGCATGGCTGACAGGCAGTGCGTCGGCGGGCGCCCGGGATCCGAACCAGCGAACCCCGGGCTGCCAAGCGCGGACTAAACCGCTGCGCCACCGGGCCGGCCCCATACACATCGTTTATTCTTAACAACCATTCCCCTTCATTGCCTTCAATTAGAATCATTTTTTGCGGGGGGAGGTGTAGTTTTTCTATTCTGTTCTGTCCCCCCCCCCTTTTTTTTGTACTCCTGGAAAATAAAAGTTACTTAAGTTTTTAGTGAAAAAATGAACGAATAAGAAAATACAGAGGAAGCAGTGTCCTTGAAAGCCAAAGAGTCGCATTTATGCAAAGACAGAGGAAGAAAAAAGGGCATGAAAGAGGAAGAAATGGTAGAGGCATTTACATTCATTTACATTGGAGCCAAGATTCCCAAGGGGACTCACAAGAGGGTTAACAGTGAAAAATGTTTCTGGGATGAGGGAGCATGGAAGAGTTTGCAATTGATCAATTGCAGGGAATGGCTAGGCTGAGAGAGCGAGCTGGATTGCCTGTTCTCAAGAATCGGAGGGGCTGGATGTGGTTTCCACGCTCAGCAGTTTGGGCATGTCCAGGAACAAAGCTTGACATACACTATTTCATTTAATCTTCATCTCTCCTGCTGAAAACAGGAATAGCCATCACCCATTGAGCTCTTACTAGTATGAGTAGAGTGGTTATGGTTGGTAACTACAGAGTGGAAGGGAGTTGTTTTTTTGAGAAAATTTTTTAAGTAGCGAGTAGACAATAAACATTTAGGGAAGGTTTTTTGAACTAAAATCTCTGCAGATGCAGAGTTCCACACTAATTCCTTCTCATGGTTCCTTAATCCCTTTTCCCCAACCACAGTGTTGACTATACAAGTAGCTGAAATGTATAGGATTTCATGAGAAGTCAATGAATATTACATTCAGGCAAAAGGATAAAACCAACCTCAAGATTCTTAACTGAGGTCTCCTAAAATGTACTTTTCAGAAGAAAGGGGCTATTGCAGCTTATAATACAGATTTTTATTTTCAGAGTTCCTATTTTTTACAGAGTTTCTATTTTTGACTCAAAGCATAATTTTATATTAACTTAACAGTGGGTCTTAGGTAATATATATATAATGGTCTAAATCTGTGCTCTCTAATGTGGTAACTACTAGCCATATATGGCTATTTAAATTCATATTAAAAGTTAAGTTCCTTAGTTGCACAAGCCACATTTCAAGTGCTCTAGATACACGTGGTTAGTGGCTATCATAAGGGGCACTGAAGATATAGAACAGTTTCATTATTATGAAAAAAGTTTTATTGGATGGCCCTAGTCTAAATAGATTATCACTGGAAATTTGAATTAATTTTGGACATGGTATCTATCTTCTACACTAAAACATCTTCCCTGTGAACCATAACTATTTTATTGAAGAGACATGTAAGTATGAAGAAGTATATAACAGAAAGAGGGGTGGTGGGGAAATGGAAAGTAGGGAAATATCTAGTAAACTCCTAACTCAATATCCTATAACAGGGTTTCACAGATCAAAGTATTGAAATAAAAATTAGGGTGAGAGGATAGAGCATTAAGAAAAAGCCACATGGCTAGGTGAGAACTAGGTCTTGGTAGCAACTACAATGGAGGATGTCAAAGACTAAGGCTTATGTGTCAACGCAGAAGACACTGGCAGACGGTTCCAGGTGACCTTCAGTACCTAGGTGATACACAAATTTTTTTATTCTTGAGTCCATCTCTGGCCAGTGGGTCTCAAAGTGTGGTTTTCAAAGTGTATACTATGCAGCCCTGAACAGGAGTGAGGAGGTCTCCGAAATACTTGCAACTAATAGTCATTGTATTCTTCACTGCCATGAACTTGTAGGAAAAAAAAAAGAAGCCAGTTTCACTTAAGAGTATTCTTGATATAGCGGTAAAAATTTTGATGAAATCTTAACTGTTGAGTATACTTTAAAAAATATTTTCATGGTGAAATGGGAAGTACACATGAAGTATTTCAGCTGCAAATTGAAGGACAACAGTTGTCTCAAGGAAAGCACTTGTGAGCCCCCGTTTTCATGGAACACCATTTTTAGCTTGAGGAATGACTAATGAACAAACTATGGTTATTTATATTTGGCTATTTGGAAGACATTTTCTTGAAAACTAAACAACTCGAGCCTCTAAATTTAAGGAAAACAACTACTTGTGACTAATGATAAAGTCTTTAAGCAAAAATCAGACTCAGAGTTTTAGGAAATTTATAACTGCTGCCATGAACTTGACAGTTTCCCGACACTTAAAGTCTGTTGTGGCGATATTAATGAATGTGAGTTTTTCCAAGTGAACAACGTGTGATTTACTAAATGATGTGTAAGTGACCCATTCAGAGTTCAAGATAGACCAACAGATTTTAGTGTAATAGAGCAAAAAAAACCCATTTTCAGATTATACATTATAATGAACCTTTGATAAAAACGACTCTGTGTTTTGGTATAGTATCAAAGAAGATCCACAATGATCTGAAAAGACTATTAAAATACTTCTCCCTTTCCCAACTACATATCTGTGTGAGGCTGGATTTTCTTCATAAGCTTCAACCAAGACAACATCTTACCACAAATCGAAGGCAGAAGCAGCGATGAGAAGCTAGCTGTCATTTATTAAGCCAGACATTAAAGTGATTTGCAAAAACAATGCCACGTTCTCCTTAAGTTCTGGGGGGGAAAGATAGCTATTTTTCATAAAAATGTTATTTATGTTAACATGTAATGGGCTTATTTACTATATTTTTAAATGAATAAATAAATACCTCAACTATTCTTTTTGCTACCAACCAAGTCTTCATCTGGCGGTCTCTAGCTCACTGAATGGCAGCACCAACCATCCAGTGGACAACTAAACTCATCTTGGGCACCTTTCTCTCTTACATTAAAACCATCAGCGAGTCCATTATCTCATAAGCACCTTTTAAATCCACCCACTTCTCAATATCTCTGGCATCGCTGTAGTGTGAACTATCAAGTTTTACATGGAAAGTTACAACTTCCCCTGTACCTACTAACTTTAATCCATTCATCATGATGCAGAGCTGGAGTGATCATTTCCAAGTTCAATTTTGAATATTTAGTTATTCACACCCTTCCCTCAAGCAAACAAATAAATATTCAAAAGCAAACCCAAGCCTTCAGTGACGTTCCACTACTCTTGGGAGAAAGAATCCCTGAAATTGTCTACTAGGCTTAACATCGTCTGGTCCTTGCCTACCTTCCCCCAGTCTCATCACATACTACATTCTCTTCCCTCACATTCTCCACTCACTCGCTTTAGCATTCTTTTAGTTTCTCAAACACAGAAAATGTTATCCTCTCTGCTTGAAATGCTCTTCTCACCACCATTTGCTCAGCTCTTAGGGAATCTCATCTGAAGCTTCTTGTCCTTAAGGAAGCCTTCCCTATCTCCATGTCTAGTTCAAATTCCTGTTTTTAAAGTTCTCCTTTCAGTACAGAATAATGCACTCATGTGTCAGTATATAATTATACATTTATGTTTGTGCTCATTGATTAAAGTTTCTTTTCTCTATTATGTTGTGCCACGAGAACAGTGATGAAGTCTGTTTCATTCATTATTGTATACCCAGCACCTAGCACATAGTAGGCCCTCATAAATATTTTCTGAATGAATGGCTAAATGAATGACTTGAGATATAGGGCAGAGTTTTATCAACCAGAGCCACCATGTTCTCCTATATGAAAGTAGAAGAATAAGAGCACCGGGCTAGGTGGTCTTTAAGATTTTTCGGGTTCTTAGGCTCTGTGGACCAGATGACCAGGATGTAAAGATAGTCCTCATTCATTGACTTTTCTATGAATCAAAAAGTCAATACTAAAACTATGCTCTAGACGCCCTTCTAAAGCTTCATTACTTTTATTAAACTACAAATTTAAATCCAGGATGTTCAGCCTAGTGTGGTTCCTACATCATGGGTTTTAGAATCAGAAAGATCTAAGTTGGGACACAGGCTCTAGCATTTACTAGCTAGGTGAACTCTGACCAATTACTTTTATTTTCAGAGTCTTGGGGCAATGTTGTGATTTATAAAAATATATATACATTTGGTCATTCAGGTGACCAAAATATATTTCTCATATATATTTGGTCTTTGTCCATGGTTCCTGACTCACAGATCCCAAAACCCTTGGGATTTCCTAAGTGTCGAGAGTGGCAAAGTTGTCTCTTGTTTTATTAATGAGGAGACTTTTGGACCCCACCTAAGGATGGAAGCTGGTTGCCAGGGGAACCAACCATGTGATTAGAGGATTGGAACTTTCAGTCCCACTCTCTAACCTCCGGGAAGGGAAGAGGGGGTGGAGGTTGAATCAACTGCCAATGGCCAATGATTTAAGCAATCATGCCTATGGAATGAAGCCTCCATAAAAACCCAAAAGGGAAGGGTTCAGCGAGTTTCCGGGTTGGTGAACATGTAAGATGTGGGGAGGATGGTGTGCCTGGAGAAGGCATGGAAGCTCCACTCCCATTCTCCATACGTTGCTCTATGCATCTCTTCCATCTGGCTGTTCCTGAGTTACATGTTTTTATAACAAACTGGTAATCTAGTAAGTAAAATGTTTCTCTGAGTTCTGTGAGCTGCTCTAGCAAATGAAATAAACCCAAAGAAGAGATGGGGGGAACTTCTGATTTATAGTCAGTGGGTCAGAAGCACAGGTAACAGCCTGGGCTGGAGACTGGCATCTGAAGTGGGGGCGGGCAGTTTTGTAGGACTGAGCCCTTAACCTGTAGAATCTGACGCTATCTCTAGGTAGATAGTATCAGAATTGAGTTGAATTGGAGGATACTCGGCTGGTGTCACGGAAACTTCCTTGTTGTTGGGGGGAAAAATCTCCACACGTTTGGTGACCAGAAGTGTTAGAAATGAAGTGTTCTCTGTGAGTAGTAAAGGAGACACACAGGAGAGAAACAGTATGAGGAAAAAAATCTGAGTTTCTGCCCGCCGGGTGGCGTTAACAGTTAAGTTCGTGAGCTCTGCTTCAGCTGCCCGGGGTTTGCAGGTTTGGATCCTGGGCAAGGACAGATGCACTGCTCATCAAGCCATGCTGTGGCGGCATCCCATATAAAGTAGAGGAAGACGGGCACAGATGTTAGCCCAGGGCCAGTCTTCCTCAGCAAAAAAAAAAAAAAAAAAAAAGAGGAGGATTGGCAATGGATGTTAGCTCAGGGCTAGTTTTCCTCACGAAAAAAAGAAGAAAAAAATCTGAGTTTTTCCTTTATACTTGGTTTCTTCCTCATTTATAAAATAAAATGAATCTCACCTCCCTTATTGTACTGAGAGGCTTAAATAAGAGTAAGAAACTGGCACATAATAGGTGTTTAAAATAAGTATTAATTTTCTTCCCCCACAGTACACAGTGGAATACAGTAATATGTGAACTTTCATTCTGTGAATTTTTGCAATAATTATCTATTTATCCCTAAATATCAGTAGAGACACCAATGTTCATGGGCAATATTTACAGGATCCCCAAAAAGGTCCAGATGTTATCAAATACATAATAGATGCTTAATGTATTTGTTTCTTTAATTGACTTTTGGTTGAGTACATGGTGTGACTTTAAAAAAGTCAAATTATCTATAAAATGAGGGTATAATACTGCTATGACTGCTTCAGAGAGGCAGCAAAAACATTGAAAAGAGTGGTGCATATGAAAATACTCTGAAAAATAAAGTGTTCTATCCAAATAAAGCACCATCATCATCATCGTCTTGAAATATTTTACACCTAGTTGAATAATCTTTCTATATTTTATGTAAGTACTTTGTAAAAATGTCTTATACAAGAAAGGACTGTTATTATCCTTATTCTATAACTAAAAATTAAGACATGTAAGCTAAATAACTTACCCAAGAGAATCACAGTAACTGAGAGGAGGAACTGACTGAGGATATCTTATTTATCTCGATCTAAAGTTAAAGCCACTTTCACTACAAAGCAATAAATGCTAAATTTCAAAGTGTAAAAGTATTCCCAATGAACACAACCTTTAATCCAGGCAAATCTTGCTTTAAGCAAACTCAATATTTACAGAAAAGATAAAATAAAGGGTGAATATTTGCTTTATGAAGGAATGCATCATAGGATTATAAATAGTTATCCCTGTGCATGTAAAATAAGTTTTGATTTACATACAATTCTTCAGGTAAATATCTTCTACTTTAAAATAAAATAAAAGCAAACTATAAATATCAATTTAAAAATCAATAAATCATATTTGCTCAATTTAAAAACAAGTATCTCATAAGTGATTGGAAAAAAGTTAGGAAAAAATTCTGGAACCATTTAGAGTCAGTACATAATGCGAGGCAGAGTGAATGAAAAGTAACCCCATTTGATGCCTTAAGTATTTTTTCAAAATAGGTAGTCATATACTAATTTTATTTTCCACATTTTAATATTTGTATTTTCAGAAAGTCAACAGAATAAGTAAATGTGAATTTCAAAACTTAACATGTTATATTTTTCTCAGAAATTAGACATTAATTTCTCTGCTTTAGTTGAATTGAGGTTCTTACACCATACACAAAAGTCAATTCAGATGAAATCAAGACTAGAACAGAAGACCCGAAATCCTAAGACTCCTAGAAGAAAACATAGGGGTAAGCTCCTTGACAGTGGTCCTGGCAATAATTTTGTTGGATTTGACACCAAAGCAAAGACAACAAAAGCAAAAATAAACAAGTGGGACTACATCAAACTAAAAGGTTTCTGCACAGCAAAGGAAACTATCAAAAAAATGAAAAGGCAACCAACGGAATGGGAGAAAACATTTGCAAACCACATATCTGATAAGGGGTAAATGTCCAAAATATATAAAGAACTCACACAACTCATAGCAAAAAATTCAAATAATGCAATTAAAAAAGGGGCAAAGGACCTGAATTGATATTTTTTCAAAGAAGGCATACAACAAATGGCCAACAGGTACTTGAAAAGGTGCTCAATATCACTAATCATCAGGGACATGCACGTCAAAACCACAATGAGATATCAATTCACAACTGTTAGAATGTTTATTATCAAAAAGACTAGAGATAAATGCTGGCGAGAATGTGGAGAAAAGGGAACCCTCGTACATTGATGGCGGGAACGTAAACTAGTGCAGCCACTCTGGCAAACAGTATGGAGGCTCCTCAAAAATTAAAACTAGAACTACCATATGATCCAGTAATCCCCCTTCTGGGTATATATCCAAAGGAAACAAAATCACTCTCTTGAAGAGATATCTGTACTCCCATGTTCACTGTAGCATTATTCACAATAGCCAGGATGTGGAAACAACCTAAGTGTCCAAGGACTGATGAATGCATAAAGAAAATATGGTTTATATATACAATGGAGTATTGTTCAGCCTTAAAAACAAGGAAATCTTGCCATGTGCAACAACATGGATGGACCTTGAGGGCATTATGCTAAGTGAAATAAGCCAGACAGAGAAAGATAAATATTGCACAGTATCACTTACATCTGGGGTCAAGAAAAAAAAAGTGGAACTCATAGAAACAGAGTAGAATGGTGGTTGCCAGGGGCTGGAGGGTGGTGGAGGAAATAGGGAGAGGCTAGTAAAGAAATGAAACTTTCAGTTATAAAGTAAATAAGGTGTGAGGATCTAATGTATAGCATGGTGACCATAATTAACAAGACTGTATTGTATGCTTGAAACTTATTAAAAGTGTATATTTTAAGTGTTCTCACCAAAAAAAAGGTATAAATATGTGAGGTGATGGATGTGTTAATTACCTCGATGGTGGGAATCCTTTCACAATGTATGTGTATAGCAAATCATCACTACATACACTTCAAATATATTACAAGTTTACTTGTCAATTATATCTCAATAAAGCTGAAAAAAAATGGGCAGCTAAAACTATGCATTATTCTGAAAGGGCATCTGCTGCAATGAACATATCAGTTGTGATCTTAGAGTGTAAATAACAAGGAAGGTCTTCCAAGAAAGTCAAAAGGAAGACACTTGCCAAATTGGATATATGTGTTGTGGCCTGCTGAGTATTAAATACTTCGTTTATTTCCTGAATGGGAACTTTTGTTGAAATAGCCTGCCTTCTCCACAATTTTGTATTGTATATGCAGGCACTTTTAATTTACAGGCCACCATACTACAAGCAGCCATAGCCAGATCTGATTAAAATGTCATGTCTCTCAGAGGTCCTGGATGAGATTTTGAGATAGATGAAGTACCTGGAAGAGATTCTGAAGTGGCCTCCTTTGGGAAAGATAGGAAAGGTATTCCACTAAGTATGTATGTAAAGGAGAAGAGTGACTATGGACGTTGAGATGTCAATGAGCCAAATATGGCAAGTTTTCTTAGCAGCTACCCAACCAAGAGCATCCTCTTACTCTTATTCTGTTAGGGGCAACTAAGTGCCAAACTCAAGTAATCAATCATGACTGATCTAAAACTCTGCTAGATACCTACTTTCCCACACTCCCTTGCAACTACATGTGACCAATAACCCAGTTCTGGCCAATGAGAATTAAGGGAAGGTGGGTGAGTAATTTTGAAATGAAATTTTGTTTCTTCTGGAGAACTGCTAGCACTGTCCTTCCCTCTTCTTCCTGCCTTGAAAGCAGACACGATATGTGGAACTATAGGCCTGCGGCAGTAAACATGAGGACATAAGAAAAAAGGATAAGGATGATACCATGCATTGAATTGTGTCTCCAAAACAGATATGTTGGAGTCCTAATCCCCAGTAGTTCAGAATGTGACCTTGAGATAGGGTCTTTAGAGAGGTAATCAAGTTAAAATGAGACCATTAGGGTAGGCCCTAATCCAATATGACTTTATAAAATGTCCTTATCTCTCTCTCTCTCTGTGTCCTTATAAAAAGGAGAACTTTGGACACAGAGACAGATACACACACAGGGAAAACACCATGTGAAGATGAGGGCAGAGATCAGGGTGATGCAGCAGAAGCCAAGGAACAGCAAAGATTGCTAGCAAACCACAACAAGTGAGGAGAGAGGAATGGAGCAGATGTTCCCTCACAGCCCTCAAAAGGAACCCACTCTGCTGACACCTTGATCTTGGATTTTGATAGGTATGGGTAGGAGAGAATGCATGAGCAATATCCCAGGCTAAAGGGGGCAGGGAAGTGGAGGTTATATTCAGGGAATAGAGGTAGACCAGATAGGTAGACCATAGGTACTAGGAGGGAGAGAGAATGGATAAGGTGGAAAGGTTACTGGAGCCAGATTGTGGAGGGTGTTTAATGATACACGAAGGAGTTTTCTCCACTGGCAAGAGGCAGTACTGGAAGTTTTAAGTGAGAGAATAAAAGGATCAGAACTGAACTTGAGTAGAAGTAAGTAGTATGTACAGTCATGCGTCACTTAATGACAGGGATCCATTCTTAGAAACGCATCGTTAGGTGATTTTGTCGTTGTATGAACAGAGTGTACTTACACAGACCTAGATGGTATAGCCTACTATACACCTAGGTTGTATGGTATCGATCTTTTGGGACCACTGTTGAATATGCGGCCCATTGTTGACTGAAATGTCGTTAGAGAGTGCATGACTGTATTGAAATAGTGAGAAAATGGGGACAGTAAGATTCACTAGGATCCTTTAATAATATAAAAGATAACAGCTGTAACTAAAGTAATGGAGCAGGAAGTGGAAAAGATGGGGTCAGCATGAGATAATGAAGAATTTGGACCAGCAGCGAGGTAGTAAAATGACTCTATTTTGGTCCTGCGTGTTGAGAGAATGGTAATCAAACAAATTGGGATAAACTAGGAAACTCTAAAAATAGTGACATTTGAGTTTCACCCCCAGAGAATCTTACTTAATTGATTGGGGAGACTGGTGTGGAAGGGATGTCAGGAGAATACAATGAGGGTTGTACCTGCTAATTTGAGAAGCAACACTCAGTTGACATTATCCAGTTTGCCCTATTTTAAATGTACACTTCCATGTCATCATTCACTTAGTAGCTATTTACTGTCCACCAGGCACGGCTAGCAGAGGATTACAATGGTGGTAAAGAGATATGGTGACAAAGAGATATGGCATTTGTCTGCCCTCAGAGCATTAACAATCATTACCAAATGCAATTTTTGGTTTAAAAACAACTCAGATCTACTTGCTAGAGTTTTTGTTTTATATCAGAACAGAAAACTAAGAAGAAAATATAAGTCTTTTAGTTGTCATTCTGAGATAATAAACGCTTTACTCTTTTTGTTTTCTTTCTGTTTGAGGGACAGTAGACAGAGACAAGGTCTTACAGGATAATAAAAATGAGTGAAATAAGCCATTAAAGGGAAAGATTATGATATCATAATCTATAAAAAATAAACATCTATATAAAATAACCTATCTAAATAATATTTTATATTATATTAATAATTTATATAAGCTATATCTGAACAATAATTTGTTTTTTATTTGTTGAGAAGTGGATTTAAAAAACAGGATCTAATAGATCCCAATATGATTGCTTGCCAGAAAAATTCATTCAATAATTAATTCAGGTCTTTCCATACTTTATGGCCTTTCTCAAGTTCAACCAAGTTCACAGGAGACATCTGATATGGAGCCAAAATATATAAGGTATTTAAACTAGTCCAACAAAGATGTATTTGGAAATAGAATTAGCATCTATTCTTTCAGAAATTCACCCAAATCAACGCTCAACTGCTTGCTTTTTGGAATTACTTAGTAAATTAGTCTCTTCCTTTTGTTGCTAATGGAAATACATTCTGGTCCCTTCACAGCTCCTGTGGGGCAGGAGCAGAGAGTAGAGAAAAAATGAGAAAAACAGTCACTTACTCTTCATTTTAGTACTTTAAAAAGAGTTGGAGGAGGAGGGAAATGAGGATGCAGGAGTAGGAGGAGAGCTTGATGCTACTTAATGTAATGAAAATTTAAATGTTTTAAGATAATAAATGAATTTCAATAATGCATAAATTTCAAATTCTATCACAAATAAAAGAATGACTGTACTTAAAAACCTCTATTTAAATTTTTGCCATGGGTCTCACTGAAATTGTTCTTGCGCAACTGTCATTGGTGTATGATGTTTACTCTTTCTTAAGACAAGCACAAATTAAATCACCTTTACTAGCAGTAGCTACCAATCTCCCCAAAGAAAGATGTAGAATATCCCTACAAGGTTATATAAGTACAGGGCGTACTCACTCGTGGTGATGAGAATCTGGGGAAAAGTGAACCATCCTCTTGTTACTGACTGGGCCAGGAGTGGTCACCTGAAAGGAGAGTTAAAACAAAACATAGTCACAGATGAGTTTCTAAAAAGACAGTGAATAATAGGGACACTTCCATTTGGGGATATCCACTCTAAAATGGAGAATATAATATTCTCAAAATCTAAATAAAATTGCACAGACCAAATGGATAATTTAGTTCCTGGTAAGAATGCTCTACTTGTTTTGGTCTAGTGTATTTGCTCAAATTTGCCCTCAAATTGCTTTCAGGGCTAAAGTTCCTCTAGAATTTTAAGGCTCCTTTAAAAGTACCTTTATAATAGAAAAAACAACTTTCTTAAGAACTAGACTACTGACTCTTATTTCCAAATACTAATCGACTGCACATAATATATTTAATCATATGTGAAAAAAAGAGGTTTACATAAGTAGATTAGTGTTGAGCAAATGATATTTCCAAGGATCAATGTCTTTGTAGTTAATTCCTAAATATAAATAACATGCATTATAATGTCCACGTTTAAATACATACAAAAACTGAAGTCAAAGAAGTAGTCACTAGTCCTTTTTATAGTTTTCCCATAAAGTTAGGAATATTTGTGTATTTACATAGGACAAAATGTAATTTCACCTAAAAGACTAATATTTTATTCCTCTATTTCTAAATAAAATTAAAAATCTGATAAAGAATTAAAGGTTCAAATTTTTTTCATTATGTAACCTATTGGCATTAAAAAAAATTTCCAGAACTTTCGTGTCTTATAAAGGGTTCTTAAAGGGAATGTAAGCAGCACCATACAAGAATGAATCTAGGGTCTGGCCCGGGGGCATAGTGGTTGAGTTTGTGCACTCTGTTTCGGTGGCCTGGGGTTCGCCGGTTCAGATCCTGGGAGCAGACCTACTCACCGCTCATCAAGCCATGCTGAGGTGGCCTCCCGCTTACAGCAACTAGAAGAATGCACAACTATGACATACAATTATCTACTGGGGCTTTGGGGAGAAAAAAGGGGAAAAGGAGGAAGATTGGCAACAGTTGTTAGCTCAGGTCCAATCTTCCTCAAAAAAAAAAAAAAAGTGAATCTACCATCACAATCAACAAGATATAAACTTGCAACAAAAGGTCTTAAGTTATGCTCTGTCATAATAAAAAAAAAATCCCCCTATAATTATAGAAGTGCCACTTAAAGTACAGAATCAAAAAAGGCATGATAAAGGAGAAAAATGCCTATGTAAAGGAACTAACATTTTCAAAAATTTATTTTGTCTTGTATCACTCGGGTAACAAGGATGCCAGCACACACTCTCAAATTCCAAGAAATGCAAAAATTGCAAATGTGCACAGATGAGGACATTAATAACTATGGTTTGAGCACCACAGGTTAACATGTGGCTCAACTCCAGGACTATATCCTGCATTCATCTCAAAATGAGGTTTTCATGCTATTCCAGTGGGCATCCCTGGGATACAGTAATCCATTTTCTACACTGTGGCTATGAGAAAAGCCAACTGTGCCTATGTCATGCTTTGTTAGAGGTTCATGATCACATTATCTCATGGTGGACCTGACACTTTTATTCAGTTTACAGTATGTTCTATGTACAGGCAACTTATTTCCTTTGCCAGGGCTGCTGACAACCTTTTCCACACTATATTAATCTTGTTTACTGACTTTATCTCGGTACAAATATCAGAAAACTGAACTTTTTATCTCAGAGAAAGAATAAACAATGTGTTGACAGAAGCAGAAGCTATTTTCTGGGCTAAAATTGCTTGTTTACCTGAAGCTATACTTATGGAAAAATGTTTAAGTCTTGCTCTGGCTTGAAATACATAATCTGAAATTTAATAAATGAAGAAATTTCACATACACCCATGTGATAAACTGCCTGATGAAAACAATGCAACGGAATAGAATAAAACAGAATTTATAACTAATTTATACCACAATACAAATGCAAGCTTTCAATCTAGTCAGAAATGATCATACTATGTATTTCTCAGAAATCATACCTATATATAACAGTAAGCTCAATTCAATTGCTGCAAATAACTCACAAAAGATTTACAGTATCAAATGCAGATATTTAGATGACTTTATATATTTACCTAGTATATGGACCTTTTTTTTTTTAAAAAAAAGAGGTGAATATCCTTTGCTGTTATTTCAAGTCAATTTTTGTTTTACTTTTAAAGATATGCAAACAGGCATAATTTAGAAATTTTTTTTTAATGAAATAAAGCAACACTGAGATCCACGTATGATGATCTTCTCAGGGTCAATGTCTCTTGTTTCCCTCAGGAGTAAAATGTTCTTCCAATGGGAACCTTTCGCTACTTTGGTGACTAGACACCTGTACTGAAAATCTGAGAATAAGATCTTAATACAGAATTCAGTTCGTGGAAAGGAGTGTTTTACTGGAGTTCTAGTGTATTTTAGACTTGAAAACATGTGTTTAATGTGACTGATTATTAGTAGATACTTCAAAGTATTATAACATGTCAAGAAACATTCTTACAGAATTCTTTCAAAAATTTATAATTCAGTTACATAATAATCTTTATATATATAAAGAAAATGAAGCAATTTTAACATCACACCAAAGTATTAATTTCTAGTAAACAATCAGGTTTGGAGATTATTTTATTCTCCAAAATATATGCCTTCCAGTTATTCCAGAAATGTCTTAGAAAGAAGTCAAAAATCTAAAAAAGTCCTATCTCTTTAAATATCCAATAAACATTCACATAGTGAAGTTTATTTGTTAGAAAAAGTAGATTTTATTCCACAAGATTAGATAGGGAACAGGTATTCTGTTTTTCATGAGAAACAGTATCTTCAGAATCCAATTCTTGTTATTGGTTAAAACTCTGGAGACAATCATTTATGTAATTAGCCAATATTTACTGATGATAATCTCAGACATCACACTATTTGCCCAGAATTCTTATGATTCATTTGTTACTACAGTACATCAATAGTGACTATAATCGTAAATAAAGCAGGTATATTTCTTTTCATTACCTATGTTTATTGCACAAATTATTAAATTAAAAAAATAAACTCAAGGTTAGAAAAGAATGGATTATCTGTAGATAACATTGTCTATGTCAACTTCTGGCCTTTTTAGATTGTGAAATAAACTATAATGCTAAAAGACCACATGGGTCTTAGCTTTCACTATTGTTATTTCAATCAAGTTATCAATCTCAGAAGATAGGAATGCAGTAGTGACAGATGAAAATTTAATAACAGTTGTACAAGTACCACTATCAAAATTCATAAGGTCAATAAGTACCAATATATGGGAAATTTAGCTAGATGATCTTAATGACAAAATATCTATTTTCTCAAGTTTACTAGATACATTTAAAGTAATTTCTTATTCTTTCAATCATTGACTTATCGACACCAATTTTTTGATTTTTCTCGAAAGACAAACAGAACAGTTGATTTTATATCTTATTTCCATTTTGTTATTACCAAACCCATGCATCCCATCCCATTCCTCTACAATTAGATAGTTGAAAAATTCCTTCCCAAATCAGGTAAACTTATCTGAGACACAACAGTCTTAGAGGATTAATAAAGAGGTTGTTCAATATGGATGATCTCCTACTCATATTCTCAATGATTAAGATTCCTTCTGTGAATTAATGAAGTTTTATGGCCCCATCTAAGTACAAGAAACCATTATCCTTTCTTCTCTCCCTCTAGTATTGCCATTCCCCTTCAACTTCGCTCTCATTTTCAATTATATGTCATTTGCTTTCCAAATGCTATTCTGCTTCAGTGCCCACACTGACAAACACTTAAGGTGGCAGGCTGCCACTCAGAAGAAGGCCTTTCCACTTTGTGAGGACTGGTCAATCAAATCCGCCCGGCCTCCAGGCTATCAGGAGACATTGCTTGAGTCTCCCCGCCAGTTTGTCAAAACCCAGAAGTTTCCTACTTCTCCAAGGACCATTATTAATTTGACTCAACTTCTTTGAAGAAAGAAACAGGCCTTTAATGTTTAGCAGGCTCTGCATAAAGGCCCCCTAGTACATTCAACAAATGTGTCAGTCAAATATTTGTGACAGATATTAAGAAAAACAACTCAACAAAAACAGGCCTAAAAATAGGATGTTAAACCCTGTGGGTAGGAAGTAAAGGGAGGAGAGCAAAGAGGTGGAAGGAAACTTATTGTAGTTGCTAGTCTACACTTTCATCTTCCCTAAAAAACAAGCCCAAGAAAATAATATTCTAAATGTTTTCCAGTAATTATTTTTAATTCATGGCGATTAAAATGAATGTGTGAAATGTTTATCTTTTGACCCCATATAGAATAAAGAAAGATTCTCCAAAAGTATTTCAGATGAGGGCTCCTGAGTTTTCTGTCAGTGTTCTAACAAGTTCTGTTACAAGATAGTTGGGAGAATGAATAAAACATTTCATTGTGTCAGCTATTCTCATATACAATATTACAGAATGGTCACAATTCACACAAAGCACAATCTATTTGGGGACGGAAAACATTCAAGAAAATAACATTAGAATTACTTTTAAAGCAACACGCACAAAAAAGTAAAAACTAGTTTAGAATTACTTTTAAAGCAAATGCCAAAAAATGGCAATTCAGGTAGCATAAATGGATATCATTTATAAGATTAAAGGGAAACAAAGTAGTTATCTGGTTTAAGAGGAATAAGGGGGGAAAATCACCTCTGAGAAGGGAGTTGTATGCAATTTCTTTCTCCCTGCTCCAATCCATTTTACCAACTTGCCAAATTCAACGTTTTAAATCACTGCTTTTCACATGTCAATTTTCTCATTCCAGAGCCATCCACAGCTCTACACTGAAAGTAAAATTAAAACTAATATGAAATGCACTCAAAGCCCTCCCTAGCTTGACCATTACTTGCTCTCCAATGTGATCTTTCTCCTTAGCTTCTTGGGCAGTAACTCATCACTCCTTGTTCTGAACCCCAAACTGCTCTACTTGATACAATTCAACAAATATTTACTAGTTACCTACTGTGTGTATATAAAATTATGCTTAAATTTACCATATGACAAGTGGTATATGGTTCGCATTCAGTTGGGTGATTTTAGTTATACTGCTACATTCAACTAATCTTTTTGATGTCATGATAAAGTCCCGAGTTAAGAAAACCCTCTAAATCCAAGGTGGTTTTCTTTTCTTTTTTTTTTTTTTAGGAAGATTGGCCCTGAGCTAACATCTGTTGCCAATCTTCCTCATTTTCTTTTTTCTCCCTAAAGCCCCAGGACATAGTTGTATATCCTAGTTGTAGGTTCTTCTAGTTCTTTTATGTGGGACGCCACCTCAGCATGGCTTGATGAGCAGTGCGTAGGTCCGAGCCCAGGATCCGAACCTGCGGACCCCGGGCTGCCGAAGTGGAACCCAACTGCAGCGCCACTTTTTAAAAATCACAAGGTGATTTTTAAAGAATAAATGTATCAGTAGATAATTCATGTGATAATTCAGATTTTACCTTCATTTGTCTAGATTTCTATTAAAGTAAAATGTGGATTTATATAGCAGACCAGGAAAAATCCTCTTCACTGGCTACAAGAAACTAAAAAATAATAGTTGTGCACAGAGTGCTGGATGTGCGCCTGGTAAGACACTGGATGCGAGGGATGGGGTCACTCTGAGTCCTTCCCTACCAGACCAGGAGTTTTTATCTTTAGACAATGTCCTCCTGGAAAAAATATTCAGGAAGGAATACAAACCACTTCTGAGGACAACTGAATTACCTGAGATTTAAAAAACTGTTGTACTAAATTTATACACTATAACTTAGTTTTCAAACTAAGAAAATGCTTCAGAGTTTGGGATTTTATAAAACCTAACAACATTACAGAAATATATACCAAGTTCTTATCATCATTCATATCTTTAAATATACTAATATTCACAAACAATCTTGCTCTTAGCAGGGCTCACACTAATACGTCTTTTAGAGGAAAAAAACCTCTTAATAGCATCTATGTGGCCTCTACTATTCATGACTTTCATGCTTTCTAAATTATATTGTAGTGGCTATAACACAGGGGGTGAATCTGATGATTTTTCCTGTTTGTCAAGGTTAAGGGTTCCACATTGTTGCATTATATTTTTACTATGCAATTTTTAATCCTTCTTGGAAGGATGTAAGCCAACAAAGAAAGTACGCTAACGACCACCCATGATATACCAAGAATTAATATGATTAGTAGAAATATTATTATCGTCATTAATAACACTCCTATTCTTTATAGCGCTTGCCTGCTTATAAGGTGTTTTCACAAGCAAGATGGCTAGAGTGAAGAGACATCATTATTCTCAAATACTAGATTAGGAAACTAACACTGAGGTGAGGTCACATGCCCCAGATCACAAAGACTGAACAGAGCTGGATTTGAACCTAAGTTGTCCTATTCACAGCTTACTACATTTGTCTCTATAGGGGGCTACACAAGGGAGACAATAAACCAAAACAAGTAATTTCTGTATTTGGGGATTTGCGACAGGGCATGCTGGCCTGAATCTAGAATATACTCATGGAAAGTCTCCAGCCTAGAATTATACATCCAAGGACACTGGTCCTTACTTGTGACTCCAGGGTAACCTATGGGGCTATTTTAAATATAGGCAAGAGGGATCATGGAGGCTTAAACAGGGTTGTCAGCACATGTTACGGATAGACTAACAAGAATAACAAATGGCTCCACTACTAGTCATTACAGCCAGAGGAGTAAAGAACTCAAAGATTGTACTAGAGAGGAGTAAACATTCCATGATAAGAATATATGAAGGGACTTGGAAAATTAGAGAACTTGGACTATTTTTCCTTCAAAAGCAGATATCAATGTAAATGTGAGATTACACCTTCAAACCAGAAAGGTTTCATAAAGAATCAAAAAACCACCGGAAATAAAGCACAGAGAAACCCAAGGCTTTCCTTTTAATTGAGGATTAGCCTTCCTAGCAGGAATCCTATGTGTCAAAGAGAAGATGCTAACCTTTTAGCCGTCAGCATTACAAGGAGTAGTGAATGACAACAGATTTCAGGTAATCTGGAAGTAATCTCAGTATGTTTTCAAGTAATAGCAGCACATATATTTCTCTAAAAGAACTGTCAAAATGTAAATTACACTAAACTGATGAAGGTTTAGAAATATGCATACATATACGCATCCATGTATTTATATGACATTAGCAATTGTTATGTTTTTAATCTAAAACTGAATAATGTACTTATTTTAAATCTTCACTTTAAACAGTTTTTTCCTCGTTAAAATAAGTCAGCATTAATAATTAAGAATTTAGAATTATTGGCCTATTAGGATAACAATACATACTTCTAATTATTAAAGTGCATAAATTCTCATTTCTGGTATACACTAATAATGGATGATCTCAATGCTTTAATGGAAAAGATTAATCACTACATAATTAAAAAACAAATACAGCAACAACTTTTTTTCATACTGCTCCACGGTAATAATGTTTTTTTTGAGTAAGACGCTAAAAGTTAACCAGCTCAGAATGATGGCCAATAGTGATGAAAGTAAGAGTTTTACTTTGCTGTCCAGTTTGAGTAGCAAGCTGTGAGTGTCCTCTGCTGGCTGACCAAAGGCTTCTTAAATCACTCATTTATAACGCTCGCAGTACAAGAGGTGTCAAGAAAATAAGAATACGTCAACACATGTTTATGCAAAATCCACTGTGCATAAAGACCTGCTTTTTATAACAGTAAATGCCAAATTCATAAACAAAATGTGCATGAGATGTTATAAACAACTTTATAATTTCATTCCACTACAACATACTTCGATTATACTCAGAATCTATACATCTTCTGAAATTCTAATTTCTATGCTATCATAGTATGAATGTGGATTATCTTATTCAATTCATATCAAGCAATTCACATCTACATTTAAAAATAAATATTTTCTTGAGGTTCATTACATACACACAAACTTTTCTCAAAATTAAGTGTACATTTAGGTTTGGCAAACTGACTTGGCAGGGAAATACAAAGAAAGACTAAATTAAAAATCTTTCAAGGAATTTGTGATTTTAAAAGAGGCATTAGTATTTCATATAATGGGTGGGGAAGACACTATCCTGGAAATATAGCAAGGCAACACAATCTTAAAGATTTCTATACTGACTGCATCTATGTTTGGGTAGAAGTAATTTTACATTCAAAATTTAAAATAGCAATTAAGAAGTTGAAACCTTGCTAATATCAGGTAATGTTAACTCAGTCATCATAATAGAGAAGAAGAAAATGTTTCCATTTTTGCTCAGCAGCTTTCTATTAATAAAAGTCTCCTGTGCATGACAGAATTTGTGATTTTTTAATTTATCTCTTTACACATACAATTATATATTTGATTCACTTCATACTCTATTCAATCTATCCACTTAAAATATACCCCATTAAAAATTATTATCAAATATGCCTAATGATGTCAAAAGGTGACTACATTTATTTTAAAAACTTATTGTTCTCACATGTAACAATGTTCTAGTATATTTCAACCCTCATTTCAGAATTCAGTCCCATTATCTTGCCTGCTCAAAACTGTTCACAGGGTTAGTGAGCTGACATATAAGATAACCCTCCATCTCACTAGACACCGCTGGGATATGACACGCTGACCCACAGTAAGCCCTTATTATTAGCCTGAAATATATAGGACATAATGTAGCTCCCGCCACGGAATTTGTTTATAAAAATCCTTTTATCTCTCTGGACATTCAAAATGCTTTTAAAAGTAATGTTCAACTATTTTAGGGAATTTCAGACAATAAATAAAAATTTTTAATGGGTTTTTTGAAGCCTCTCCTCCCATCTCTCACAATTCTGCAGAAGTTAAAAAAAAAAAAGAAGTCACATATGCAGAAAATGGACGCTAGAAAGTGTTTTCTCCTTGGAGCTTAGCCTATCCAGAGTCTATTATATAAAGGATAGAACTTAAAAAACAAAAAAAAGATACTCAATTATACTCATTCTTAACGAGAATTACAATGTACTGAAAAGCCTGGTACACGTGAAATTACATTTTTTTTTTTTGGTAGTAGAAGAGGTCAGGGGGTAACAAAGCTGTGAAGATAATTAAGATATTCAGCAAATACAATTGATGACATAAATTATTAAGATGGCTTTTTGGACAAAAATTCTACCACATGTATTAAAAAATTTACTTTAAGAATATAAACAGACTAGGAAATCTTTTAAGTGCTTAGTTACAAATTACTTAAATTATTCTGATATTTGAAACACATGATCAACATTTCAGTAGCTAAAATTGTTTTCTTTCCATATTAATTATTTGATAATGTATCACATTATCAGTTGTGCATATACTTTTTTGAATTGCATATTATTTTTCTTGTTTTACAAATTGTCTTTATAAACTACCAATTTCTTCCTACCTTAAGCTGACAGTGATGCTATATGGAATCTTAATTTACAACAAGGAAAAAAATTACAGCTCGTTTTGGTGTTTAAAAGATTGCCTCCAAGAATCTCAAGGATATATTGATAGTAATTTATAAGAAAAATGCTGATAGTTGCCCCATTTTTAAACTATCTTATTATGGTTTACATTTACCAAATAAAATACTTAAAATATTATATTCTACAAGCTGCTCTCCTGAAGTAAACATGTAGGCCACCACTCAAGTATACTCATTGTGTAATGCAGTTCAGGACCTGATTATTACACTGTCAATTGCACAAAAAATTTTCTATAACTTGAAAAAAAGTACATAACTGTGACTTGAGAGGAGAAGGAAAAAGATCCCAAGTACAAACATATGCAAACTATTCTTTAAGGTATAAACAAATGATTGAATCAGTTAATTAAAAAGAAATCAAACATTAGTTAACAGATAACAATATAATCTTAGTATATTACACCCTGTCTTTCCTCAATGAATGGCAATGCAAATCCCAAATAACTTGTAACTTTTAATATCCTTTGGCCAATACATATTTCAAGGGAAAAAAATGACATAGTCAGACTCATATTTTTGGAATACTTACTAGTAGAATTAGCTTTAAATTGAAAGAAGTAAATATTTAGCTTAACTCTGGTTGCATTAATAAAATCAGTCAGACAGCCAGAGGTGGTCACATGAAGTAAGTTCAGGCCAGTGAGAAGTTCATGTATCACTGGGTGGGGCTTTAAGGAAAGTTCTTTCAATGGGATTTACTTAACTGGCATGTACCTTGTGCCCTTCTTTGTACTTCAGGTTGCCTGGGATGTAGGCAACAACATCCATTTTTTGACTAGGAGTGAAAGATCGAAAGAATCAAAGGTTTCTGTCCTGCCATCCTTTACCTGGATGATGAAACCATCAAATGCCTTCCTATGACATGAGGGAAAAAACAAAACAAAACCCTCTCTTGTTCAAGCCACGTTATTTGAGAATCTTGTTATGTGCGCCAAGCTCAATCCCTAATTAGTAATAATAACAATGCCGGCTATATCCATTAAATTCTACCTTTATTCCTAAAAAAACAAGACGCCATTCGGTGGGTCAGGAATCCGCAAAACCAGAAGAGATACTGATCATCTTTTTATATGCCCAGCACTCTGCTAGGTGTTATAGAAGATTCTAAAGAATTTCATAATATAAACACTGCCGGCTAATATGTTGCAAACTTAAAATATAAGAAACCAATCAAGACGAAACAACTGCTAAGCTGTGTGCATTTAGTCATAACTGCAACAGCAGTTCAAAATAGAGAGATCACGAAAGCCCAACTTAGCAAAAGTGTGTTTTGGAGGAGAGGAGACTTCAGCTGAGTGCTAGGGATGGGTAGGATTTAAGCTGATGGAAGGAGGGAAAATATATGCTAAACAAGATACAAGGTCTGGAGCAAAGTGGTATATCAATTGGAAATGAAGAAATAAGCCTGACTATTTATATCAACTGTCTGAAATAAAAGTTGGATAGGTAACGAAGTTCCAGACATCTAGGAGTGTGATTCATTCTCTGAAATAATCTATACCCAAGTCTTCCAAAATTAAGGTAGACTACCCTGAGTAGTTGATATTGTCAAACCCCAGTAAGAAAAAGGTGCCCCAAATCAAAATGAATAGAAAGAAACAAAGAAGGAGATAATATTTTCAATTTTAAATCACTGTATTTTTGCCTTCAGTATATCCCCATTCCTTGTTGCTTTCAGGTCTCTGTATCAAGAGCCTGGGAGATGCAAGAATCATTTCCTCCACATATAGCATGAAGAGGCAACCCCTTCTACCTATGATCGCTAGGCCTTGGTGCTTCCTGCCCCTTCTCACTCCTGAGGAACATGGAAAGGAGAACTGAGGCTGAAGTACGGGGAGTAAGTTAGAAACCAATGTTCTAACTGCCCCCACTCCTCTGGGGTAAAGTGAGGCACAAGGTCATAGAAGTGTGGGGGACTGAGGAATGTCTGCTTCCTTGGACACAGCTGGCGAGGAGGCGAGTCTCTAAGAGGGGCCCCGCATTTGAGTTGGCACTCTGCCCAAACTGGCACAGGAGTAAAAATGCTGCGTTTGTGGAAGCAGGAGGCTAGATAGATAGCCTGAGAGAAAGCTACTCGTCCCGCATGGCCTGAGTGTGTTAGACAGGTGATCAAGGAGTTCTGTAACCTAATGAGGAGACCAGTGGATGAGCACAGTCTTGGGCCCCAAAGCAGCACAGGGACTTGGAGATCAAAGGCTAATGGCTGGAATCCATGGGCTTCAGTAAGAGGCACCAGCATGATACCCCAGAAGGCCAATGGAACCAGACTCGTGTAGGTGAATGTGGCACCAGGATTCAGACTCTAGACCAGCTAGAGATCATCAAGGCCTGAAGAGTAGTGCAGGGACAGTAGGATGGTGCATGGATTTAAGGTAATGTCCTCCATAATCTTCAGGGCACATAAGCTCTCCTACTGCCATCTTGGAGAGAAGCAGATGGGATGGGGAGAACTGGAAGGCCAAGCATTTGTTAGAAAGAGGATAAGTTACCAAAAGAAATACTTTATGCTGAGATACTGTAATTGGCAAATCTATTTGACTTCCCCCGACTCCTCCTCCCACATTCACGCACTCCTCCCCTCCAATGTCCCCACACCCAGTAATAATAAGTGGAAGTCCATGAGAAATATCAAATGGAGTAAATATCAAATGTAGACGCTACATTTTCTTTTGCCCACATGCTAAATTTTTGCCCAACTACATTTACAAACAGACATCAACCTTTTAAATATACTCATAAATAAAAGAATTATTCTAACATTAGAATAGATGAAAATTTTTCTATGTGATCCACAAGTACTAAAGCATTAAATACTTTACTAGTTTAAGCTTTTTCATTAACAGCAAAATCTCACCTATCATCTTTTTCAATCTGCAAGTTACAAAATCAGTTGTGACAAAGAGGTAACTTTTATAAGATTAGAAAACAAAGCAATATGGAGTCTTGCTGTCCAACGCAGTGATCACAATGGGATATACCATCCACCAGGTTTAACAAAGTAAACTAAAATTTATCAATTTCACCAATCTTCTCTTTTTCTCCAGTAAAAAGTGGTATTTAGGAGGAGTGGTTAAAAGTGTGGGCTCTGGAGCTGGATTGCCTGGGTCCAAATCCTGATTCCTCCACGTTTCAGCTCCATAACTATCCCAACTTCCTCATCTATAAAGTGGGGATGAAAATAGTACCTATTTTATAGAGTTATTATGAGAATTAAATGAGATAATCTGTAAAGCACATAAATCGGTGTCTATTAACTATCATTATTTGTATTAATTGTCTTAAAGTCTAAGGCAAGATACAATCTCAATAAATATTACAGTACATGTAAGCAAAAATAAGGGGCTTTTATCGGGTTGATGGGAATTGAGAGTGAGGAGGGTGTGCATGCAGAGGAATGGTGCAATCGGAGATTTTTATTGTTGGGGCCATCGTAACCCTTTTCAGTGAATTACTTGAAAGAATCTTGATTATGATTGATAAAAATCCGATGAGCAATCGTTTCTCTTGAGCAAATTAGAAATGCAGATACATATTTAATATTCAAAACACACTGAATTATAAGGAAGAGTTTCTTTACAAATTAAAACTACATGGTAGCCAGTCTGAATCACAAAATTTAATGCAGTAATTTCCGCAAAGACATTATTAGTGACTACATAGGCTGGTGCTTTTCTGATGCTTTTCAATTAGTGTAAAGGTTATGAGTTTAAATAAAATAGAGTTAAGTATCTTATCTGTAATAATGGTCTGTAAATTGAATGTTTTACAGCTGATTTGCTGTTCTTGGCCGATTCTACGGGCCTGAAACTTGGACTGTCAGACCATTTGAATACATGCTATTAGAATAATAAAGAGAATGCACCCCCTGCCATGCCCTAACACACACACACACACACACACACACACACACACACACACACACACACACGCTTTCTTTGATTTTACACAAAGTAACAACGAAAAACTTTGAAGGCTTCTTCGACCACACAAGAGAAGTAATTTCTCTCTCCACTTTGAATTCCTATATTTGAATTCCTATATTCCTCTGTATCTTTCTTATATTACTTAACAGACTGCTTCATGTTAAAATTACATATATACATTTTGCCTGTCTCCTCTACAAGAATTAATACATTTCTAGAAAGCAGTGGCTGTTGTCTAATTTACTGTTGTATCACTAAGAGAACTTGGTACATTTGCCTACACTGAACCTTGTGTTGAATTAGTCAAAAGCACAAATATTGTTCACTAAAGTCGATAAGCATTTTGTGATGGTCATAAAACAAATCAGTATATATTCCAAATAATTTACAAACAGGTTAAATACTATAGTCTTTCATAAATCTGGATATGTTGTTTTATAAGTCAAGTTGCCATCTGTATAACTAAAACCATTCTAATACCAAGAGTACAAAAAATAAAACTTAGTAGGATGTATGCAGAGAATAAATCAGTAAATGAATATAATTTACTAGGTGTTTTGCATAAAGGATA
The DNA here is from genome assembly GCA_031878705.1 of Tapirus indicus. Classification (NCBI taxonomy): domain Eukaryota; kingdom Metazoa; phylum Chordata; class Mammalia; order Perissodactyla; family Tapiridae; genus Tapirus; species Tapirus indicus. The sequence continues at coordinate 17,157,008 of CM062939.1, read as the reverse complement.
GTTCACAATTTTTAAAATACAGAAAATGAAAGAGATGCTATTACTATCTTGAATGAACTAGAACACTTTGACACAGGTTGGTCAGAGAAAAGAATGGAAGAAAAAAATTTGCTGAATTATCTTTTGGGGATAGTACACTGTTAAAGTAATTCATTGACAGAAAGGACACTGTCAAATACTAGCGTATACTCTGAGGATATGGCAGGATATCACACGCTCTTAACATCCATTCTAGAAGAAGCTATCCATAATGCACTTAAGCATCAATAAAACTAAGAGACTAGATATCACCAACTATTCTTGAATTGTCCCATAGATACTAACTATGAGCTCCGTGGACATTAAACCACACCATGGAATCTGAAATATCGAGATCTTCTAACATGGTCAGTTTGTGAAACACTGGTGTGATGTCACCACAACCCAGCTGAGGAACTGGGGACACAGAGAGAATGCCAAGTAGCACACTCCACTGGACCATGAACAACTCCAAGTGCAGAGACACTCTGTTGTTCTTTTCTTTGTCCTCTGTGACGAACCCAAGTAGGTACTCAGTAAACAGTATCCATTATCACTGATTTCAGCAAACATTGAGCACTTTCCAGGTGGCATGGACTCTCAGAAGCTGCATATACAATATTTCTAATGCTCACAACTCTGCAAGATTCTAATTAGTATCTCAGTCTCATGAAAGTGGCTCCGAGTGATTAACAAAACCTACCTGAGGCCACCTAATTAACAAGTAAGAGCCAGTATTTTAGTCCAGAAATGTCTGGCTCATTTACTCAACAAGAAAATACTGAGCCTTTATGATGGGCCCTGGGCCAGGAAGAGAAGGAGATACATTGGCGAAGAAGCCTGACAGGGACCCTATATTTATGAGATTCGCATTTGAGTCTAGAGAGACAATGAATTAAAAACAAACTTATAGACAAGAATACTATAGATTGTGGTAAATTCTATGAGGGAAATAAACAAGGAGAAGGTGGTGGGAAAGTAGAATCTGAGCTGAGCTGAGTCCTGAAGGATGAGATGAAGCAGCCAAGCCTTAATTCTAAGAAGTATGCTCTTTTCTTTATAGCAGCAGTTCTCAAACTTTAAAATCTTACAAATGATTGAGGACTCCAAAAAGCTTTTGTTTATATGGTTTATATCTATTGATATTTACTGTATTGGAAATTAGGACGGTGCTAATTTTTAAACCCAAGAATATACAACACACTTCCTGGAGAGTCTGGAAAATACTATTATATACTTGTGAAAAAATGAGGGTGAAAAAGACAAATAATATCTTAGTATCATTATGAAAACAGTTTTGCCCTTGTGGGTCCCCCGATAGAGTCCTGGGGATTCCCAGGGGTCCCCAGACCACACTTGGAGAAGCACTGCTGTGTACCATGGTTGTCCAAGTGTGGTCCCCAGGCTGGCAGTAACAGCATCACCTGGGAACCTGTTAGAAATGCAAACCCTCAAGCCTCACCCCAAACTTACTGAATCAGAACCTCTGGGATGGAGACCACCATCTGTGTTTTAACAAGCCCTCCAGGTGATTCTGATACTCATTGAAGTTTGAGGACCACTGTCATATACCTTACTGAAAAAGGTGGGACAAAGTGGGAAGAACACCAGCAGGGAGGTCATAAGAAATGCTTTTAAAATATGCAAAAATTGGCTGTCATAAGCATAAATAAAAAGGTTGAAACCAAATGCAGGGACAAAAAAAATTTAAACCCTGCAGTGAGAAAGAGAATCAACAGAAAGTGACTTCTTTTTGAACAAAGTGTTCAGACTGAACAGAAATTGCAGAGGTAAAACTGGAAACCCTGACAGATTCTGCAAATATGTATGGCAGCAAATCCAAATGTCAGTCTTCGTGGGTGAATGATACCAAAAGGTATGTGTTAAAGTGTTGGTCTTAGGCATATAAATACCCACAGATAATAAACGATATCAAAGGTGCTAACCAAGATAATATATTTATGAAGAAAAAAAGCTATTTTTTATTGCCTCATATCTCAGTTCTGACAAATAATTCTTCTTAAAGAGAGTAACTGCACACAACTCGTCAAGCCTTGTTAGCAGTACAAAGGAGCAAACAAATGAGTTTGTTTGGTGATGCATATTAATATCTTAATTAATCATTTTAAAACTGTCACTATGTATCAAATAATATTTTGGTTTCTTTCATTGTATCTTACATAAGCCCTATAGCATTATTACATATTTGTATTTATAATGACATAATGATCATCCTTTGGGCTCCAGCAATCTCTATAAATCCTAATCATTGAACTTATATCACTTATTACATTGTATTTAAATTAGCTGTTTACTTATCTGATCTTCTCATAGTCTGTGAGCATCAGAGACCGGGAACCAGTCTTACTCAACTTCATTTCTCCCATACATTGCATAGTGTCTGGCACGTGGTATGAATGTGAAATAAAATAATATTCACTTGTTGATTTAGGTATTTATGTTTTATCTTGACATCTACACTGAAATCTCAACAAAGGCCATGGCTGATATTTTAATTGCTTTGAATCACATATAACAGAATCCGAGTTAGACACGCCTTCGGTAAGCCCTTGCTTATTGAATATAGATACAGATATATACCGCTTGTAAATGACAATGGGAATAACAAATATAATTAGTGGGAAAACTCAAGGTGCTCTTTTAATAATATATAGAAATATTTCAATGACTACAAAGGAGATTTATCAAAAAGATTCTTATAGATCTGACAGTTAATTGCCCTCTCCCTATACTATGAGAGTTAATTGCCCTCTCCCTATACTAAAAAAAAAAAAAAAAAAAAGAAAATTCTACTCCACTCACATTTTGAAGACGTAGGAGAAGCCAGAAAAACATTCCAGCAAACATTATTCATTTCTCAAATCAGAAATCCTAGACTGCAACTTAAAATTATTATTAACTAAGTAAAGTATTAGCTTTATAACTAAAAACTGCCCATAACAGTGAAAAGGGCCTTGAGGGTCCAATATGAAACAAGGCCACATCTCATATTCAAAATGAAATTCTGCTTTAAACTGCTTCCTCTATGTTTTAAACTACTTATAGTCTGTGAAGAAGAATTAAGGACATCTAAAGATACTAAAAGCTCACAGCTGGTACCCTCTGCACCCACCACCACCTGGACGAGGCAACAACTGATTGTCCTCTTTATTTTTTTTTTATTTTTGCTGGGAAAGATTTGCCCTGAGCTAATATCTGTTGCCAATCTTCCTCTTTTTCTTTTCCTCCCTAAATCTCCAAAACATAGTTGTATATCCTAGTTGTAAGCTCTTCTAGTTCTTCTTTGTGAGCCGCCGCCACAGCATGGCTACTGACAGATGAGTGGTGTGGTTCCATACTCGGGAACCGAACCCGGGCCTCCAAAGCAAAGTGCGCCAAACTTTAACCACTAGACCATCAGGGCTGGCTCTCAATTGTCCTCTTTAAATCTGGACCCTTTTGGCTCTCTCCCAGTTCTCACAGGGTGACCAGATGTCACATGACCACACAGTTGACTGGGGTACAGTATTGACTGTAACATGAGTTACAAAGGTACTAACTACACTCAGCTTAGGATATTACAGACCTGGGCTCAGTTGCAGCTCAACTTGGCATGAACAGTTGGAGGTTGGTATGGATTTTAAAGCCATACTGTATTGTTCAAATTCACGCTTTGCCACTTTCTAGCTGTATATGTTATTTCACTTCTTTTTACTTCTGTTATCTTATGTGTAAAAGGGCAATGGGCAATAATAGTAATGCCTGCCTCATAGGTCTCCTACCAGAATTACACTAGCTAATATACGTCAAATGCTTGGAAAAATGCCTAGCACATAGTAAGGACTCAAGGAATGCTAGCTATTATTAGTAGAAGTACTTCTAGATTTTATAGCCCCAATCTGTTTTACCAACAGGCTTCACATTTCACTTCAGACATCATTATTAGGGCTATTCTTTCCTTTGTTGTTGGTTTTTAGTTCCAGTCACTTGACTCAATCAATCCAAATGAAAAAGTAACTTCCTCTGTATTACACTGTTACCACAATGTCAAGTATCTACCTACTTAACTTGAGTGGATGGGTTCTTGACGTTGGGGTGACAGTCTAATAAGGAGGAAGTTATTAGTTTCTTTTTAGGTTAATGTACAAAATTCAGTCAGACGCCCCCCCCAAAAAAATTGTTCAAAATGCATCTTACGTATCTAAAATAGTACCTACAATATTTGTTGAATGGATGAATGGACAAGTGACTCAGGTTTTAGGTGGGTAGTCAGTAAACTTGAAATTGGAACTAAAAACCAACAAGAAAGGAACGCGTAGCCAACCACAAACTAGCAATAGATTCACTTCATCACCTCTATTGATTTCAGATTTCAAAAATGTTTAAATTTTTTTTTTATTCCTTATCATTTTACCCACCTCTTTTTCTTCCCCAAATCACCTACTTTTTACTTTTTATTTTCTTTGCACGGCTTAATGCAAACTCTGCAGAACTTTCTGTTTGTATGGTTATTCACTATGACTCCTTATGCAATTAGCAAAACTTCAAACCCACATGTGTATCATCATGCCTGAAAAACTTTCTAGACTATAGAGGAAAGTAGACACAATGAAAGCATACAGAAAATTTGGTAGTTCATAACAATGATGCGTCAGTATAAAACAAAAAACAAAACAAAGAAAACCCTGCCAAATAGTAAGACAGAGCCATCATATCTACACACTTACTTATCTCTTCCAATTGAAACTCTCTCTTCCAATTTTCCAGTGATATCCTTTGCCCGACATTCTTTTCTCTACATAGTTACTTTCTGGGAAAGTGCATTAACTCTCCCAGCTTCAACTATCATGTTTTTATTGACTGAACACACATAAACAGCCTTTTCTCATCTGAAATTACATACTTAAAACAACCAGTCCCATTCTTCCAGTAACCCTTTGGATGTCTCTTTTTGGAAACGCTAGAATCACCTCAAACTCATTATATCCAAATAAATTCATTATAATCCCTCTTGAATTAGCTTCTCTTCATGAAGTTCAGTTTTTATTATTTATTTATTTGTTTCCAGCTACTGGTCAATGACAGCATTTTTCTAGTCTCACAGATGAGAAAATTGAGAGTCATCTAACTTATGGTGTGGAAGAAAGAATGAGTACTTTGCAGTCAGATAAAGTTATCTGGGCTCTGCCACATATTAATTATGTAACCTCGCCATGTAAATTAATTTCTCTGTGCCTCAATTAGTCTCATCCATAAATTGGGCCTAATACTGATCTCACAGGTTTTCTGTAAGGATAAAAAGAGAGAATATAGAGGAAAAAAGGAAGCACCACACTCTTGTAGGCACACACATACTGAATATTTTATCAAGACTTTCGTGCCAGACATTGTCACTCTTATACTTCACATTTATTCCAGCCTCTTATTTCATTTTTCTTTTATTTACACTGTGCCTCCTATACTCTCCATCCATGCAAACCTTACCTACACATAAGGCCCAATTAACTGACATCTTTTATAGGGCATTCACCATTTATATCAGCCTACATTTTTCTCTTCTTTCTTTGAAATCATATTGCAATTATGGTGAATACTATACAATTTTGAATTTAACTGCTTGCTGTCTAGTCATTAGGGAGGTTTTGCCTAAATGGTAACCGCTATGAGTATACCAAATCCTTAATCAATGACTACTTAAAAAAAGTAGTTTATTAAAAAAACCAAAACAATAACCCAGATGTATGAGCTTTGATAAGTCATTTCATGTCCCCGGACCTTGATTTTCTAATCTGTTTAAAAAATTTTAATATTTTCCCTAAAATCTTTTACATCAAAAGCATTCTGGGATTCTAAGTTGAGTTCTTAGATCATTTTCATAGAGATTAGAAATCAAGGAAAAAGAGTTCTTTTTGGCTTTTTTCTTATCTCTGAATTTCCTCAGCTCTTTGTCCATTCCATTAATAAAGCACTTATTCTACCACATTAGATTAAGTACATGTCTACCCTGCTAGATAGCAAATCCTTTGACAGTTGGGCCTGTTTCAATTAATCTTTGGACCTGGGGTTATTTAAGACAATGTCTGGCACACAGTAGGCATTCAATATATATTTGCTAAATTGAAATTAAATAGCTTAAGAGGTTGGGGATGGGCATAGAACATATAAGGCTATTTGCTTTGTACTGAACACAGTTACTTTCTCTACAAAACCCTGTTCATTGCCCCCCACCCCACCATCTCTATACTACTTAATATCTTGTACAAGATGTAATATCTTGTCGTATAATATCTTGACACTACTCAAAATACTAAAATATAAGTAGCAGAAGAATCATCACTACGATAAATGAAATCACTCCAGACATATACATATATACATTTTTTTTTTTTAAGAAGATTAGTCCTGAGCTAACATCTGTTGCCAATCCTCCTCTTTTTGCTGAGGAAGATTGGCCCTGGGTTAACATCTGTGCCCATCTGCCTCTACTTTATATGGGACCCTGCCACAGCATGGCTTGACAAGCTGTGTGTTGGTCTGCACCCGGGATCCGAACCCGCGAACCCTGGGCCACCGAAGTGGAGCACACGAACTTAACTGCTATACCACTGGGTCGGCCCCAGGCTTATATATAAAGATGGTGGAAGAAAAGAGTCAAATTCATCAAAGTACAATCAAACCATTTAGGACTTCAGTGTCCATTTAAATTAAATAACAAAAAAAGAAATGCTTAAATTAATTTGGTAAATACAATTTTCCCACTAATTCACAAATTTGGATAATTCCAAGAATTTCCATTGACAATGATATACTGAAATTAAAATTTTTTTTTAATTTCAAAAATAAGAAAAATTTTAAAAACTTAAAAAAAAACCCAATAATCAGATTATAATAACTAAATACCATACAAATTTAAACAGTGGATTCTAATTACATAGACTTTACCTTTCCCTTACTAGGACTCTATTTTCAGACTATATAAAGATGAAGTAAGTATAAAACTATTACATTAGCCCTACCTTTTCATCACAAAACAGACTGATTCTGCCTTAGATTCATAGAGGTATCAATAACTGGAAAGTCTATATCTTTTTTTTTAAAAAATTGAACTAAAGAAGTGTTGCAAAGGAATTTATTTAAGAGTCCCAAAAGGCATCTGATATAGTCATTCATGATTTTGTGGCAGTTCTAAGGTGAATCACATGCATGGAGCAAGTTCATGACAAGAAAGGTGAGCATTCATATCTCAATGGTATCCCTAAATGTCATTATGCCAATATTGTTTACGATTTGCAGATTTTGTAAATTTGGGGTTAATATTACTAAAATAATGTTATGTGGTACAGAGCTTATTTTGTTGGCAGACTTTAATAGCTTTGTAAATACTCTGGTCTTGTGTTTATGAAATCAGTAATGGCCTGAAGGGTCACTTAACTTTTTTAGTTTTACTTTACTGGAATTTATGGGGAAAATAATATGCTATGTTACATTTTTCCATTTGTAGTACATGAATGTCTCAGGACAAACCTCTTGCAAATGTCAAGGGTCTACTGTAATTGTTTCCAGTCTGTCCACTGAAACTTAGCAAATGGGTAATACCCTGGCCTCTCCATGCTGACCGTGACTTGGGTTGGAGGGTTAATCACCACGAAGAGCAGAAGAACTGAACCTCAAGCGTTAAGATGGGCGTAAATCCTAATCCAGAATGTATGCTTTTTTACCAATAGGCTCTTCAGGTTACTATGGGCCATGTTATGTCCATCATCACTATACTTAGCAGTGTTGGACTGTAATTTTTGACATTGTTACGAATCCTGTACTATCAAAAAGCATGGGTATTGAAGGACAGATTCATGCTGATGCCTTGTACTGACTGCCATCACCCCTTCCTTTATCAAATACTTTCTAGGACTCTCTGCCCATCTAAAAGCAGATGAGAAGGTTTATAAATGCAGGCGAGATATACAATTTGGGGGAGATGGATGTGGGTACAGTGCAGGAGTTTAAATTTAGAATTTTTATGTGATGAAAATTAAATGGTTCAATAGGTGAAAATCCATTAAATCTGTAATTCTACATAGAAAGACATTACTACAACAGTTTTTTCTTACTAATTCAGGAAAAAAAACATTGACAAGTATGAGTTCAAGTATAATATATGATATATTACTACAACAGTTTTTTCTTACTAATTCAGAAAAAAAAAATTGACAAGTATGAGTTCAAGTATAATATAAAGGCTAATTTCAGAACGAGAAGCATCTCATTTTCCTCCATATTCCTCCAAAATGTAACCTCTATGTTGAAGAAATGGTTATTTTCTCAGTAAAAGAAGGATCATTAATTTTAAATCAGGGAATGGTTTATATTTTTAAAACAGTATATATTTGCTCAATTTAATATCGGAGATTCTATCAACAAGACTGAAACAGACTGACTACTTGAAATTTGAAAAGGGCAATGTGCACATCGTTCCCCTGGTACTATACAATGGCAGGTCAAACTTTTGTTCCTCTCGTCCTACAAACAATTTTCAAGCCCACGCTCAATAAATAAATTTGGTCTCAGCACTCCCAATCAGGGCTGCACAATCCCCTCAGTAGCAGACCTATGATAAATGGACTTATTTTCCCAAATCAAACACTTGAATTTAAATTCAGATGAGTTAATGCAAAGGTCAACATTGTAATCAGTTCTTTTGATCTTTATAGAATTTCTGGAGTAATACATAATAAATCTGAAACAAGGCAATTTGCAGCTCTGTATGTGTGGCTGGCAATAAAAATCTTAACGATCAGAGCCTTTATGTACTTAGGGATCGTTTCATAGTAATGGCTATGTAGAGAGCTTCGATGCATAGGAAACAATGGCAATAGATAACCCTGAAAAACGTGATTTCTTGATTGTTTTTACAATTTATTTATCCATGTATTTACATAGAAACTATGAATACACATCTATGCCCACTGTATTTTTCAAATAGTCACTACTTTTATTATATCACCCAGTTTTGAGTTAATATGTTGAATATAAAAATGGCTTAGGGTAAAAATTAGCATAGCAGATTCCACCTAAAATTTTTCAATATTTAAATTAGAATTACATTTCTCTGGAGTCATCTTTATTTTGCATTAAAAAATTGGGGGAGGTTAAGCTATTTTAAAAATTAAATAGTGTACTTCAATTTTATGACTGATAAGGAAAGCACAGTTGATTATGGTACAATCACAAAGGGTTCCAATGCTCTTTAAATTGAAATTTAAGGAAGGAAGGAGGGAGGGAAGGAAAGAGAGAAGGAAGGAGGATGTAAGGGAAGAAGGGAAAGAAGAGCAGAAGGAAAAACAGACAGATGAACAGAAAACAGGCAGAAATACCTGTAGCTAAGTGCCACCTCCACAGCTACCAGGTGGTATGACTGCAAGCTGCTCCCCTCTACATGTCTTAGAATCCTCTGACAACAACTGATCCTAAAGCATCAGAGTCCCTGGTTTTTCAACACAACACAACATGACTATGGGTGGAATAATATGAATTTTTATATTGATAGCAGTGACAAATAGGCTAAGTTTTTCATTTTTTTTTTAGCAATATAGCAGTGATTACTCCTCTCTAAATAGTAAAATCATGCACAAGAGTACTGCTCTTTGATCAATGCTGATTCTAGTTCAAGGGAATATTTTGAACCATTCTGGTGGTAAACGGGTTTCGATGAGTACTTTATCTGACTTAGTATTCAAGATAAGCCTTTAATGAAATTAATAATATGAAAAAGCATTCTGATTTCTAGCAGTGAGGGATCTAGTATCTACAAAATTTGAAGTAGCTGTCCTAGGACTATGTAGCCAAAGGTGCAAAGAAAAAAAAACCCTCGAGTGTCATGGAGTATCTGTGCTTCTACAACCTCTGTCTTCAGACGGATCCCAGGGGTAACTACCCCCAATTCTATCCTTGTTGGTTCCAACAATGAGGCTGAAATAGGGCATCCCACAAAGATTTATTGTAATTCAGTTTCCTGGAGACTAAATGAGAATACCAGTGTTTAAGAGACAGAAATAGCCTGTGTACGTGGGGCATGACAGTTATGACTCCAACTGGATCCAAACATTGCACAGAGTTTGGCCACAAAGGCAGACATTTTAGAACAATTCTGGGACAAATATATTCATCTGTAGCTTCTGAAATAAGTTCTTTCCTTGATAGGCAAATTTGATTCAAGCTCATTAACTCTTTTGCCACACTACTATACTCATATGCCTTCTATCATTCTCAGGTTTGATCTTTTCAGACAAAGAAAAGCATGACTCATGCTGAAAATCCTGTCAGTTTCTTCTAAGTTGTGACTTTATTTCCCCAATAAGCCTATGCTGCTTCATAAATCTGATTCCATTGAACTCAAGACAATTCAGCAACAAGAAATGATTGGGCTCCTGCACTTCCTAAGACAAAGCAGCAATGCTCTTGTGTTTTTCCCCTGAAGTTTCGAATTTATGGTGTACAGATGTCCTGTCATAGCAGTTAAAAAGTACAGTCTTGTGAGTCACTAGGGGTCTGACAAGTCGAGTCTCTCAAAGCCTGATAATACAAAAAGTCCTTGATCTAAGGAAAAGGATCATTCAATTTTTTCATCAAGTTTCTACCGTGTGGCCTTAAGAAAACAGCAAACAAAATCATAGAATTTAAGCTTCCATACTCTGTTCTCCTTCATAAGTACCCCCCAAATTGGCAATGGTTAAATGCACACATATAGAGAAAAATCTACTTTTTTTCTTAATCCATGCAAGTATTTATTTATCACTACTATGTGCAGGACAATGGGTTGAGTATTTCACCACATCATATGATAATCTGATCTGCAAGTTTATAACACAAACCTTTCAGGTAAATGATACAGTGAAAGCTGAGAGCATGCAAGTTTAATTTGAATAAAGTGTTAAAACTTCTTTCATAAGTTATACTTTAGGTATTCTATCTGGGCAGAGTGGAGTTTCCCATATGGTGATCAAATCTCCAATTTTCTTATTATTATGTCCTATGGTCCAACTATGTCATTCATACTCAAAAATGATGTAAGAACTTTCTTTTTGGTAAGAAATTCTAAGGTGGGCTATATGCCCTGAGGCCAAGAGAGTCTAGTTTATACTTATAAGCTTTGTTTCTTAAGGAATATTTGCTGGTTTTAGGCTGACTGTGGTGAACATCTACTGGTTGGGTGAAACCATCTATTCCTTCTTTTGATGATAGTGTGCTGATTTTTTTCCACGTGAAAATACCCTTCTCCCATCGCTACTGGCTAAGATTGTACTGGTTCTGCAATGTAAATGGGCTGGAAGTTCATATTTAGGATGTTACTATATCTTACTTCTATTGTGTATGTATAGTTATACTTGAGTTACTGTCTTTATGAAGTTCTGAAAAAATGAACTCCACGTATTTTTATATGAGACAGCTGAACTGAGAGATGAAAACTCTCTTGCCTAGAAGGAACAGAGGGGCTAAGGGCAGCCTGAAAGTTTCCAAGATCAGGCTTTCATGGGCTCTAGGTGTGCCTTATGTAACAAAAATGTAATTTGGTTTGAAGTTACATAACATCACACTCTGGTGAAACTTCTATTCCTTTCCCACTTAGTTATTCTTATTCTTTCACCTGATATGAATAATCAGTGTATTGACCCTTCTACTTTTTCCAAATTATCAGGTTCTCCTGCCTCCATTTTCTTTCCTTTCCAAACCAGAGGACAAAATTCTTTTGAAAAAAAGTTCAATTCCCTTTGTCAACTCTCTTTTCCACATACCAGTCTAGTTAAAGCTTAGTCTTGAGCAGACCCAGACTTCTCCACACATCCGAACATTATCTGCCTCCCATACCCAGGTTGTTAACTGCTCTTGGAGAAAAACCACACAAGTGAGGTGAGCAGAACTCTATAAATGTATGCTCAGGCAATCCCAATGGTCTCAAATTAGCTCTCTCTTCAATTCTTCACATAAGGCATTTAAAACTTTCTAAGACTTTTGACCACTTCCCTTTCCCGCACCTCATCTTAGCAAACAAATTTGGCTTCTATTTTACAAATAAAATAGAAATAGGAACACTTTCCCACCTCCTGCCCTGAAATTTGTAAACATAACTCTCATCTACCTGCCCTTTCTGTTTCTTCTGGTGCAATGGAAGAAATGTCTTTCCTCCTACCTGAGGCTAATCTCTCCATCTATGCTCTGACTCTTATCATCTGCCATCAAATTAGGAACCTAACTCAGTCCATAAGCCTCACTACTTTGGGTTTTCCCAACCTCTCTCCCTCTACTGGAGCCTTCCAAATCAGCAGTTAAACACACCCCAGGCCTTCCTTTACCAATAACAATCAAAAGTCTCTATAGTGCAACTTCTTTTCCTTTGTCTTCAAAGCCCAGCTGCCTAAAAGAACTGTCACCTCATGCTGTCTCCATTTCTCACAGGTGACTAAAAACATTACATCTGTTGAGTTGGTCCAGTGGCTAGGAATTCACATTTTTTCCAATTCAGAAATGTAAGTGGAGAGCGACACCGAAGCACTGTACATTCATAGCAGGAATTCCACTGTCCACACAGTGGACAAGAGTGCCAGGAGCACATGTGGGACTTTGGGAAGAGGACTGGCTAGTGAGAGCTTAAAACAAGGTCTTGGCCTCTGCAGTACTGGTCACAGAGGGCTCTCAGGCTGCCCCCAGAGTCCAGGGGCATGAAGATGCATCCTGACTATGTTCCTCCTGCACAAATGGAAAACAAAGGAAAAGGGTTTTCCTAAGAAAATCAGATTTTTCCCCAACCAGAAATGATCTGTCCTTCACTGAGTGTCTAAAAAGTTAACAAACAGTAATTTGATTTAATAGCTAGTTGTCTAAAGACCTCACACTCGATTATAGGCTTTTTGGCAGCAGACTATGCACTATTTTTCTCTGTGTCGTCCATGGCACCAAACACAATTAGTTGTAAGAACAAGCCACAAAATCACAAGGCCAAACCAGGATTTTGAGGGACCCTGACATCATCCAGACAAAGTACATAGAAGGTTGTATAAACTGTGAGAAACCAAATATAAAATTATTTTACACATAGCTAGATTGTAATACATATTTGCTGAATACATGGATACATGTTAACAGACATCTGTTATATCATAAAGCCAACAATGCCATTTCAATAATTTTCTCTGGCTGAAGAGCTAGACGAATGGGTGGAATGAGAGGTGGGTCTACATGCCAACTCTTACGTTCTTACTCATGAAATGAAGATTCTCTCACCAGCGAGTTTTTACATCACAAAGAATAGTGAATGACTACATATGCTGGAAACGCTAAGAGACACCTGCTTCTCTGTATCTATGCAAAATAAAACATATCAATTGTAAAACGAATACTATGAATATTTACAGCCCTTATAAAATGGATTCAAGAACTTATTCATTTAATACAAATTTTTATGGAACTTTTTTTTGCCTAGACTGGGGGAGATTAAGGTCTGGTGACGGTGCTCCCTTCTCTTTGACAACAAAAAAATTCCCCCTCAGAGTTAACACTTGAGGAGGTTTAACTGCCAGGTGCATCTGAACATTTGTCTTTGTATATATTTGCTTGTTCTTTTTCTCCTTCTATACAAGCTTCATCTAATAGTGTCTAAACACCTTCTTTTCAAAACGTTTAAATTTTGCCTTAGCATCTCTAGGTCTCTTCATTCAGTTCTGATGTAGGGTCACAGTCTCTCAGTTCAATTACAGAACCATTTACTGAGCACCTATTATGGGCTAGGCACCATGTGAGATATATTCTATTTAATCTCAATTAATGACCAAATGATAACTGATAACTCAAAGAAATACTTTAAGATTTTTTCAATGTAATTATAAATTTATATTTCCCTTCAGGGTATACACTTTTTCTCCCATATGTCTTGCCTCAAATATTAGAATATGTATTTCTGGACTGTCAGTCACAGCTAACATTTGGGAAATGAAGATGGTAAATGTTGCTTTGGGATGAAAATGCTCCAGAAGCATTTAAGATATTCCTGCCACCGTGTATAGAAAGATCAGTATCCTATGAGAAAAGTCTGATTTGCTATCTTCCTTTTCCATCTTTGGCCTTATGATACAAATGAATGGTGCCATTCCATTTGAATTACAGCTCATACAAGACCCTTCAACGGGAAATAATGAAATGCTTATGGCCTATTGTCATTCATTCACTAATTTGTTTATTCATTCTTTATTCAACAAGCACTTCCTGGTCACTCTTATTCCTTGGTAAAATAAATCTACTCACATAAAGAGCTACTGATGAGAATAAATAAATAGTCAATTTAGATACATCATCGAGGTATGGAATATACACAAAACATAGGAGGATTTCTTAATCAGCAAGTGAATCTAAAAACTAACTCGTCCTATGCAAATTCATAGGAGTTAGAAAAAAGGAGAAGTTTAATGACTGAAAACTTTCACTGCGTTTAGGCTCACAGGTTAGCTGGGTGCAAAAAGTCACGCTTTAGTTGGATGTCAATTGCTTTAAATTATGTGCAAACAAAATCAAACCTCGTTTCCTTCTGATTGGCTCTTTAATGGGAGAGTTCTGCAAGGAATAAATGTCTGTTCCCCAGTTTCAGTTTCCTATCTTACTAAATGCCAATCTCATAAGTGTTTTATTCTTCTCGCCCTGAGAAGAACACTATTCATGTTCCTAATTTACCCCTCAGAATGAGCCTTTGAGGCAAGATGGTTCAAGAGTCTAGGTTCTGTAGCAGAAAGACAAGGGCCCACCATTTGTTAGCTGTCACACTGGGTAGATTTTCAATCTCTCCAAGCCTGAGGTTCCTCAGTGATCAATATCTATTTTTACAGGCTCTGATGAGGATTGAAGACATATGTAAATATTTGGCAAAAGACCTACCATATAGTAGGTGCTCAATAAAAGGCAACAACAACAATAATAATGCCTATTATTCATTTATTCACCAAATACTTATGGATACCTGCTCAGTGCTGGATAGTGATTTGACCCAAGGGACACAGTGGTGATCCAAGTAGACAGTCACTGCCCTCAAACTGTCATTCCCATGAAGGGAGACCAACTATAATCACATGAAAAATTAAAACCACCTAAGATAGTGTTAAATACAAACTGATTATGTTATCATCGTTAATTGCAATTCTTTTTAGTGAAGGCTACTCATCCACAACTGCAAGTCAAATTTTCTTGTTACCTTCTTGGTTTAAAAAACAACAAAAATCTATCAATAAAAAGTGTTTAATAACTTGCTTCAGAAATAGAAACTTACAAAGTAAAATTTATTTCCAAAAATAAAGTAGCTTACTTTGTACTAGAAACAAAGTAATTTTTAAAATGAGATTTTGGAACAGCCCAGTGGCATAGTGGTTAAATTCACGCGCTCTGCTTCAGCGGCCTGGATTTGCAGGTTCGCATCCTGGGCACGGACCTACACCACTCATCAAGCCATGCTGTGGCGGTGTCCCACATACAAAATAGAGGAAGACTGGCACAGATGTTAGCTCAGAGATAATCTTCCTCAAGCAAAAAGAGGAAGATTGGTGACAGCTGATAGCTTAGGGCCAATCTTCCTCACCAAAAAAATAAAATAAAAATGAGATTTTAAAACCATTTTTACTTCTATTGGCCCATCAAAAATGACTGTCTGCTTTACAGAATCTTAATGAACAAAGAGCAATCAAATGTCTATGATATTGTACTGTATTTTTGTAATTATATATTATATTAATGTAATTATTTAAATACATGTAGGAAGCAAGTTAGACATGATAATTAAGATATGCAATTTCATGATTAGTAAGTGTAATTACATAGCATACAATCAGATATTATGGAGAATTTTTGCTGACAGGGACAGATAATTTTTCACATACATATATTATAAATCTCTAAAAAGATTCATAATTTAAAATATTTTATTTTAATCAAAGTCATTCTAGAACCCCTAACTTCTTAAGAAAATAAAACAAGAATTTTTCATTAATCATTAATAAAACAGAAAGAACCTTGGACCAGTCAGGAATACAAATCTGGTAGGTCAGATACAGAAAAAGATGTCTGGTCAGTAAACAAAGTCCTCCCTTTGTAGGCTGTGTGGGCTTTCTACTTGGTGCTAATGTCACCAAACAGCAAATGCAGGGTCTCATAAATGAGTCCTTTTCACTCTCTGTGTCAGTTCAGGAAAGGGTCTCTCTAGATCAGTGTTCCTAGAAGCGTTAGTATCACTTGAGAACTTGCTAGAAATATGAGTTCTCAGACCCTAACCCAGACCCGCTGAATGAGAAACTCTGGGGGTCGAGTCCAGCGACATCTGGTTTAACAAGCCCTCTGGATGATTCTAAGCACAGAAATTTGAGTACCACTGCTCTAGGTTAACGCATTGGAAGAGTCAAAACTGCTATTCCTTTCTATTTTAACCTTGAAAATATGCCAAAAATATTCCCTTTGCCAACCAGTTTAGCCATTTGAACCACAAACTGAGAAACAGGAACACAAATGTAATTCTATGTTGTTTTTGAACAGTAATGTCTAATAATTTTTGAAAATCTTGTGCCAGAAATCATGTTAATCAGTTTATATCCATTAACACAATAAAATGCTATTAAGTACTATTATTAACCCACTTTGCAATGGGAACATTAGGATTTAGTTAGAAGAATCATGTAACTTGTATATGGTCAAACAGCTAGTAAAATAGCAGACTTGAAGACCACAAAATAACTACAATCATTTAATATCATCCATTTTTCACTTAAATTATTTAGTGTTCAATTATCACAGTTGTAACTGTGATATGCCCTTGACAATATTTCTCAGCATTAAATGTCAAGTACTTTATTAAGAAATTAAGATAAATTCTTAAACAATATCTCATTCTAACATAACTACAAGTAGGATGTCTAGATGTGAAATACCTAGAGAAAATACTGACATACCAATAGCCAACCTGATGAGTACGAATAAAACCTCCTATACTCTTTTTTCAGTTACTGAAGCAACTCAAACTAAAGTTAAGCCTTTACACATAAAGGAGACACTTCAATAAATTGCTCTTCATTAGATTCTTAAGCAGGTTCATATGAAACATCCATACACATTTGTATACTATTCAAAGTGTATTCACATCATTTAACGTAGTAACTTCTCTAGTTAAAGGTAAATGTGGCCTAATACAAATTCTGGATTGGTTTACCTGTTCCAGAGGCAGGAAAGGTAGTGAAAGGAGCCACAGGAGGGCCAAGGGAGAAGAGTCGATGTACGGCAGAGAATTTCTGCTGGACAGTGATGAAAAGTCCATATGTTACACTGCCGCCATAAATTATGTGAGAACGAATGGTCAGGCCACAAAGGGGTTCCAAAAATAGGTTGAAACTGCCCACAGTCTGAAAATAAATTGCCTAAATTCCAATATGAGAAAACAGTATTCTTGACATATATTTTCATGTGGCCACTACTGGGTGAAGCTAGGTCTACAGAGATGAAATACAATATGCTTTGGCTTTGAAACTGGAAGTTGTTATTCCGTCAAGACACTAAAATGGAAAGAAATCTGCATGAGTCTGGTGCCTCAAGGCTTAAAGATTTATTAGGAAAGAAAGACAAAATGAATGATGGCATGTCTGTTGGCCTGAACCTTGGGAGTGAACCTGCATTTTGGAGAAACGGAAACCTCAGAAGTCTTACCTTTTAATCATCTCAGGAGTTAAAAGTGAATTTGAATTATATAATTATTGGTTTATCTAAAAATATGTATTTAAATGACAATAATAGGAATATCATAAATCAAAAGCGCAAGTGCTCAAAAGCTTCCACTATTACTGAGTTCATTTTTTCTTAAAGACCAACACCAAATCTAAAACGCTAAGAAAGAGTTATATGATCTTGTCCCTTAAAAGGTGGAAAATAAACAGAAAAAACAGGTTATTAAAACACACTAAGAGGATACTTATAATCTTTATTAAAGATGGCTGTGGTGAAAAGAAAGGGAAGCTAATCACCTATCAGTTACTAAATTTTCAAATTTCCATTTTAAGAACATCATATCACAATAAAGACAACATATAAAGTACATAATTATATGGTTTTCAAAAATGAACTGGTTCAACAGAGTCTATATATTTAAAAATCCGATATGCCTCTATGTGAGAGAATAATCAATCCGAGAATAATATTATATTGATTAATCTTATCACAGAGTTAAATGTTGAAGGATCAAGTGAATATAGTTTTATTTTAAATTGAACTATTTAGCTGTCAATTTTGACAGAAATGTCAGAGGCACATTATTATTATTAAGAATATGTATACTATATACATATATCAACAATAGCAATGTATTTAGGGAATATTAAGTAATACTTTAAAAATAATTTTAACATTCCAACAATTTTTTGTACTGTTACATTACTGTTTTGAAAATTAAAAGTAGTAAGTTATATTATGCTGAAGAAAATATACATTATTATTCCACATAACCTCATGTGATTCAGGACAGGGATTTGAAATGTGATTCAGGTTGTATTAAAATTATGTTCTCATGTGAGAGGCCATTTGTCAACAATGGAAAATATCATTAGCTCAGTTTTGCAAAATAGAACGGCATTTTTATGTAACTCAAAAGTAACCAAAAGCTTTCAAACAGCGTAAAAATGGTATATTGTATTACCAAGAGAGAACCAAGCAGTGTAAAGCCATATTGTCCCACAGCATGAAGCGATCAGATGCCTGCCTAAAATGATGGACAGCTCTGGCCTAGTGAACAGGCAAAAAAAATCCCATTTGCTCTCGTCCAGATGAGACCAACTGGACGCTTCAGCGCAAACAACTCATCCTTCTTCGGACCTTCTTGTCCAGCTCTTGAGCTAGCTCCAGCTGATAATGATGAATATCAAGGCCACAGCAAAGTGGGTGACAACAGAAGCCTTGTTATAGCTGCCAGTCTTTCGGTCTTGTCATTATTACACATTGAAGATTTATTTGAGTTTATTGTTGTGCACGGGGTCTAGCCATTTGCAATTCATCACCTACTACAGAAAGTTCAAGATAGTGGCCGAAGCTATAATTGCCACCTCCACCTGCTTCTGGAAATTATGAGGTCACTAGCTAGGGCAGCCCAGTCTTCACTGAGCCCCCAAAGTCATAGCAGCCTCTAGTATACACTACCCAGGCCCTATCTTCACTTGAGCATCTCTTGAGATCACATTAATAATGCCACATTGCCTGGCAGTTGATTAAATTGTATCTATGGTACAGCCTGCTCTATGGCAGACACTAAAAGGTTACAGCTACAGGAAAGAAATAATGAAACTATTAGAGCTGCCACAATCTAAGCATTATTGTTATTATTGTAAATGCTATAGTTACTATGTGTTTGATTCAGGAATATATAAACCCATTAACAAGGCACATTTATTTAATCTGATATAATCTTCTAACCTTCAGAAATCAAACTAGTCTAACTGCAAATCTGTTTTGGAAGCAGGTGGAATATAAATACTATAAAAAAACCCAGTACTTTGGTAGAATTGGTAGGATAACTAAAATCAAATGTAAAGACATCCTTTTGTTTCTATTCAAGACACAAGAGAGAAAATCCTTGTATATTTGAGATTGGAATGTTGCTATACCAGCATGTTAAATCAGTTTGACTCAAAAAAAAGAGTCAATAATAAAAATAACCATTCTCTATTTTTAAATTAAGTCTTTCTTCTAAATTTCTTAGTTTTATTTTAACAAAAGGTACAAGCTCTTTTATTTCCCCTCCAAAGTAGCTGGAAAAATTTTTGAGAGTTTTTGCCTGTACTATTGAGCACTCAAGGTTTTACAGCCAGCCACAAAAATAGGAGCTTCTATGATCTCCATTCATCTAAAATGTATGATTCACTCATCGGTGTACTTAGTGTACAGATGGCTTGAAAATTTATGATACCTGAATCTTTTCCTACTTGGTATTATGCCATTGCTTGGTTTCTACATCCTCACTGTTAATGGATTTCTAAAACCAAGATTTACTGAGACAGGTTTTTTTTGTTGTTGTTGTTCCAGGTCCTCTTTTTAAAAATCAACATGTCAAGTAATGCAGAAAAAAGGTAAGCTAGCATCATAATTTAATATAAAACCCCAACTATTTATAAAGATTGTCTATACCTTATTTTATCCCCCAGAGGCTAATGCTATTCAATGATTTCATTTTATAAGGTTAGAGAGGAATCACAGTTCTAAGTGGAAAGTTTCTGCCTGCAAATTCTTTTACAAGTGGTTTCATAAATACACTTTTGCAGCTTTCTGCCACACTGAGTATAAAGTCAGCTCGAGAGGACATATTTCCCACTTTGTTCCTGCTTGTTATGTTAGGGGAGCAAGGTTTGGATGTTATGATGTATTTTTACTATCAGAGGTTTGGTCTCATTTTGAGTCTCATTTTGACTGACCTCTAGAACACTTGAAGTAAGAAATGGAAATGCTCATGATACATAATCGAATTGTGTCTCCAAAAACAACAATAACTAACAAAAATTAACACTTCAGTTAGCTATCCTAGGTTATCCCTTGCTGGAAGGCTGCAGAGAATTGGATGCTGAAATCCTTCTCCTCAGTTTTCCCCCTCTGGTGACCAGCTCAGAAGTGAAGGGTTCTTGCACTTCTGAGCTACCTGCAGTGACAGCTGACAGGGAGAAAGCCTGCTGATCTGGGAGGAAAAGTTTACAAACTAGATATTTCTATAAAAGTAATGACTAATAGGAAAACAAAAGTCTACTCCTATCCATCCCTTTTAGGAAATCTTTATGGTTCAAAAAAGAGTCATTTACAATTTTCAAATCAGATCCAGCAAATAAAACTCATATTTCAGTTAGGTGTTAGCCAAGGTGCTCAGCAACAGAGACAGGGGACTGCAATTCTGATCTCATACACACGTTTTTTTTTTTTTTTTGCTGAGGAAGATTTGCCCTAACATCTTTGCCAATCTTCCTCTATTTTGTATGTGGGTCGCCACCACAGCATGGCCGCTGAGGAGTGGCCTAAGTCTGCACCCAGGAACCAAACCCGGCTGCCAAAGAGGAGCGTGCCGAACTAGCCCACGGAGCTGGCTCCCATACATAAAGTCTGAGATAACATCTGCACTTCACCTGAAAGTTTATGAACTTCTTTCATATGCACTATCCCATAACAATCTTGTGAGGTAGGGATTTATATTAATCCGTTTTACAGAAGGAGAGACTGAAGGTCAAAGAGGGAAGGAATTTTCTAAGTGGCAGAGCTGGATCTTGATCACAGGTATTATTCCAAACCCCTTCCTTTGTACTGAACCCCAGGCAGAACAAAAGTAGTTCAATTTAAAAATCATTTGAACTGCTTCTTCTGTCCTAATACAGAAAAGATTTCTGAGCTTATGCAACGGATGGATTTACATCTTCACATTTTCTCCAAGAAAGCTAATTTTTTTTTCTGGAACATGAATCTAAGCTACTAATGGGACAGAAACAAAAACGTAGAAGAAAGTAATAACATACATTGCTTTGCTCTTTTTTTTAAATAGAAAGGTATGAAATACAGCTTACACAGTTAAGACTGTATGAAAACATGGGAACAGTTTTAGGAACAATAACCCAGGCTAAGAACCAGAATGTTAACAAATTCCAGATGCCCCATCCACACTATCACATTTACATCTTCTCCTACTGAGGTAACTATTACCCTGAATTCTGATTTAATTATTCTTTTATATTCATTAGTTTTACCACCAGTTTATGTGTCCCTAAACAATGTTTAGTTTTGCTGATCTTTGAACTTTATATAAATGGAATCATACTGTACATATTATTCTGCAATTTGCTTTTTTCTTCCTGTATTATATTTTGAAATTCACTAATGTTGATGCATGGAGCTGTAGTTCACTCATTTTTACTATTGATATAGTATCCACTCAATGAATATACCACAATTTACCCATTCTCTCTCTGATACACATTTGTGAGGTTTTGGCCCAGTTTTTCACTCTTACAAAGAACGCTACTATGAATATTTTAGTACATGACTCCTAGCACAAAAGTACAAAAGTTTCTCTAGGAGACCTCATGGACAATTGCAAATTCATGACATATGCACTCTTTACAGGCTATTGTCTTTTTCCAAAGGACACAGGTGTACACTCAGAAGCAATGTTTCAGGGGTGCCGTCAATCCTTACCTTGCTAATAACATGTACTGTCTGTTCTTAAGTTTTGCCAGTCTGATGAGTGAGAAATTATATCTCATTGTGATTTCAATTACACTTCCCTAATTTCTAATGAAGTTGGACATATTTCACGTTTATAGGCCATTTGTACTTCCTCTTTTGTGAAATACCTGTTTTGTTTGCCCATCTATCAGGTGCTTATTTTTCATTTACTAATTTATATTCTTTATATAGTTTAGATTCTAAACTTCAACAGTTATCTGTGTCCCTAAAAGCTTCTCCCAGTCTGTGGCATGGGGTACACGTGTGCACGATGTGTATGCTTTTACTCTCTTTTACAAATGTCAACTTCTTAATTTTTAATGTGGTTGAATTTATCAATCTTTTCCTTCATGGTTTTGTCTTGTTTTGTTTTGAGGTCTTAGAGTTGCTCTCCAATATTTGTTGTAAAAGTGTTATAGCTCTGCCTTTCCATTTGTTTTAAATCTGCATGGAATTGATTTTTATATGTGCTGTGAGGTAGGGATTCCAATTCCATTTCCCCCAATATGGATAACTCATTGTCCCTTCATCACTGATTTAAAAGTCCATCCTTTTCCCACTGATCTATAACAGAAACTTTGTCATATGTCAAATGACACTATTTGTGTGGTTTT
Source organism: Tapirus indicus (assembly GCA_031878705.1). Lineage (NCBI taxonomy): Eukaryota > Metazoa > Chordata > Mammalia > Perissodactyla > Tapiridae > Tapirus > Tapirus indicus. The sequence goes on along the minus strand of CM062939.1, from coordinate 17,134,125 downwards.
GTTTAGACTTCCTGTTCTGTTCCATTTGTTTTTTCTTCTATTCCTGCACCAATATCACACAGTCCATTAAGGTACCTTTCATATGGCTCCACACTGCCACGGGAATATGTGTAACCCTATTAATTTAAACAATTAATTAAAAATTGCACCAAATCTTTTTGAAAGTTACAATGAAATCCTATGAAAACAATACAATCATTTTAGAGCTGAGAAAACGGAGGCATGAAGAGGTGGCATGACATGTCTAGACCATATGGCTTTAGTACTAGACCTAGAATTCCAAGCAGATGCCAAAGTACACCTCTCAATGACCACACTAGGCCAAGGGCCATGACTGCTTATTCTAAATTGTAAACTTATATCACCTCCCTGCTAAAAATCCTTTACAAGGTGTTGAGAAGGATCTGATTTTCAATATATTTTGAATATAGATCCTTCAATGGCTCTTCTCTACCTATGACATGAAAAATCAAACTCCTTTTTCTAATACTCCACTGAGCGCTGGCCACTGCCTTCCCTGCAGCCTATTTCTCATTATCACTCACTTTGTTCTCTCCTCTTGTCCTTAACAAAAGGACCATCCTTACCTTTATCTTATCACATTACAAACATATAAACCGGCTTAAGGGAATGGAAAAAAAGTAAGGATAGGCAACCTGACAACCAGGTGAGGTGAAACAAGAGGGAGTGTGGTCCCAGAGAGCCCAGGCTTGAGTGTGAGTGAACGTGGGAGAGCAAGGGAGCCTGAGAGAGAGCGAGCGAGCACATCCAGTAGTTCAGGGAGAAACCAGAGACTGAGAGAAACCAGACAGCAAGCAAGAGCCCCAAAGTGAGCCAGAGCCAGACAGTTCTGAATCTGTCAGCACACACTGGAGAGACTGAGACAGGGAAAGACACGGAAATCCAGAGACGGGAGAGGTCTGTACTCTCATTGTCCCTCATCAGGCTCTTCTGGGCCTGGCGTGCCTGGCTGCTTCCTCCCCACCTCACGTTCCTGGGGACACACGCAGGCTCTCTTTCCAGGCTCAGCTAGGGGATCTACTGCAAAGCCTTCCCACACCCACACTAAGAGTATACATCCCGCGCCCTTTCTCTCTGCACCCGCAGGGGCCTGTCTTTACCGCGATCACACACTTAGCAAATGGTTCTGGAAGTCTCTCCATGACTTTCTTCATCCTTCACCTGCAAATTCCTTAGGAGGACTTTGTTTCCCTCTTTAATCATCAGTGTCTCAAAGATAGTGGGTTCAATAAATGCTGAATGGAAGAAAAACCCAAGGTTTTCAATTTCTCCAACAAACGCTTTGCAAGTACAATGAAGAAACACGCTGTCCTAATCTCACCTATCACACACACACACACACACACACTTTCTTAAACATGTTTTTTTCTTTAATCAAGATTGACTGTTATCAAATAAAATATTAAATGAATATATAAAACTCAAATATTCTGAATATAATGGCCCAGCCATTATGAACCATGGCTTTTGTCCGTGCTTCATTTAGAGCAGTTTCTCAACCCCTGCACTATTGTCATTTGGGATCAGATAACTCTGCTCTGGGAGCCTACTGTCCTGTGCATTGTAGGACCTTCCCTTCAGCAGCATCCCTGGCTTCTACCCACTAGATGCCAGTAGCAACCCAGCCCTGTTTTGACAACCACAAATGTCTGATCTCCCCGGAGGGGGCGGGCAAGCAAAGTTCCTTGTGCTTAAGAACCATTGACTTACAGTAATTTTCATTTTCTTCAGGTACTAAGCAGTTATAGCTTCATTTTACACTTTCTTCCTATAGGATAGCTTCATTTTATGATCATAAACTTAAACTTAATATAGACTGTGGTATGGGTTATTTAACACGATAGGGGAAAAAAAGCCCAGTTAGTCCAAACTTCACTTTAGAAGGCAAAGGAATACCAAAACACCAGAAATTTGAAAAGAAAGTTTTAAATATGAGACTACGCACGGTGATAGATTTAACTTATTATGGTAATCATTTTACAATATATATATATCAAATCATTATGCTATACACCTAAAACTAAACAATGTTATATGTCAATTATATCTCAAAAAAAGAAAGTTTTGATAACATGAGTAATTCCATCCACTTAAAAAAAAAGGATACTATTTGTGATTATTTACATCTTTTTGGAACACTGCAGTTTTCAAAGTCATTTCTGCAAAATACTTTTTTTTTTCCTTGTAGGCAGAATCAAACCAGACATTTAAAATTACAACTCAACATGGGGGTAAATAACTACATCTGCTACAAAACTTAATAAAATAATCACAAACACCACTGCTTTGCTGACAGGAAGAGCTCTGATGTCATTAGAACTGAAGAAAAGGTTTATCTAAAAACATATGCACAGCAGTCACTGTGATAAAATTAAATTTGGAGAGGAAAAAACTGAAAAATGTGTGCATTTCAAGCAGCGTGAAGATTTATGATGACACTTGTCACTGGTGTGTGTATATGTATTTAATGCATTTCATGCACCACCACCATATTCGGCTGAAGCTTCTTCTGTTTGCATGTTTTTTGTATGAGGAAGGTTAGCCCTTAGCTAACATCCACTGCCAACCCCCCTCTTTTTGCTGAGGAAGACTGGCCCTGAGCTAACATCTGTGCCCATCTTCCTCTACTTTATGTGGGACACGTGCCACAGCATGGCTTGATGAGCAGCGCATAAGTCTGCACCTGGGATCCGAACCTGCAAGCCCCGGGATGCTGCAGTTGAGTGCGTGAAGTTTCACCACTATGCTGTTCGCATTTTTTTTAACTGCATAGGATAATTCCACTACTCTTTTCAAATTTTGATCCGTGCCAAGTTCATTTTCCAAATTGGATCTTCACAGATAGGTATTTGTTTCCTCTTTGGCCAATGGTCTTTTCTTCTAGAAGGCTCATTGAAAGTCTGGATGGCACACCTATAGACTAAGCACCTATCAACTGGATCATCTTTATTCTCACCCCCTGACAAGTGCAGGAGATAAAGCAGAGAGACAATATGGGGTACGCAGCCCACAGACACCCCTCCTTTGTAGGGTATGGCTAGGTATTTGTTTGCTTTTGAACTGGCTCAGAGGATCTTTTCTGGGCAATGCCAAACCCTTAAGGACAGACGATTCCTCTCTCTGAGGATTGGTTCTGGTTTGGGTTTCTCCACGCAAGTATACTGGAATTTCAAAGGAGAATATACCTCTCTTTCAGGCATGCTGAGTTTCCACCCTCCTAAGTACATACCTGTTCTCCTCTTTATCATCAGGTGCCAGGGGACAGGAAAACTACAGCCACACTAGTGCCCCAGGAGTCAGGCTCAACTCCAGCAATTTTAAATGACCTGAAAAGTGCTCCAGTGTTTAGGGAGGAGATAAATGGTTTAGAATACCACTGAAAAGTGGTGCCCCAAAAATGCCTTTTTAAAAAATATATATATGCATTTTACACTAACTTTATAAGCAATAATATTACATGGAGAGGAGCATATTATTTTATAACTTTTTAGGTAGTGGAAATTTTCCTAATAAATTCTTGCTCAGACCCTAAGGCTGAATGAATTACTGTGACTGATGGCAGGCTGGAGTCCCATCCTCTTAACCACTTCCTGGCACCTTCACCAGGCCTGTGGCAGCTTATGGGAATCAAGGGCTCCATGGAACACAGTTGGAAAACTACTACGACAGAAAAACACTGATCAAGAAAATGTGAGGCCTGGTCTTAAGAATGTTAAAGGAAAATAACAACAACAACCAACCTAGAGTCAAAAGATGGGGATGTGAACCACAGTTCTGAATTTACTAGCTGTCTAATCTGAAACCAGTTGTTCAGCTCACTGAGCTTCCATTTTCTCACTAATAAACCAGAGGTAGACATGGATGCCCAAATCACAGGGTCTGATCAGTATCAAACGAGTCCCTTATTACCAATGTGGTCCTGAATAAGCTATGTAACCTCTCTGTATTTCAGTTTCTTCATCGGTTAAAATGGATATTATCTACTTCATATGGTTGTTGTAAAGATTAACTGAGATCCTTCACCTACAAGGACAGTAAAATTCAGCTATTCCTCCTACTAGTTTCTAGCAGTAAACTTTGAACACTATAGAAGTACTATAAAATATTTGGCAACACACTATTTTTGTTACATTATTAATCGTTTGCTGTTATTGCTGTTGTTGATAATGACTCTGGTCAAATTGCTAAGTTCCTATGGGGCTTCTATTGAGTCCCAGCCTACCCTCAGATTCCAAAGAGTCCCCGTTTGTCCGATCTTTACTGCCAAACTTAAGCTATCCCACAAATAAGAGAACCCCCTTCCTACTACCATTATTTAATAATCTCAGCTTGAATTCCTTTTCAGAATTTTACACAAAGACAGGAGATTCTCCAACAGAGCAATAATTTGTCTGTTTATTTGAACTACAGTTATACAGCCTGTTAATCTTTTCCTTGAGATAGTGAGTCGTGTCTAGTATATATTTAGGAGCATCCACAACCACAAAAACTGTTCAACCCTTCAGATTTTTAATAAATAGAAAAGTTTACTGTATAAAATGCTACCTCCTCGTGGACTGAGCCACAATTAACGAGAAGGGTTCTAAGGTAAACAGACATCTTTCTTTCTACTAAGACCTACCACGGTAGTGAGTCAGAAAAGACTTAATAGGCTAAGGATTACAGTCCTAGACATCCAAAAGAAAGAAATCTGAATTTTAATTCAGTTGACGTTGACAAACAAAGTACTTTTTTCCTATCTGAACTTCTGAGATTCTACTTTCAATACCTAAAAAAGCCTTAATTTCCAGAACTGAAAGAAATGGAAAACAAATTAATTGTGACTGAACATAACTATAATATTTTACAAAATAAAAAGTAAGTCAATATTGCTATCTCCTTTAACTACAGTGTATGTCAGAAGAATGAAAAGAAAGTTTGAAAGAAGTTATATGTAAAAAGGATAATTTATTCCAGAATAATTTACAGGTAGAAAAAAATGTTGCAAATTACCCAAACAGTTCAAAGTTTCTTTAATACATTCCTTGGAGTCTGATAACAATCCTCACTTAAAAAAAGGGTAACGTTATTTGCAAATTGAGCAAGAGGCCCCGATGATAGCCATATATAATCAGTTGTCACCTTGCAGCTCAATTAGCCCTCATGTAAAAACGAGGCATGTAAGGAGAAATGAGGTTTTGACATTATCTCTGCCAGCAAGATAATTACACAGCCTTCATTTAACAGTAGGGCAACACTACTGTAGCAACAAATTAACTCGGCTCCATTTGCAATTCATGGTGTGTTTTCTCATTTAATACCATTTGTCTTCCCCCAACTGTATGTTTCCATTAGTTTTCTCTAGCACAGCAAATACTCAGTTTGACTCCACACATTACATCACTGAGTTGATGCTTACCTTCCAGCAACTCTTGGAGAGCAAATTCACAATGTGATAGACTGTCCCCTTTTTCCATTTCAGCTACAACTTTTCTCTGGTTTATGGCCAAATAATACAGTAGGTGTATCTGTGTTGAACAATCCAGGACATGAAATTCCCTATGCCTACAATCAATTTCAGAGATGTTTTCTCTTTTTATAAAGAAAAATCAAGAAAGAAACAAATACTAGCCAAGTCCTCACCTGGGTACAATCACATATTAAGTTATTCATATATTTCCAAAAGACATTTTAGGAAACATTTTTTAAAATGTGCTGGCTATAAATGTTGTTTTTATATATAAAAGCCTAAACAGATGACTCTGTAATCTCATTTATTTTCCTTTCCACATTTTACATTAAAACTTTTTCTTAGCTTGAATTTAAAAGCCACTCTATCCCCCGATAAGTAGGCATGATTGAGGAGAGTTTAAAAAGAAGGAGCAGAATGTTTAAAAGGTCAAGGGCACAGAAAACAGGAATGGGTGGGCTCCTGTACTGTCATAAGTAAGCCTATCACTAAATTTTATGTTCAACTCTAAAAGGTAATGCTAATATGACTACTGATTTCTGATTTGGTATTTTACACAGTGCATTATTCACTATTGGTGATACAAGAGGCCCTAAAAGTCCTAAGAACCCCAAGTCCCTAGAACTGCTTTAGTCCAGGGAGACTTGAACCTGTACAGATAACGCTGAGCTTCAAACATTCAAATATATAAAAGCAAGTATACTTACTTATAACTATTGTATATTAGTAGGGAAAAAAAGAAAATTTAATTCTATGTAATAAGTGAATATACAAATATTCCAAAGTAAGGGATTTCAATTTTTAAAAATAAATCATCACTATTCTGTATGAAATTTAAGGAAATTCCTAAGGAGAAAAACAATACTTTCCAGGAGTCTTATTTTGTTTATCACAGCACTGATTAGCAAAAATATCTGTGGAAAACTACATTATTTTATACTCTCAAAGAATTAGGAACAAAAAGATACATATGTGTACACTTCACACAAAGTTTCATTGCTAAATGGTTACTTGAACATTGTAAACCAGCAAATAAGTGTCTACGATATATTAGTTTTCTCATTTTTTCTTTAACCATTAAGATAATTCATCAATATCTCTACACTCTCACGTAACTAACTGTTCTAAGGAATAGATTCAAGGCTTGAAATTTAACTTACAAACCAGATGTATCAAAAAGAAAGTTCTATGCTTTTCTGTGTGGTCTAACCTGTCTTTTATCTCTAGTCAAAGTGATGCTATGTGAAAAGAAGATGAAAGAATCAGTATTTTGCTAGTTCTTACAAAAGCATTTTATAAGTGAAGCTTTCTTCTCAATACAGAAATTTATTTTATATACTTGACTAGGAGTTATCCAGCCTTGGCTCAAACAATTCAAACACAGAGAACAGATACAAAATAAAGACAATGAAAAGTTAAAATTTCTTTTTGTGCTCCCTTGGGCCTTACCAATCCCACATTCATCCAAATGCTGTAAGCACAGTAAACTGCTTAATCTTTCGATGTTCTTCTACCATTAGCCCTAACACTGGATGTGTATTACCACTACAGGCCTCTATTTTGTGTACGGAAATAGTAAATTATACACAAATATGACAGACAAGAAATTATCATTTTGATATATATAGAGAACACAAATCAATACTTGGACAAAGGATATGTATGGATATCACATCCAGTATATGGAAAATTAATGCATCAATCCAATTATTAATGAAATAGATGAGAAAATATTCATTCTTTTGTTTGCATTCCTTTATTATTACTCATTTAACCAGTTTGATCACTGTGTAAAAGATCAAGAAAGGCATGTATCCAAAAGTGATATTTAAATTAGCACTTAAAGGATGAATATGAATTATCTTTAAAGTATGCAATTAAAAATGCAATAAAAACACTGATACACCACTTTTGCATTTAACACAAAGTAGACAGTTAAAATATGATATAGACTGTTTTGCTATGGCAGGATTTTACTCCTAAGAAACTCCACAATTTTTAATGAAATTAAAACAGTTGTTTCAATGGGAAACATGGTTGCAAGATTACTTTTAGATTCACAATAACACAGTTATTTTCAGGCAAATAGTTAAATACGAAAAGGTTTTTTATGACTATAAGTGTAGAGTTATAAAATCTAAACATCACTCAGCAAATACAGCACTTAATTATATCTAGTTTTTATGTAAGAGTATTGGCCTTTCTTTTCCAATTTATAATCAGCATTATCATTAATGCAGTGCTTTACACATTTTTTAAAAAATCATCTATAATAAAGCACGAAGCCACTAAAACAATGCAACTGTGATATATGGGGTGCAAGCACTTTATCTTAGCTGGTTTAGTTCAAAAAACATTCTCTCACATCCAATCTGCTTTATGAATATACACACATAGTGCAAGAGAAATGCCCAGGTGTAATGCTGGGGGATAAGTGACGAAACAGATTTATTTAGACACTACTGATATATTGGTATACACCTTTTGGCTGTAAATATTTAAGACTATCTAAGTCTTCAACAAAGTAATTCTATTGAAGTAACTTACTCTAAGGAAATAATTGTGTGTGTATGTGTGTATTTGGAAGGGAGAACGTTTCATGTACAAAGATGTTCATCAAAGTATTATTTATAACAGTTTAAAAATGAGAACCTAAACAAAGGAAATACTTTACACCTACATGATGAAATATTATGCAACCATCAAAATCTCTGATTATTAATACATACTTATATGTTAAGTTAAAATGCACGATTCCAAACTACATGCTTAGTGTGCATTTGTTCATTCATTTATTTGCTCATTCAAACATTGACTGTGTGCTCTGCTATATGTCAGGCACTGTTCTAGGCCATAGAAACACAGCTATGAACAAAACAGACAGGAAATCTCTGCCTTCATGGACCCTATATTCTAGTGAGAGCCGACATACAATAAACAAATACAGATGGTAGTTCAGATAAGTGCCATGGAAAAAAATTATGCAAAGAAACAAGATAGAGTGTGCTGGGACAGGAGGGCTGTGGTTTTTACACAGTCAGAGAATGTCTCAAATAGGTGAGGGAGTGGGCCAGGGCCACACTCAGTGGAAGAACATTACAGGCAGAGGGAACAGCTGGCCTGGGAGCACGTGGGCAAGGAGGCCAGTGTTGCTGGAGAGAAGTGAGCAGAGAGACGAGGAGCAGGAGGTCAGAGGGACTAGGGTGGAAGGCAGTGTTGATGTAGGGTCTTGTCTTGTAAGCTACTGTAGGACTTCTGCTTTTATGTTAGCGAGACAGGAAACCATTGGAGGGTTTTGAGTAGAGGAATAATGTGGTGGGACTTAAAGTGGTTACTGGGGCTCTGTTTTGAGAACAGACTATAGCAGAGGAGAGACAAAATCAGAAAAGAGATGAACTGTTGTTAGATCAAGGAGGTAAAATTGAAGGTGATTAGAAGGGATCTGATTCTGAATACATTTGAAGAGAGATCCAGCTAGATTTACTAAAGGGTTAAGAATATTATGAGAGGAAGAGAGGAATCAAGGATGACACCAAGGTTTATGGTCTGAATAACTAAAAAAGAGAGCACTGTTTCTTGTTTTAAGGAAAAACTATAGGAAGAGCAGTGGTCAAAATTTAATATAAGACTAATCAGAAGTTTTGGAACACACATTTCTAATTAGTTAAGTCATAGGTTTGATTTCAGTAAAAAAACTAGAAGAAACAATATCTGAAAAAAGGATATGTTATTATAATCTACGTTCTGAGTAAAAAATGATGAATGATTTCAATAAGGAAGCAAATGGAGGGGTTGACCAATTTTATGAAGCCAATATTTAAGATAACGGATCAAGTGAGCCCAGACTTGAAGAGAATATGAACACGACACACAGTGAAACCAAGGATGGACAGAAAGCAGTGCACAAACTCATCACGATACCACAAGGACAACAAGAGCCCATAACAACCTGGGGCTGGAGGAAAATGCTAAAGGCAAAAAAGAATGGGAGTCTAATTTATTTTTGGCAATGTTTGAAGCAAGGAAAATGAACAATAAAGATATAGATTCACCTCTTGGAGAGTCGGTATAGATGACAAAATGACGGTAGAATTTACTTCAAATCTTTTTCATCTTCTCCCAAAGAAAAGCGCTCTTCAATATAAGAAGGTCAGAAGAACTACTAAGAGAACTAAAGTCCAAGAGAAAAAAGATATTGTCACAGAGCACCTAATTCTTTTAAATAAATATAACTTCTGGGCTCACACAAATTGAACTGTAAAGTATCATCACATTTTTCGATATAATTTCAGAAATAAATTGAGAAAATCTTTTCCAAGTTGTGAAGAGGAAGAAAGGTGTTAGAGAAGTAGAACTGTCTAAACTATATTGAGTTTAGAGATAAAAAATACAGTTGGGAACATAATAGACCGAAAAGGTTAATGTCTAATCAACTATCAAAATTCTAGAATAAAATTTAAAGCTGATTATTTGTGAGATTTGGAAATATTCTCCTCCTCTTGCTGACAAGAAAAGGCAATCAGTAAGAACCAACAAAGGTTTACTAAGAATATTTTTACGTTGTTTCTTGTTTTTTATTTGTTTATAGGGTTTCCAGGTCAGTGGATAGCATCGTACTTCAGAAGTAATTTAATGTCGGCATGACAAAGTGTCTTACAAGATATCACTAAAGACAAGATAGGGCAAGGTGATGCATTTATAGCTAAGTCACCTAAAGAATATTCATTGAAGTCTCAGAGCAACTTCAAAGAAAGATTCTGGTAACCTCTACTTGGCTCTGCCCTTAGAAGAGTATAGTTAATACTAAAACTAACAATACGCACTTTAATAGACAAATATAAAAGTCCTATGTTTAGATAAGAACAATGAGTGATATATACAGCATAATGGAAATTTCCTGACAATTAAGCAAGTTCATAAGACCGAAATCTTTTGGTTTTCCAGCAGTTATTGAGACAGGAATGAAACAGGATTGCTAAAATCAGGTTCATCTTTTGACATTTCAATGGAGGTGTAATTTATCGAGCACCTATCTCGTGTCAGGCACTTTACTACAAATGTACCAAGTAGTGCATTACAGGTTATCTAATCTTCCCAACAAACTTAAAAGGTAGATATTATTATTCCCAATTATACATAAGCATAGAGAGACTTACCAAGATTCTAAAACTTGTTCAGGATCACTTAGCTGATAAGTAAGAGACTGAGAAGTGGAGCCAAGACCCATCCAATTGCTCATACTCTCCTCAGTACCACATTTAACAGACACACTCTGCCCAGCTCAGTGTCCTGTGCCAGGAAAGTGGGACAAATGCTTAGTTCTTAAGGTTGTACTTCAAGAGAGATGGTGACAATTTAATGTGTGTAAAGGAGGAGAAAAAGATAATGAGGAAATAATGGAAATCTTTGCATGATGCTATGAAGTTAAGAAAACAAGGCATAAGTAGAATGGGGAAGATAAATAAAAAGCTAGAAAAGAAAAATACTGATTTCCAAGACCAGATTGAATAAGAGAATTGAAATAAACTTTGGAACCAGAGAGATTTAGGTTTGAATTTTGGGTCTGGAACTTAACCAGTTATGTGATTTGGGGTGAATTATTTAATCTCTAGGCCTCATTCTCATCAGTAAATATATGGGTAACAAATTTACCTTGGAAAGGTATTCTGAGCAATAAATGGGGTAACAAATATGACTCAGGACAGGTACTTGAAAGGGGTATTAGTGTTCCTTCTGTTCCTTTCCCCAGCTCAAATGCCACTTCTACTCTAAATCCTTCTACAAATATTGTAGCCCAAGACAGGGAAGAGAGAACATTTGTTTTTAAATTAGTTCAAATCTCTAAGTTCACACACATATTCAAAGATGTTTCAAATATAATCCTGGAATTGCCATTTTCTTCCTATCTATAAAATGTCAGGAGATCTACAAACTAATGACCAATGGTGATGATGAGTGGAAGTACAATTCTGCATCACAATATAAAACAACGAGTTTATGAGGATCTAGAAGAGGAGAGAATAATCCCTAGGAGCTAGCAAAGGTTCACTAAGAATTAGTTCTACCAAGCAAATGGCATTTCATTTTATTGGTAAGGTTACTATGCTGAAAGAAAGATGGTAGAAATATGGTATATTAGAACTTCAAAAGGGTATCTAACAAAGTCTGTAACAGTATTATTTGCAACGATGAGAGTAAACTATGGCTGGTCAAGAGTTTAGTTAGGTGGAACTATAGAGTTAAACAACTTTAGGTAAAGGAAATTGGGGGCCGGCCCTGTGGCTGAGTGGTTCAAATTCTGCACACTCCACTTCAGTGGCCCAGGTTCGTGGGTTAGGATGCTGGGCGTGGACCTATGCCACTCATTAGCCATGCTGTGGTGGCAACCCACATACAAAATAGAGGAAGACAGACAAATGTTAGCTCAGGGCCAAACTTCCTCAAGCAAAAAAAAGGAAAGAGGAGAGTTGGCAACAGATGTTAGCTGAGGGTGAGTCTTCCTCAGCAAAAAAAAAAAAAAGATGTATTAAAGGAAATTGATTAACAGATTGGAATAAACCTGCAAAGAAGTTTTCAGTGGCAGGCATTCTTGGCTCCTTCAGTTTAATCAACATTATTATAACAGTACTGGAATGAAAAAATAGAAAGTATGCTTCTTAAACTTAATGACACCAAGACCACATTAGGTGACAGAATTAAGATTCAAAAGAACACCTTGAGAATTTGAAATTCAGCCTTCAATTAAAAAGAAGAAAAGTAATAGGGACATTAAGTTACACATTTATTTTAACATACACACACACACACAGCCTGTTCTAGAGAAAATGAGAAAGACTTCTGTCTTGATAGAAGTTCATGTAAATGAGGGGTCTTAGCTGCAAATTCAAAGATGTGTTCAATAAAATGTTAACCCAAATATGATGTGACAACCCCCTGCCCTACCTCTGCCCCAAAATGAAGCATATTAGGCTGATTTGTGGTAACTTGTGTTCCCAGAGCAAAAGAAGAAAAATATCCAATTAATTCAATGATATTTTATGTCTGGGCACTGCATTTGAAGGACATTAACAAACAAGCATATTTAAAAGATAGCAATCAGAAAAGTGAAGAAGTTTTGGAAACTGTGAAAAATAACTGTAAAGAAATGAGAAGATCTAGTATGAGAAAGATAAGATATAAAACTGTCCAAGTACGTATGGGATTAACATGCGGCAACTCTTAATTCCTTTCATTTGTCTAATATCTTTATACCTATTTTACAGGTGAAAAATTGAGGCTTAGAGAGGTGAAACAGATAGCCAGCAGAAGAACTGGAACTTAATTTAGGTCTTGTGATATAAAGGAATCCAGCTTATTCTGTGTAATTCCAGAGGGTAAAACTAGAACCAATTATATGGTGAAGCCAGATCTCAGGTCACTATAAGGAAGAAATAAAAACAAAACAAAAACTTAAAACCTTGCATGATCAGGTACAGAGCTTCCATAAAGTCCGGACACAAAGGCAAACAAACAATATTATCAAGAACAACTCCAATCTGTAAAAATGTGTTATCTATGTTTCCAGACTTCATGGGCACCATGGATATGCTGAACAACCGCTATGCCAGTTGTTCCTTAATCCCTTAATCTGCACAACTCCACTGAAAACAACTGAATCTTATTAAAATACTACAGTAATTTGCCCAAGGTTTCAAAGCAAATAAATTAAGAAGCAGAGTTCAATCACAGGTCTTCCTGATTCTTTCTTCTATAGTTCTCTCGCCTGTCTACATATTAAAATCACCCAATGCTTTTTGCTTTTTTAAAATTCCAGTGTCTGGGTTCCACCCCTGGAGGTTCTGATTTAATTGGCCTGAGATGAGGCCAGTTGTTGAGACCTGGATATGATTTCCTAAACAACTGGGTACAGATATGGCCACACATATAGGAGAAAAAAGCTACTTGTCTGGGGGAGGGGGAGGTGTAACAGTGAAAAGGAAGAAGAAATCTTAGCAAATCGAATGTTTAAGCATCTTTATAAAAATAAATTTCACATGCGATTTTGTACCTACTTAAGATATATTAAAACAAAATCCAGATATCCTGAGATCCAAAACATTAGAAGTGCAAGAAGAAAGGCAGTCTGACACTCAAGTTCATAACCCACTCACCTAAAATATGCTTTTTAAACAAATAAAATGACACTTTTAAAAGTCAAATCCTGTAAAAGATTACTTGTCTTCTGCACAAGTGGCAGATCTGTTATCATTCTCATCATATTGAAAGCTTATCCAACAGATGCCCTCTCCATACCCTCCAACAGCTCTTTGTGCACTCAAAATTAACCCCACTATCACAGTGTTTCTTGGATTAACCAATGTAAGATATTTGAAGAGGGTCTTTGTTGTTGTAAAATGAGAAAAGTTGCATTAAAAGCATTAAAATAATTGTGGTCACTTGGAAGAAATATCAGCAAAATACAGTGCCAGCATTTTATGGGAGCCCTTCCTTGCAAACAACTAATACAGTTTTCAGCTTTTTAATTAAAGAGATATTCTTTAAAATTGGGAAGAAATGTTAAGTTGAATGTCATCCCCTTCCTCATAGAATGAATGACCTCTGATAAGTATCTGAACCATTTAAACACAAACACACATAAAATGTGATTTTTTTTTTAATTCAACAAACATGAACTTCAGAGTGGAGGAAGAAAAGCAAGAACTATTTTCTAAATTTAATTAAACAGAAAAAGACAGAGCTGACAAGCAGATGAGTTGTCTAAACAAACTTTACAAGCTGGATATCAAGAAAAGGAGTGTCATTTTTTGTTCAAAGAGCCCAAGGTGACTGCTTATGTTTTGAACTGCTAGTTAATTCTAGCCGGACAAATCTGTCTTCTCTCTTATAATTAATTCTCAGTGTCAAAACCGCTAGATGTCCTTTTCAGAATCAACCTATCCTGGCTGTTAATTATATTACAGAAATAGGTTCAAATAATGTTCACGGCCTGCTTCTAACACTCACAGAACAAGTTATAGGTAAAGCTCAATTAATGACTTGGCTAAATATGTTTACTTAATTATTTTGCAGAGAACATGGGAATGATTTGTTATTTGCAAAAATGATACCTGAAGAGATGATTTTTACAAAGAAAAGAAATGTGCAGTCTTGATATGGATACAGGATAGGAACCACTGCTGTGGATATCAGACAAATACTGATTATTCTCAGAAGTATGCAACACTGAAATACTATTTCTTAGACTAGAGGGTTTCTCAAATGCTGAGAAAATGGACAAATAAGAGAAATACAGTAACCAAGAAAAAGTCTTTTGAAGGGTAGTGATACACAGTGTGCCTTTTTAACATTTTTATATATTCAGTTACAGGGATCTTATTTTCTCAATGGTCCACATTTCCTCAAGCTCCACCCTAGACCCTGCCCCAGAGGCTGCCATGGAAATTTAGATGGAAACCAAGAAACCCCTAACTGCCCCCAGGGAGAGCCTGAAGTTGACAGTTGAGTGGGAATGCCCCAGAGCTCCCAACTAGTCCAAGTCCAGGGAACGCCCTTCTACTGACAAGTGCGACAGGAAATGACATCCAGTGACTGCTGTTAGCTTCTGGATGGTTTATCTCCCTGAGGATAGCTGGCTTGTAATTTACCAAAGTGAGACAAAACAATAAGAAGAGTAATTGTAGATCTAAAAAGAGAAGAGGGAAAAAATCTAACATTTCTGAGCAGCTATGATAGGCCAGTCATGCTACTAGATCCTTTACATATGTTATATCCAACCTCTCTCCTCCCACAAACATTTTCAGCTAAACATTACTATTTGCAAAAGCAGAAATGAAGGTGCAGAGAGGTTAAGTAAGTTGTCCAAAATCATGCAGCCAATAAGTGATAGGTCCAACCAGGATTTGAGTCTAGGTCTTTTGGCTCCAAACAGCATGCTTACCTAGTAAACTACAAAGAAAAGCAAAATTCAAGATCAGAGTCAGAGATAAGGAAAATATAAAATTCAGTCTCATACTTGAAATGTAAAAGATCATTATTTTCCCTTTAATTCCTGATAAATTCACACATAGGTTTGAAAATCTGATACTCATATATTTTTTCCTAGATCTGAGGAGTGATTTGAGCCTACGGTGACTTTTTGCAGTTAGAACCATAACATATATAGGTTAAAGAAAAAAGCTTTAAGTCTTCCTGATTCTTACAAATGAGGACACAAAGACATAAAATGCTTAGATGTCTTACTCAAAGTCATAGTGCTAGAGTTTTGTAAAGCTGGGATTAGACCTCAGATCTGACCGATGGTCTACTGTTCTTTCCATTACAAAGTACTGGAGTTTTATTGTTGTTGTTGTTTTCCCTAGTTCTGGAAAAAGCTGCAACTGTTAGTTATCATAAGTACATGATACAATCATGAGAATGTCACTAAAATCCTTTAAAAAATTAGCACATTCAATCACTACCTTGAAAAGGAAACCAACCATCTGGGTTTATATCAATTTTGTTTTAAAAAATAATCAAATGGCATTAAGAAAAAGATAAAACTTACTTAAGCAAAATAAAGTTTGGATTTATTGGTCAAAATTCCAGGTGGCTCAGATTTAAAATATAACTGATGTGAAAGATCAATGCATCATGACATGAGAAAACTGTTACTGATTCTTTATGTGCTTCCAATTTGATTGCTTTGGCCTTCCAAACAAATAAGTGGAATCACCAAAAACCTATTAGTATGATAATAAAGCCTTGCTCTTAGATGTGTACCATCTCTACGCTTGGAGGACAACAAATAAACAAACAAACAAAAATCAGTGTAACAATGTGCTCTAGATTTCAATAAAATAATTTTTAAACTAATTATAAAATGTAAAATTTTAAAGAATTTTAGAATAATTAGATTGCATTTGCTTTAAGTCCCTACAGAAATTCGCTATACATCTTAAAAGCGAATAGCCTCTTCTATCTTTTAACCCCTTGTTCCTATTTTAGTTTGTGCTTTTTCAAAATTGTAATTTTTAAAAATCCAAACCTAATAGCTTCCAGTTATCATCATCTACTACTATCCAAAACACAGTGAGTACAGTGGGTCTTCACATATACGGAAAATAGTATAGTTGATAGAAATATGTTTATTAATCAATTTTATGAGCAGAGAAAATGAAAATATATAAAAGTCATCTATCTATACACAGACAAATATATATGCACATGTATGTATATATACACACATTATATACATACTTCAATACTTGGAATGCTTTTGCCTGGATTATATACCTCCCTTCCTCCCAAATCAAAGTAGTTTAATAACTTTAAAATGCATTTTCTTGTTATGAATACCTATTGTTCCTGTCACATGTAATGAAATAAATTTGGAACAGTGGTGACAAATTGGTAGGTAATAATTCAATGATCTACTTAAAGTGAAAGTATACTTTCCTACAACTTAATACTGCTAAATCATTCATGTTTCACTACCACAAATTATATAATATCATAAAAATAACACTGATCGCAAAAAGAAAATGGGTAAGAGTTATCCTATTTTTGTTCAATTTATGTAACTTTAAAAAAGAAACACATGTGTATGCCCATGCAAATGAGGTTCCCAGATTTGTATATATTCTATTTACTGAACTGTAGCCAGCCACGTAATTCACATGCAGAACCATCTCCCTTTGAACTAGATGAATTCTGTTATAATGGAGAGTTGAGACTTGAAAAAATTGCTTACAATTGCACATACAAGCGAAAAAGATAGCTAAGTCTAAATTAAGATGTTGGGTATGAGGTTTCCAATAGGACCTTGACATGACTGTTGACCTACTCATGACATGATCACACCAGTACGGATTTGGAATTCTATTAGTATTACCAGAGGAAAAAAAGTCAAGGAGTCATCAAGAAAACAAATCTATATCTTCTACTCCATCAGCCAATTACTGTTGTTAAAGTGGAATTAGATGGGTATTGACAATGCGAAGGGATAAGGATTAAGCAGATGGCTGAATATATCACAAGCAGTGGTGATCATAGTTTGGTTTTTTAGCACTGTTGTGTTTTTGCTGCACAAAGTTTTTTAAAATTCTAAAATAGGAATGTGCAGAGTAGATTACTGCTGATACCATGCCTGAGAAAACACAAATTGTAATATATTTGCTAACTGGATAATTCACAAATATTTTCACATAAGTTACTATTTTATACAAGTATATAATCAACAGCTTAGCAAAGATTTAAGAGAAATCTGTACCTGTCATAAATAAAGGACCCTGGAACAATTAAATAAAGATTTTTTAAAAATTCGTTATTTTAAGGCAGAAAATTCCCCAACTGCACTTTGAAAATAACTTTTCTTAAGAAGTAAGGATAATACAACTCAACTGATTATAAAACCCAAACATTTCTATTGCACGAGGAGGTAGTATAGGGTAATATTTAAGAGCATGAACTTTGACTGGAGAGAGACATAGCTTCAAGTCTGGGATCTGCCATTTGCTATAGCTTCGTGACCTTGAAGAAATTACTTAACCTATGTCTTAATTTCCCAATCTATAAAACTGAGATATAAGATCTATAGCACATGGTTGTTGTGAGGATTAAATGAGTGTGCTTGCGTAAAAAACTTAGCACAGTATTCAATTTTTGTTAGCTTTTGCTATTATAAAATGTCACTGCTATATATCTATTGAAATCAGCCAGTTATTTTGTCTACGGATAAAATTCAGTTTTGTTACGTGGTGATTTGGAATTCCTGAGTTTCTACTGGTCGAAGTCAAGGAACCTATAAAAGTATCAATTATCAATGCCAAAGCATTATATAAAAGCTGGTTTTACTTTATACTACAACTACCATTCTGCACAGAACAAAAATCACAAATCACTGGGCAATGTGATTTACTGGTGGGAGAAAGATTACCAGCCTAAACTGCAAATAACACCACCAAGACACAAAAAGTAGTTTTGGTATTTTAAACAGAAATATTTCCTCCACAGCTTGATTAGTTCACTACATCCAGGTTAAAGTTTCTGGTACAGTTTTTTGCCATTTTCTTCTTGTAGCAAAGTTTTGACCCATTTACACACTGACGGTTTTACTGATCAAATAACGCTGTCACCTTCTCCTTATTACACAATTCAATTCACATATTTTGATATTAAGTATATTCATTACAGTCTTTGTCTTTTAAAGTCAACTTTAGATGGTATTTAATATAATAGATATGAGTATATTTATGCCAGTCTAAAATATCTGTGTAAAACTATAATCTAATAAATATATCAATGAACTTGGATTAACATCATTTGATGTCACCAGTTTCTGTCTTTTTAGTCTGTGAATATAAAGCATCCTCTCATCCATCTTAAGTACATGATAACTAATATCCTGGGTTAGTCAACATATGCAAACAAAGGTTTCATTTTAATATCAAAAAGTAAATGCTTTATACATACATACACTTAGAAATTATGGTGGATTATGCTAAAGTTTTTAAACCCTCATGACACTTTTCTTATTTCCAATGAACTGAGGTAACTCTGCTTCACAGTTTGATTTTTTAAAAGGTGTAAGTTCTCTTAAAATTTACAAAAAAGTAAATAAAGGCATATGACTTAGTTTTGGGATTCAAATAAAATTCAAACAATAATATATTTTATCATCATATTAGAAAACTAAAAATATATTGTCTTAAAAAAACAGTAGCAAAGAATGCCAAGAAAATAAATATAATATAACATAATTAATATATAATAAGTTTTCCAATGGCAATTCATTAAAGAGAATAATCACAAAAAAGTAGTAAGAGGCATGAGAATGTGCTATTAAAATTTTAGTACTATTGTAAAAATAAAATTCTAATCAGGAATAAAAAAGCAGAGAGATGCCAAAACACAGACAAGAAAACACCTCTAGCAAATCTAATAAATTTAACTTGCCCTGCCAGATCTTTTCAACTTATTGGAAAATTCGCTTGACTTAATATTGACACAGAGATGTGTAAATCAATACATTCAGAATGAAAGATATATTTTAATTTAAAAATGTTCAAACTGCAGCAGTCAATCTGTGTACTTAGCACATAAAAATCATCAAGAGTTTGAATGTTGAGACACAGTATTGGGGCTAACCAACACCTAAAGGTGAATGCCAAATATTAAATTTTGACCATTAAAATTTTTACCTTTTATGGCACATGTAAGGCAATCTTTACAAAATTTACTGAAATATATTATTAAGCACCAGATAAACTGAATTTCATTGAGAATTCACCAAAGCCTGCAACCAGGGCACCACCTATCTGCTATTATAAAAAGTCCTATTTTTATATACAACTAGCAACTATTGTGATCTTTTCAAATGAAAGGAGAAAAATAAAAGAAAGAAAAATAACCCCTAATCTCAGTGATTTTCCACACAGTCAAAAGCTTAACTGTTATCCAATATGGTAGCCATCAGCCACATGTGGCTATTAAATTTAAAATGTCAAAAGTATAAAATATACAACAGATTTTGAGGTGAAAAAAATTATAAAATATCATTTTTGCTAATATAACTTTACCATAACATACACACATTTTCAGGGTAACAAACCAGAAATAATCATGTATTTCACTTAGGAATGTATTACATAAGAAAACAACATATCCACAGACAAGCATAAGAATTTACTATATAGTTTAACTTTCTCTATCTCCTGAAATAAACTTATTACATGTGCACAATTAATGCACATTAATTAAAAACTTTTTTTACATGTGCATATTTAATTTGGTAAATCACACCATAAATTGAAACCATCTTGAATTTAAATAAATTGGGAATATCCCCACTCCCTTATCTTTGACATACTACCCAAGAGATATTATAAAAGGATGAAAAAATAATAATCATAACTCTGATCACTAGTAAAATAACCTTTCAAATTAAAATTTGAAAGTTAACAGGAAAATGTTATATCTCTAAAAAAAAGTCTGTATCAAACAAAAAAAGGGTCAGGAAGTGCTTATATTTATGAAAGTGTATACGATCATAGCTAAATTTTCCCAGTTATCTCAAAATCACAGCAAAGAGATTTGTTTCTCACATCCTGTCCATAATTTCTCTTTATAATTAGTGTATAATTATACGTTTATATAATTAGTGTAACTTCTCTCCTTTTACTTTTATCATCCTTCTCCTTTAAAATCTTTCCCTTCCCCAACTATCTTCTCAAGCTTTGCTGTTTAAAAGAGCAGTCCACAGACCAGCAGCATCAGCATTATCCAGGAGCTTGTCAGAAATGCAAAATCTCAGGCCCCAGCCAAGACTTACTGAATCATAATTTACATCTTAACAAGATCCACTCCCATGATCCCCTAAGATTTGTATGGAGACTAAAGTTAAGAAGGACTGCTCTGGACTTGCTAGAAAGGATTTCTACCCCTATAGTCTACTCTTGCCCTTACCCTTTACATCGCTTTACTGGTCTTTAGGTTAACCACTGATTCCAAAACTTTCATTTTACAGATAAAGCAAACTAGAAATAAGTATTAAGACCTAGCACAGGACCTTGCATAAAAAGATCCTCAATAAATGACAAGTTGTAAGACAAAGGCCAGAGGAGAAACTGAAGCTGAAAGAGGTTAAGGAGTTACACAAGTTCTTGTAGTTAATTAGTTGCAGGGCTAAAACAATAATCCATGTCTCATGACTCCAAAGTCCAATGCTCTTTCCAACACATGAGGCTACTAGCAAGACAGGGCCAGAGTTTCTGAGAGGTTCCAGTTCTCCCCATTTTTCACTGGAACGTGTGGGAGAGTACGTCTCTTGTGATTGGGCGTATGTGCACACATGTGAACACACACGCATGCCTAGCTCTGCAGTGCTTTGCAGAGGACCAGTTTTAACCGTTGAAAGCATAAAAGTACAACTTATACAGATATGGCATATACTTTTTCAGCTTGAAGTCAAATTTCCTTTTCTACATTCTTTGATCTTCTTCACTTCTGTGAAAAATATCTGAGGTCCCTGAGAGGTGGGGATCAGGAAGTAATAGGTAAAAGTCAGGTGAGGTCAATTTAAAACATGACACAAATGGCCTTAACTGGGTTGGGCATTATATTACTTGAGTTGGCCACTGTTCATTTTCCCCTACTTCTTTTCTTTTATATTCCTCTTCCTCTTTATCACCCTCTTCCTGTTCCATTGCCCACTGTTCCTTTTCTTTAACTGCCACAGAAAAGACAAAGTTGAAAAGTTACATGTACAATGTTTCATACTCTTTGGGATAAAAGCACTATGTAAATTATTACAAATAATAACCTACAATTCTATAGTATTTTAAATTTTGTACCAAGTATTTTTATAACAGCATTTTCATAAAGCCATCATAATACCATAATGTCAAATGCTTTCAATAATGATAGTGAATATAAAGACTGACTCCAAATAAAAACATTCTCTGGACATGGCGAATCTGTTTACATTTTCTCAATTGATAAGACATTATGAAAAGCTCTAAAAAGAGAAAAATATTCAGGCAATAAACCCAAAAATGAACAGCAGAAAAGGCAACACCACAGCTTTACTTTTAAAAAAGCAAAATACTCAGTATTAAAGTTGGTAAAAAAAATCATAGAGCTCAAAAATAATTGCTTAACATCAAAATTTTGTGGCGTTAAAGACAATGGATTAAATCATGTCTGATCAAAGACCAGAAGAAAGTGACAGGTATGTAAGCAACTCACAGGGTAACTATCCAGCAAGTCAGTAAACAGAGAGAGCTTTAATGATTTAAATAACTGGCTCAGTTCCTTATTCAGTGTCTTACATTCAACTAACATTTGATACAAAATATATTTAACTGTGATTAATAGGGGAACATGAGGTTGCAGAGTTTATATTACAATAGAAATAAATCTACTGAAATACACCATTCATTATAAGGATACCATATATGGCTAACTTTATTACAAAAGGCATTAAAAATTAGAATTTTTTGAGTCTGTAAACTTTTTCTTGGGTAAAATGGGGTAAAACATGAAAACATTAAAGACTTCTTGCATCTCATAAATAATTACTGCAAGTATTAGATTACTCCAATTAACAAAATAGATAAATTTAAGCAGCAGATTAGACACTGATAAAAAGAGAATTAATTAACTGGAAGATAAAGCTGAAATTACCTACAATGCAGCTCAGAAAGACAACAAAATGGAGACTACGAGAAAAGGGTTAAAAGACACTGAGAATAAAATGAGAAAGTGCAACATATGTCTGTCTGGAATCCTAGAAAGATAGAAGATTGATAATAAACAAGAGGCAATATTTAGATAAGGGCTGAAATTTTTTTTTAGAACTGGTTAAAGACAGAAATTTCTAGACATCGGATAGACAACATAAATGCAGGGTAAATAAATTCACATGGGTACATAATGTTGTGAAACTACAGAATACCAAAGACAAAAAAATCAGCCTGAGGGAGGAAGAAAACCATATTATCTATCATTAGTTGACAACAGATTTCTCAATAGCAATAATGAATTCCAGAGGACAGTAATAGAAAATACCTTCTAAGAAAAAGAAAAATGATCCCACAAGGAAAATATGAAATATAAGAGGAAATAGTAAGAAAGAATCTGGTAAACCTTGTAGATCTAAGTAAACACTGTATATTAATAATAATGTTTAATTCACAGGTTTATAAAACTAAAAGATTGGAGAGCAAGAGAATGTTTAAGTTTGAAGATGGATGATCAAAATCAGTGTTCTAAGGTCCTTGTATTGTACTGTCGGAAGTCCTGACATCATCTATGTACCTTAAATTTAACACACACCTGAGTACTCAATATTTCTTAAACTAGCCAAGCACTTTTTACGACTTTTTTTCTTCAGTTATGCTGAATTTAAGCACTGGACTTAAAACTGGATGACCCATGTTTGCTCACAGAGGGAATAGCTACAAAAAAAATCTATGTTAATCTGCACAAAACCTGATGTTCACTCATTCACTCTCCTCACTAATATGCTGAGTTCCTACAATGTGTCAAACACTGTTCTAGACACTAAGGAGAGATGTGAACAAGACAGATGAGAGTCCCTGCCTCTAGAAGCTCACATTCTAGCAGTTAGAGACACTAGACAGGAAAAAAATAATAATAATTTCAGATTATAGGAAGTGCTATAAAGGAAAGAGAGGTCATAGGAGAGAAAGTAATTAAAAGATGGAGAGAGAGAAGAGATCAAAGTTAACTTTGCCTAAGATCCTGTAATAACGGCAACTCAACTCGAGCTCCTTCTAGTTCCAAATCTCCTATTCTTTCTGTTATATAATACTACTCTTCCTCATCTTTGTGGAAGGACCTACTCAGTCAAAGGCACAGATCAAATACCCTTTTGGGTACACCCTAGTAGAAGAGATCATTCTCTTCGCTCTGGTCTCAATACTGCAACTGATTGATGCCTCCGTTATGGCACCTACAACTTTTCTCAGCCATGCATTAGTTGGTATATCCTAAATGACTGCAGGCTCCTTAAGAGTAGGAGTAGGGACATGTGTCATTCATTACTTTTGGACTTCCAGACCTTTAGCTGAGTAGCTGGTACATAGTAAATCTCAATACCTTTTTGTTCTTCAACTCAATGATGATTTTCATTTTAAATATGATCAAAATAAGTACAATTTATTTATATAAACTATATCTTCCTCAATTAAATATTTGGGCATGCTTTAAAAGAAACAAGAATAAATAATGGAGTATCAAGCCAAATTACCATAGTAATAACCTGATGCCGATAATCAGAAAGGAGCTGAAATTTTCAAGGGGTAGAAGAGTGATTCTTAAGTGGAGAATGGAAAGGTAGAGATCAGGATGAGAAGGGACATGGCCATGGGTCACAGATTAGAATTACCTTGGCAGGATTTTCAAACTATACATGCTCTTCCTGATTGTGGAGGTAGTGGGACTAAGCTATGACTCCCACCCATGGTTAAGAATTACTTCCTGAATGAATCATTATATTGAGGTAATATGTTATTATTTCTCAGGTATATTGGGATGGAAAAGGTACCAAGAACCACTGGGCTAGAGGGTACATGTAGTTAAGATAAAGATCTAGTTGCCTTCTGCACAGAAGTAAGAAATGAAAGCTATTAGAGCAAAAGAAAAAGTACAGACAGAAGAGACCTGATTACAAACCAAAGCAAAGGGGCCAGCCCGGTGGCGTGGTGGTGAAGTTTGTGCACTCTGCTTCAGCAACCCAGGCTTCGCAGGTTTGGATCCCAGGTACAGACCTACGCACTGCTCATCAAGCCATGCTGTGGCGGGCATCCCACATATAAAGTGGAGGAAGATGAGCAAGGATGTTAACCCAGGGCCAATCTTCCTCAAGAAAAATAGGAGGATTGACAACAGGCGTTAGCTCAGGGCTAATCTTCCTCACCAAAGAAACAAACAAAAACAAAAGCAAACACAAAACAAACACGAGAATGCCAATATCTAAGACACAGGAGAAAGAGAAGTCAGAAAAGTAGACAGAAAGGTAGAGGGGCAGTTACAGAGGAAGGAGGAAACTGAGATAGTAAAATAAAGAGAAACCAAGGTGGGAGTTTTAACAGGAAGGTGCTGAAGTGACAATGCTGAAGAGTAGCTGAGGGAGATGAAGTTGAGAAAGGCTGTGAAGAATCATTAGCTAGGAGTTCAATGGTGACCTATGAAGAGGACAATACAGAGGAGTCTTAAAGGAATTAGAAGAAGATTGAAAAGACAAATCAATGAAGAAAAGAGACAATCTCTGCAAAGAACTTTAAAAGTCTCCTCAGCAGCATAGCCAAAGACTCAAATGCAAACTGATAGCAATGACTTAATTCTAACACCTGAATAGCACTGGGTTCATGATGGTGCCTAAGAAAATGAGTACTGATCTACCTACTAGGGAGCTGTTTCAGTGCGAACAATTTTTTCAAGTACAGAGTTGTGTTTTCAAGGATTTTATGACTATTAGGATGATCTCATCATTAAAAAGGCTGAAGTTTTGTTACTTTTAATGAAGCACTTTACCTATTAAAGCTTAAATGAACCCTAAGACATCATCCAATGTTTGACATTCTCAGAAAAATTCCAATCATATAATTAAATGCCCTTAGGATGAATTAAAAGTAAAAAATAAAATTAAACAGTGTGCAAATCTTTAACTCAGTCATACCTTCTTTATGGTTCTTTATTCTTTACTTGGTACCATCATTCATGAAAACCACTGTATATAACAACTGAAATAGACTATAACCTCCCCAAATAATGGATTCTAAGACAGGTAACAGTCATAAACTAATGTCTGCTAACATTACAAGAGAAAACCCAGCTCCCCCTGACCCCAGGGGAGATGACAATTTAATGGAGATAAGTTGAACAAATATTCCACTATGAACATATAATAAACCCAACTGTATACATTTAAACACATCTGAAATATACATAATCAGGAATGCAACTAGTAACAGTTATACAAAGCCATTTGTTTACATGAATTAGACTGAAAATAACTTAAAAGGATATTTTTAGGACACTTTCAATGAAGGAGAAAAAATTGAATAACTATGAACAAGGTATTGTATCAGGAAGAGGTAAAAAGTAAGCATTCCAGGTGGGACCAATTATTTCAAAATCTGAGCAGCAAAAGTCATTTGGTGTGTTTGGTGGTATTATAAATGGTTTTTCTTATATTTGAAAGAATTTGAACCCATGTCATGTCATTTAAAAACTTTCCAGAAGGCCTGATTGCCTTCATTAAACTGTACAATGTCCCGGTGTCCCAGGGCCTGCCTCTTCCTACCTCTTCTGTTCATTCTATGCCACTCCCTCTTCTACGAGTTCCACTCTAGAAGGCCTAACTGCCTGTGGCACGTGCCAGAAGTTCTTGCTCATGCTTTTCCCTCTATCCAGAGTATCTGCCCTACTCTTCTTTACCTGGATAACACCTACCACTTTTGGAAGATGGCTCTCAAGTTCCGTCTGCTTGAGGAGTCATTCTCAGAGTTCAGTGAGCTCCATCTACCCTACCCACCTTACCTGGACAACTCTGATTTCTCTTTGGGTACTCAGTTAACACCATTTCTTTACTGTTCTCCTAAAGCTAGGTGAGGTGCCCCTTATCTCCGTGTTCACTTAGCACCTCTTTCAGGAAACTCAGCCCATTATGTTGTAATTCTCTGTATCTATTTCTGTAGAGTGTAAGCTCTTCTAAAGGCCAGAGCAAAACGTATCCAGCTTTATATATCCCATACCTAGCAAACGGTCGAAATATCATAGGTGCTGCCTGCTAAAATGCAAGCTCTACAAAGACAGGGATTTTTTTGTCTCTTTTGGAGTGCTGATGTATCCACAAGCATATAGAATGGTGCCTGGCACCACACAATGATTGCTTAATGAATACTTGCTAATTTATGTTTAAATAAATATTTCCTAAACTGAAATGAACTGGATGATTGAAAGACATCCAGTCTTTCTAAATGCTCTAGTGTCTCCCAACTTAAAAGGGTAATGTATATATAATGTTATAAACCAAACAGTTATAAATATATATACAGCTGGAGAGTTTTATATTTACAAACAAGGAAAACTATCTGAGCAAGTGAAAACTCGAGAACAGAATCAATGTTACTTTATAAATGAACAAACACTCTAAAAGAGAGTCTAAGGAAATATGGAAAGAACTTTAAGGGAAGTCTTTTAAAAATGAATTTGTGCCAGGCAACTTGCTGAGCAATGGTTTTTGATTGTCTCAATGGTTATTCCTCAAAGAAAAGGCATAGTTTCCTTATTAGATATTCTAGGAAAGTTAAATGAGATCAAAAGATTTTAACTCTCTTTCCCAGTATGAGCATTGTACCAATCAGATCATAAATGTCAACTTAACAAAGCTTTCCTTTATTTGTATTCAATTAATCTAATACAGTCAAGCTTCTGTTAGCAAGTACTACAGTTAAGCTTGTGTCTTTTAGTTTTGCAAAACGGTGCACTGGTTTTGGTTACCCTACTGGAATATAATTTTTCCTTTATCAAGGTCTTTTGGCACCAGCTTTTTATACAATAACTGCAGAGGTGGTCAGTTCACAGTAAATATGAGAAAAATACAAAGAAGAGTATGGACACATTAGAGTCTTTGGGTCTTTTGTTTTTATTTTCACACAAACTAAGTCTACATTACTTCCTTTTAAATATCCAAGAATTATTTGTACCTAAAGCTAAGTTTGAAAAGTGGCTTCTAACACATTGCATAAGATATACTTAAATCTCTAAAGATAAGAAAATAAATAGCATACATTTCCCAGATACCAGGGAAAAGAATCATTAAATCTCAAGTACTAGGGTTTTCTTCAGCCAACTATCAAGGATCAGAAGGAAAAGCAATTGAATGGAACAGACACTAGACTCACACTAACTGCTCTATTCAGTCTGGGGCTCGCTAATCCAAAGAGGACAGGGAAAATAACATCCTTAGAGTAAAATGCCTGAATTCTTAATTCACTATAACAGTGCTTCTGTGGTCAACACTATTTGAAAACGAGTTAAGCCAAAACTGTGCATAGCATGTACACAGTAAGATTTCACTAGAGGACCAAAAAGAAATGATGGTCCATGTAATGTTGTTTTTTTAATACCTCCTGCCTACTGATCAGGAAAATAGTTTTAAATGCAAACATCCCACTTCCCACATCATACATTTAAAGTCCACTGACCACTTAAGTCATTCGCTTACTCACTCACCCTCCCAAAGTTCATTAAGTACCTGCAACATACAAGGTTTTGTGGGAATGCAAAGATGCTGTATTCAGTTTAGGTTTGGGTAAGAAAGATGATGTATACAACGTGGCAGTGGCATTTGGCTGGTAAAGAGGTTTTTTTTTCCTTTGGGCCATCATAGCATCTTAAAATGCTTTGAATTTGAAAACCTTTAGCTAGGGAATACTCTTTCTAATGTGCAGTTACATCTCAAACACCAAGCTACTTGACACATGCATATATACTCAAGGCGTTTGAGCTTTGGACTCCTGAAGTAAATGAGTAATAATAGTTCCTTTACAGCTCACAAAGTTGCATTCCACACCTTATTTCATCTTATCTTTTATTATCCCTATTTCAGGGATAAGGAAACTGAAACTCAAAAAGTGATTTCTCCAAGGTCACACAGCCAGTAAATCACATATCTGAGAGAAGTTCTTCTGATTTCTAGTTCCATGCTTTTTGCTCACACTACACCAGAAGTGGCTAAAACATGGTTCTGTGAGTAACAAAGTGATGGGGGTGAGGCCTCTGAATGTTACGAGAGATGCCTTCTGGTGGGAAATTTTCAGATAAGGTTTTAACTAAAATGCATTTTGATGAATAGGTAAGATTTCCACAGACTGACATGAAGTATGATGTTTCAAATGGTAAAAACGGTAGAAGCAAACTGACAAAAGTTGAAAAGTGCAAGACAGATTCAGGATGCATCAACTGGGGAGAATTAGGTTATAAAGATGGAAAGATAAATTGAAAGTCCTAAAAGACCTAGAACAGGAAGAAAAGGAGTTTACATTTCATTTGTTAAACCAAGGGAAGGCACTAAAAGATTTACAGTTAGAAGTCAAAAGGGTCACAAGGATCACATCAGAGTTTGAGAAGAGTTACTGATGGTTTGAAAGACAGTAGAGGAAAGACTAACAAGGAGAACACTTAGGCTATGTGGATGGCCATGAGATTGAACTAGAGAATTGGGGAAAACTATATGGATTATTAATTGACCTCCTTAAAAACATTCCTTTTGCTTGAAAATTGTAAAATTTACCTGGTGATTCCCAGAACTATGGTTAAAAACATTAACAAAATGTCAGTCTCTAGGATGAACTCACATTCAGCTAGAAAGATTAGAGAGGCAGGTGGGGGAAATAGAAAAGTACCCTGGACCAGGAATTAACAGACTGACCCTGGCTCTGCCTCTTATTAGTTATGTCAGTTACTTATCTTCTCGGAACCTTGATTTTCTCTTTTGAAAGGTGAGTAGGACAAATCTGTTGTCCTTCACAAAGCTGAATACTACCATGCAAAGGTGACAACAGTGATATCGTAGATATTGTTAAAGTCTTCATTACTGACAGTAATAGAGGAAAACTCTAAACACTTAAGCAATAAATTGACTCTGTATCATTAACTAACATTTACGAAACCACCAGAGGAATACTACTAAAATCCATTATCGGCTATTTTAAAAGAAAGGCATAAGCATTTTGATGTATCATTTTTTGTTTTTTATTTAAAAGAGCATGGTTTGATTTACTTTCATGTTGAATGTGATGGGAAAATCAAATTAGGAAGTACACAAGTCAGAGACTACTTTTAAAGTTTTTACAGCTAGCTAAATTTATTAAAACCTATAATTTGTTAATACAGAAATTAATTTGTTAAGTCCAAAAGAGTAATATACTTTATATTAAAAAACCCATATATCAAAAAAACTTATAAGATCACAGCTTTAAAAAAAGAAGCACTATTCTTAGATGAACAAGGAAGACCTAAAATGCATGTCTGATCTTTGCCTTAGAAAACATCTGTAGTTAGCCCAATTAATGAATTCTATTTTGGCTATTCTGGTTATACAAACTGCTAAATTAATCATACGACATCTTGTATATTAGCAAAGACACAAATGTGCCAATGAATTACACATTTGATTCAAATTAATGTCACTTTCATTTCTAATAATATCCATTCTGAAAACCTATTTTAGAATTTTAGTTGATATAAAAAGTATAGACTTAGCAACCCTCAGAACGTATGTTGCAAACACATTTTTATTAAATTTATGGGAAAGGAGACTGAGTCTCACCTTCATTTTGTAAATTATATATATTAGCACAGGGGAAACAGAGGTGGAAAAAAAGGAATACCAATCTGACTCCACTGTGGAATAAGCGAAGAAAGGTACAAAGTTAAAATGCCAAGAGTCTGTGTTCACCATACAATATTTGAAAAATCTAATTTAAGTCTAATGATAATATTAAGAGTATAAAGAATGAGAAATGCTCATTTACCACGTATTGAATTAAAAACATAATAATGACTACATTCTAAAACATAGCGCATGTGAAAAACCAAACTGATTTCACACTTAGAATACATTTAAAAAGAACAATCTGAAAATGTACATATAGAGATTTATAAAGTGTATCTGAAGACTAATAAGGGAAGCCATCTCTGTAAGACGTAGATAAAATATAGCTGATTATTTGTGCTTCCTTTTAACGCCACTTTTGGGTTACTGCTATCAACAGAAAACAAAAGCAGGCTCACAAAATGATCAGTATCTGATCCTAATTCAAACAGGTATTTCCCGTTCTTTTTACCAAATATTGACATGAAATTATGGCACAACCCCATGTATCTCTCTCTCCCCCTTTCTGATTCAAAACTGGATCTATGGCCAACAATCATCTAACAACCTCGTAAGTGTTTGTTTTATGAATCTGGCCCTTACTCAAGAGGTTACATTGAAAAGTCTTTCAATCTCCTTCTGAAAAGAATTTACTGGATTGCACTAAAGTTCAAGTTCAAGGGTATTAAAATGTACAGAGGAGAGTGAAAAAGGTGCTAGGTTATAGATTTTAACTTCTTAACTAGAAAACTGACTCAAAATAGATTTTCTAATTTACAATGAATCAAAAGAGAAAACATTAGACCATAGCAAAAGCGGCACAAATGTATCAAAAACCAAATGAATAAACATTTGAGGAGATTTATTATTAGAAATTGCAATAAATTTTGGAAAGATGAATTGATTTTAGTGAAAAGGTATAACTGACAATTTATTGGGCGGGAAGATGCATTATTTTCCAATTGTTATCCATCTACAGTAAAACTGATTTGTGTCCTATTGTATTTTATGGAAAAGGAGAGTGCAACTTTCACTGATTTAGATTAAATGTATTAATCATAACCAGGCACTGTGAACTATATATCTACTATTAAAGAAGATTTTTGACATTTAATTCTGTAGCAATATTTTGGCTCTGTACCACTCTTCCTAAATCCAATTCCTGCTACAGTTGGCAGATTTCTCCCTTTTAATTTTATGAGGCTTAAAGTAGCATTTAACCACCCATGCGGTAAATAATGCGGGATTAGAAATATTTAGTGTTTTGTTTCCCTTTCAAGAGTGGTAATCCATCAACTCCAAAAATGTTCTCTAAAATTTTTCTATATTTTTGGCAATCTCTAATATATGATACCATAAAAACTATAAAATTAAATAAAATGCATTACACAGCCAGAATAGATCTGCTGTTCTAAAGAACTGCATTAACCTAAAAGAGCAGGTAAAAATCACTTTGAACCAGAAACATGGAATCCTTATTGAAAAACAAAATAGGATAAAATAAAAAATATGGATTAAAACATGATACTTGATTAGACTCTTTTAATTTTATTCCCTCAGGTAATGAATTTTAATGGATGTGCAAATAATTTTGAAGCAGTTTAACCATTTAATATCCATCTAAACCACACACTACTGTAAGACAAAGTTTTAGAGTAATATAGGAAAACAATTATTGAACATCTAGATGTGCTAGGTATTTTCCTAAGTGCTCCATAAATGTAAAATTAAATTTTAACTTTAGTACATCCTGTGATGCACATCTGCTCCCAACAAATAAATTTAACTCATAATTTTTTCATACAAATGAGGCACAAGACAGAAACTGATTAACCTAGAGAAGTTAATATTTCTAACTATAATTTAGATTACAAAACATTTTTATATTTAACATGTGAGCTAAAAAATAATTAAAAACTGCAAGAGAAAAGTATATTCTGTTCTTAAGTCAAAATAACCACCAGAAGTAAAACAGACTTTAAACAAAGTCAAATTCCAATTTTTAAATTTTAATTCATATGAAATGTTAATTTTGGTTATTAATGAATCCAAATTATTACAATCACACTGCAACTGCATGCAGTACTTCGAAATATATCAAAGTAATAAAGTAACCTGTCAAATGAGTAATTATCTATATTTAATCTATATATAAAACAAATGGCCCAGAAATGAGTAAAGTCTGTAATTCACTCAAGACATGTTGATGCCGTATATTCATGGTTAGAACATCTAATTTCTTCATACATATTCATATCTTAATTCACTTTTAACGGAGTTGATGATTAGGATTGTTGTGAAAGGAAGAGCATGGCCTCATAGAGTCTAAATGAAATCAAGGATTACCTACCAGAAATAAAATAATCTAAGAAGGAAATGTGTGTGTGTGCGCACGTACCCTTGCGCACACACATGCGCACACGTGTGTATGTGTAAAGGCCCCTTTTTCATACATAAAGTGTCTGTTTTGTCCTTCTTGCCCTTCAAAGTGCCACACTATGGAGCTGGGAGTTATACGCTGGGAAAAATAAGAGGAAAGAAAACTCATCCAGTCAGCTAGACAGCCAGCATCTTTAAGGAGCGTTCCAATGGAAAGTAAAGGCATTTCAATAACAAACACATGATATGATATATACAATAATGTGTTAATAATGTGTTAGTAATATATATATAATACATACAATAATTTGTTGAGTAAACAGGATGACTCAGAGATTATGTTCAATCAAGGAATGAGTTAGATTAATTGGTATTTTCTGTAAATAGTCAATTCCAAAAGTTGGGCACATACTAGTGTTTTGAGAAGCTATGTGAGGAAGTAGGTTAGGGAAAAGTTGTGATATTAGTAAATGTGAAAAAGGCTAATGCCAAAATGTAGCATAAGTTAAATTATTTCAATATAATTT
The DNA here is from genome assembly GCA_031878705.1 of Tapirus indicus. Taxonomy (NCBI): domain Eukaryota; kingdom Metazoa; phylum Chordata; class Mammalia; order Perissodactyla; family Tapiridae; genus Tapirus; species Tapirus indicus. Next base: position 17,100,866 of record CM062939.1, on the reverse strand, counting down.
GCAACAATTTAAAAGCGTAAATTAAGACTTCAACAATAAATACTCCTGAATCTTTCCTCAAAAGGAGAACCCAATCAAATCTTGAAATGGCCAACTTGTACAAGTTGACAAGAAATTTAAGTTTCAAGTCTCATTGTATCTTCAAAAGTTATTCAAAAAAGCAAAATCATTGTTGCTCCAACTAAAAATACAGAAGAGTATAACTTCTGAAAATACTCATTTGTAAAAGGATTGGAGTTCAAAAGATCCAGCTCTCATCCTTCTTAATGAAGCTCATTCTTTGAAAATCACTATGAATCCATAAAATGGGAATTACAATAATACTTATATCATAGGATGCATGGAGATGTAAAGGTGCTCTTTAGAAAATATTAAATACAATTTAAATATTTATTGCTGTCACTAACCTTTTTGGATATGAAGAAAACTAAACTGATAAGTAACAGAAAAATTTACCTTCTAAAAAATTTGAGCAAGAAAGATTCAAATGTCAGCAAGGACCTAGTAAGTTAAATCAACAGGTACCAAAGGTTAAGAGAGAAAACCTTAGTTTTCTCTAGGAGGTAGAAGTAGAAGAGCCAATAGGAGGGATGGACAGCATACTATTACGTTGAAAATAAAACATACATCCAATTCAACAGATTTAACTTGATCAACCAAATACACAATAATGATTTGCCCAATATATTCATTAAATTGACCAAAATATCTTACTGAGATGTATTATTTTAGTGGGGCATTAGGCCTATCCAATTTTTTACAAATTAAAAATTAAGTGGAAGCATATATATATATATATATAAAACAGGGACAAGTTTATATATATAAGTATATATTTATATACACAAATTTATATAAATTTATATATATAAACATATATAGATATATATAATATATATATGTTTATATATATATGCTACATATATATAAATTTATATATATATACAAACAAGGACAAAAAAAACGTTAAAGGACTATATATATATTTCTCCCCAAAGCCCCAGTGCACGGTTGTATATCCTAGTTGTAAATCCTTCTAGTTCTTCTATGTGAGCTGCTGCCACAGCATGGCAACTGACAGACAGGTGTTGTGGTTCCATGACCAGGAAATGTACCCAGGTCTGCCGAAGCAGTGACAGCGCCAAACTTTAACCACTAGACCATCAGCGCTGGCTCTGGAAATACATTTTTATCTTTGAAGGGGAGGCTGTATAGCTTGATGGTTAATTCCTTGGGGAGTGGGCCACAGCGTCAGACTTTTAAATCCTGATACTACCAATTACTAGCTGTGACCTTGAACAAGACACTTAAGCCACTTGTCCCTGTTTTCTGGTTTATAAGATGGAGAGAATAATATTTACCTCAGTAGGCGTTTTTGAATATTAAATGAATTAACATACATAAAGAGACTAGAACACCACTGGGCAAATAATAACAACTTAATATGTGCGAGCTAATACAATTAACAGTAATTAAATATTTCTGTCCTTTAATATTAGTTACATAAAAGAAAAGCTGATATGAGAAATAAATTAATTAATATATGATAATGAAATATTATGCAACAAACAAATGAAAATTAAGTATAATTTATAATCTCTCAGACATTTTTTAAAGGGGTAAAAACCAAGGTGCAGAGTAACAGATGCTGTATTTGCACAGATGGGTATGGGAGGAATTGGGTGTAGGGCAAAGACTCCACTGGATAATTTTTGTCCTATTTGACTTTTAAAACCTGTGTATCTCTTACTTTTTTTTTTTTTGCTGAGGAAGATTCGCCCTGAGCAAACATCTGTGCCAGTCTTCCTCTATTTTGTATGTGGGTCACCACCACAGCACGGCCAATGAGTGGCATAGGTCTGCACCCAGGATCCGAATCTGCAAACCCAAGCTGCTGAAGTGGAGCATGCCAAACTTAACCACTATGCCATGGGGCTTGCCCCCAATTCCTTTTTTAAAAAATGAAAATTAAAAGGAAAGGGCACTAGGTAGGACTTCCCAGTAAACATAACCCACTGATCATACATTTATTTCAGCTCTGCCTAAAGCCCCACTAAAATGCCAATAAAAAAATAAAAAGGTGTAACTCAACCAGGACAAAGAGAAAAGGAAAGAAGATCCCACCAGACAAGACATGTCAAGAAAATCATAGAAGATGAAAATCAAATGATGTGTGTCTGGCCGTTCAGCTTTCTCTAGTGCAATGGAGTAGGGAGAGGGTGGAAATAAAAAGTAAGCTGACTGAAGCAGCAGACTCCAAAAAGGTTCAGAAATTTGAGGGTCCAGACACCTCTTAAACAGGAAATTGGGGGAAAGTCTGTTTTTTAAAAAAAAAGTTGAGTCCTGATCCCAATCGTCAGCCACACATTCATATTTTGTTACTACCCCTACCCTATATCCCAGCAGAGGCTCAAAATTTATTACACGAAAATCTCAAACTTTTGGTTTAACATAACATTTGGTGCACTCTGCTTCGGTGGCCTGGGTTCGAATCTCAAGCACGGACCTACACCACTTGTCAGCAGCCATGTTGCGGTGGCGACCCACATACAACAGAGGAAAACTGGCAACAGATGCTAGCTCAGGGCCAATCTTCCTCAGCAAAAAAAAAATGTTAAACTAGAAAGGGGCCCCATCTATGGGCCATGTGATATACCTTTACTAAAATCAGGAGAATTCATGAAAGTCTGCACACTGAATGCCCTGTCCTCTGCTTTGCAATCAGAATGTTGGCTGGTGGACTCAATCACCATCCCACCCCCACCCCACATGCGTTGAGGCAGGGGGTAACTTATTAGGAGATTATTTCACAGAGAAATCCCTATGGATAGCAACATTTAAGGATCCCCCGTCCAAAAGGTGAGCAAGTCCTGCATCTGCACCTAGGCATCCAATCAGCTTTTTAGTGCTCTCTCAGATGGAATCTTCTCTGCTATCACATCATGAAATACATTAAAAGGACAAATTAAAAACAATGAAGAACTTGGATACAAATATGGGTAGGAAAGTATGTTACTTAAGGTTGCACTGGCAATATAACTAGTGGGGGATAAGTCCCTAAAAAACATAGGGTAATACCCAGTAAATCCCCATCAACCTTTTAAAAATTATTAAGCACATACTATGTGTTAGGAGCTGGACTCTGTCATTGGGGTGCTACATGTGCTTGGGAATACCATTCAAACATAAGCAGGTGAATAACGGTGTAAAATAGAAAGGCTGCCCATCAATGAATGAAACAATGGCAGAGACAGCAGGTGCAATACTATTTCAGAAGAAAGAGTGATTCTGAAGTGTGAAGAGCTGGGGAAGTTTCTGAAGAAAAGGTACAGAACTTGAACTCTTCCTTGAAGGACATGAATCTAACAGTAAGAAGAGGGGTACACTGTTATAAGCACAGGTACAGAGGAATGAATGTGGCTGAATAAAGGAAAGCCGAAGGAAGGGTGGGGGGGGGGTAATGTGAACCCAAGACCATCTGGAAAGGAGTGAAGAGTTATAGGTCACAGGTGAGCAGGGAAGGTAGAAAGGAATAAACCTGGATTTTATGATAAACTATTTTATGAAAAAATGAGTTTTTGGCTAGGGCATAACCATATTTTAAAAATGTTGGAGTTACATGTGATATGAATTAGAAGGAGGAAGACCAGGAGAGAGACCAGTGAGGAGATTGATGTACTACCAAAATGCAAGGCTATGAGCCAGCTCGGATGGCCTAGTGGTTAAAGTTCATTGTGCTCTGCTTCAGCAGCCTGGGTCCAGTTCCCAGGCGTGGAACCACACCACTCGTCTGTCAGTAGCCATGCTGTGGTGGCTCACATTGAAGAACCAGGACTTACAACTAAAATATACAACTATGTACCGGGGCTTTGGGAAGGAATAAAAAAAGAGAGTAGAAGATTGGCAATAGATGTTAGCTTAGGGCAAATCTTTCCTAGCACAAAAAAAAAGAAGCATCACCTTTCAACATAAAAAAAAAAAAAAGTAAGGTTATGAGTAACTATACTATGGCGGTGATAGATAAAACTGGAAAGAAGGGGCTAATAGGACAGATGAAGAAAAATCAGATTCAGACATGTAGATGTGGAAAGAATGGAGGGAGACAAAGAAAACACATAAAAATAAAATTTAAATTCAAGAATGAAAAACCAATTAGGGTTAGTGCTTCCCTTAACAAATGTTAGGTCTCTTTTCTCTCTCTCCCTTTCCCAATTAATTTATACCAGCCAAACAGTAAAGTACTTGAGGACACAGACATATCTGGTTCATTTTGTATTCCCAGCCCTTCCCACAATGAAGACATCACAAGCCTTCATTACATGTGTGTACAACTGAACCAAGAAATCTATGACTGAAAACAGTTAAGCAAGACATCAAGTTTCTGAGTCAAATGCAACATTACTTAGTTATTCATCCAACAAATGATACAAAATACTCCTTTAAAATATTTTTCTGGATCAAAACATTAGAAGAATCTATCAAAGATATAAGTAAATGAAATAGAATGGAGAAGAAATCAAATAACTGTTTAGTTTTTAAAGACTATGTAATTTTTGGGGCCGCCCGGTGGCGCAGCGGTTTAGTCCGCGCTTGGCAGCCCGGGGTTCGTGAGTTCGGATCCCGGGCGCCTGCCGACGCACTGCCTGTCAGCCATGCCGTGGTGGCGCCCCACATAAAAGTGGAGGAAGATGGGCACGGATGTTAGCTCAGGGCCAGTCTTCCTCAGCAAAAAGGGGAAGATTGGCAACAGATGTTAGCTCAGGGCTGGTCTTCCCCATAAAAAAAAAAAAAAAAAAAGACTATGTAATTTTTAAAGGAGTATTTCTAGACCATACACTTCAAAATCTATAAAAATCTGAAAGACCTCAAAAAGACCAAGTACATACTATTAAACATGACTACAATTATACTGCAACCTAAACACACTTGCAAGTTCAGAACTATATTGACCTGGAACACTATAATAGTAAATTGTCTATAACCAATTATCAGATTTAAATATGAAGTTCTAAGAGGAAGATGCTATACTGTTAATGGCACAAGCCATCACTTCTTTGGTATACAAAGAAATCAAACTTCTACCTTACTTCTCCATTAAGAACTGGTCAATGTCTTAGAAAATTATGATTTAACAACAATTTTACAAGTTTTATTGGCTTAAAATATTTATAAATACCTGTTGGCACCTATTTCTGGTTTGTCAGAATCCCCGAGCCTGGATGACAGGCAACAAATAGCTGGTTGGCATATGCTAACTATAGTACAAGGAACCCCTTCTGTTTATATGACTTCTTCGTGAATTCTCAGCTGTTCAAATTGACCTTCATTTGGAGGATTTGCCGGTGACTTCAATACAGAAAGTGCTTATTAAATATTATTTGGAAGTGTTCTACCCATGATTGATTCTGAACTTTCCTGATATTAGATATCTGACATATCTGAAGGTAAATTATAAAAGTGAGTTTTATAGACCATCAGAATAATTCTATCAGCAACATAAAAGGCAGAAAACCAGAGTTGAAGCTTCAAAGAAAGTGAAATGTTTGCAGGATTTCTGGCTCCCCAATTTTGATGAAAAGAAAAAAAAAGGGAAAAATAATGGGGACTCTGGCAATGTCACCACCATTTTAAAGAGCAAAAAAGAAAAGGGGTCTTCAGTCTCCATCTATGGAGTCAAATGGTTACCAATTGGCAGCCTTAGTTTCTAAAAAAAGAGCATTTTAGAACATATTTCAAAGGTTTCTTAGGATACAAAAGAAAAGTTTTTAAATGATAAGCATAATCTTTATAAGAAGTAGTTTTTAAAAACTTCAAGTGTTTGCAAATTCAGTGGGTTTTTTTGCTTTTTTTTGTGGGGAAGACCAGCCCTGAGCTAACATCCGTCACCAATCCTCCCCTTTTTGCTGAGGAAGACTGGCCCTGGGCTAACATCCGTGCCCATCTTCCTCCACTTTATATGGGACACCGCCACAGCATGGCTGACAGGCAGTGCGTCGGCGGGTGCCCAGGATCTGAACTCGCAAACCCCGAGCTGCCAAGCACGGACTAAACAGCTGCGCCACCAGGCGGCCCCTGCAAACTCAGTGTTTTTAAGGAGGTTCATTAAAAAGACCATAGATCATTTCCTGAAACAAAACATCAATCTTAAAACAAGCCATTAATTTACTAATAAAGTGGATGACCTAAGAATTTGCAATGCAGGTACCAAACAGAAAAATAAAAAGAAGAAAGCATGGCAATTCATGCATTTTAAAAAATGCAATAGAAAGACTGGTTGCTCTGCACAATATTTAAGTAGCCCCGAAAGCAGAATAACTATTACAATAGTAAATTTCAGAACATACATTATGATTAAATTAGATTTAATTTAATTTAAAATCAAATTAAAATCAAACACAGGGGAAAATCAAAACACTATATAAATATTTGGCACCTGCAAATTTCCTTTTAATAAAAAAAAAAATCGAAAGTACCAGTAGTAAAACTGTACTTTGTAAACAAAGGTGACATTCGTTTGCCATTTGCAGGCCCACCTACAGTGACATTTAAAAGCTGTGGTCAGGGCCAGCCCCAAGTCCTAGTGGTTAAAGTTCTGCATGCTCCACTTCGGCAGTCCAGGTTCGTGGGTTTGGATCCCAGGCATGGACCTACACCACTTGTCAGCCATGCTATTGTGGCAACCCACATACAAAATAGAGGAAGATTGGCAGCAGATGTTAGCTCAGGGTGAATCATCCTCAGAAAAAAAAAAGAAGAAGCTGTGGTCAACCTGGTCAGGAATCGGGAGATGTCCTGGACCCATTTCAACTTCTTGAACGAACAGGTGTGATGCATACCTTTGTTTCTTTCCCCATGTTGTTCCAAGGTCAGTAAGAAGAAAGGCACTAGATTGGCCAAGGCTGAAAACGATTCCAGCCTGCAAATCTTATTCTCTCCAATCACCTTCATGTCCTGTAATTCTCTATCACATTACCCTGTTTCATTTTCTCTATGGTCATTTTTATTTACTTACTCATCCTCCTCCCTAAACCAAGTTTATTTTGACTCACTAAAATATTAGCTCCAGGGAACCTTGTCTGCCTTGTTCACCACTGCAACCCCCAAGGCCTAGAACAGTATCTAGCATATAGTAGAGACTCAATAAATATGTATTGAATGAATGGATACTACCCCAAAGTTGACCGGAATATCAGGTCCAGTAAAATATAGGGATTCAGTCTATTGTGGATCCCACCTACCGGTGGAATAGGCAGAGAACTCCTGATAATCTTAACTTGTAACCACACAACATACCCCCTATAACTATTCAAGTGATCTTTCAAAAAACAAATATGATCGCCTTAACCCCCAATTATATCAGTTCACATGCATGCCCATGGACCACAAAGTCCAAAATGATATAACTCCCACCTACCTTGCCAACCAAACCCTGTCTACCGCATGCTCCTCCATACAAGCATACCTTATACTTCAGCAACACTGGATTCACAGTTTCCCAAATACGCCATGCTGTTTCAAACTTAAGCCTTGCCCATCCACACTTTTCTGTCTGCCAATTCCATCTCCAATGAGTTAGTGAGCTCCAATTCATACTTGAAGTCCCAGCTATCAGATCGTTCTCCTGTGTGAAGTCTACTCAGAATTTTGCCAAGTTCCATTAGAAAGGGGAGGAAAGGAGCAAGAGAAATACAGAGGGTATTATCATAGTTGAACTGAAATAGAAATGCGACAGCTACGAGGGCACATTGTACAAGCTTGGAGGGATAATGAGAAACCGTGAAGGGCAAGCAGGGAGAATGGGTTGAAACAGAGAATAAGAAAGCAGACTAGAACTGGATGATGTTAAAGATCAAGAAGGACGTACCATAAACTACCTAAGAAACGAAGAGAAGGATCAGAATGGAGGATGTGGTTCCAGTGATTAATCTGATGGAAGCAGTAAAACATTTTAATAATCATTTTTATTATGGCACACACCTTGATTGTGCTCACTATTTAAGAAAGCAAAGAATGCTGTGGGTATTTCAGAATAACTCACACTTCCAATAGTATTTTGTAACCAGGAATGCAGACTATTTTATGAAGAGAATTTATATTTATCAGCAACATGACAACCAATGAACAAACTTCCAGATTGCATTAATTTTGGCTTACCAAAGGAAAAAAATTAGAAAATGTTTTAAGTTGTAAATGTTAATCCACATTATAGGGATGTTAATAGGATTAAAGAATTAAAATATATAAATAGCACTTAGAAAAGTGTCTGGCTTATAGTAAGCATCATTATAAATGTTTGCTGTCATTGCTAACATTCTCTTTGCTAGGTTCCAGACTTCTGAAGCATCACAAACCCAAATGATAACATATAAAGTCAAGCCAGTTCTAGTACTAAGTTATCAGAGAGGCAAGAACATATATTTTAAATATATGGGGAAAAAAGTATACGTGGCCAAATTTGGTAGTAATAAAATACCAAGACTGAACATATGTTTATGCAATTTTTCCTAAAGGATTTTTAAGACTAAATATAGAGAACAGAATAAGCATTCAAATACTTGTTGAATGAATAAATGAATACATTATTATATACCTACACTATTTAAATTTGTATATATCTATTCCACTGTTAATAAAGTATAATACAATAAGACTAAATATCAATATTGATACTGTTTTTAATGGAACAGAATGAAAAATCATTAGATTCATATTTTAACATATCACTTATGGATATTATATTTATGATATGAAATATAAAGTTGTGAAGAATGACATCAAAATAGAGAATTTTAAATCAAACAAGAGACTCTATTAAAATGTCTTTTGTGAAAGAAATATTTATTATAATTCTATTAAGCAATACTTTTCTATAATACAAAATCCACTTTATCTCAAAATAAGTTCTAAGAAAAGCTACCAGTTTCTAGCATGAAATCTGGATCTCAAGCTGACTTCAAGGTAAGATAAAAACTAAATTATTAACATACATAGTAATAGATTAGGATATATATGATATAGCATATATTTAGAATATAAAAATTTCTAAATATATATTCTTCTTGTATTCTGCAAAGTATCCAAAAATGCTTTAAGGAGACAAACAAATATCAATTCACAGAGACTACAAACAAGCATGTAGTTATTGAATTCCATCAAAAAATACTAGATAGCACATGACCAAATTATAGTTGAGGACCTGTTCTGTATTTTTAAAAATCATTTTAGATTTCTTTTCTACTATAAAATTTCTTCTTTCTCTTAGACCAGACTAAGAGAAAAGTTTATGTAGTTTCCTTATTTAAATCAAATCCAATTTAAGATGGCCCTTATGTTGTAAAAGGCTATAAATCAGACTAAATATTCCTACACTAGTATCCTAAGAAACAATAAAATGAAGGATGAGCAAGCATACAGAGTAAATCATTATTGTATCATTATTATGATCAATATGTTGCTCATGAAATCCAGTCTTCTATGACTTCATAGAAGGGGAAAAAATATACAATATTCCTTTTCTCTTATAGAACAAGATTCTGAGCAGATTCAAGCTACTGTATTGGTGAATACAAATAGTATGTTTACTTGTACAGCATGACAATTTAGATTAGGGGTTGATGTTCACATGTTTTTCAGATTTTAAACTTGATAAACATGTATAGATAAAAAATCAATTAAATCAGATTCATTTTCTTTGACAGAATAACCACCACCACCATCACCGTCATACTTGTTTTCATTCCAACCACACAAAACACTGGACTGAAACAATTATAAAACTTTTAGATAGAACCCTATAACCCTTATGTATAATTTTACGTAATATTTATGTTGGATTTCAGATACTGTATTTTAAACGGAATCATTTATTTCCTGGTCTTTCAATAGACTATTCAATTTGAATGCTAAATTAGATAAATGTAACACCTATTAAAAGACCACAGTTTAAAAAAAAGAAGAAGAAAAACAAATCTCACCTACACAAAACACTAATCAGGATGCTTAGGGGTAGGATATCCTGGGCTAACTGAAATGCTAGGCTTAAGTCAGGTTATTCGATTCACTTTGTAAGTACAGTATCCCAAAACTGATTCTGGGATGGATCATTATTCTGAGGATTATTATTCTGAATTGTACTTGATGCACCAATTCTGGAAATACAGGAGATTCAAGCTGAATCTCCTGGATAATGGCCCCAGGATATCCCTTGGAATTAATTATCATTTGCTTAATTGTCCTAAAAGAGGTGAATATTAGAGGCTGATTAGCTGGGCTCCCAAAAACTGATTCTTTGTAGCTCTGGGGGCCGGCCCTGTAGTATAGTGGTTAAAGTTCAGCATGCTCTGCTTCAGTGGCCCGGGTTTGGATCCTGGGCGTGGACCTACACCACTTGTCAGCCATTTTGTAGTGGCGACCCACATACAAAATAGAGGAAGATTGGCACAGATGTTAGCTCAGGGCTAACCTTCCTCAAGCAAAAAAGGAGGAAGATTGGCAACAGATGTTAGCTCAGGGCCAGTCTTTCTCAGCAAAAAAAAAAAAAAAAAAAAATCAGATAATTCTAAACCAAAATGTCCTAAACAGTATGGTTTTTCTACAAATGAATAACTTAATGATTGCAGGGGAGGGAGAAGTGTTTTTTAGTTTGCTATTAAGTTTTGAGATTGAATGCAGTGGCTGTCAATCTAAAATTCATTCAAAATAATTCTTCACAGGCCATATTAAAGACAAGGGCTAGCTCAAATATAAATGAGGTATAAATGAAACATAAAAGGCTGCAATATAAAGCACTTTAAATATTAACTATAAAGGCATATTTTATATAAAATATGAATAGACGAGTGTTTTTTTTGTTGTTGTTGTGAGGAAGATTGGCCCTGAGCTACCATCCCTTACCAATCCTCCTCTTTTTGCTGAGGAAGACTGGCCCTGGGCTAACATCTGTGGCCATCTTCCTCTACTTTATATGTGGGACACCTGCCACAGCATGGCTGATAAGTGGTGCATAGGTCCGCACCCAGGATCCGAACCTGTGAACCATGTGCCACCGAAGCGGAGCATGCGAACTGAACCACCATGCCACCAGGTCGGCCCCCAGAAGAGTTTTAAAGCCTAAAACTCTACACTTTGACCCATGATACAAACGTTCTCTAAATCATGAGCTTCTATGCTTAATACATCTCATAAGAACAGTAACTGTCACTTATTTAATATACACTATGTGACAGAGATGGTGCTGGGCCCATTATGTGAACATAATCTCATTTAACCCTGACCACAATTCCGCAATGTAACTATTGTCTCTATTTAATGGAAAAAGAAAATGAGGTTCAAATTTAAGTATAAGTAAAAAAGAAGAACCAGAGTACGGATTCATACAGGTCTGACTTCAAACCCTGTAAATTTTCTACAATACCACTTGGCTCTCCACAAAAATAGAGTCAATCCACATTCCGATTTGCAGGTTCCACGTTTGCAAATCAGCAGACTCACTAAGATTTGTAACCACCAAATCAATATTCGGAGCACTTTCCTGGTCATTCACAGACCTGAGCAGTGAAAGATCTGAGTCACCTGTTGCATGCGTGCATTCCTGCTGAGGTCAAATAAGGCAATGCTTTGCCTTCTTGTTTCAGCTCCAATACTGTAGACAAGCTCCTTTTTGTGGTTAACTTAGTGCCATGTTTTCCAAATTTTTCCTGGTGATTCCCTGTTTTAAGTGGCCCCCAAGCATAGTGTGCAGTGCTGTCTAGTGTTCCTAAGCACAAGAAGGCTGTGACGTGCCGTACGGAGAAAACACACGTGTTAGATAAGCTTCGTTCAGGCATGAGTTACAGCGCTGCTGGCCACGAGTTCAATGTTAATGAAGCAACGATATATATTAAATAAGGTGTGTTTAAACACAAACATACATAAAACAAGGTTATGTATTGGTTGATGAATGAAAACGTGACCGGAGTCTCACAGGAACCTAACCCTGTATTTCCCTTAGGAGCAATGTTTCAGTATTTGCCAATTCTTGTTCGCCGGGACTTGTTCGAACATAACTACGGCAAATAAAAAATCCAGTTGAAAACTCCCCCCCCCCAAAATTTTTACATTAATATTTCAGTAAAAGATTCTTCTTCTGTCATTTCCTTCAAGGATCATCATTATATTTGTGCAGTCATCACTCGTCTGCTTAAGAAAAAGAAACACTTTGTTGCCATTCTGTCTAATGGATTGCAGCCACATGTGTTTGACTTTGCTTAGAAAATTAATCTCTCTTAAAAGCAATCTGGTTTTCCAATGTGAAAGTCTAAGGAATTAAATTTTGTTTCTTATCACCCATGTCATAGGTACTCTTTATGACTCTTTTGTGAGATTATGATTTTTAAAACTAGATTGTTACATATAATATGGACAGCATGAGCACCAGTAACAACTTAGCATAGGAATTTAAAAATATGAGCACAAATTGGAAGTCTTATCTTTCTTGCTTAAGTCAGATATTTTATTGAAAAAAAAGGTTACAGTACTTAAAAATCCAAACAAGGACAATTCAGGATTGAAAGAAAAAAACCTGAAGGAGCCCATTGTCTTCAGTAAAATTTTGAATACAAAAAAATGTAGACCAGGAAAACAGTTTATGGCCTAATGCACTAGTTCCATGATAAACACACATATATAGAATATCTCCATCAAGTGAAACTTAATCACCTTTTTACAATGTAGAGTGGAAAGGCAGCTTTTACTATGGTTAAGCCATGTATCATCAATACCATGAAGCTAGCCTATCAGTTGTAATAGCTTCTATAAAACACCACAGTGAGATTGCAATAAGCCCAGAAAATGGGCTACAAATCCCAGCTATGCTCAAGCAAGCAGTGAACCAAAAATAAAAATAGGTAAAACTGAACCAAGAACTAGATAGCATTCATCTAGATTCATGATTGGTAAGGCGAAGTTCATAGGCCAAGGTTTTAAAGTGACTTATTCAGATCTAAAAGACAGGCATTATACAAAATAAAATAAAAGCATTTATGTAATTCAGGAAAAAAATCACGAATTTTCACTCCAAAGGACATAGCACAAAAAAGCTTACTTACAATTACCAAACACCACATTATTGTATCTGTAAAATATCACTTTAAATATGCAAAGGTAAAGACACTCAAAGCTGCACTTTATCATTTTTAATCTCTCCAGTTTAGACAATCTAAAAGACATCACACATTCCCGCTTAATACATTTGCTGAAATCTTTCAGATTGCAATAACTTTAGGTAAAGGAAATGTCAACTTTAAGTTTCTTTTCCAATCATCATATTTAAGTTAGCCATTAAATGCTGAATTAACAATTAACCATACAATAATAGAGAAATACATGTATTGATCACAGTTTTCATCAGTTATTGAAACTTAATAAAAATGTCAATTTTAATATAATCATTTTGAAGAACTCAAATGGCCTGAATGTAACATAGTGTCTAAATTACACTGTCAACAGAAATGTCACATTTTCCCCTCTGCTTGGTGAAAACGAGCTCTTGTAAGTATCTCTGACTCTCACAGTGGCACACATGGTCTGCCATTCTAAGGATGTGCAAGCAGCTCTCACTTTTAAACATGACAATATGATTCAGAGTCATACAGTATTTGTTGAAATGCCAGCTTTCACATGAGTTCAAGAAGCTCTACACCAAAATGATCATTTTGATTGGTTTCAGGTATCAGACAAAGCAGAGAATTCAAAAGGTAATAGCAAATGATTCTACTAGCACAGACTAGTTAACACTGTGGCTGGTTTAAAATAGGGTGATTTTTGCAGTACAATGAAAACTATACTATAAAGTACAATGGGTTTGCAATACAGAGCAGATTATCCAAGTAGAAAGCAAACTCGAACAAAATACAAACTCTAGCAAAGATTATCAACCTTTACTACTCATCTTAGCCCTTGTTAAATTACCCTGAGTAAAATGCAAATATTTTAAATAACGCTGGTTATATAAAATTTCTCTAAAATTGAATGATAAATGTCAATGCATCATGTTTTTATTTACAACAGTCAGATATGTAAAAATTAGTTCTTAACCTGTCACAATATAAACATAAAGGAATACTGATGTGAGATCTGGAAGTTTTTAATTTTCCAGCTTTTGTTAGCATTTTGGCAAAGCAAGTGATACATAAATGGTTGCAACGTAAAAAAAAATCATAAAAGAGGAAAAAATATATAAAATTTACAGTAGTTTCTACCTACCCTGGGCCAACCTAGATCCCTAGAAAGCCTCCCCAACCAGGTTCACTTCTGACTAAAGGAAGAATACCAGTCCTCCAGCAAAAACAGCCCCATCTTTTCATCAAAGAGGCTCTCACTTCAATGATATTCCTCCAGGGGAAGAGGACAGGAGCCAGGTTCCCTCGAATGCCATTCCCCAGATGTTCAAAACGTAACTAATTTATTAGCATTAGAAGATTTGGTTTATAGGGGAATCTCACTGGTCCAGTTTGGAGCCTACAAAAAAATGGATTATTTTTAAGTATAACATTAGAATATGAATAAAGGATGAGGATGTGGCTTTTTATTCCATAGAAATGGGTACATTTCCAAACATGACAATTAAACAAAAAAGCATGCCTACCATTGAAGTTGGGGTCCCTCCAGATTTTTTAATATTCTTGGAAGGCATTCCATGAAGGCGACTGAGTCTAGCTTGGAAACCTGGAAAATCAAAGTATTCAACTGAGGAGATTCTATGATCAACGGAGCACAGAATAAGATCCTATCAATTCAGAATTCAAAGTAAGTTGGAGGGAGGAAACATCTTGAATAGCTGTGAGAAAAAAGCAAAACAAACTTAAAAGATCTGAAGCAACGCCTAGTAGGATTCTAATGTGGTCAGCACATAACTATCGATTATTTAAGCATTAGAGTATTATCCAGGGCTTTTCTTTCCTCCCAATTTACCTTTCCATCATTTCAACATTTTCATGATGGGCCTAGCAAGAAAGCAAGTCAACCTTTCCAATAATTTGAAAGCATGACAAATGTAGTAGCTGAATTACCCGTCAAGGTTTCTTTACAGCATCTTGTGCTTAGATTCTTTTATTTCTGTTTTAGCCTATCCTCTTTCAATGGTTATTCCTAGACTGACTACAAGCCCCTGTATCCACCAGTCAGGCAGCGCTACTGACCTCTTCTTCCCGGCTGCGACATAAGGGGGAAAGAACCAGTTAAGATACTTTCAAAGACAGGATCTGGTAAATTTTTGTCAAGCTCGGTAGGATCTTCCTTTTCCCACCAGGGCACGACTCCAGTGATGCCACAGGCTCCACCTGATTCCTTTTCATAAAACCAGTCACTCTGCTCATCATCACCTGTGCAAACACAAGAAATCCCCCCAAGGTTCAATTTTATCATCCAAATAAACAGTGGTCAGATTTAGATTTCAAAATTACAAGACAGCAATCAAATTTGAATTTCATATAAACAAAATTCATATAGATTCATCTAATTTTTCATATATAGTACTTATACAAAATTTTTAGTATGAGTATGTCCAAATACTGCATGGGACATACTTATACTAAAAAATAATTTGGTATTCCTCTAAAATTCAAATTTAACTGGGGATCCTGTATTTTATCTGGCAATCATATATATAATCCATAAAGAAAACTTTTTCTTCTACAACATAGCTTCACGTAAGAAATGTTTTTTAAGACTGTAACAAGAACTGCCATCAACAAAAACAAAACGTTATGTTTTAGAAACAATTTAAAAATGTGAAAAACAATAATAAACTGGCTAATCCTTTGGCAAAAACTGTAGGGAAATCCATTTAAGTTACTACCCTTTCCACATTAAGGAAAAACAAGCCTTAATCTCCTGCCGGGAATTAAAAGGTATAAAACTGTAGAATGATCTTTGCAGCTGATAATGGTATATAATTAGCTTAATTTCATGATTTGTATGGAGTGTAAAAGGGGAAACAATCGTGAACAGATGTGACTAAATGAAATTAATCTGATTAAGTTCATTAAGAAATAGTTGTGAAAGAGTTGATTTTAAATGAAAAGTGACAATACAACAGAGTTTACAAAGAAACTATACTGGAGTACTACAAGCAAGGTATTTTTAAAAGAGAAGACTATTCACAGTAAGTCTGACTTTTGGGAACATCCATGAGTGTAACCACGAGGTAATGATCAATTTGAAAATTCAGTTTGAAATGTGCCCTGGGTGTGAATCAACAGTATTTTGTATTTTTTAAAAAAAGGAATAATAAAGAGATGTATAAAAAGACAAAAATATAGAAGAAGGCACATGGCTTTTAAAAATAAGAGACAAATAGCATTTTGAATATGATATGAGATTCATTCAAGTCTTCTTCATGATTCTTAGAAAAACTACTAATTCTGGTTTCTAAGAGGGTCATCACAACTGCCATAAACTTTTCCCCTTTAGAGAAAGAGACTGTTGATTTCCAAAATCTCTTACTACAAATATTTTTAAGTGCAAACTAAAAAAAACCTTAAGCTTCAAGTGAAAATGATTTTATTGGGAAACATCTGTATTTCAAATTATGAGGGAATGAACAATTTAAAGCTTTTGGAAATCTAAAGTCATCAGTTTTTTTTCAATGGAGGATTTAATAAAAATTAATTTTAAGAAAAACAAGCACAATTCAAAGCATAGAAATATCAATACTTTTATGAGTTATATTAAAATTTCACCCATCAAGTATGTGCACAAGAAAAGAGAGTCACTTGAAAGTCATTTGAAAGTGACTACCTGAGATCTTAATTCCAATTAAGACAACATTATTATAGAAAAATGAGGTTATTATATTTTTGATGTGATGCACAACTTTATTCTTAATAAGAAAATCAAACAGCTAAATATTAAGGACTTGGGCTCTGAAGTCAGACAGACCAGTTAGAATTCTAGTGTTTTGTAAGGGTGTGGGGAAGTCACTTCAACTCTATTAGCTTAGATTTCATCACCTAAAAAAAAAGGAATCTCATAGGGTTGTTTTAAGAATCAAATAAGAACTTAAAGTAAATTAAATGTAAAAAAAAAAGCACTTGTCAAAATGTTATTTTTTTTAAGTTTTTCATTTCATTATGAAATTCAACATTTATAACTTTGGGTAGATATATGTATTTTAACGATAATTTAGGTATATTGTCAAGGTAGTCAAGCTCACTTTCAGCCCCAGGATTCTACCACCTTTCAGCAAAAGTCTCAACTTTAAGAAGTCTAGGGTCTTTAAAACAGTTATGTACCTATTTGTCTGGGACAAATGGTTTGTGAGTAAGGAAAAAAGAATGACCACTTAATTTACTTTACTGGTATTGTCAAGAAGATGAATAGACTAAGAAAAAAAAGTGTAGGGCAGGTTTTATGTTGTCCTTATTTTCATTACATCTTTAAATTATTTATAATTTAAAACAATACATTTTGGTTTTTCCCCTAGAACTTACTGCTTTCCTCTCAAGATTCTCAAGAAAGGGAGATAACATTTGTGATAAATATTTGTATGTATACCTCCTGCCCCATTAATAAGATTTTCATATTTTCTTCCAGAACAGGTAGTTTCAAAATTATGTCATATTAAAGTGTGAAAAGATTCAGGACATTTCAAAGATGGAAAAGGTCGAAGTTGTAAGACATTACTGTTTAACAGTTTACAATATTGAATTCATGAAAATCGTCTAATTACTTACAAACTGGATAGGATGAATAAATGTCACAACTGGATACAAACGACAAATGACTTGCAAATCTACCTTTATTAACGCTTAAACAGTATTAAATACATTTGGAATCAGGTGGAGAATGAGAACCAGTGTCTTGCGAAGTTGCCAAAATTGAAGAGGCTGAGGTATGTAAAGCTTTCTCAAGGAAGATAATCCTCCCTTAATATTATTAGCTCCACGTACTAGCTTTTGGAGATAATCAATTACCGTAGGTCATGAAGACGGGACACCCTTCATAATATATAAAAGAACTAAACCTCAGTCTACTAAGTGTGTGTGTAAGACAAACGGATTGCAGATATCAACTTATGCAACAACTAGTAACAAAGCGCAACTTTAAAAGGAAGACTTTTTCCAAAGAGAGACAAAACCAGCATTTCAGTACCTTGTCTTCCCTCATCATTCGTAAACAAACCAGCATCAGTGCTGCTGAGACTGCTGGAATCACTGTAACCAGAGAAAAGAAGAAAACAGATCAAAAGAACAATTGATTTCTCAGTCTTAAAATTTTAAAGAGACATGGCAGCTCAGAGATGGAACTTAAGCCTGACAAAGATCTGAAAGAAAAGCCTGACAAAGATCTGAAAGAAAATAAGATGATTTGTTTTAATCAAACTGCAAATATCCTGGTTCCATTAACTACAGAGCATATTATTTTTGGCACATAAAACCACAGGAATCTAATGGGACCCTGACAGTAAGCCAGATGTGACGGCAACGAGGTGCTGACACAACTGATGCGTTTTATTATCTGCTTTCATCAAATGCTCACTGCTCCTTTCTGGTGCCGCGCAATTCAGCCTGAGCTGGGATCACCACTGCTCAACAAAATGGGAAAAGTCTCCATCAAAAGCAGGCTAAGCCTTTCTTCAGCACATGAAATACAAGGGCCTGGGATGAAATTACTTTTCATAACCACATTTGCAAATATTCTGGGAAAGACATTACTTAAGAATTCACAACAACTCTTTTACTTGGCAAGGAAGAAAAAAGTTTACAACGGTAACAATCCATTAAATCCAAGTTAAGTTCCCTTTGAGCCAAAACCGGGCAAAAAAAAAGGAATATTACCAATATTAAGAAGAGCAGGTTCTCAGTACTTCCATAGAAGTTTGAGAGTATGACACAGAGTCACATTTAACACAAATTAAAACAAATAGTAGATACTCGACTGACATGAATAAATTGTCATTATTAGTTCTAACAGAGGCAATGCTTATATGATAATCCAGTTAGTTAAAAAACCACGAGAACAAGGTTATATAATAAGATGTTTGGCCTCTAAAGAAAATTGAATGAGGTTCTTTAAAAATTCTTATGAACTCTCTTTTTACTGTAATTCTTAATTTTACCAACCAGGAAATTGCCCCAGGTCTTTTTTTAATTACAATACTTTTTCTATTAACACGTAGAACTCTGCAACCTGACTTATTAAAAAAAAAATCCTAATCTGTTTTAAAACATTTAAACTGAGTTTAGGATTAAAATTATAGATGAGATCTAAATCCAAATACATTTTCTGAAAATAAAATGTCACTTCAGTTTTTGTCTGATTTTTCAAAAAATAAATATAAGCCAAAAGTATAAGAATTTGTTAAGT
Source organism: Tapirus indicus (assembly GCA_031878705.1). Lineage (NCBI taxonomy): Eukaryota > Metazoa > Chordata > Mammalia > Perissodactyla > Tapiridae > Tapirus > Tapirus indicus. The sequence goes on along the minus strand of CM062939.1, from coordinate 17,081,522 downwards.
GGCACATTTTCTCAAGGACTCTGAATTAGTACTTTTTTCTTTAACTCTCTTCAAAGTTTAACATTCTTTTTCTGAAACCCTTGAGGCAAAATGTATTTAAAATTCAGAATTTTTTAAATTTTAGGGAATTAAGTTCTAAAATGCCTAAGAAGGGTCTGGGGTAGCATTCCATAATCAAACATAGTAATATATTTTTTCAATTAAATGAATGAATATCCATATTCATACAGGAATATTCATACAATATTAAATACAGGTCAAGTTAGGTCTGGCCACAAATGAATGAGTTTCTCACAGCTTTCAAAATTCAGATTTGCAGATAAAGGATTTTGAATCCATGTGCTATTTTTATTTTTAAATGGTCTTCTAATCTCTTTGAGTTCAGATTTACCCTCTCTAATATAGTCTACATAAAACCAGTTTCCTCTTTTCAAAATGTAACTTGTTGACTAAAAATATTGTGATATCCTAGATGGGATCCTGGAACAGAAAAAGGATATTAAATAAAAACAAAGGAAATTCTAATAAAGTATTGTCTTTCATTAATAATGTGTCAACACTGGCTCATTAATTCTGACAAATGTACCACAGTAATGTACAATATTAACAATAAGGGAAACTGGGTGCGAGATATGTGGGGACAGGATATACACTATCTGAAAATTTTCTGTAAATCTAAAAGAAAAAGTTTATAAAATATACATATGCATATACACATAATAATAATGTCTTCTATTAAAAACCTAAAATTACTTCCCCACAACTGTTGGATTAAATTTAGATTTCAAGGTTCTCTGTGGGTGGGGCCCCAGCTAAATTCTTCCCATCCTCATCTCTGGTCCTTTTGCTTATGTTCTTTCTCCAAGTGGTAACCCTACTCCTCTCTCTGCCTGCCCACTCTTCTTAAAGATATAAGGAAATCAGAATTCCCTAAGTATTCCCTTTCCACCTCTTGGTCCTTAGCAATCCTTGTCCTAATTTGAGATATGTTTACATGTTTTTTAAACATGTTTCCTTATTTACATTTCACCTCATTGACATCTAGTTAGCTGCTCCAAGTATATCATGTAGTTGTTAGTATGCACAATAAATTAGAACAAGAACTTAAACAGAAGCAAGGCCTTTCATTTTCAGCATCTGATGGCCATTATGGCTTATCTCCAAGGACGCCTCCTCCCACTTTTTAAGCATGGCTTATATAGCACAGTACTCAGAGATTATATTCCATGAGTGCTTGTTGAATTAATGTATGTACACTAATCCCAATCCCCTGCCCCAATCTGCTCATTTCCTATATTTTCTATTCTTGAAACCTTGGCATCACCTGAAAGTCCTTTCTCATTTATCCCTCCAAATACAGTCAATCTTCCATTGATTCCAGCTCTTAAAACTGTTCTCATATTTTTTATCCTCTACTATCACTGCCATAATTCACCTCCCATTTAAGGATGGACTGCGGGTCAGTCAAAGTTAAACAAAACACTGTTGTCAAGATCACGTTATCTTGATAAAATATAAATCTAATTGAGTTTCTTCACTGTTCAAAATTCTTCACTGATTGGGGCCAGCCCCATGGTGTAGTAGTTAAGCTCGGCATGCTCTGCTTCGGTGGCCCAAGTTCACGGGTTTAGATCCTGGGCACGGACCTATACCACTCGTCAGCCATGCTGTGATGGTGACCCACATACAAAATAGAGGAAGACTTGCACAGATGTCAGCTCAGGGCTAATCTTTCTCAGGCAAAAAAAGAGGAAGGTTGGCAACAGATGTTAGCTCAGGGAGAATCTTCCTCACCACACAAAAAAACCCAAAAATTCTTCACTGACTTCCCATTACTTACAGAATGAAACCCAAACTATCTACCATAGTACACAAAGCCTTCAAGACATGCATACTGTGGTAACCTCAACCCTACTTTATATTCTAGTAACAACGAACTATATATACTTTCCCAAACATATCACATTTGCTTCACAATCCATGCCTTTAGACAACCTGTTCCCTCTACCTACGAATGCCATTTCTCTCCTTCCTCTTCCTTCCTCCAATCTGAACAAGGCTTAGTGCTTGCTTTAAATCACAGTTCCTTCAGGAAGTCTTCCCTCATCAGTACCTACCACTCAGCACACTTCATTTTCATCATTTGCTTGTCTACTATCCTAGATTATGAGGCTGAAGATAAGGGAATCTGTCTTGTCATTAATCTTGGCATCATCAGTGAACAGTAAACAGTAGTTATTCAAATGTATGTTAAATCACAGACACAGACACACACACACACACACACACACACACACACACCACACACAGTGAAGTAGTTCAGTTCTTATTTATAAATCAGTTCCAAGGAAATATATAGCTTTTTATTATAGGAAAGCTTTGGAAGTAGTGTCAAAAGACACTGAAACTTGTTAGGAAAATACCTTAAATATTTAGCAATCTTGCCACAGAAGGAATATGCACCTAACTCTTAAGTAACAATAAAAAATAGTTACATAGATAAGTTTAAAATAGAACAAATTTTTAAAAATTTATTCAAGAGTGAAAACATCCTCTTTGAAAACATGTAACTGCACCGTTGACTGCTGGTACCCTGATCATACCTAATAGATACTCAGATAGTTTTTACAATGAAAAAGAAATGAAGAGAGTTTCATCTCATTTCTCTTCCGGGGAGATGTCTGTCAATAAAAGGCAAATATCAATAAAAGGAGGGGCTTGCACAATCAATCCAGAAAGCAGATAACCTGTGAATAATCCAGAATTGAGTACTTATCTCCATGGCCACACATCCTCTCTCCCAGCAATTGAGCAAGATAATTACTTTCAAGGGAAGCTAAGTGGTCCTTAGTCACAACAGCCCAATACTAGCATACAAATAATTTTCATTCTGGTATAAAAATGACAACTTTCTTGGAAGAAAAGCAGACACCATAAGCTTTTCAAAGCCTTCCTGAAACATTATTTTGTTTTAAGTAATTTTACTTCTTTAGATAGACTAGACTAACTGCCAAAGGATCATTGCTTTTCCCATTTGCCTAATGACAAGATCTGGTATTTCTAGACTGTAAATTGGGTTTTATGATTCATAAGTGATCAGAATTTCTAGCAATCCTCAGACCTCTTAAAATATCACGCCATACACAGTGAAACTTTTCATTCTTAGGAATCAGAATAAACTGATGAATGGTGACACTAAAAAACACCAAAGGCTAAAGGTCTAATTAAAAAAATAAATAATTATAAATCCAATTCTAAGAGTTATAAATGTGCTGTTATCCAAATGCACATTCTTTCCCATTGAAAATCCATTTCCTTTTGTCTTTGTAGCTGAAAATTAAGTCATTATAACACAATCAGAAGACTTTGTGTAAATCAAATAGGCAATTTTGCTTTGTACTAAACATCATAAATTATAAGGAAATATAACCATGGTTAAACAGTAACAGCACTACCATCATTATAATTTATAATTATTTTAAAATAGAATTAATTAAAATACAAAACACATTCAACCACAAACACTGAAGACACATATTTTTATATTTAGAGAACATAAAAGTCACCTTTCACTCATGAGTTCATCTGAGACTTTCTGCTCTTCATATTCCATTTTGTCCTTATTGGTCTGGCTTATTTCCTCGCTTTCTAAAACTACTCCTTCATCTGGGATCTTTGGTCCTTGTCGAACGATTTTCAATTTCCTTTTTTTGACTTTGTTCTTTGTGAACTCTTGATATTGGTAAGCTCTATCATTGTCCATGTCCTGATCTCTACAACCTTCTGGGGGCTGGGTCATTGTCCGTTTGTTAGACACATCCTGGGGGAGATCTACTGCCATTCGTTTTACCTTTCTCCTCCTTCGCAGAGTTCTGTTGCCAAGGTTGTCCACAGCAAAATCAGACTCATGCCATAGAGGTCTTTTCCCTCGAACATTATTATTTAAGTTTGATGATGGCCTGCGTTTTGCCACTAACATTTGGTCATCAGAGTCACTATGATCTTTTTTATTATTATTGTGGTTCTCTCTGTAGTCCTTGCTTGGTTCTTCTAAACTAGAATCAGAGCCTTCACTCAAGCAGTGACCAGTCTCCCATGGGTGATGAACATTATACGACCTCCGTTTTCTCCCCCTCCTTTTCCTTGCCTGGCGTTTCAGAGGGCAAGACAGACTTCGAGAATGGTCTCCCGTTTCAGCAAATCCACCTCGAGCTTGCTCTGAGCTCTCCTCCAATGCTGAGACAAGATCGTGAACCAATTCTTCCATGGTTCGACTGAAATGCCTACATTTTTTTAAAGAAAGAAAAAAATTTAAAGAAAATAGTATTAACTGTATTAACCTACTTCATGACAGCTGACAATTCACTCTAAATCTGAATAAAATCAAGTTATTATAAAGAAATGTTTAAAAGCTATTTAATTTTTCTATCTAAGATATTACAGTTTCGAATATTCTGACTCATTTTTAAGCTCCTTTTTCTTGTATAAGTTCTTTTATTAAACAGAGGAATTACTTCGAGATAGAGTAAGCAACATATCAGCAATGAAAGATTTCAGTAATCTTATATTTTACTGTATAATTATGGAAAAGTTATTTCTGCTTAAATTGCTATTCTTTAGTCTATTTTCTGTCCTTTTCTTAAAGCAGATAGAGAACTTTCTCATTCCTCCCCCTGCCCAACACACACACACATTTCTAAGTGAAGAAGAAAGTATAGTATAATCTTCTACTCACCACATGCTCTACCCAGTCACTGCCATGATATGCGAGGTAAATGGAAAGACTGACAGGTACTTTCAAGATTTGTAATACAGGTGAAAAGAAAGTTTAACCAAACACTAGGCATATACTTAGGCCACACTAATCTCATAACCCAGTGAAGCAGAAATTGTGTTCATATTCAAACTGGAACCTCGCTGGTCTAAAATGGACCATCATTTCTCTTATAATTCATTATGAGGCAGTCTTTGGGCCTTTTTTATAAAAAATAAACAAACAAACAAGAACCACTGAATTATATTGCCAGTGAGAAAATTATCCACTAGTCAGCAAGGGTAAACATCAGTATTCTTTGGGAACTTTCATAAATTACACTGATCCCTTCCAAACCCAACTTCCAAAGATTCTAAATCAGCTGGTGTGAGAGAGAACCCAGGATTCTGATTTTATTTTTTAAACATTATAGATAATTCACATATGTACCTTTCTTATGAAGATGATGAACAACCATTTCTCAAACTGAGTTCTAGAGAACCTAGGGATCAAAATATTCTCAACTAAAGAGGACTATATCGTTTCTAGAGTCTACAGCAAGGGTAGGCACACTTTTCAGTAAAAGGCCAAATAGTGAATATTTTAGGCTCTGCAGTCCATTAGGTCTCTGTCACAACTACTCAACTTTTGCCATTGCAAGGCAAACATAGCCATAGGCAGTACATAAATGAATGGGTATGGCTGTGTTCTAATAAAATTTTATTTACAAGACTAAGTGATAGGCAGGCCACAGTTTGCTGACCCGTTTCATATAGTCTCTACAGTCTATAATTTCAGACTTTTGCAAGTTCCCTATAACAACTTTCAACTTTGTCTTTTTGTTTTAATGAAAACCTGAAAACAAACACACATCGTGATTCAACTGCATTTACCACTTATAATATAAGGTACACGTACAGCTTCTAACACTTGAGTACTTACTGTGTGCCATTTCTAAGTGTTTTATATGCATTACCTCATTTCATTCTCACACAATAACCCTATGAGGTGGTAGAGGAATTACACAGAGATTAATGACAGCTTGCCCACTGTGACACATCTAGGAAGTGCAAGAAACAGGATTCAAACTCCAGCAATCTGATTCCAGAGCCTGAATGCTCACGCAACTACAATCAAGCAAAGCTACACAATTCCAGTATCAAGTTTGCACTATTGTTTATGACTGATTTAGCAGCACGCGGTACTATTTTAATTGTAGACAGTTTTAATCTACATCTTAGGAAAGCGCAAATGTCTCACAGTTAGGTGTTATATTCTTTCGAATAGAAGAAGGGATGGGAGACCTCATCAACCCAAGGCATAGGGCAGTATAGTTATAGTGACAGTGAGTTAAATTCAAAGAACCAGTGCTATAGTCATCAGTAAAATGCACATTGAGCAATTAAGTAACAGGACATTGCCTTTCAGTTAATGGGGTTTGCACTTTCCAGATCTATCTCCTTTGGCATTCTGAATGAATAAACAAAAAGCCTATACGGATACAGATTTTTCAAAAACATGGTGATTCAAATACATATACATATGTACTTTTTTTTCTTTGCTTGAGGAAGATTCCCAGAGCTAACATCTGTGCCAATCCTACTCTATTTTGTATGTGGGTCGCCCCCACAGCATGGCTGATGACCAGTGGTGTAGGTCTGTGCCTGGGATCCGAACCTGTGAACCCGGGCCACCAAAGTGGAGCATGCTGAACTTAACCACTACACCATGGGACTGGCCCCTCAAACATATATTTTAAATGAACTCTGGAGGGCCACTGCAATTTCTTTTTTCCTTTAAAGGGGTTCTGTATATTACTCAGGTTTCAGAGCACTGCATTTGATTAAGAAAAATATGCATCACATAGGAATTACCATTAAGTCAAAATAAGGGCTACAATTCTGGCTACAATGATAAGCCAAACAGATCTTTTCCATTACCTGTTTTTTAATTATTGCTTTTATTGTTTTCCCTTTATTGCAATGAATATTTTGTTCTTTTCCTTTAACATTAATTCTTTGAAAGAAATGTAGTCTGAAAGATATATGATCTTTGAACATAATATTGCACCTTTAACAAAATTCACCAGGAGCCAGTTGAACACATTACAATAAAGATCTTTTGTCTAAAGGAAAACTCAGCATCACCTGGTTCTCAAGTAACGAACTTTTTGAAAAGTTTTCTTATCAATAGGTGAATGACTACTTATAAATATTAATATGAAATTAATTCTATGATTGAATATGATCTCCAACTACAAGTGCAGGTTATTTTGGAAATAACAATTTAGTGCTTTACTTCAGAAGAGAAAATTTGGTGGTCCTAACGTTAGAAAAGGTTAGTACATCAGATTCAATCCATTGAGATTTGATGCTCTTCAATTAACTTCATTTAAAAAGTACTGCTGTAACTAACACAGTTTAAAAAATATAACCAATAGGGGCCAGCCCGTGGCATAGTGGTTAAGTTCGGTGCACTGTGCTTCGGTGGCCCAGGTTCACAGGTTCGGATCCCAGAAGTGGAGCTACATCACTTGTCAGCCATGCTGTGGAGGCGACCCACGTGCAAAATGGAGGAAGACTGGCAGAGATGTTAGGTCAGGGCTAATCTTCCTTGGCAAAAAAAATATATATATTATATAGCAAATAAATATATATATATATATAAACTAAAATATTACTAACAATGAAACTGAAATTTCTTTATAACATCATTAAAATTGTGTCAGCCTTATTCAATTTTATATTGTTTAACGCAAGAGAAAATACAACATATTTTCAAAAATATTTAACTAGAAAAATCCAATTTATTCCAGGAGGTCACTCAAATATAAATCAACTAAAAAACTACTTTAAAAAGCTTTTAAAAAACCCTATAAAAACAGGAAAAATACACTTATTATAAGTGTCATTCAGAGTTCAAATCACTTTTTTCCCCTTCAGTTTCAAATAATCAGACTCCTACAAGTCAATCCCAACCAAAATGCCTATTAATGAGCCAGTAATATTATAGTCAGTTAGTCAAGCTGCTTCATTTATACCTCTCCAGTAAAACTAGCATCAACTGGTCTTACAGAAATAAAGTCATTATAAGAGACTATCACATGATCAATAGCTTATTTATTTCCTTTGCCTTGGCAGTCATACTGAAGACCATAGTACTGAAACATTTTATCCTAAAGATATTTTCTTAAATAAGACCTTTCCTATTGGAAAAGAAACCTGGAAATATATAACTTTTCTGTACAAACATCTGTATTTTAAGCATCCATAGTTTTAAAGTTTGAATTACAGCAAAATTCAGTGAATTACCACTTAGCTAATTTGAAAATTTTATATTCACATTTATAAAACAATGCCTCTTCTTTTGGAATTCATTGGAAACGAAATCTTTTGGGAATAGTGTGCATTGCGTATAATATCTAAGATAACAAACAGCTCACTAGCAGTTTTCTTAAGATAGTCCACGGGGCCAGCCTGGTGGTGTAGTGGTTAAGTTCATGCACTCAGCTTCAGCTGCCCAGGTTCGTGGGTTCGGATCCCGGGCATGGATCTACTTCACTCTTTAAGACATGCTGTGGTGGTGACCCACATGCAAAATAGACGAAGACTGGCACAGATGTTAGCTCAGGGTGAATCTTCCTCACCAAAAAAAGAATCCAAATGAGTAGCCTAAAATTATAAGCCCACTATCTATATATATAAAGTTGCATTTTGTAAAAAGAAATGACTTGAGTAGACAAGTATTTTTTTTTTTTCAGGTGGTTTTAGATTCTGCTGGGCAATAGAAAATGCATGACCAACTCCAAATTTGATATGCCAGTTTTAGGTAAAAATTTTTGGCTAACGATCAAGTTTGTTTGTCCTTCTTTAGGCAATACTAAACATCCAGTAAAACGAGTGAATTGTGCTCCCTAACACCAAGCTCTAATTAATTCAGAAAAAGGCCTTCTGACAATATTTGTTTGCGAGTGAAGAAGATCAATTAATATAGAAAATATGGCACCAAGTTTAGAGTTTTCTTTCAAATATTTTTGGTTCAAGGAAGACGAATCAGAAAGTTGCCTTAGTCCTAACTTACTGGTCATATGTCCCCAAAGGACTGGCAGTTGACAAATGAACCAAGAGCTCTCAAATGGCAGTCAACAACATACAGGCAGGCACAGCAGTAGTCGATGCCCAAGAAAGCCCAGAAAACAGATCCCCCAATAACTAACAGCCAACCATTCTGTCAATGACTATTACGTTTTGAAGCCTCTATTAGCAGTAACTACTAAGAGGGAAAAATATAGCATGTATAGAAAAATTAGTCCGAGAATAATTTCCTTGCCTGGATACTGATAAAAATAACCACATAACAAGAGGATAGACATATATATCTACTGAATAAATCCAACACGTTAATTAAAAAACAAACAAAAATCTTCCAGATATAAGTAAAGGGTAATTGACTATAGCTATCAAATATCGAGTTAAGGGAAAAAAAAGTCAAATACCCTTTGTCACCTAGTACATGGTAAAATTCTCATCTTCATCTCCGTAAAATACAGATTCTCTCTTCTACAAAGTTAAGTAATTTTAGGAGTAGAGTGCTCAAAGTAAGTTACCTGTTGCTAAATACAACTGCTTAATTGGCTTTCAAAAATGTAAGGGAATAGCCATGTATGTCTTAGTTTCTGAATGAATAAAAATTCAATGTGTACAAAAACACTGTACTAACACATATATATAGTCAAGAACTATGCTAATGAATGTATGCCACAACTGATCACAAACTTAAAAAGAATATAGTCTTGGAATTACAATGTTTTGATATTCGTGTTAGCCTTTATTTAAGATAGGAAAGGTTGGTTGGTTCTAAAAGTATATAGCAAATAGCCAAATAGTACAGATTAAAATTAACACATAATAGTGTAGACCATGACAATGGATGAGTAAACATGAAAATAGTGAGTGTTAAAGATGCCACATCAAGGGCTAAATTTTGTGACTAATTTAACAAAATATGTTCCATTAGAATGATCAAACTTAATTAAGATTTCTGCTGCTCATAGGAATTTATAAATTTCCTTCCTTAATGGTAATATAATTTGTCAAAATAAGTCTTTTTTTCATCCCAGTAATCTATTGAAAGATTATGTATTCAATTTTCTCCTTTTATATATTTTGGGGCAGGTCATCTTAGGAAATTAAGAATAACCCTAACATTAAATGTTAACACTGGGCTAGTTTAGAAATTCTTTGACCAACCTATTTAAACCATTAATCAGAAGTAACCTTTTCTCTTTTTTTGAAAGAGGTAGCATGGGAGTGGGGGAACCTATCTTATTCTGAAATATGTAAATGATTAATTATAACTTTACATTAACACTAGGTAATAAATATGGAATAGAATTCTCTAGGGGAAAAAAAAAGGCTGGGAGGAAACTGTAGAGAACGTGAGCTTTAGAATCAAAGCCATGAATTTGGAAGCTAAATTCTACTACATTCATTAGCCTTAGGACCTTCAACACATTACTTATCTTCTGATTCTGTTTAGTCATCATCAAAATGGGTATAATTTCTACCTTGAAGGGTAGAAGATTCTGTGAAGATTAAAGTGGGTACTTATATGTGAGAGCAGTTATTTCATCTTTCAACAGCCTCTACGCACAAATAAGAGAAACTGGTCACTGAAATATCAAATCATTCTGCTTTTAAGGTATAACCATGGGGGGAGGAGAAACGGGGTAAAGGAGCACATGTGTATGGTGACAGATGGCAACTAGACTTTTGGTGGCAAACATGATGTAGTCCACACAGAAGTTGAAATATAATGATGTACACCTGCAATTTATATAATGTTATAAACCAATGTGATCTCAAAAAAAAAAAGGTATAAGCATATTATGAATCCTGAGGATATCACAATAAAAGCAAAGACTGTCAATCTTTCTGAGTTCTTGAACCACACTGAATGATGGGAAAAGGGAGGATAACAGACATCTGCAAAAATCTTGCATACAATTTCAAGAAATTTATGCACTCCTTAAAGACTTTTATGGATTAAAAAAAAAAAAAACAAGGGGCCAGCCACGTGGCGTAGTGGTTAAGTTCAGCACACTCCACCTCAGCAGCCCAGGTTCGTGGGTTCGTACCGTGGGCGCAGACAACACCACTCGTCAGCCATGCTGTGGTGGTGACCCACATATAAAGTGGAGGAAGATGGGCACAGATGTTAGCTCAGCGCTAATCTTCTTCAGCAAAACAAACAAAAATCTCAAGTAAAAAAAAATTAATGCTGTGTATCTGACCTAATTCTATCTTAATAATATAGAAATATAAGGGGAAAAAAAGACTAAAGAAAATCATCGTTCCTAGAGTCACAGAATTCTCCACCAAACAGAAGAACTCTTTTCCCATAATGGGAGCAAAAGCTCCACAGGCTTGCACTCAATAGGCGGTGCTGCTGGCAGCTGCTACTATTCTGTCACTTTTGTCACCAGGAACACTCAGAAAGCTTTCTTTTCTCTTTACCCTAGCAACTTGGCAAAAAACAAATCATACATGGCTTAAAGTTTAATTCTACTGTCCAAATAGTGATTTAATAAGGCAAGCTCATTGATTACTTAAATTTGAAGAACACTCTGATATTTTTACTTCATTTAACAACTTCATGAGTCATTCAAAACTTCTTTCCTTATACTCTGATCACTTTCCAAATGTAAGCTATTGAATGAAAGACTGTCTAAATGAAATAAAGTCAGTCTAAAACAAAGAAAATTTTGTTTTTAAACAAAAAGTAATTTAAATATAATAAAAATAAAATTAAGAAAATAATAATTAAAACAAATAAAAACCATCTAAAAATAATTCAGTCCATCTTGTCAAACACATATACTGAAGCATATCTAGGTAAGCTTCTAAAATGTAGGAAATGAGGGTCAATCATTACTCATACCTGGTAACTGCTCAATATTTATTGACTATATAATATATTCTGAATTCCTAGAATAGGAATGAGAAAGAAGACAACTGAATATTAATTACAAGTACCTAACAAAATACTTGACACAGAACAGATTAAAAAAAAATCTGTTGGATGAACAAGCAAATGAATGACTAAAATGGAGGAACAAACAACAAAGGAAAAAATACAACTTGACTAAAAATTTAGACAATCAAGATTTCAAATTTTCTGCCACAGTAACAAGCCAGATACTCTAACATTTTAGTTAAGTAAAGCGGCAGTACAGGGCAAATTATCAAACACGGTCTAAAGGTTTCCAGTTTGCCATAAATAAGGATGCTAAGAAGCTATACCAAGATTAATGAGTTACTTGGCCAAAAATCATACTGGCCATTGCTTTGATTGCTAATTGTTGAAACAGAAACCTGACTCAAACAAATCTAACAGGAGGAAATTGAGTTCAAGAAAAAAAAAATTATTAAAACAATGCACATTTTTATTATGCAGTTTTCTAAACTAAAAGAAAATCTAAAGAAAATCAAAATAAGAAATAAGAAAATGAAACTACAGAAAAAAAGGTCCAGAATCAATAGTTTATTTTTAACGGCTTTTTTTAAAGCAAAGCCACATAAAGTTAAATAAATCAATTCTATAGTTCAATATATCAATAATAATGCAATATTTTCATTATCAAGGACTTAATTTTTAAAATTTGCTTAGTTCAACCTTTAAAATCTTTCCTCCAGATCCCCAGAAATTGACTTTAAATATAAATCACTAATAAAGTCAAAAGTAATAAAAGTCTACCTAAATTCTAAATGCGATTTGTCCATTAAATGAGTCAAATTTTAAAAGTCAGGTTAACATTATAAGTATCCAAATAGATACTTTTTGGACTCTAATTTCAAAATTGTATGTGAGTGATGAGGCAGGAAGAGGAGATAGACACTTTGAGCTATAAGATTTTATAAAAATATGAACCACTTATAAGATTAACTTGCACAAAAAATATATTTATTTCCTGACACACATACAAAAATCATCCAATCTTCATTATTTAATTGTATGAAACTTTTCTTCCCTAGATTTTTTAATTAAAAGATAAAATATCAGCTCTACTTTTCAACAAATTGTTTAAAAAGAGATAAATCATCTATATTTACCCATTTGGTGTCTAAAAACTGAAAAACTAACCTTGACATTGGACAAAAAGTTGAAGTCAAGATGAGCGTTAAGGAATTCTGGGTTGGTTAACAAATCCAGGCATATACTTTCCAGTTTATACATTCCTTGAGATATATAGGCAGTATACCAGGTGATTAAGAATTTTTTTAGATATACTGGAATCATACTGCAAACACGACACTTGGGCAAGTTATTTAAACTATATTTGTTCCTGTCTTACCATCTCTAAAATGCAAAAAATGATAGCACCTACTTCAAAAGATTTACATGAGATGATGTATTACAGAATACCTAGCACCAAGTAACTAGTTAGTAGTAGCGTCTCCAGTGGCACTGGGATTTCACCACTGGGATAAAACACACGTGCATAGTATAGTAAATGTCTGATCAACGAATGAAAAAGAAAATTCCGTTAAGAAATTCTGAATAACAGGATGGTTGTGCAGATAAAACTAGAAAATAAAGGACCCAGTTTTCTGGAACACATTCATTCTGCCAAATCAGGCATGATTTTAAGAATTTGATTCAAAAAAATCTGATTAAATGCTAGGCACTATGTTACACTCTGGAGCTGTAAGAATCAGTTGTATGCCAACAAGTGAAAACAGGATAGAATCTTTAAAAGAGAAATGAAGGAGGGTTTCTCTGAATTATAAAGAGGTACCTGACCATGATTTGGGTAGAAGGTGGAAGGGAGAAGAAGGAGTTGAAACAGTCATACTTTTTAATTAGTTATCTATCCTACAAACCAGTTATCACCATAGCAAGAGTACATCAATCTACATAGCACAGTTCGTCCTTTAACAAGATATTGAATGGTGAAACATTAGCAACGGTACCCTGAAGAGGGAACTCTGGGGAGATGGAAATGTCCTATATCCTGTTCTGTGTGGTGGTTACACAGTATACACAACTGCTAAAACTAAAAATACTAAACACTTAAGAACTATGTATTTTATTTTATGCTAATTATATCGCCATTAAAAAAAAAGCTCATTTTAAAAAAGTGCTCCCTGCTTTTCTCACTGGAAAATATGAGAATTTAAAAGGAGCACAATCAATCTAAATTCATTGCAAAATGAACTACAGAATGATGTGATCCCATTCAAAACATTTTAGGCAAGATATTCTTTTAATTTTTCAGTGATAGGATGCAAAACGAATTCTTTGAGATAACAGACAACTGGAATTCCCCACGTTCTCATTTGCTGCAGAATCTAGGAATGGACGCAAATTTTTTAGCCTCATTTCACCTGCTGTTCAACACTTTATGTTTGAGGATTGTCAGTGGAAAATCTGCTTGTTTGTTTCACTGCTTGTCTTGTGTATGCTTGGAGGAAAAGGGTTTGGGAGAAAAAATAGGACAGACAGAGTTTTCAACTAGAACTCCAAAGCCAGCTTCTAGCTCTAGGACTAAAAGGTGCATGGCAATTTTGCACAAGTCACTAACCTGTGCCTCTGATAATCTCCTATCACAAGGCTGTCATAAGGATAAAGTGTATTAATTTGAGAAAGCACTGAAAAGTCAAAGCAATATATTATTCTAAATTGGCATTGGTTATATGGTACTGTAGATGTAGTCAAACCCCAAGTCGAATCCTGGCATTTCTATGTTCTTAAGGAACATCCATACACATCTCATTTGTACTAGAAGGAAACGATCAAGGGGCAGAAACAAGTAGGTTACTTCTACCCCCAAAAAAGGAGGTTGGAAGGTGAGGTCTCATCCACGACTGAACTTCCAGATCTAGATTTCTGGGATTTGATCTCCCAAGACGCCTGGTATAGTCTAGTCAATTTTAAAAGGGAAGTGAGAGAATAAGGTCTGGATTAAGATAAATTCTTCTGTCCCTAGTCTTGTCACCAATCAACGAGGAAATAACTGAATTGTTCCTGGAGTGCAGAAAGCTTTACTCCCAAAATATAGCAGAGTGTTAGACAGTCAGCACGCATCGACCGGGTTCCTTCACAAATCTTTAGCACACACCCCGACCCCTTGCTCAAATTGGGTCCATCCCGGGCATGAGGGAGAGCAAGGCCTAAACGTCTTCAGATCATCCATCACAACTCCCTCCCCCTTCCACGCCGGGTCCAGTGGCCTCCGGCCATCACACCCGTCCCTGATCCCCCATCCCCAGGGCCGCCAGCCTCACCAGCTGTTCCCGGCGGCTGGAGCTCCGATCGGTGGGCGCCCGGCGGCCCCGAACATTAACGACACCCGGGAGCCCGGCCTCGAGGCTCAGGCCCGAGAACAGACTCCAGCTAGCACAGCACCAGCGACTTCCCAGGAGCAGTTCAGCATTTTGAGCTGAGCTTCCGGAAGCCGACGGGAGGCGGAAACCGGATGCTCGGAGCAACCATTGGTGCTCCTCCCCCCACTGCTTTCTTCTCCTATAGTCACCTCTTTTTACCCCCCGAAGAGATAGAGGCACATTTTCCCTACGCAAAATTTCTTAATTTCTTAATAAACTGAAACAGGATGGGAGAGAAAGTGGAGTAAATGAAAAGTTGACCCCCCCCGGGACTGGCCTTATGGTTTAGCCCGGTTGCCATGGAGACGGATAGTAACACCAGTGGTAAACCAGACGCGCAGAGGCTATGGCCACGTTAGCCCGCCTGCAGGCTCGGTCGACGACTGTGAGACATCAGTACTTCTTTAGGAACAGGTGAGTCATCAGTGGAGCATCGCGCAAAGGGCTGGCTTCACCCTAGCCAGCTGTCCCTCAGTAGGAGTTTTCTATTAACAAATTCCCTAATTCAATAAGTACACCCACTTCTCCCCTCGGTTTGTGGGTTGTAAACATAATCACAAGTTTAAAAGTAGTGTTACCATACAGGGAGATTATAGATAGAGGGGGGCCATAGCTGTCAGCCTGAGGTGATTTAAGTAAAAGCCCCATATAGATAAAAATGTAAAATGAAGTGTTTTTCTTTGACATCACTTTGAAAAACCTATGTCCACCCTGTTGATGGTTTAATAGCCTGACTGGGGTCACCCGGGCTCCCTAGCTGGGTGAACTCAGTGTGTCCCCCAGTGTGTCCCCTACCTGGGGATTTGAGCCTCCATTATTTAATGAATGTCATTGAAATCAACTGTTCTGTGACTCATTTGTCTTCCCAAAGTGACAATATCTAAACCATCCTGACAAGATTATCAATATCAACATATTAATTATTGGAAGAGGGCTAAGAAAGACACTAGCAGCCTTATCCATCTCTCTACACCCAAACTTCTCACTTAGGAAGTGGTTCGTTTTAACAACGGTCTTCTGGAAGCAACGCCCAGGAGATTTTCCAACTTTAGACAAACTCCAAAAAAGTGAATTAGATGATGATAGAATATGGTGACATGGCAGACCAATGGAAAATATGTCAAAAAGACAGGATCTTGCTGAGCTGTTCTTATTCTAACATTTATCTTGCCTACTACTTTCTTATGGCACCATGTACCTCTCTCACAACCCCTATCACAATTCACTTTTACATTCTGTTGTGATATATCTATCAGCACTCTTAAACTAAAAGTGGAGAACGTCTGTTTTTTCTCATTATTTTGGTCTCTAGTGTCTATCATAGTTCCTGACACATAATAGCTGCACAATGATTATTTGTCTAATAATTCCATAAATGAATCAGCCAATCATTAATCCTAGTTTAAGTAAATGTACTAAAAATAGCTAAAGATAAAAATTATTTAGCATTCATTTAGAAGATGTGGCAGGTCATGTATTTATGACATACATATATAAAAGAAATAAACTCCATCCTCCTGATATTCACAGCCTAACATGGAATATAGGTATTTAAAAAATAATTACAGTAGAGTAAGGATGAACAGGAAGGGAAACAACATTTCTTGAGCACAGATTGTATGCTGGGCTTTGCACTAGGAACTTTTTCATATGAGATCTCATTTGGTTTTCACAACATTGCAAGTTAATGGATTACTCTCTATTTTTAGAGCTTGAGAACAGTGTTCTAGAAAAGCCTGGAAAAGTGCCACACAACTGCAAATAGATGTTTTTTCTACAGATTTCAGTGTCAATCTTTGTCCCCATCTCCTGGCTTTTGGCAATGGGTACAATTCCCCAAAATTGGAGGTTGCTTGTAGAAAAGACTAGGACTATGCAAAGGCCATGTGAATAAGCTGGCATTCCTTCCATTTCATTTATTATTATTGTTACTATTATTATGATTAATGTTTTCAGTATGAAGGAAAGTCTCTAAAGATCATGAAGGAATCAAAATTCCAAAGTTTGCCTAGTTAAAAAAAAAAAAGCAGGGTATTGATAGCCTTGGGGACAAAAAAAACATATAAAATGTTAATATATGAAAAAAGTAAGCAGGCAATTTCCTTAAGAAATTATTGTCATTATTGTCATTTCCCACCTGTTATTGACTAGATCAGTTCTTTATAAACTTCAGTATACATTAGAATCACCTGAGGATCTTGTTAAAATGTAGATTTTGATTCAGTGGGTCTCAGTTATGGCCAGAGAATCTGCATTTCTCACTAGGGTTCTTGTGAGGCCCCATTTTGCATAAAAAGGGAGACTTTGTAGGAAAGGAACTGTATGTGGGCCTATTATTTAATTCTAAATTATCTGTACAAATTACATATTTGTTCCCTTTTTACATGAGTCAAAGAAAATGAGATTCAGATAGATTGAGTAATTTGTGTAACGTCACACACCCACTACGTCTCAAAGCCAAGTGATCCAACTCTAAGACCTATGCTCTTCACTGCCACAGTAGACAAGATTTTCTTCCCACTACTCTGGTCTGATGAATTAAGTGGCAGCAAGCACCAAGATCCAGAAATCCAACTGGCCTGAGCATACTGTTCCAAATCCATTAACATGCAGGGAACAGAGTTAGAGGAAACAATTTTAATTCTGCTAGGTTTGTTTCAGTGCCTTCCTCTATGTTGGTAACACAGCAGAGACAAAAATGTTTCTACCTAACAGCTGGGACCAGAATGCCTCTGAAGTAGAAAGATGACTTAGTTGGGGAAATATATTTTTACTAAATACTTAGGTTAGCTCCTGAGTCCTCCAGGGCCTGGAAGAGAGAAGCTTCTCCACCTGCCAAAGAGGAAGGATTTGGAGAATTTCCCAGGAAGTAAGAAAATATGGGAGGAGCTAATGCTCTGAGAGAGCTAGGGAGTATGGGGAGACTGTGCATTGCCTGACCAATCCAAATGTTGTGGCAAGCTGCTTACACAAGGAGTGTATGTGGATGTTCATGTTTGGGTCTACCCATCAAAGAGGCTGACTATTATGTCTAGATGTTACAGGGTGGAAAAAGACGGTTCTCAGTTGCTGTCTGACAAAGTATTAGCCTTTAAGGAAACCAAACAAACAACTTTCACTCTTCATTCCTACTTTCATTTCTATTCTTCTGAATTATTGAGGTTTTCTTTGTGACTTATTGCTCATTTATACTACTGTAT
The DNA here is from genome assembly GCA_031878705.1 of Tapirus indicus. Classification (NCBI taxonomy): domain Eukaryota; kingdom Metazoa; phylum Chordata; class Mammalia; order Perissodactyla; family Tapiridae; genus Tapirus; species Tapirus indicus. Next base: position 17,063,184 of record CM062939.1, on the reverse strand, counting down.
TTGTGGAAAGAACAGTTTGGTATGTGTTCATTAATGTTGTTCATTTTCCCCATACCCTTATTTAAATTTTGTCCAGTAAATCTGTCAAATGGTAATACGATGAGTTAAAATGTCCCTTTTCTTCCAGTTTCTATAGTGGTATCTTTTGATGCTTTGCTATTTAGCTTATACATGTGTAAGGCTGTGTGCCTTCATTATTGACTACATATTGGTCTTTTTTAATGTGCAAAATGTTTCACTTTTAAATTCTTATTGTAATAGTGATATCAAACCTCCTTTATCTGATAGCAGTTAATCATATCATTCTATATATTTCTCTTTCCAAGCAGCACATTTTTTAGTTTAAAAAATCAAAACTGGGGCTGGCCCAGTGGTGTAGCAGTTAAGTTGATGCACTCCACTTTGGCGGCCCAGGATTCATAGGTTCGGATCCCAGGTGCGGACCGACGCACCGCTTGTCAAGCCATGCTGAGGCGGCATCCCATATAAAGTAGAGGATGATGGGCATGGATGTTAGCCCAGGGCCAATCTTCCTCAGCAAAAAGGGGAGGATTGGCAACGGATGTTAGCTCAGGGCTGGTCTTCCTCACACACACACACACAAAATCAAAACTAAGGAAGTTTGTGATGGTGAAAGAGATGAAAATATAATGATAAAAGAGATGAAATTTCTTTTAATTGATTTAGCTGAAGGGGAAGATATACGTAGAGGCATATTGAGAAAGCGGTTGCTCATGAGGAGGGACAGAAGTTCTGTAGAGATGCGATAGAGGCCAGGTGTCCAACTGTCAGATTTCCAGATCTCTCACCTTCTAAAACGGGGCATGGGGAGTACATGGGGATAGAGAGAAGGGAGTAGAAAGAGAAATAAATGTTATTGAATATCTGCTGTGTGCGAGAACTCTGATAAATACTTTCCCAAACATTATTTTGATATTCACAAAAATCCCATGGGGTGATTTTATTATTCCTACTTTACAACTGAGGAAAATGAGATTTAGAAAGAGTAAATTACTTGCCAAAGATCAAAAAGGTCAAAGATCTGGTGAAGTTAGATCCACCTCAGTACAAAGCTTATGCATGGGGTAGAGGAACTTTAAATCATCCCATCTCTGGATGGAAGTAAGTACATCAAATGCATAAGGTCTAACCTGCCTTTCTAAGGTCAGGTTGAGAAAGGAAAATACCTGGTACAGCAGGTGCTCTCTAGTACAAGACTGGTGACTCGCCCATGCTCATTACCTGGTGTCAACCTAAAGTATAATGTTCTTTAAGTGGTCCTGATTTTGGAATCCATTATTCTCATACACTCAATCAATTTGTTTCTAACTCTGATATAGTGAACAGTGCCTGACTACATTCTTAGTCTAATAGTTGGTTTCATATCTTTGAATTTGGACAATCATCTCAGTCCTATTAACCTGAACAAATAACAGCCTAGCTGGATAGATGCGAGTCTCTTCCTCTGATTCTAATTAATTGCTGATTTTTCTGTTACTCACAGCCATGTTCAGTTCTCACCAGTAAGATTTAGCAAGGCCTCTGCCAAGTATACAAGGATAATTTTTGCCAGAGTGCAGGAAGAGTTTAAATCCTAAATCTGTGTTACTTTAGGCTTCAATTTAAGCTCTTAAATTTATACTCTTACTTAAAAACTTTAAATATTAGTTTTCTCATCTGTAAAAGAGGCAGTAATGCCTATGGACATGTGAACTAAGAAGATTAAATGATTGTCTGGCACATTAGTTAGCACCCAATAAATTCGTAATTATTATAGGAAATTGCAACAGGAGGGCAAGAATAAAATGCATATGATCAACTCAGTGGATGTTAAAAGGGCAGTTGATAAATTTTAATATCTATTTCTAAGCGTTTTTCTTTTCTTTATAAAAATTTTAAAAATTTAATTGATATATACATTTAATGAAGTGCATAAATTGTAAGTATACTGCTCAATAATTTTTACATACGTATATACCTCTGTAACCATCACTCAGATAAAATTAAGCATTTTTAAAAGTGTTATAATGAGAAATAAAAGGAAGTGTGTTTAATAATAAAGAATATGTTTCTAAAACCAGTAGTCAATATCATATGTATCAGTGAAATACAATATAGATGGTTCCATTTAGTTCAAAAGCAAGACAAAAATGCACATTAATCCCACTCTTTTGAACCTTTTTCTGAAGATTGTAGCCAATACTATAAGAAAAGAAAAAAATTATTAGTAAGTATTGGAAGGGAGGAAATAAAACTGTTAGTTACAGATTATGAAACTATAAAGCTGAGAAAAGGCCAGATAATCTACTAAAAAAACTCTTAGAAATAAAATGAGTTTGGTAACGTGACAAATTACAAAGTCAATTTAGAAAAGTCAGTAATTCTCTTTGGTATCAGCAATAACTAGATGAGGAATTGGATCAAGAAGGCAGACTAAGCACTTGCATACACATCCCCTTTCATCCCATCCAAAATACAGTCAAGTGTAAAAAAATTATTTTGAAGAACAAATATGCAAAATTGGTAGAAAGCTAAAAAACACACAATTAATGGACCAGTAATTTTGAAGAATTTCTGGAAAACAAAAATTTAATAGGAAGAGGGAGAGATGGCAGTCTAAGTCTGCAGCTCTTGTTCGTTTCTTCCTTGCATGTCTGTGCTTGGAGAACTCAGTGGTCAAAATAAGGGAATGGTAGCAATAAGGACCAAGAACTCAGCTCACCTATGGTGGAAGCCACAGATGATGCAGATACTGGTGGGACCTCCAGTTAATGTAAGTGTCTCCAAAATCTTCTACCAAAAACTTGAAGAATCACTTCTGGGAATGAGTGCCTTCTTTTCTTGGACCATGGAAGCACTGGAAGACTGACCTAGAATTGGTCTAAGGAATGCCTCTGCCTCATGCCCCAAGAGAGAGCTCAGTTTGCCAACGTGTTCACTGCTGGCTCATTGAAGGGAAAAAATTTTGACAGTAACTTTTACTGCTTGTCAGTCCATTACTGCCCCCAGGACCTAGGCAGACAGCCTGCCTAGAACTGAAGCAGTTGAATATCTATCAACATAAATAAACAGAGAAAATTTACAAGCCATTCAAGGGAATGTCAGTTTGGAGGAAGGAGATTAAGCCAAGAAACCAGAACAAGTGGCTATTGTGGAGTTAGAACTAATGGAGGACACAGATGTAAAGTTCAATAAAAATGTAATGAGAACTCTTAAAGAAATAAAATAAGAGGAAAAAAAAGTTGCTGGAACTATTTTTAAAAAAGTAAATTTTTTCAATTTAAAAACATAATAATGAATTAAAAAATAGAATAGTTACTACTGAGAGGTAAATGTTTTAGCAAAACAACATGGAGGACATATCCAGGGGACTTACTATGTGAATAAACGTCACTGCAGAATTTTGAGCAGGAGTGGGAAGGAGATAGATTAATAATAAAGAAATACTAGAAGAAAACTTTCCTAAATTGAAGAAATAGTATTGCTTTGAGTGGAAAGAACTCTCTGAGTCCTAGACAGGATTTTTTTTTTTAAGATATACTTCTTCTTAGATATTATCTGGCAAAATTCCAAGCATATAGAAAAAATTTTATAAGCTTCTATTCTAGACAGAAAAGAAAAAAGTTATTTTCCAAGAGACCATCATCGGATAGCTTATATGCAACACAGCGACCGAGGAGGTAAAAGGACAATAATTGTTGATTTTAAGGCAACATCTAAAAATCCTAAACCCAGCAAAGATCTTATTCATTTTTTTGATGAAAGAAAGCCATTTACAGACATGTAAAGACTCAGAATCATGTCATCCATGTACCTTTCTGAGGAAATGGACTCAAGAAAGTACTCTCTGTAATCTGATGAAAATTAAATCACAACAAAGATCTCAAGAATAAGAATGAGAGAAGTAATAGAAACAATGATGTGCAATTCTACTGGTATTTATAGTTAAATTCAGATGAATATTATGTTACTGAGAGTTATGGGGTACTCCTTATTCTGCATAGAATTTTCTTTTAACTATGCAGTTAAAAGAATCCAATTGGCAGTTTCCAAATTCTTTCTAGACATCTCCTTGTGCAAGTCTAAAAATTCATTAGCACGTTTTTGATCTTCCAAGTGATTCCAGGCAACAGTCTTGCTAATTGTCTCACTACTACATAATGCAGATCTTTCTTTATCTAGTTTCTAATATCAATTTCCTCACCACTCTTCCAGTCTACATGAATAGTCTCTTTACTGGCCTTTAGAACCCCCCCCATCAACTCACCCACCACTCAATCTCAAAGCCAATGCCATATGTGTTAAGGCTATAGTACTACCATACTTTTTTTCAGTTTTTAAGTTTTATATAGTCAAATTAGTCAATCTCTTCCTCCAGCTTTGGGGATTTTAGCCTTTCTTGGAATGGTCTTTCCCAACCCATGATTATAAGAAAATTCTCTGTACTTACTAATGATATTTTAAAAGTTTTATTATGTCTTTCCTTCACTTTTTATGCAGTTGTATTTATGTGCATATATTGTATGAGATAGGAGCTTAACTTTTTCTATAGAAATAAAATTGTCTCAACACCATTTATTCAACAGTCCACATTTTCCTTACTGATTTTAAATGTTGCAAGATAAATAAATAAAAGACGTAAAAATTGCAAAGTAAGAAGTAAAATTGTCCTTATTCACTGAGGACATGATTGTATGCATAGAAAACTAAACCACCTATAAAAAAAGATTTAAAAATAATAAAGTGAATTTAGCAGGATTGCAGAATACAGTATACAAAAATCAATTGTCTTTTTATATAATAACAATGAGCAATTGTAATTTGAAACTACAAAAGCAATACAATTTAGAATAGCATCAAAATGTATGTCATTTGACCCCCACAGAGTTCATTCCGGTTTTTCTGTCTTATCTTTTCTAACAGTGAGAAACCTGGTTCCCATTATTCTTAATGTATTCACTTATTTTTGATTAATCTCTCTGTATGTAAACAAACTCCCATGTGGACCCATTCCTCAACTTTCCTTGACACCCTAAAGCCAGGCCTTCTCTCCATGGGAATGCTCTCCTTACTCAGCTGTGACATCCTATCCCATGCTGCCCCCACATGTGGATGCCCAGCACACTCCCCACAGGCTCTGACACCCCATGGTGAGCCACTGTGGCGCCCTCCTCCCAAGCCCCCTCCAGCACAGATCCCTAATTTCCTTGTCCACTGCCAATTTCTTTAGGACTTAATTGTTCAGGAAATGAAGTGAAGAGAAATGAGAAGGAAGAGGAAGAAAAGTAAATATAAAACTCTTAAAAAGTGCCCCAATAATATTAATCTGCATGACAAACTATAACTCCACTTTTTGATCTAATACTTATGTATTTGCAACCTGTCATTCGTTGAGGACTATTAATGGAAAATGAAACGTGGCTTCTACCTTCTAAAATGTAGTCCTATTTCTCATCATCAGGTAGTTACTGACCTCTTATTAGGCACGTGGGTGGAAATCAGAGCACAGAACACAAAGTACAGATTAAGCGTAGTTCCTGCCTTTAAGGAGTTGAAATCCTTGAGACCTAATAGTGAAATGATATGCAAAAAGATAATTATTTTACAAATCAATATATCTTATAAGACAGTGCTGTTAATATTGGATTTTTTTTCCTAATGTCTAAAAGTTTCAAGTTATATGATAATGAGAAGGGTAGAGTATTGGGTTTTTAATCTAGTATTTATGCAGTAGCTAAGGTCAGACTAGGCACAATATGTTGATGTGTAAAATGCATATTTTTTGCATATTGCTGGAAAGATATTTAACCACACATTTTTTCATTTTCTAGTTATTGTCAGTTAATTTCTGGCCACTAATGATACACATGAATATAGTGTTATCCAGGGTTATAGTTCTTATTTCTAGTTGATGATGAAGTGACTGGAAACTTCCAGCTTTTTCTCAATGTTTTATTACATTCCTGGTAATACTTTTGGTCTTTCATCATTATTAATTCATTTAGTATTCATTGTGATAATACTGATCATAATAAATTTATTTCAAATTCATGTAGATGTCATATTTTATTCACTGCTATAGGATTTTCATTGTAATTTGGAACTAATTAATATACCATTAAAATAAAGTGTTACCCACATTTTTCATTTTAAACATAAAATATCTAGCAGTTCATGACATATTGTATGAGTTCAGCATCCCAGTGGTAACCCGTGTCTGTAAATTTCATTTTTAAGCAGTTAAAAAAAGAGCAATGGAAAAATGTGTATAGAAGTCAAATTTTAGCATGTAAGTTAAAACTTAGCAGTAAGTTAACTACTAGTTATTTTAGAAAATGTTTCCCTTTAATTTAATTTAATGTATAGTTCTTATTAGTACAATATGTTTGCTTGTATTTATATACATTATTGTTTATAATTCCAAAAAGAGATTATTGAATCTTCCTCTAGACTATGTATTATATGTTAGCATTATTACTACAAGAGAGTTTAAAAAACGTGAACTCAAAACAGATAATTTGATCGTTTATCTTCTGCATTTCTAATGACAATTATAAGTAAAGGGTAAGTTCAAAAGAAGTATTAGATGTATCTGTATATCTTATTCATATTTTTTCTCCCTCCTTTGCAAAGGTAGTTGGTTGGTGATTGTTGGTGGGGAAGGAGAGACAAATGTTTTCAGTAATTTAAATAGAGTATATTAGAAAGATGGGAAACATTTACTATAGTTATAGTAAATGTTAATGGTTAAAAAGGGTTAAATAACCATAAGAAACCATTTTATCCCATTATCCTGAATTTCACTTCAGATCAGCCTTATTGAATGAAATTTATTCTTTCCTTATCTTCTTCACACTCTATCTTCTTTGACTTGCCTGCTCTACTGGACATTGTGTTGCTGTAGCTTTTCTATTTTTGCCATAAATGACATTTATATCCTTCACTTTCACATCTTATTATAAGATACAATTTTAAAAGAAAAATGAAAGATTCCCTCTAACCCTGCAACCCCTTGAAACAGTGGCTCTGTAAAATAATGGTCTCTTATAATTGGGCCTTGTTTTCTTCCTTGTTTAACATCTTTCACTATAAATCCTTTTGAACCAGAGATTGTTAAACTTCGGGGATGTGTGGTTCCAGGGCCACAATGATGATATTTAGGGAGTCCAATATCTCTTAATATTACACACAAAATTCTGAAAACTAGCTCAGAACCTTGCCTTCTGCCTTGGCTTTAACATACATTCCTCTCTTCCTTCCTTCCTTCCTTCCTTTCTTCCTCCCTTCCTCCGTCCCTCCCTTCCTTCTTTCTTTTCTTCCTTTTTCCCTTCCTTCCTTCCTGCCACAAACATATGTTGAGCTTCTCCTATGTATCAGACACTTTACGATGTATTGGGATACAGATTTGAATAAAATGTGAGCCCAGCTCTCAAGAAGGTAAATGTTATAATTAACATATAGAAGAAATTTCAGAGTACTATAAAAATTATATTAAAAAATCATTTCAAGAAGAGGGAGTAGCTTTGTGATGGTCTGAGTGCTAGAGACCACATGGCTTGCTCTGGGGTCTATAAGAGTAGAATGGCCTTATCATAGGATGGGAGTTGTAAAAGAAGACATGGGAGATTAAATCTGAGCCAGATCTGGAAGGACTTTGACATTCTAAGGGCTTTAGACCTCATTCAGAAGACTTGGGATGTTTTGTGCGGTTGGCATGAAAAAGTTTTAAGAAAAAAGTGACATGATTAGATTTATGTCATAGAAAGACCATTCAAACAGTAGGATTGGAGGACAGAATAGAGTGGAAGAAGACTAGCGTCTGGGAAAGAAGACTTTTGCAAATAACTAGTCTTAAAAAGATGAAGATCTGAACCAATGTTAAGAACCAATTGGCTTCCCAGTTTCTGATGTGAGCAATGGGGTGGATAATGTTGCCATTCACGAGAAAGGAATTGCAGACAGGAGAGCTATTCTAAGAGAGAAGAATAGAGGGTGGGCATGTGAGGAGGACTCTTGAGTTGAGTTATTTTACATATGTTGAATTTGAGATAGCTGAGGAATGTCCTAGCACAGATGTTAAGATGTTTTAGATATGCAGACCAGGCGAGCTGCCCATCCTCTGAGAACCTACTCAAATACTTCTGACTCTCTTCTTCCTCTACTCTTTATTTCCTAAAACAAGCTTTTCTACTTTTGAATTTTCCAGGTCTTTACTTCTCATACAGTGTTTTACTGTTTTGCCTACTTTTATTTACTTTTGCAATTTTCAGTTCTATTAGTTTGTAAGCTTATACTTGAGATCACAGAATATGTCATATATACAATTTGGTTTAAATACCATACTAACTTACACATAGTGAACATGTAATAAATATTTTTTAAATTAAGGAATAAGATAGTGACAAACTGGTATCTATTTTTTTTTCTTCCTACAATCCACAGAAATCTCCATCATTATGTAATAATGCAATAATGATCTTTTATTGAGTGTATTATTTACCACTTTTTCTTCTAGATTCTTTATGATATGCCAACAAACATACTTATCATGTATTATTATTGAAATTTTACAGAAGAAACTGAATTTTAGATTAAAAAGCTTGCTCAATGGGGCTGGCCCGGTGGTGTAGCGGTTGAGTTCATGTGCTCTGCCTCTGTGGCCCAGGGTTCGCAGGTTCGGATCCCAGGCATGCACCTGCACACCACTTATCAAGCCATGCTGTGGCGGGGTCCCGCATATAGAGTAGAGGAAGATGGGCACAGATATTAGCCCAGGGCCAATCTTCCTCAGCAAAAAGAGGAGGATTGGCCACAGATATTAGCTCAGGGCTAGTCTTACTCACCAAAAAAAAAAAAAAAGCTTGCTCAAGGTTACCCACCCAGTAAGTAGCACAGTTAGGAATTGAACCAAGATCTTTCTGCTATCCACTATTCTAGCTTTCTAATTAAGCTAGCCCATGGTTCATATTATGTTAAATGGCAAAATTACTTAGCATTTAATGCCTAGATAAGTCTAATGCTTCCCTTAAACTTAAAAATTTATTCATATTTTTCTAAAGAATTGTATTAGTTTATTTCATTTTTTTTCATTGTTTAATTGCTAAAGTGTTACACGGCTATTATAAAATAATTTAAAGAATTCAGAAGTTTTGAAAGTAAATTTCTTCTTTCACATTTCATTCCCTAAAGACAATCATTTTTAATAACCTCATTTGTATAAAACAAGACATTTTCTGTGTATACATTCACATATACATACAGTTAAAATTGTTTTCTATAAATATGGAAATGTGTAACACTGGACTGTAATGTTTCTTTTATTCGCATTACAACGTTTTGTGTCTCTCTGTGTCAAGACATATTGATTGACTCAATTTTTTGTAAGGACAAAATAGGATTCCATTTTATGGATGTGCTACAGTCTATTTTTTGTTTAAGTTGTTCCTATTATTTTAATAGTATAAACAATGATACATCTTAAAAAAAATAAATTTGCAGGAATAGATTACTGAGTCCTTAGCTCAGTATCTTTTCATGCAATATTTAAAATTATAAATTGTTTGCTTTTTCTTTTTTGTAAATTACATGTCATTTGCTGCTTTTCACTGGGATTAATTTTTTCAAAGTTTCTTTTCTTTCCCTCAAATATAGTGACTACAGCACAAAGTCACTGGTTTTCCCCTTTATGGAATTCCTAGTGTATGAATTCATGACAGGTTTTAGAAATTTACTCCATGCCTATCCTGAAATTTGTGTTTTATCATTCCCATTATAGTTTTACTACATGTGTATGCACCCCTAATGAACATTCCTAAAGTTTTGTGAGTTTTTCATTTATATAAGTGAAATTTTTCTGTATGCGTTCAAAGGGCAAATTATTTCCTACCAGCAATATTTATGAGTCCCTATTGCAATACATTCTCACCAGTACTTGGTAGTGTCAAGTTTTGTTTTTTGCTATACATCTTGGTGTCTTTTCATATTTTAGTCTCTTGGTTTATTGTTTTAAGGAGATTGGTACTATTTTATGCCACAGAATTTCGATATTATATTGGAAAATGGCTTGCATGCATTCTTCCTTTTGCTCCTTTTTTTCCTTTCTTTTTCTTCCCACCTTTCTCCTGTTTTCATCCTTCCTCTTTTCTCCTTTAGGGGCAATGATGGTTAAGAACCTAGCCTCTGGAGTCAGACTACCTAGAATCAAGTCTCACCTCTGACACATACTAATATGACACCTTGGGCATATCGCTGTACTTCTCTCTGCCTCAGTATCTTCCTCTGTCAAATGGGGATAATAATTATCTACTTCATAGAGATATTGAAAGGATTATGAGTTAATTCACTGATGTGTAAAATGCTAGACCAATACCTGGCACATAAAGTACTAATTTATTTAAGATATTATTATTCTTTTCTCTATTTCTTTAAACAGGTTCTTTCAGATATCTGGCTGTCTTTTACCCATAGTTACCCCAGGATTCAAGTTACTAAGAGCGAGGGGGCACCTCAGCAACTCTGTCACCCTAAAATAGGGAGGGATTTCAATGTTGTGAGTGGGTCTAGTGAGGGACGCTTGTGAGTGGCTTTCCTCACAAGGATTAAATATGCCAGCAGGCATGCTCTTCCCCCAGGGGAAGTGGCTTTGGTAAGACAAAGGCTGAGTCTTAGGAGTAACATCGGTTATCTCTCTGGAGCAGCTGGGAATGCAATGTGGGACAAATAGACGAGATTACTGCCTTTAAAGTGTAATGGAAAGACCATCATTAAACAAGCATTACGTATGATTTTGTTAAATATTGTGAAGAGCTATGAGGGTGTTTAATGGAAAGGCCTAATGTAGTCTGAGGAGTCAGGGAAGGCTTCCTGGAGGAAAGGACTTCAAGCAGTTCTCTCTCCCACACGGAATACAATAATATGAGCCAAGAATACAGTTGTTTATACATGTCTCTGCTATCTTTTGGTACATGCAGTGTAAGCATACAACAATAATGAAACTTTCTTTTCTACTACTCCTAATTGTTGAGAGTAATCTCACACACTTAATTGTTTCCAGCCCATTTCATTGTGTCGTACGGTAATCTTATCATAGTGCCTTCCACTATCAGGTAATGCAACTATATTCTCCTGTGTAGTTTACATTTCATTGTACACTTAGTACTACACCTTATGCAACCTTACTGATTTGTGTGAATTCTCTCCACTACTCTTCTTCACATCGGAGTCACTGATTTTGATGAACATTCTTTTTTCCTCTCTTTGCTTTTTTTTGCTGAGGTAGATTTGCCCTGATTTAACATCTGTGCCAATCCTCCTCCATTTTGTATGTGGGTCACTGCCACAGCATGGCTGACGAGTGGTGTAGGTCCACACCTGGGATCTGAACCTGCAAAACCCAGGCTGGTGAAGCAGAGCACGTGGAACTTTAACCACTATGCCACTGGGCCTGGCCCCTTCCTCTCTTTGCTTTTGTGGGTCTTTTTCAGCCAGTCTTTCTAGATAACTCCCTTTCCTACTTATCTAGAACTATAGTCCATCCACTTGTTTCTCTAGCTATTTGTCACTGACAGCTTAATTGCTAATCCTATTTTCTTTCTCTCAGCCAACTTCATAGTATTGTCCAAGAATTTTATTGTTTGAAGTATTCTTCTCCATTCTGTTTTCATTCTAATTATAGTATATAAATTTAAGGAAATCTATATATTTAATCCAACATATAATGACAACAAAAAATACCCTGTCCAAGAAAAGACAATTCTGAGGGAATTTTTTTTAAAAAGTAAGAAATAAATGACTAGCCATTCTTTATTCATTCAGCAAACATAAAGTGCTAATTAGGTGCCAACCAGCATTCTGGGAGAGAAATGATTCTATGATCCACAATAGTTGCCCTAAGCAATATCACTTTATCAAATGGGGATGAGGAGGAAGAATTGTAATGACTGATGATATTAAGATGGAGCTCTGTCTTGACTAAGCCTTTTCTTGCTGTAAGTCAGTAAAATGTAAAGACTGAATTTCTTATCTCTTTATAAGCCCCATGGTCCTGTCCCTCCCTCCTTTAACTGAAAAGGACTTTCTGAGAATTCTATCTAGGATAGGTATTCTGTGATGGATTCATTTTACTTAGAGGCAATTCATTTAACTGATGTACTGAGTGATATATGCAAGCATTTTAATCTTGCGTGATATGTGTAGTGGCATCTCAACAGTAAATTCAAATAATTATGTTTTTAAAATAATGATAAAATAGCACATTGCTTTTTTTATTTCCTTGTAAAAATTACTGGCAAATTAATTAGTTGCAAAATAAGTGATTGTAAAATTTTAAAAAAGTAAAGCTGTTGAAAGCACATGGCCTCTCAGAGAAAGGTTAATTTTGAAAACATAGCTCATGATTTCTTTATTTAGTATTTTAATTTTATTTAAAATGACATTTAAATTATGATTATCATTTTGGAAGAAATTAAAGATTTAAGTTTAACAGGTCGATTTGCTTTAGAATTATATAAGTTGCTAATGAAATGCTTTAAAATTTTTCTTTTTAGTGTTGTGGATGTATTTAGAAAAAAGGAGAATGATGCAGCCATTAAAATCCAGAGCTGGTTTCGAGGATGTCAAGTTCGTGCATATATCAGGTATATGATTTTGTCATGGAAACCTCAGAGATATCATAAAAATATACTCCTTCGAAAGTGTAATTTATTCATGTAGTGCTCATTGCAAATAATCTTTTTTATTTTACTTGTAATGAAGTTAATAAATTATATGATGTCCTTTTTAAAGTTATAACTCTTTTTGGCCATTTTTTTTTACATATCAAAAAACTAAATTAGGGGGCCACCCGGTGGCGCAGAGGTTTAGTCCGCGCTTGGCAGCCCCGGGTTCGCAGGTTCGGATCCCGGGTGCCCGCCAACGCACTGCCTGTCAGCCATGCTGTGGTGGCGTCCCATATAAAGTAGAGGAAGATGGGCACGGATGTTAGCCCAGGACCAGTCTTCCTCAGCAAAAAAAGAGGAGGATCGGCAACAGATGTTAGCTCAGGGCTGGTCTTCCTCAAAAAAACCCACTAAATTATATCGACTGTATTTCTACTTTTAAAAATTCTCAATATCATAAATATACTTGATCAGACTCTTTTCTTCAAATTCCATTGGATGTGATAAAGTCTTGTGGACTTGTATTTATAGCAATGAATTCATTACTGGTAAGAAAGAGAAGAAAAACAAAAAGGACGCCATTCTAATCCTCTCCAACGTGTTGGTAGATAAAAGCAAATGATGCCGTTCTGATTACAAAGAGACTGAAGTTGAATATCTTGACTGTTCCCACTTTTTCTTCAGGGCTCAAACTTTCCTTCAGTCTCTCATTAATTCTGAAAAATATTGCCCTGGATGAGGTGAAGGACGAATATGGCTAGTCCATAATAACTCAGATGGTGGATTGGGGATGATTCTGTGTACTTCCTTATGTCAGCTAGTAGGAGCCAGACATGCAAATGAAAGTATGAGGATTAGATTTGTCTTTTGGCCACTATACAAACTAGGAGCATGGCAGCAAAGAGAGTACTTTTTAATTCAGCAGACTAACGTGATGTCAGCTTGGATAGACTGAGTAACATAATGAAAAAAGGAAGTGTTTCTTGACCTCAAGAATTATTTCTAAGTACTTATAGTGATTCACATCAATAGTGCCTGGCTTATTTCTCAACATGTCACTATGACCTGTTTTATAGTGTTAACATTCAAAAATATTTTAGAGAACAAGTTTTGAGGATTAATTGAAATAAAAAAAATTTACTCATAAGCCCCAAAGAAATACTGAATAGTTAATTATGCCTTTTTTTACCTCTAGGAATGGTTAATTGTATCATAGAATGATAATTCCCTACTTTTTAAAATATGCATAAACTTGGCTTTGAATTTGATTTCTTGAATTGTAGAAAGGTATATTCTAAGCAAAATTGAAGAGATATTCTTGTTTCAATGAAAGCAGACCAATAAGTATATTTTTCTTCCAGGTATTTACACAGAGTGGCAATAATTATTCAAAAATGGTGGAGAGGTTACGTAGGCAGACAACATTATCAACTAATTGTGAAGGTAAATATTATAAAATGTTTATATGTTAACATTTGCATTATACAATATGCTGTAACTTATTCACTTTAGTCATATTTACATGTGGTTTTGAAGTTGCTGATAATAAATATTTATATAAGAATAAAATTGGGGATAACTTTTAGAATGAGACCTCTTCTGAGAAGCCTTCCCTGATTTTTCCATGGAGAATTGATTCATTTCTTTGTACCCACCCAACGCCAGATTTTTTATTTTTGTTAAAGTACCTTTCACAGTGTATTCACTTATATGTACTTATTTGTTGAGATTGTCTCTACCTTCTAGATGGGGAGCTCTTTCAGAGTACGCACGATGGCTTGTTCATTTTTGGACCACCAACATTTAGACTAATCCCCGGCCCAAAGCACAGTCGATAAACATTGGTTGAATTGCAGTGCCCCAAATTAATTCTACAAAATATAAAAATAAGGCAGTTTCCCTCTGTGCTACTCAGCCATTCTCTATTATTGATTGCTGGGAAATTTTGAAGATCTGCCTTAAGAAACGTAGCATACCACAACCATCTATAGCCACTGATCAACTTGCAGAAGTATACGATAGCACGCCAACTTATACTTCAGTTAAGAGTTTTAGGAAATTAAGAAAAAAATAATTTTCTTGATACAAAATGAGAAGGTTTCCAATCAGTGGCCTACTTCATTAATTTTCTGATTTGTTAGTATTTTCTACTATACTGTTTTAAATTTGTTCTTCGTTTATTCTTGATGAGTTGCATCTAAGTGAAATTAAAAGATATACAGAGGGAAAAGAAAAAAATAAGTAGATAATGAAATAATAAGAGTTCACCTTTAGTGGGAAAATTTTGAAACATGTTAATAAAGTATAAGGACTAGTTGGAGAAAGAGCCTAATATTTTAGATTTAATGAAATAAACAGACTAAAGAATTCCAACAATAATGCTGCATGAACTCTTTTACAAGTGTTGAACTCTCTTATAGCTGGGTTTAAAAATCACTGTGATGTTCTTATAAAGCAGATCCAATGTCCTGTACAAATTTTTGTTATCCCAAGGTAACTTTGCCTTAACATCATCACCTCCCTCACCATGACTTTCCCCCAATATTACATTGCTCTTCTCCAGATCATTTCTCTATTTGATTATCTGAATCATTGACTAAAATGTTAACACATTTATGAGCTAAACCTTGGAAAAGGTCACTTAAATCCCTACAGATGGACCTATTTCAGTGATAACCTCTCTAAATCACATGATTCTCTCGAGTTCAGTTCCTATTTTAATACATAATGTTCCTAGTTAATTAATGCCACTTAAGATTTTAAAAGTCCACCAAAACCAAAGAAAAGTTTATTCTTTTATTTCAACTGGCTAAACAAGCCTGCTTTCATGTCTGCTGCAAACTAAAATGTTTCTCATTAATTTCGTTAATTGTTAGCATGGGTTTCCTGGTTTAGAAAACTAATCTTTTGCATCATTGACATTTTAGGCCACTTAAAAAGTAATTTTTAAATTTTGAAATAATTACAGATTTACAGACAAAAGTAGTACAAAGAACTCCCATATATTCTTCACTGAGGTGAAGAAATTTGCTTTATCATTTTCTCTCTTCTCTCTCTATACATAGTTTTTCTTTTTTCTTTCTCTATGCATATTGTTATTTTGAATCACTTGCGACAAAGTTGTGGAAGTAATGCCCCCTTTCCTCTAAATTTATCAGTGGGTATTGTCAACCTAACTACATTAAAATTGTTACAATCAGGAAATTGACATCTGCACAATACTATTATCCATGCATAGACTGTATTCATATTTCATGGATTGTCCCAATAATGTCATTTATAGTAAAAACATCTTTTCCAGGGTACAAACCAGGATTTCACATTGTACTTAGTTGTCGTATCTCTTTAGTCACCTTTAATGTACTTAGTATGTCTTTACTTTTCATGAGTTTGATATTTTCGAAGCGTGCAGTCGTTATTTTTCAGATTATTCCTCAATTTTGGCTTGGTGGTGTTTCTTTATTATTAGATTGAGGTTATGCGTTTTTACCAGAAATACATTTCAAACTATCATATTAGGGACCACACGCTGTCAGCTTGTTCCGTGACAGTTGATACTAACTTTGATGATTTAAAGTGGCGTCTCTCAGGTTTCTACATTGTAAACTTACTTGTTTTTATCTTATGAAGGGTATTTCAAGACTGTGTATATATCTTCTTCCTCATCAAACTTTCTTATATGTACTAGGTTTAAGCATCCAGTGAGGGTTCTTACCAGAATCAGTTATTATTGCATTCGTCAAATAGTGATTTTCTAACTCCATCATTTCTACATTTACCTGTTAGCATTTTACTATAAGAAAGAACCTTTTCTTCTCTCCTATTTATTTATTTACTTCAGTATGAACTCATAGATTCACATTTTATTCACTGGGTTATAATAAATTATTATCAGTCATTGGCTTGGTGCTCAAATTGTCCCAGATTTGTCTAGTAGAAGCTCCTTCAAGCCAATTATTAATAGAGTTAGTTTACTTAAACAGGATGATCAATGAATTAAGGTATTTTCTCTGGAGTAATGAACACCATTAGCCCCGTTATTCACTAGTGGTTGGAGATCTATATCAATGTATAGATGAGACAGTAGAGTATACGTATGCATATGGCATTCCATGAGCATTACTGACAACTTTCATTGCTGTAATTTGTACTCACAAGCCACTAGTCAGAAGATTATGAATGATTAATGAACTCTCTTTTTAATCAAACATATAAGAGTGTATCCAGTTTCAACGACTATTGTCAACGTGTTCAACCTGGGAATCTATATTTATTCTAATGATGCTGGGGTTGCTGAAGAGATATTTTTAAAAGTTCAAATAATAAGCCACACAAGAAAATTTGTTTTGTTACTTTAGTATCTCAGCTGGGTTTGATCAAAAAAGGTATCAATCAGCATAATCAGCAAGTTATTCTCCAGATTTGTATCTACTTATCTTTGGGCTCTTGAAAAAAGTCAAAAAATGGAGATTTTCCTCAGTTAGATTGGTTCTTGATGGTTTTTAAATCTATTAATCTGTAAGCTATTTTAGAACAGGTCTGTTTCATCTATTTATCTGTTTTTTCCATTGTGTATGCAGTGCCTAACATAAGGATTTCAATATATAACATAATCAGATCCCAGTAAATAATTCTTGAATGAGATTAAAATAGCTTCCATTTACTGATTGACTAGTGTGAGTGAAATATTACCCTAAGCATTTTACATACTTAATGTGTATACCGTCTACATAAAGTCTTATACCCACCCTATGAATAGTATTGCCATTTCATAGGTGAAGAATTTTAGACTCCGAGATGGTTACTTCCCAAAGGACACACCATTAGTTATAAGTAGAAAAAAGTTCAAACCCAGTTTGATCTGATTCCAAAATCCTTATATATTAAGCTGGTAGGCAATTCAATCTCAGTCATTATTGGAGATTTTCCTCCTTTGGATTATTCAGAGGTCCTTTGAGACTTAAGTGGTGCCAATATATCAGACATTCCTGCCTTTCTGGAGCTTTCATTCAAAAAATGTCCATTGTCTAAGCCCATGGTTCATCCTTTCAGGACTCTAGGGCTGCTGGGCCACATAAAAGGAATGGGATTGTTGCCAGAGCTTGTATCCCTAGTGCTTCCAGTCCTGCCTCCTCCACAGCTGCCACCAAGTTTGTCCCTAGACTTTTAGCCACCTTCCAGGAGCAATAGGAATGCCACATGCTATACTTCCTCATTTCAAAAAGCGAATGCCCAGCTGTTTCCCAGGTATGGAGAATCTTGCTCGTCTATTTCTCTTTCTCTTTCCACTCCTCTCCTCTTAGCTCCCCATTCCCAGCATAATCTCTCAGAGCTCAGGTTTTAGGAAAACAAAGCTGGGGATGGACACTCACACACAAACCTTCTAAAGCAAGAATGCATGAAAAGACCTACTATTTTCTTGGTTTGGGGAGTAGGACATGAATTAAGGCTACTGTTTGAACTACATTAATTATACTGTCATACAGATTAGTGCGCACTGTCACACACATAGTCCTATAGTAACTATGTTTAAACCATTGTTTCCCAACTCTATTCTGCATAGTTTTTTGTCTAATAGCTATATACAATAATAGTAATAATGCCATCTAGTATATGATTAACTTATAAAATAAATGATATAGGTTAGTGATTTTAAAACTCTAGTAACAGAACTCCTCCTTAACTAAAAGTTTCGCAAAATTTTTAGCCCCATGTGTAAAACAGGTACAAACAGTGCAGCTGTTTTGAAAGCTGAAGAAATGCAACAGCTTGGACTCTTTCCCTGTGGCCTCTATTGTCACCTGAGCTACAAGAGCATAATTTGAAAGCCACTGATTTGATTGGTTTGTCTCTGGAAGAATCTCTAGAGGGATCACAAAAAACTGATGATGTTAATTACCTGGGGAAGAGAACTGAGTACTTGAATAAGCATAGGAAAGAGAATTTTACTATGAACTCTTTTGTAGCTTTTGAATTTCAAACAATACGAATGTATTATCTATTAAATAAATTAAAAAGGAAAGTCAATTTAAAAGAGACTTCCCTCACCAAACACACATATGGACAGATAATAAGTGCTCAGATGGGGAGTTAATGTTATCTCTAAAGGTCAGAGAAATAAGACTTGAGCTGACCCTCAGGGGATCAATAAATTGTAGACTGGGGAGAGGGAAGGACATTTCCATTAGGAACAGAATGAATGAAGTTTTGAAATCAGGAATGAGCATCGTGTAATGAGAAACAGTAAGTATGTTGATCTAGATGGCTTGGAGAGTTGGGGGAGTAGCAGAATGTCGGTGAGGAGGTGAATGTGACTTTCATAAAATAATTTCCTATATTTTTAAAGGAATTTCTTGTCTAAAAACATTTTTTACATTCATTATTTCATACTTTCCAGCAATAGAGTGTCAAGCAGGAAGTGCAGGCATTATCTTCATTTTATAGTTGGAGAAATGGAGGCTCAGGGAGATTAAATGATGTGCCCAAGGTTCTCAGTTCCTGATCCATATAGGTCCAAATGCTAAATACTTACTGAAAATCTTCCCTGGATATCCCTTAGGTACCCCAAATCAGCTCCTCCTTATATATTTCCTGTATGTGGGTAAATGGTACAACCATTCAACCAGAAATCCAAGCCTGAGAAACAGTCATCCTAGACTCGCCACCACCTCCTTCACCCTAACCCCTGTCAACTATGGGTCATCAAATCCTTTCCATTTTCCCTCATGAAAGTCTCGATTCCAATCTAAACTTCATCATCTTAGTCCCATGCCTATAGTCCTCCTTGCCATAGCACACAGCATCAAGTTCACACTCTTCAGCGTGACCTGTCAGGTTTTTCACAGTCTCGCAATTGCTTTTTATCTGACCTCACTTCCTGCTACACCTTTATAAATATACTTTGGACACGTTAAACCATTTGCCATTGCCAAAATATGCAGTGTCCTACAGGATTTTTGCAAATGCTCTCTCCTCTGCCTGGAATGCCCTTCTTCACTCTGGCCTGCCTCCCATTGGTCTGAATCCCTACTTATTGTTCAAGATTTGTCTTAAAAGATTAACCTTCCCTGATCTCCTGAAGCTGAGTGGAGAGTGATGGGAGACTGTAGATATTAGGTGTGCCTTCCTAAAGTCTCCTTCATGTAGGCATTTGCATCGCTGTGATGCATTTGTTTTTTTACATCCCTCATTTGACTGGGAGCTCCTGAATGGCTGTGATTGCTCTACTTATTATATCTCAAATGTATCCCAGGAAACATCACACAGAAAGCCTGCAGAAATTTTTGCTAACTGGATCAATGAAGGATTCACGGGGATGTAAGTTGGAAGACTTTGCTATGGTCAATGTGACTGGTGATTAGTATCAATATTTGCCAAAATTATTCACTGCCACCTTCCTCATAAAAGAATGAATCATCCCCATCCCATTAATATTGGGCTAGGCCATGTGTTGTAAGCAGATGGGACATATGCCACACCCAAGGTGAACCTTTAAGAGGCTTTCTCTCTCTTCCCGTCTGGCACAAGAATGGCACACCTCAATGTTGGGCGACTCCTTCAGCCTTGGGGCCAACATAAAGAGAGCATCCCTACAGGGAACCTTAGCCCACATGTAATGTGAGTGAGAAATCAACTTTTTTTTTTGTAAGCTACCAAGATAGCTGCATTTTTATCTCAGCACAGCTGATTAATGGTTATAACGATAACAGAAGCATGGATGCTTATAAGAAACATTCTGAATGGGGCACTCAGGGAAGCTTACAAAAACATGTTAGAGCTTTTTGAGTCTGTGGTGATGTTAGGACACCTCCGTGTGGTGGTATCTTGTAAGGAGATTTTGTTATCTCTCAGCAGAGCATCATAATTAGCACTCCACAAATGCTTATTAAAGTGAACTATTGAATGGGAGCTTAGATTAAAAGTCAGAGCTGGAGATAAAGGTTTCAGAGCCTCATTATAAGATGACAGGATTTTCTACCTGATGGAAAAAGTATCTGAACAGTAGAGCAAAGGGCCAAGAATTGAGGCTTGTGGAATGCATTAGGTAGGATTTAGGCAGAGGAAAGGGAATTATAGGTAGATAATAAAAAGAAAAGCAGAGACACAATATCACAGGAACCAGAGGAGAAAACTGATAGAAAACTTGGAGTTGTCAACAGTCTCAAATGTGGCAAAGGTCAAACAGAAGGTGAACTGTGAAAAGACAGGAGTCCTGGGATCACTTCAGATAGGTTTTGTATTTTTAGACAGCCTCCCTTAAAATTCCACTGTACCAGAATATTTCTATCCAGCTTTTAAATAATTCTCACAGTGACACCAACTAGTTTATCCAGTCCTAAAGTGTCGTTCATGCATTCTCCATTACAGAGCCCTCATTAACCTACAATCATAGAGCCATTCCAATTTTCTTCTGTGATTTGAGTCTTTCTTGCTTCCTGGATAACTATTGTTTTTGTTTATTTTTATTTTCAACCTCCACTTCTGGCCTTACCGCTGCTCTATCTGGCAACATAACCCAAATTTGTCCATCTTAGGGGTCCAGGACCATTGATTCACAACCTTGAACATCTTTTCCTATTCGTGAGAATATGTTCTGATTCTTCTTTTTTATTATTTATTATTTTTATTACTTCTTCTTCTTTTTTATAATCACCTGATGTGCATGCTCAGTACACATACATTTAATACCTGTGAACTCTTGCTATAATTTTCCTGCAACCAGCTCTTCTCATTGGGTACGCAGATGGTCCCACTGTTTTGGGATCCTTCTTGTTTTCAACTGTATAATGTTCTGTGTAGCTTGTCTTTATCTCTCGCTGCTTTATTTCATAAACGGTGAAGTGAAAATAGTCATTCCTCTAGGTGATAATGCCAGAAAAATATTGAAATATTCTTTCATCTCCCTCTTTTGGAGCACTAGCACTTTGAGTGTTGTGAATTCATCAATATAACCTATACAGAACAGCTGTATACATCTTGTTATCCTTTTAAATTTCCTTTTCTTTCTTATATTTTACCATTACATAGTTTACATTGTGTTTAATATCAAATACACTATTTTTTATCACCATAGTCTGAAGCAGTGAAGTATAAACTAATATATGCCCTAATATATGTGATTAATTCTATATGCATTATTGAGAAAAAAATGTATGTAACTATAGTCCTAAACAGCTCAAAGTTATGTTTTTATTTTATTTATTTTTTCTTTTTTGTGAGGAAGACCAGCCCTGAGCTAACATCCATTGCCAATCCCCCTCTTTTTTTGCTGAGGAAAACTGACCCTGGGCTAACGTCCATGCCCATCTTCCTCTACTTCACATGGGACGCTGCCACGCACGCTGACAGGCAGTGCGTCAGCCAGCACCCGGGATCTGAACCTGCGAACCCCGGGCTGCTAAGCACGAACCAAACCACTGCACCACTGTGCCGGCCCTCAGGGTTATGTTTTTAAATTGAGATCATTCAGTGAATAACATATGTATGGCCACGCACGCTGACAGGCAGTGCGTCAGCCAGCACCCGGGATCTGAACCTGCGAACCCCGGGCTGCTAAGCACGAACCAAACCACTGCACCACTGTGCCGGCCCTCAGGGTTATGTTTTTAAATTGAGATCATTCAGTGAATAACATATGTATGGCAACCACATTAACAAAATTTAATTAAAACTTTTTGTTAAAATATATTAATAGCTTATGGTAGAACCATTTAATTTATAAAGATAATTATTGTTAAAAAATAGATTGTTCTTAAATTATAAAAATAATTTACTTTATTGCTGAAAATCAAGGCTCACAATATTTATATGCTGCTTATTATTTTACTGCTTCTTACAAAGTTTTCTTACTTGATTAGCATTTGAAAGAGTAACAATGGAAAGAAATTTTATTGAATTTAAATGGGACAAAGGATGCCATCTACCATCATATTCCATTATGTGTTGTCAGGATAAATACCAGTAGTTATATATATATATATTTTGGGGGGGGGGGGGCGGTGAGGAAGATTGGCCCTAAGCTAACATCTATGCCCATCTTCCTCTATTTTTTTTTTTGTACGTGGGATGCCACCACAGCACGGCTTGATGAGCGGTGTATAGGTCCATGCCCAGGATCTGAACCTGTGAACCTGGGCCACCAAAGCGGAGCATGTGCACTTAACCTCTACATCACCAGGCTGGCCCCACAGCAGTTTGTTTTAAGGGATAGTAAAAATACATAAAATATTGGTCACTATTTTTAAAACTGATGAGAATGACATGGTTGCTTCTACAGACATTTTTATTTCTCTTTATTAGATGAATAACTGTTTCTTCTCTAGATGAGAAAATGCCCAACTCTTTTTATAAATTTCTTTGTAAGACTTCCAAATCAGTTATAAGTTAATAGGGCAACATTTATCACCCTTCAGTGTCAGAGCAGAAGACTGAAACATAATATATTTTTTCCCTTCGGATCTTTCGTTTTACATAAATACCAAATGCTGGATAACTTAAGACTCTGACTTACTAATATTAATTCAAGGCTTTATTAGCATATTTTCATTATAATTGTGAAGTGAATTTAGATTTGGTTCACCTGCTTTTAAAGATTATATTAATAAGTAACTGTGAGAAATAATATAATTGGCTTATATTTTTTTTGTGAAAAAAAAGGTTATTTTTAAAATTAGCTGTTGATAATGACCAGATTGGTACCAGTTGACAGCAAACAATGCAAAACATATGCACAAAATGCTCATGATTATTTGATAATAAGTCATTTTAATGATTATACTCAAAATTATGAAATGAGGATGGCACTGATGTGGAAAATAAGAAAGATTCTGGTTTATCAGATTGTTATCCATATGGACATGACTTCTCAAGGTTCCATTGTCATCGTTTTAATGCAAATATTTCCTCTGTATTGCCCAAGCTAACAAATAAAGCCAGTTGATCTGGTCAAGTTTATATAGGTGTATTATTAAAAATTATTATAAATATGTATTATTTTAAATATTCTGCTTTTGAAAATGATCATTTTCTCCTTGAAGCTCATCTTTTCTTGGTTTCCAACCTAAATGCTCAACAATAAAGGAAAAATTAAATAATTTATGGTATGTTCATGTAGCAAAATACCGTGTAGCCATTGTATATAAAAATATGTGAAGAAGAAACGCAAATATCTGTACTAGTTCTGTCTATAGTAGGTGGAAGAGCCTTTAATAGAAATTAAGCCACCAGGGCTTTAAGGAGAAGAGTTTGCAATCTGAGTTTAAGACTTAAGAAGAGGAACATTTCTAGGTCACTTAGTCTGGAACATGGCTACGGGAATATAAAGCTAAACTGAAGTGGAGGCCATTGGGACCAAGAAAGGCAGGCAATTGTGCGATGATGTAATTGAATGTGTTGTCTACGTGAATTTGTAAAGTTTCGAGATAATGGTAGGAGTTGCGATGAAGAGTAAGACCTTTAGCTTGGGGTCAGAATCTTTGGAGCATATGATTGGAGCAGGTCAGGGAGAGGCAGGGAGGAAGAGGGTAGGAGGACAGTGTGGTCTGGAGACCTGAGGAGGGATGACAATGCCAAAAAGGGATAGAGAGTGATAAATGTGAAAAGTTTGAGATTAAAAAGTTAGGTCTTCTGTTTTTGGGTTGTTGTTGTTAAAGGAGTACTTCCTCCTGTTTTGAAATGGTTTGCAAGTATCCATTGGAGCTAGGAAAATGCCAGCTTCTAGTTACTGGTACTTGGAGCGGGGGAGAAAACATAGTTTCCCCTATGAATGCTTGCCAGAAAAACAGGAGAGAGAGGATTTGGACAAGTAGAAAAGAATGGTAAGATACTTCAGACAAGGGGAGTAGTATGAGTATGGAAATGAAGAAGAAAAAATAATTTGATCAGACTGAGGTTTAAAGGAATGGGAGGGTGAGAGATAATTGGAAAACACAATTGGGGTCCTATTGTGAGTTTTGACTATCGCTTGACCTCTAAGAGAGTGGTTCTCATGTATTTTCCCCCACTGTAATTCACCTGATAGGAAGAAAAAAAGAAAGTCAAATATGAAACATGTTCCCATCAGTAATCATGGTCCAACCCCACTGAATAACAGGTCTGTCCAAAAGGTTCACATGGATATTAACCACTCAGAAAATTGATTATGTTTTTAAAAGGAATACATCCTCCAGAAAAAAATTCAGAAACCTAAAAACTGAGCTAGGTGACATGACAAAGGCCATACAGCTAAGAAATGGTTGACTTAGTATTTAAATGCTGTTTTTCACCTCAGGTATTCTTCCTACTCTGTTGTAAATGCAACATATCAATTCTGTTTATCCTTCTCTCCCTCTTTTCTCTCTCCCCCGCCCTCTCTCTTTCTCTTCCTTCATTTAGTCAACAAACATTTGAGGCACATCTATAATTGAGCATTATATTTCCATTACAATGAAACTGTCCTTTTGTGCTTCATTTCAACCCCAGATCTTTAGTCTTCCCCTTTAAAGTAGACTTGGTATCTTAATGATAAAATAGGAAATTAATAAATAGTAAGGAAAATTTTATCTGGTGGGAAATTACAATAGCTTGTCATTCTTGGATATATTATTAATATTTAGTAGCTAGAATTTATTCTGCTTATCCAACTCCATGGAACGGAAAAAAAAACTTTTTGGATGGAATTCTAGAAAATAATGTTAAGAACAATGGCTTTTGTATGAATTATATTTTAAGTATTCATGTACCCAAAAGGACAAACATTAATGTAACAAATAATCATCATTGCTCAGAATGGAAATACAAAGACTTAGATGAAATTTTACAAAATTTTAAAGTGTTTAAATGTGTCTCATAGATAGCTTATGGAGATGCACATTTCACATGCACAAAGGATATTTTTAGTGTTTTTAAAAATCGTGGTAAAATATACACAGCATAAAATTTACCAGTTTAATATTTTTTAACTGTACTGTTCAGTGGCATTAAATACATTGACATTGTTATGCTACCGTCACTACCATCCGTCTCCAAAACTTTTCCATCATCTGAAATGGAAACTCTGCACCCATTAAACATTAACTCCCTTCTTCCCCTTGCCCCTGGTAACCACTAGTCTGCTTTTTGTTTTTGTAAATTTGACTATTGCAGGTACCTCATATAAGTGGAATCATACAATATTTTTCTCACTTTTTGTTTTTGGTACTTGAAAAAGCATCTGAACTAGAGAATTGAGAATAAATGTAACATCAATTAGTGGTTCACATGAGAATGATACACTGGAATCAAAGTGCTTTTACACCTTTTAACTATGAAATTCAGAATTCTCAGGCTTAAAAGCTATATCTCTCTTTCCTCTTTGTTCAGAATAAAATCTGACCTCTTATACATGTTGGAATTTTACTTATAGTTAAATTACATTCTTTTAGCCACAAAGTGTGTAACAACTACTGATAATCCCTTTCGTGATGACCATCAACTTTGTCCCAAGTACCTGAAATACTTTATCTCATTTTAATCTTCACAACAACTCTATGAAGTATGTAATGTCCCATTTGGTAAGGATGGAAATCAAGACTGGGAGACTTTATGTAACTTGTTCAAAGCCACATAGCTGGTAAAAGCAACATCAGGAATTGAACTCAGATCTGTGTCTTGAAAGCTCAGACACACTCATTACTGCCCCCTGAACAGCAATATGATAAAGATAAGAAACAATATCTTTTTCAGAACCCCAACATTTTCAAATATATAATTTCCAATTTGTTTCTTCTGTATAAAAATATTTAATGGTTATATTTGCCTCAATAGGACTTGAAGAAATACGATATTAAATATTTTCAATTCACTTCAAATACCAAGAATTATGCCTTGCTTGTTATAACAAAGAAAGAGAATTTAAAATGAAGTAACGTCATTGTGTTCATTTGTAAATAACATATTGCAGCCAACTGTTTCTTAATTGCTCAGACTGTTGATAAAAAATCCAGCCCTTCTGCTCTCCACAGACAATTTGCTTTGGATCAGACCAGGCAATTCAAACAATACTAATTACAGTGAAACCCTTTTATATGAATTCATATTTGTTGCAGGGAAGAAAACCCCAATATAAAAGGTTAAGGCACTTTTCTGATTTTTGCCCGAAACATAACACCTATTACCTGGGCTCAGATTCTATTAGTCGAATGAATTTTGATTGAATAAAAATAGATGAAGTTGCATTTTGTGTTGAAAAAATATATTTTATTGCTTTTACTGTTTATTATACTGTCATGAATTATGTTAATTTTCTATTTTTAATTAAAAGATAGAACAGATGTGGCAGCTTTATTTAAAGCAATATTTTCATGGAAATAAGTTATGTCGCTAAATGATTATTTACTGTAACAGGGATTTGTATATTAATAGATAAATGTGTCTCTACTAGAAAGAAACCTAGACTTTAGGAAGTCTTCACTATATCAGGGGATTTGCTGTAACGTGATATTATTGTATTTATGATTTTATGGTGTTAAAATGAATATTAAATGAAACAAAATTCCCAAGGATTACTCAGGAGGCATCTAAGTACATAATATTTTGTACAGATGGTTGGAAGGCACAATTTTGTTCCATCACTGCATCCATATCCTTGAACGATTTCGACTGAAGACAGCATTTCTTTGAATTTTTCATTAAACCAGACGTCTTGAAATATGAATTCCTTTTATGTTTCTGTGAGTTTTGGCTAAAAGAACCCTAGTGAATAAATCATACAATACTACGTGTCACCAGCACTTGTGAATATTTCTGCTTTGTTATTCTATCCTCAGTAGAGCACCATTGATTATCAAACTCAGCGGAGAGCATTTTATGATCATATATCTCCATTAGCTCCTAGTTTGACTACCATAGATTTTTCTGGTTAAGCCTGCATTATGTATTAGGAAGCCTATCTCTTCAATACAAAGTTTGATTTCATTTTTCTAAGCCCAGAACTCTTATTATGTATTATGTATAAAGATTCTTATCTTTTATATGTAAAAATAGGCTGCACTGTCTTTGTGTAACTGAAATATATGCTGTCTTTTTTTTTCTTGATTCACAGTTAGCATATTATACTATGAAGATGAATCTCTACAATGCAATGGCTGTCAGGGTAAATATTTCTTCACTTGTTAAACAAATGAAAAGTCAATTGTGCCCTGAATTCACTTTTAATAAAATGAGCAAACCAGAATAATGCAAATTTGATTGATATGCTAATGGTAAAGAGAGAAAAGAGTACATAGTTAAAAAGTTAGTTATACTAAATCTTGGCAGTATTAAGAATTAGAGTAAAATGTAAAATATGTAATTATCAATGCTTATGTTTTAGAATGTTAAATATCTCTGAGCCATAACTAGAGAAAGACTGTAAATATTAATGAAGCAATGTATTAGTTTCCATATGTCATATAGAATATTGTGATAAATAGATGAACATGATTCTGGAATATAAGATTCCTGCCCAATACAAATCAATTAGAAATTATTCATGTGATTTAACAGTAATAAAGTCAGTTTCCAGCTTAGAAGTTTTATTTCTATCATTTCTGTTTCATTTTTATGTGTTATTTTCCCAATAGGAAGGTGAATTTAGTGATTATAATGCTTGAACTTGGTTTCTGCACAGATTTTTGGAATGGGCACAACAAAAATATATTTCTTTTCTCAGACAGTATGGTAATAGCTTAATTATTAAGCTATTATAATTGGAGAAATTAAATGAATGTCACTAATATCCTTAAAACCTATGTTGCCTTATTATATTTTCTTGCATTAATCTGTTAGTTCTTACTTCTGCTAATGATGGATTTTATTTTGGGTGAGGCAAGGTAGTAAAATACCTTCTGAAAGTCCTGTGTTGAACTATGACAGGTAAATTAACATTATTTTGACTATGTATACTGCTTTTAGAAGAGTGCTTTCTTCTACAGGTGTGAGCGTGCTGGGAGCCTAGCCCAGGGACAATCTCCAGTATATCTATCTGTCCACCTGTCTGTTCTCCTGTAGTTTAAGGAAAAAACAAGAGGAAGAAGTAGATCTTTCTGCTTCTTTTCCTGAGCCAGAGGCAGATACTCCAGCTATAGTGGGCTATTTACCTTTCTTAGTACTATAGGAAAACAATTTGGTTTTCTTCTTAAAATAGGAATGCTCGAGTCTGGGAATTTAGGAGATTTTAATTCTCTGTACATCTCTGCCAAAGACTTAACCTCTGAGCCTAAAACACGGTTAGATTCTTTCTTTACTGCTTACCTCATGTCAGATGCATATCCAAAGTAAAAAGCAATAGATGAACGAGAACCTAAAAGAGTTGGTGACCAAAGACTTAGATGTCCTCTTTGACCACCAGGGAAAGACAGAGGCACAGAGATAGGGTTAGAAAAATGCATTCTCTTGTTATTATTTAGCTCTAAATCTTCGTGTTGAATTCTGATCTGGCTTGAATTATTAAGATTCCTTTTACGTCTCGGCATATCTAAGAAACCCACATCAATCCAAGCCACTTGGAAGGCGGAGTTTTTGGCTTATTCCCACATCATACTAAGGGCTACATTTCCTAATAGCATCACCCAAAGTCAACTTGACTTTGATTAACATCAGTGGGCAATGTTGAACTTTCCCTGAGTCCTATGATCCCGGAAAACAGCAAAGTTTAAAAATCCACCCCCCTCCTTTTGTGTTCCAGAAACAACTTTCTGCAAAAAACCCACTCTTCCCCGTATGACTTAGATAAGAGGCACGGATATCCGCCCCCTTACCTATGACAAGGCCACACACAGACCCTCCCTAAATTCCCATTCTTTACCTCACAGAAGATTAGCTGAACTGCTTGTCACCATGGATCAATTGGAAAAACATGTTTGTTAACCAAACTGTGGTTAAGTTTCTCTCTTTCCCCCAGGGCCCTGAACTTTAGCCAGTGGATAGCCTCCCCTTAACACCCACTCCTGAGAACAGGCTGGCTTCAGGGCGAAATGTTCTCTGATCTACTATCTGATTATGCCCCCGTTTGTCCCACTTCCCACGTCTGGTTCTTTCTAGCCTTTTTACACCTTTGTATAAGAGAAAAACTCTTTTTGCCTAATTCTTGACATTCTTGCAAATTGCATGGTCAAAGTGTTCTGCCTATTGCAATAGTCTACCTCCATCCATTGCAATAGTCACCCCCTCTCCCTTGCAATAATTCTTTCAAATAAAGACTCTCCTTACTGTATTGGGAGTTGTTTTTTATTTGACACATTCCAGGAGAGAAGATTAGGGGTAGAAATGCAGTGGGCATTAAAGTGAGGGGAAGGAAGACTTGAGCATTACCTAGAGCCTGGAATGATCCACTAAAGACACTCAGGCATTTTTGTGAGACTATATGGAGTATGTAAATACTACTGTAGAAAATTTATAATAGAAACACTTCTCTAACAAAGAAGTACAAAGACTTCCTCCCAAGGTTTAGAGGAGTGAGCTTGGTAATAGACTAGGTACTTCATGTTCTTTAGATGAGGAATCTGGAATGATGCTCACTTGCGTGGAGGCCTTAAATGATTCCCTAACAAAGACTGGTTTTTAGCATTGGTTGATCACAGTGACCAGAACTGAATTTATTTCTAAGTGGATTTTTGCAGGATGCTACTCTGAAAATTTTGCTCTCTGCAAGAGTGAGCAGCTGAAGCGGCTGCTGTGTGGTCCACATCCCTTCATGCTGTACACATGTGAAGATTACAACCCTAACTGGATACCAGTAGCTGAAGCTTTACTTTGAATATCTACAACTCTTTCTTTTCAGACCATTAGCTACCAAGTAACTTTGTTTGACAAACTACCCTATAAGTGATTTAAATATGGGTAGCTGTGAGGTCCAAGAAGAATCTCTAAGAGTAACAAATAACTACAAAAAATCTACATGGCAAAGAATATTCAGACAGATAAACATGTGCCCAAATCATGACTAGGACCTTCACGTACAATAGATAAGAAAAAACTTTTGTCTTAATTTGCCTCATGTACTGAGCTGCAAGTTATATATCTGTCTGTTGACTCCTAGCATGACAAATAAATTATATTCAATTGCCAAAGAGGCTAGTGGAGCATTTTTGAAAAGAGAGGCATTTAAAAAATTTATTTTTAGCCTATCCATTCCTAAATAGATCTCACTCTTTTATAATGAAGGATAAATTGTGTGTATGTGATTTTTTTTTTATATAACAGATATTCATATCCTGATTTGCTGCATTTATTTTTTAAAGGGTCACCTTTTCTCTAAAGACTTTATGATCCCCCCTATCCATGTGGAATTGATCACTGTCTCTTTTTATGTTCCTATTTTACCATTGACATACTTCTGTTATAGAACCTGTAACATTTTATTGTCCTTACTAATTTACATCCACCCCCTACACACTGTAAGTCCCTTGGGGCCTGGATCCTATCTTAGTCTTTATATCTACAGTTCCTGACTTACAGTAGGTGGTTAAATAAATGTCCCTGGATAAATCAGTGAATGTTGACTTATTCTTTTCTAAACAAGGAGTAAAATAAAAGTCGTTTGTTTTAAGTACTTGTTGTCTAAGTCCCTAAGTGCACTTGTTGGAAATTATTTAAACCTTTCCTGGGGGATCTTTCAGGTTTTTTTCATTACCTGACTAGGTTATGTGGGGTGGATAAACTGGACATGGTATTTGGTTAGTGCAGTCCCCATGGGAATGAAGGCCACATGAGCTTTGGGACCTTGCCAAAGGACCATGACACATACAAGTTTGAAGGAGATTTGCTATGATATAAGCTGCTGTCAGAACCCACAGTATGCCTTTACAAAACCCCTGTCACTGATTTGCTGCTAGGCCACTGACAGTCAATTAATACAGCAATAAATTGCTCAGTAAATTTTTATTTTAGCTCCTGGGGCCCTATTCCCACTGTTTCTCTGTGTGACACTTTATTGCCTTTTGGTCTTCAATTTTACTTTAGATTAGGGTTCTCCTTTCCTCCAGCACTTTGGGTACTGCATTGTGGATCTTATTTCAATTTGGTCTCCAACTTTTATTTTCAGTTTGCTTTCTTTGATAGCTTTCAGTATCTTCTATAAATGTCATGAGCTGATTCAGTTGCTCAACTCATTTCTCTCCCTGTCCCATCTAGATGTACAATTGTATATCTTCTTACAGCCTGGCAGAACTCTGTTTCTGATGTTAGTGAGCACCTACTTCAGCACTTGACTGTCAACTCAGGCCCACCAAATACTAGGCTTTCTAAGTCAGCTTCCCAACGATACAATAAAGATGAAGGCGATATTGCTTTATGTGTAGAAAGCCCATTAAAAAATATCCTCAGGTAGCAAAACAAAGTGCAGTTTAGTGGAATTATTTCATCCATTCTAAGGTCTATTACTTGTTCCTTTTCCCCAGCATCATGATTCATGGTTCTCAATATTTAGTATTTTCTCTTGCTTATGGCTTTTGTTTACTGGCTTACCCTATCCAGGATGAAGCGTCTTGTGTGGAGTGGTACATATCTTACACCCAATTCTTCCATTTGTAAGGGGAAGGTAACCCAAGACAAGGAATACATGCATTCAACCTCGACCTTGTCTTTGAGGCCCCGATTTCCCCAATAGAACGGCTCCAGATTCTCACACTTTTTACCTGAACATGAATGGATATGGCTGGTAGATACCGGAGCACACCTTAGTCAAGCTGACTGCCAGTGAGAGCCATGTCTCTGAGGCAGGCAAGAAAAAGATTGCAATACCACATATTCCCAAATCTTGGTAAGTCAGAACCGTTGGTAAATAATGAGTTAGCAATTATACAGCAATTGCTACTTTCCAGGCACCATTCTAAGTATTTTAACTCTTCTCTGTAATCCTCACAACCAACTCTCTGATGTTGGTTATGATTCCGATTTGAAAGATGAGGAAATGGAATCACAGCTATCTTGCCCAAGGTCACACAGCTAGTAAGTGACAGTGTTAGGAATTGAACCCGGAGATCTGGTACCCACAATCCTGTTATTTCTCATCACTTGTAGTCTTGCCTTTATTTTAGTCTTCTCATTTTCTCAGAAATCTGGGTGAGAACAACTATATGCACCTGGACCGAGCTCTTAGGGAAATTTCAATTCTCATAGTCTGGTTTTCTTGGTAAACTGACCCCATGGCCCTAACAATTCATGAGCATCATTACCAGTAGTACATTTTACTCAGGAAATTCTAAAGTTAGTGATAATTACTAGAAGACTAAGTTGAGGCGTCCCAATTCAGTGTCACGTGCTCCCCCTGGTAGGCAGAACTGAATGGCTTAGGATGAGAAACCTCACCTTATAAAAGAATGTTCAAGCTGTGGCCTTCACATATTGCCATTGCTAGCATCAGGATTTGTCATCCATCAGAACCCCATTTGAAACACCCTTCTTGCTACAATTTTAAATGGATTTTTGTATAGGATGTAGCAAATGATAAAAGAATCATTTCTTTCTGTTTGGAGTTCAAGGTGCAGATCACGCAGATTTTTGTGATCCAAAAGTGTGTATTTGATTGTATGTGCACCTCCACCATGCCTGTCTTGGAATCTGAAACATTAGTGGAAAAGAAAAGTAGACTCTATCTAACTTTGTTAAAACTTTAGGAGCCCCACAAAATTATTAGGACTGTATTTTCACCTTCTGATCCCTCTCTATATGTTAACTCTTAGAATATACTGGTCTTCAATAAACTAAATATAAGGAGAGTATATAATCTGGCACAGACTTTGGAGGTTAACAAAGGTAAACTCTCTGTGAATTATTTATTCTTTATAATGCCTTTGAAAAGCCTCCATTGGGACATCTCCATACATCTAGAGTCCTTGTTTGCTGGCCTGTCCTAGGACAACTGGAGCAGTATCAAATGAAAGCAAATTTCAAGAAGTGCTAATGTGTAGTGTCTTAGAGCTCTCTCTTAAAAAATATGTTCCATCAGACTTTTTCCTCTTAGTTTCAAAGATCTGTGAGGAATGAAAAATGGTAATAATCTAAAACTTACAGAGTTTTAAAGAACTACAGATGTAATTGATTGTTTCAGGTAGAATTCCTTTTACCCTGGAAAACCTTGTACGTGTTATTGATCAATCACTTAATGATATTCTGCTGGAACCTGGAGAGTCTCACTGATCTTTTATTATTGCAGTTGTTTTAAATGATTTAATTTGAAATTAGTGCCGCAAAACATTTAGTTCAAACAGAAACCCTCACTTTAAGGAAAATAAAAACTATAATAACAAGAGAAACACTAGACTAAAACAACCAATTTAAAAAATAACCATAACTTTATTGACATTTTCCTCTGAGAACTCTGGATCTATATAATAAAAATTTTAATTTACAAAATTTAATCTAACTTGAAACATCAGTTAACCATTTTCTTTTGTTTCCCACTTGTGTCTAAAATACAAAAAACATGAGAAAAGATTAGATGGTGGCTTTAATTAAAAATGATTAAATATGTGTCAGATATAAAAGGATTCATCTCAAGTTCCTAAACTATTTATAATCCTATTTTCATACTTTTTAATACTATGAAGTAAGTATTTATGTTTAGAGTAATGACTCCAAGATTAGATAGGTACAGATAAATAGATAAATTAATTCAGGAAAAAGATATGAAGGTCTCTTATATAGTTGACATTATGTTAGGTTCTAGGAATACAAAATGAATAAGACCCAGTCTTGTTCACACAGAAAAAGATGTCCTAAAATGTCAGCCTAAGGAATAAGAGGGGAAGAGACCATCTAGACTGGTCTTGCCTGGTGATGGACAGATATTTAAATGTTCCATCACCATGCAAAAGAATATTTCTTCTTCCCTCCTGCTACTTTTAGTACCAATATCATCATGAAATGATTAAATACCTTTGTAGAGAAAGGAAATATAAAGTCAGGTAGAATGGGGAAAGGAATATTAAAGAGAAGAAACTGCATATGGAATGATTATCTAGAATCTTCTGCTAACTAAAAATATCTAGTTAAGATTCCCATATATATGTTTTTGACATGATAATCCAGTAACACTTAGAATGAAAACTTGATATTACTATATTTTAAACACCCTGTCTTGGAAAATTTAGTAGACCCACTTTTCTGCACTCACTGTATAGTTTTCTGGAATGTTGTGCATTCTCATAAATAAAAGTATAATTATGAATAACTGAGTTCTACTTCTATGCTCTCATATACATTTAGAGCATTGGTACCAGGTAGGTTATTATCAATGAATTTGTTTTCCATGTCTTCATTTTAATTTTAGGTGAGAAGACATTATTTTTTCTCTATTTTGATCCGTTAAGGTTACTATGAATTTTGAGGAATAAAAGTAAACCCAGTGGAGGGAAACTCTTTTCTATGAGCAGATGGCTTCTGATATATCAAGGTTTTGCCATTTGTTTTAGTGCTTAAAATAAACATTATTTATAAGACCACTTACATTTTGATGTTTCTTAATGAGGAATATGCATCATTGATTTGACTAGCTTAAGAGGTCATTTAGAACTTGCCCGTTAACAAGCTGTAATCTGCTGAGCACACAATGACTTTGTTTAAAATTATCTATTCAGAGCTGATCAATGACAATAATTGTTTTATACCAATCACTTCTGAAAGTTGCTAATTACTTTGAAGGACATGAATACTAGCTCTTCTTTTTTTGGAAGGAGTAACCCATTCACCTTGAAATTGAGAAGAAATGTTATTATCAAAAGTCATCTTGCCTCTCGAAAGTACCTTTTTCCCCTAATTAAAAGTTTATTCACTAGTACTGGGATATCAGCAGGAAATTTAGGCAAAATTCAAGATGTCATTTGTTCCTATAACAGGAAGAATCTCAGCATATTGTGTCTTATGTCAATTAGCTATTGGTTAAACTGGGCTCCCTATAGTGTAAGAAAATGATATCTTTTAAATTTAACACATCCACACACTCTTTCTCTTTTTCTCGGTACATCCATAAGACATTTTAGTGGAAAGAGCCTGGGCTTGCAGTAAGACAGAGCTGGGTTTGGACCCTGACTCTGCCATTTACTCTTTTACTGGTTATGTGACCTTGATCAAGTTATTTAACCTCGGTTTCTTCATTTTTCACAGAGATCATGCCCGATTCACAAGGTTATCATGAGAATTAAAGCAGTTAGCATTAACACGTGGCATGTTCATGGAGCTCAATATATTTTAGATCCTCCACATCACTGGATGACAGCATCTTCACCCACTCAAATGCCCACTGTCTTCCAGCTCTTTGTAATGACTCGGCTCTAACAAAGCCATTTGAAGATCGCTTCATTATACTTCAATGTGGATGAGTTTTAATTTGTTACCTTAACAATTACTTATTATGCACTTTAATACTCAATGGTAAATAAAAGGATTTGCCTCGCAAAGGAATATTAGCGCGCCTTGGGGTAGATGTCTAGGGAGTTGGGTATTAGATTTCCTGAGAGCACACCAATTGTAGACTGTGGGTGTGGTTGGTACTGTTTCTAGTAGTTGCTCCCCTTGGAGTGGGAAGGAGCCCATGCCATTGGCTTCTTTTAGTACCCTTCCTATGGGCACAGATTTTTCAGCCAATTTCAGTTTTTGTCCTTTCAGCTTCTTTTCTCAAAATGGTCATACCCACCACTCTGGTCTGACCTAATCATAAATCACCATCTTCCCTCTTTCTTTCTCTGTACTACAGCATGCATCTTTTATGTTTTCTGGCACATTTAATCTTATTTTATTTAGAATTTAATGATGTTTTCATATGATAGGTAGTCCCTCCCTTGACACTATTTGATATCCTCATATTTTCTCATGCTTCCTGAGCCACTTCTGTTGCTGATGATGGATTTATCTGTCAGTACTTTTGTTTACAAATGTTTTCTTCTTTAATACAATTGTTACTGTACGTGTAATAAAAGTATGCTGAAACATTTGAAGTTATCCAACCAGCTGCAGGACCTTAGGCAATTATTTAACCTGTCTAAGTACTAATTTCCTCTTCTATCAAATGAGGCTGATAACTCAGAATGATACTGTAACAATTAAATTAGATAAGCCAGGAAAATATTCACTTATTTGCATGTATGATTTATATATGTATACATATTCCAATTGATTATTCTTTTTCATTAGGAAAGTGGTTTGTATCAATTCCTCTTCTTCATCAGTTGTAATATGATTTTGGTCAAATTAGAGGGAGAGAGTTTCTAAATTGAGTATATAATTTTAGAAAAATTAATTTTTCTGCACTTAAAGAGTTAATCTCTAAAATAAGATCATTTGAAAAATATTTGGAAAGACACGTTCTATAACATTGTTATTTTAGCTTGCTATTTCACTTAGTTTTAATTTCCAGCATTATTGTCTCTGATTTCACTGCTCTTACAAGCTGTTTTGCATATCTTCAGTTATTTTAGTCATTCTCATACTGGGTAGTTAACTAAAACACTTTTTCAGGATCTTCACATTTAATATCTCAGACTGTAAAATACCTTTTAAATCTCCATATTTTAAAAGAGAAAAATAAAGGATCAGATTCAAGGAAACATTTTCCTATTTATTCTTATGGATTCAGCATTCAAGTTATAAAAATTTTAAACTTAACATATTTAGTTTAAAAGTCATGATCTTTTGGGATAAAACCTGATGGACTAAGGTATCGTCTCTATAGTAATTATTCTTTCCTATTAAAAAAAATAATGTTTAGAGAAGATGCGTGTTGCTAGTCTAGCTAACTGTGCAAAACACTGGAAGGACGTCATATCCAGAAAGAGAATCATATATAATATGTGAATAATTCATAAATATATGTAAACTGCTGCAAAATTTTAGGGAACAAACTTAAATTTTTATATAAGGTTAAGTTAACATTTTTTCAATTTTTGCTATTTCTTCTTTCTCCTTTAAAGAAGTTGAGATATTTTTTCTACAAAATTAAGGTCTATACATTATGATTTTTGTTTTGAAGTTTTCTCATAGAGATTGTATTAACAAAGACAAAGCTTAAGGAGATTGACTGATTCTCATGATTATTGGGGCATTATAAGGCGTCTTGTAGCCTACTTAAGTATGTTTTCCTAGACCCCTAACACTCCTCTCATCTGAAAAAAAAAACAGGTACTTTCTTTTTTTTTTTTTGCAATCATTGAATAAATATTTATTTTTATTGAGCCCTCTATGTGTCAAGCATTATTCTAAGTGTTGAGGATGCAGGGGGAACAATTTCTGTCCTCAGAAGCTTACATTGTGGAAGAAACAGATAACAAATAAATAAACAAGTAAATAAATGAGGAATGGTTTCATATAAGTAAAATATGTCAAGGACAAACATCAGTGCTAAAGTAATCCAATGTATTAATCACTCTGAATCACTCTCAGAATTTCCCTTCAGTACCAAGCTGAATAAAATCTAAGAATATTCTTTAGTTCAATTTAACAAACTGAGTGCCTACTTCCTACAGTGGCTGGGGGGCTATAAACCCTGAAAAGAGGCTCCCTTCCCTAAAAACAGGTACTTTCAACAGAAATGTTCATTCATTGAAAACAGCAGTTCACTTTGTTCCCAGTTCTATATTGCAGTGGTTTAGAGAATGGGCTCTCTGAGGTCCTAATTTGATTCCTGGATCCATCACCAATAGCTGTATAATTATGGGAAAAGTACATACCTTCTCTTTTTAGTAGTTTTCTCATCTGTAAATAAGCTATGAGTACTTATCTCACAGGAGTGTTTTAAAGATTAAATGCATAAATACGAACAAAATGCTTAGAATAGTACCTCACACTTAAGAACTCAATAAATGTTAGCTATTGTTATTGTTAAAGAATTATTAAAATGTCATGATGAAGATACAAGACAGTATTTTAAAGACTTTGATACCATTGAACTTAAAAAAGCCATTAAAAATTGATTTCGATGTGACCAAATACAATCGTCAAGACAGTTGCTTATGAAAAATAAAAAATCCATTTGGTCAGGAAATACAAACAGTAGGAATTGGTAAAGCAAATTTTCAATCTTTCAATAGTTAACTTCACATTTAGCATTTGTGACATAATTATGAATGTTTTAAAATACATTACAATAACCTATATGTATTTCTTTTTCTTTATAGTGTTTTATAATATGCTTATGAGTAAAATCTACATTTGCAACTACATGTACTGTTATATTAGTGGAAAAGCCTAAGACTTCGGTTGAGTTATCATCCAGCATTACCTTGATTTTGAACTATTAATGTTTTCACTAAAAAAGTTCACTGGCACATTTTATCTTTTTATTTACTTTAATAGATTCAAAGGCGATGGCGAGGCTATAGGATTCGGAAATACTGCTTTAATTATTTTTATTTGAAGGAGTATCTGAGAGCTGTTTCAGAGACCAATGATGCGGTTAGGTAAGTGGTATTATCACTCGTTTACTAGTGAACATTTTAGAAAGGTTACTCAAAAGATGTTGATCATTTGCATACTTGGGAATACTTTCTAAAACTCAGTGATATTTTAGGCAGAAATTTATTGATAAAATAGAGATAAATGATTCTATTTACCTAAAAATTTTATTGTTGTTACATTTTTAAATATCTTGTACTCTTGACTCAATTAGATTATTTACTTGCGTAGTAGGCCTATCTTGGTCCTATGTAAAATAGTTTAGTTTCAGTAAAATTATCTCATTTTGAGATGGATTTATCTGTAAAATGATTCCATAGATGAAGTCTTAAGTCTGATAAGCCTTAGATGTATTTTGAGAAACATGTTCAATAACAAGAACTTGCCTCTAAAAGAAGAAAATATCATGGAACATATTAAAATGGACCGCTTTACTGTCAGTTTTTATTTCTTTGAACACAGAGAAAGATAGCTCCTGGATTTAGGCCATTACAATGATGTCTTCTGTAGATTTATACAAAGTAAAGTTATTGTGACACTATTTAGTCAGCTTTACCAAAGCTCTATGTATTAAGTTTTCAGATTACTTCAGAAATAATTGTTTACTCTTGTAATATGCTGCATTCTAGTAAATATAAGTGACTAAGTGCCTATAATACATTTAGATAAAAAGGAAATAGTAATTAATAATAATTGGCATTTATGTAGTAGTTTCACTTTCAAATTTTTTTCGATATATCTTATTTTACTCTTAAAATTCTTTGAACTAGAAAGAATAATTGACAATAAGTTGTTAAAATAAAGGTTTTATCTGAGACCCTAACATTATATATATCATAAGAAATATCTAAAAACTAATTTCCCAACTTTTAAATTTCTCACATAGGTTGTGTATATAAAAGGATCTGGTCTTTGGAGATTAAGTCTAGGGAATTTGTGAAGTTGGTTTCTTTGGAAACAGCAATAAAGGTTTGGGGAGGTTGCAATAGAATTTTAGTCAACGGGAGAAGTTGGAAAACTCAGAAACGTGTGGGCCATATGTCATTTCTTCCTAAGAAATCCAAAGTTCTCGAGATGGGCTGGCTGTCTACAAATGGCAGCCTTGAGCTTGTCAGGAGGAACGAGCCAGTATACTATGCAGGAGAGGGGATTTGAGCAGGGCTGGGACTAGGGTGAGGGAGTGAGGCTCTGAAGGCACAGAAGTTAAGGAGTGACTCACAATCAGGGTCACACAAGGGTCAGCACTACACTTTCACAGCCCCAAGAGTGTATCCTTACATTTGACAGTTTAGGGGCTCACTTGCTTCACCCTAGTCCCATCCCCGAATAGGAGAAGGCCCTCAAAGAGACAAACATGTGGAAGGGTGGTTTTGGAAAGGCCTGTATCTTCTGTTCGACAGGCACTTCCATTGATCCTTGTTTTCTTCCTGGTTTTACTGGGAATGTCGCTACTCACCAGGGAGTCTGGTGTATCAGTGCTGACCATCTGGTTCAGCCTGGGATTCTTTATCCTATTACAGACCAATTCTTTTATTTCTCCCTCTCTTAGAGTTTTTAAGCCAGAATGGAAGTTGAATTAACGAATGAGTGTCCATCATCTATTAAAATAATTATATATGATGTTTTTCCTTTTTGACCTATTGACATGTCAGAGAATGTATTTTTCATGGGTATACTAATATTAAACCATCATTATGTGCTAGGAATATATCTGGCAGGGCCATTGTTAGTTGTTCTTTTGATTTCTTACTAAACTATATCAATATTGTATGTAGCAAACTTATATCCACTTTTGTATGCATGGTTAGTTATGATTTTCTTTCTTGTGTTGCAGTTTATAGGTCGTATTATCAGATTTTTGGTGTATTTATTAGATGACTTGAGTAGAGTATATGACATGGGGATTACTGTATTGAAAAGGTAAAATACGCCTCTGTTTTCTGTGAACTCAACACTCTACTGTCAGTACTTCCGGTCACCAAATGTGTGGGTTTTCCATACCAACTAATTCTTAGACACCAGCTAAGCGTCCTACAGTTTAACTTAATTCTGACACTGTCTACCTGGAGATAGCATCAGATCCTACAGGTTAAGAGCTCAGTCCCACAAGTCTGTCTCCCCTCTTCCCCAACTTCAGATGCCAGTCGCAAGTGGTGGGTCCCCAGGTTACCCACAACTTCTGTCCAACTTGGCTACAAATAAGAGAGTCCCAGGACCTCCTCTTTAGGTTCCATCATTTGCTAGAACAGCTGAAGAACTCAGGAAAACAGTTTACTTACTAGATCACGGGTTTATTATGAAAGGATCTGACTCAGGAACAGCCAGATAGAAGTGATGCATAGAGCTAAAGAGGGGGCACGCCATCCTCCCAGCACTTCCGTGTGTTCAGCAACTGAGAAGCTCTCTGAACTCTGTACTTCAGGGATTTTTATGGAGGCTTTCTTACATAGGTATGATTGATCAAATCATTGATAATTAGTGATTAACTCAATCTCCAGCGCCACCCCCCGCCGGCCCCCACATAGGTTGAGAGGAAGGAGCTGAAAGTTCCAAATTTTTAATCACATGATTGGTTCCCCTGGTAACCAGCTCCCATCCTGAGGGAACCCCCAGCCACCAGTCATCTCATTGGCATGCAGAAAGACTTATGGAGCCAGCCCTGATGGCCTAGTGGTTAAAGTTCCATGCTCTCTGCTTCCCACAGCCCAGGTTCATTCCTGGTATCAGAACCACAATACCCGTCTGTCAGTTGCCATGCTGTGGCAGTGGCTCACATAGAAGAACAAGAAGGATTTACAACTAGGATATAAGACCATGCTTGGAGCTTTGGGGAAAAAAAAAAAAAAGGAGGAAGATTGGCAACAGATGTTAGCTCAGGGTGAATCTTTCCCTGCAAAAACAAACAAACAAAAAAAAGACATCACATTGGGAAATTCCAAGGGTTTGGGGATTGTTTGCCAAGAAAGAGGGATGAAGACCAAATATATTTCTTATCATAAACCACAATATCCACAGTTATATTAGTATTTTATATAGGATGCTTAGATCTACTTTTATAAGCATGATTAGTAATAATTTTCTTTCTTGTGTTGCAGTTTTCAGGTCTTGATATCAGAGTTTTGCTATATTTATTAGATAAATTGAAGAGATTAAATGGCATGAGGAGTACTGTTTTTAGGAGTTTAAAAGAAATAGTTTATGAAACTATCTGGGCCTTAAGCCTTTTGGAGAAAGTAAATCTTTAACATTTCCAAACCTCTATTTGCATTTTTATAAATCTAGTAGAATCTATTTTTAATTTATTTCCAGATAATTATTTAGTTCATTGATGTTTTAAAATATATGGTGACATTATATATATATATTTTTTTTGGTGAGGAAGATTGTCCCTGAGCTAAAATCTGTGCCAATCTTCCTCTATTTTGTATGTGGGATGCCACCACAGCATGGCTTGATGAGCAATGTGTAGGTCCGTGCCCTGGATCCAAACCCATGAACCCCAGGCCACCAAAGCAAAGTGCACGAACTTAACTACTACACCATTGGGCCAGCCCCTATTTATAAATATTTTAATTAAAATGTCTTAGTTATTGCCTCATTCCATTTGTCATTTCTAATTTTGCTTCTTTAAACTTTTAAACTTTTTAAATTTTTGTCTCTTTTGTTCTCAAAATTGTCAGACTTATCTATTTTATAGCTATTTTTCAAAGAACCACCTCTCAGATTTTTGGCTTTTTACTCATTTTTTGGTTTCCTAATTAAATATCTTGCTTCCATCTCTTAAACACCCTTTATTTCTTTATTTTACAAGTAATACATATCCATTGTAGAAAAACTGAAAATACAGATCATTTAAAACAAAATAAAGTCATCTATAATCCCATCAGTCAGGAATAAATACTATTAACATTTTGGTCTGTATTTTTCCAGATCTCTGCCACTTGATAGCTGTGTGACCTTGGACAAATTCCCTAACTTCCTTTTTCCTAAATCTGCTCATCCATAAAATGGAGAAAATAATAGAATTATCACGTAGATTTATTATGAGCATAAATGAATCAATGTATGTAAAATACCTAAACAGTGCCTGATATATCATATGCACTTAATAAATGTTAGTTTATTTTATTTCTATACTTACACATATATACTGTATAAAAAATGGAAATACATTTACTATTATTAACTTGTCTTT
The DNA here is from genome assembly GCA_031878705.1 of Tapirus indicus. Lineage (NCBI taxonomy): Eukaryota > Metazoa > Chordata > Mammalia > Perissodactyla > Tapiridae > Tapirus > Tapirus indicus. The sequence goes on along the minus strand of CM062939.1, from coordinate 17,019,951 downwards.
TGGTTAACAAAATATTGTGAATATTTTCATGGCAGTAAATATACTAATATCATTGTTCATAATAGCTTTTTAAAAAAATTAATTCTTTTACAAGTAGTATATGCAACCATGCAGTGGGGTTTGGGGGAGGAAAAAAAAATAATTCCTTATTGTTGGAGCTGTAGATGTTCCAATTTTTTCTGTTTTAAACATTTCATTATTTTCTTACTATTACTTAATATGGAACTTCTTTTAGTTCTTGCCTTATATGTTTATTACTCTGCTTATTGCTTTCTGGTAATTAAAGCATTTAGACTATTGCTTGTTTCTATGTGTAGTAGTGTCCACATTTCATATATTTTGATATATAGTATTTTCATCTTCTTTTGCATTTTTTATTCGCTCTTTGGAATTTGTTTTTCAATCTCCAGTGCTTGGGCTTTTTCTTATAGTAAACATTAAACAAACTTATTTCTGTGTTTATTGTGTTATAGTCAGAAAATATGTTCAGTGCAAGTATTACTTTAGGGAATTTATTGAGATTTTCACCATATATATATATTATTATGTTTAGGTATTCTCTAAAGGAAAATAAATGGATTTTGTTTTTCCAGCCAAGCTAAGTTTTTGCATTTTAATTGAGCAACCAAATGTTTACGTTTATCATCCTAACTGTTCTCACGTATCTCACTTTGCTTTATGTGTCTGGTTTTTATGTTTCCTTTTAGATATAAATTATGATTTGTCTGTTGATGTAACTTTTTTTAGCTTTATACGTGTTTAACTCACAACCCCTTTCTGCTCCTGAGTTTCAGCTTCTTTGGAAATTGAACTGATCTGCTCACTTTTAAAACTGGGTATCCTACCTCTCCCACTATTGAACACTTTGGTTGCTCAGCCGTCCACCAAGTCACCCACTCTTTGTATACATGTTTCTATTATCTCTTGCCTGGACTCTTGAGAGAGAGCCTTTTAACAGTTCTCTTCTCCTCTGGTTTTGCCATTTCTCAAAACAATGTTAAGAGAAATCTCTCTCAAATCATTTTTCTTTGCTTCAAATCCTTTAAAGTCTCTCTGTTCTTGAACATTTTATATAAGTCATCCAGGCTCATCTCGCTAGTCCATCCACATTGAATGACTTGTCAATTTTTTTTTTCCGCTGAGGAAGATTCCCTCTGAACTGACATCTGTTGCCAGCCTTCCTCTATTTTGTATGTGAGCCACCGCCACAGCATGGCCACCGATGAGTGGTGTAGGTCTGCACCCGGGAACCGAACCTGGGCCCCTGAAGTGGAGCATGCTGAACTTAACCACTAGGCCATGGGGCCGGCCCCAAATGATTTGTCAATTTTAAAAGGCATCATGTTTCTTTAGATCTCCAGCCTCTGAACATGCCATTCACTCAACCCCTCATCTGCCGTATAAGCCCCTCATCATCCTTTGCATCGCTGCTTAAATGTTGTCTTCCGACCAACATCGATGGAGTTAGGGCACTCCATATCTAAGGGCCCAAACACTCTCATGCAAAGCTTTCTTATGCCATCTACCTTGTGGTATTATAGTTACTTACACGTTTGCCTTTGACTCTGTATTGTGAGATCATTGAGGGCAGGGGGAGGACAGTCTGTTTTAATGATCTTTGAAACCTTAGTGCCTAGCACAGTTACTGACATAGAGTACATCCAAGGTAATAATGCTCACTGAATGGAAGAATGAAGGTCAGATAGAATGAAACTCCATTATATTTTTCACTTTGTCAGGCAGCTGTAATTTTGAGTATATATTTTTTTCTGCCTTAATAATTGGTGATTTTATTCAATTCACTAAATATTTATTTAACAATTACTATGGGCCAGGCACTAGGTTAGACATTGAGGATACAGTGATGAACATGACAGACTCAGGCTAGCCTTCATGAAGTGTACAGATTAGTGGGGAGAAATCATAAAAATAACAACAGCAAAAGCAGAAAACAATTATAATATGTTTTTTATGTGCCAGAAAGTATGCTAAATTCTTAGAAGTATTGAAGGCAAGTGTAACACAGATGTCCTAAAAATCTCTTTCTGAGGTTACTCTATCTTCCAATATTCTAAATAAATATAGCTTAATCCTTCAAACTGAAATCCAATGCCCCTCCCCATTCAATATCTTCTAGCTCTTAATTAGCTTGTCTCTTTAGGTTCTTTCTTTTTCTGAGGGCATGTTTCTGTTAAATTCTCAGTTCCACTCTGTTTTTCACTCACTTTCTGCTTCTTTCACTGCTTCCTCCTCCCCATATCTGATGCTGGTCAACTCCCCTGTATCTCCAGCACCACCAGTAGAAGGCTGTTGTGAGCTACAACGCTTCACTGAAGGTTGGAGGTAATGCGTAGGTAGGACGGTGGTGGTGGCAGCTTAAAGCATAATATAATCTAGGCAACTACTGATAATTCAATACATTCTCCACCATGGGGAAATTTTTTACAGTTTTGTTTGCACCATGAGTCCCTGCTTATTACTATTTTCACAATACCTCTTTTTTGCTTTCTTTTTTCTCTCACTCCTTTTCTTGTTCTTCCCTCTTTTTTTCTCTTAAATTCTTCTGCTTGTTTTAGGACCTCACTTTATCCCCAGCACCCCAATACTCTCAAATTGCTCTGAATAAAGTTCTCTATTATGTTCTTATGTCAAGTAATTCATCCTTATTTTTTGTTTTTTTTTTTAACTAAAAAGGTCCTTAAAGTGGTTTTCCTAAAAAAAGAATACTGTGTCCCAGGAATGAATGATACTAATCCCTCAGAATGTAGAAGCAACTGTAGTATGTTTAAGCGCATGCGCGCGCATGCGCACGTGCATGCACACACACACACACACACACTTAATGCCCAATACATACAAAAGTCAGCTTCCTTCCACCCCTATCATTTAGTCCTCAAGTTTCCTTCATCTGCAGTAAATATTCTGGCCAATTTAATGTGTGTTGTTCTAGAAATATTCTATTTACATATGAGCATATATGTATATGTCCCTCATTTTCAGAAAATACAGTTATAGTATACACACTATTCTCTAACTTGATTTTTCATACTTATGCATAATAGCTTGAATATTGTTCCGTATGAGTACTTAAGGAGCTTCCTTCTATTTTTTTTTTTTTTTTGTGAGGAAGATTCTCCCTGAGCTAACATCCATTGTCAATCTTCCTCTTTTCTTTTTTCTTTTTTTTTGCTTGAGGAAGAGTAGCCCTGAGCTAACATCTGTGCCAATCTTCTTCTATTTTGCATGTGGGATGCCTCCACACCATGGCTGATGAATGGAGTGCGTCTGTGCCTGGCATCCGAACCCGCAAACCCAGGCCACTGAAGTGAAGTGTGTGGAACTTTAACCACCCGGTCACGAGGCCGGCCCTTAGGAACTTCCTTCTACTTTTTTAATCACTGCCTAGCATTCTTTATATGGATAAACCATAATTTATTCAGCCAGTCCTCTAGTGATGAATAATCAAATGATGTCTTATCTTTTGCTGTCACAAAGATAGGACTGCAGTAAATATCTTCATATGTATCTGGATTGTCCTTGGGTCTTTTTTTCTCCCATATAAATATAGTATCAGCTTGTCAAGTTCTTCAGAACTTCTGTAAGGAATTTGATTGGAATTTCAATGAATTTATAGATCAGTTCAGGAGAAAGGATATCTGAACCGTATTAAGTTTGGGAATAAACATGTCTCATTTTTTCAGACTTTATTTAAGGTCTTTAATGACTTTAAGTAAAGTTTTAAAACTGATAAAGTTTATATCTAGGAAACTTTTTGTTTGTTTCTAAATGATATCTTTTTGAAATTGCATTTTTAATTGTAACTTGTGTATAGAAATATAATTAGTTTTGTATATTAATATTGTATCCAGCCACCTTGTTAAAATCTTATTGATTTTAGTAATTAGTCTGTTGATTTGGGGGTTTCTATATAGATTATGATACCATTTGGAATAATTTTAGTTTTGTTTGTTTCATTCCAAGCTTATACATTTATTCCTTTTTTTCATCTTATTACATCAGTTAGGACCTCCTGTACAATATTGACTAGATATAGTAATACTTACGTGGTGGTCTTGATTTTAAAGAGCATGCTTCTAATATTTTACTGAAAAGGGCAATAATTCCTGAATATTTTTAGTAGATATTTTCTCAGATTTAGAAAGTTCCTTGTATTCCTAATTTACTAAATATATCCCCTTTTGAGAAATGTCTGTTCATGTATTTTGCCTATTTCTTTTGGATTATTTGTATTTTTACTGTTGAGGTCTGAGAGTTCTTTATGTATTCTAGATACTAGTCTTTTGTTGGATATGTGACTCAAAAATATTTTCTCCCAATCTGTAACTTGTCTTTTCATCCTCTTAATAAAGTCCTTTCTACTTGCCATAGAATTAAGAGATCATCAATGTACTTATACCACTTTGCATCTCTTTGCAACTCCTTCTATTGCCCAACTTGTTTCTGTGCAGTCATGCGTCACTTAATGATGGAGATGCATTCTGAGAAATGCGTAGTTAGGTGATTTGGTTGTGCGAACATCACAGAGCATACTTACACAAACCTACATGGTATAGCCTACTACACATTTAGGCTATATGGTACTAATTTTATGGGACCACCATTGTATATGTGGTCTGTTTTTTACTGAAACATCTGTGCAGCACATGACTGTAATCATAATTTCCAGTCGTTTTAGCCTTAATCATATATTTAAATGGATTCATTGCTCAGAAGAATTCCTTTTGCTGTCCTTTCTCCATTCATATCTGATTTTACTCAAGTTTCTCCCCTTAATAAATTTTTTACAAGAGAACACAGGAATTAATATTTCTAAAATTCTTGTACTTAAAAACATTTATTCTTGAATGGTACTTTCCTGATAATTTTGTAAGCCTTGTTCCAGTGTTTTTTAGTATTTAATGTTGCAGTGAAGTCTGAGCCTATTCATATTTTTTTTTTCTGCTTTTAGAGGTGACGTGGTCATTTTTCCTAGGTTCCCTAAACTGTCTTTATCTTTAAAGTCTAGTATCTTTTCTAAGGTATCTTTACAGTCTCTTTGATAGGGTTTTATGTATATTTTTCAATTATTATCTTAGTTCTATCAACTCATCCTTCTTTTTGGAAATTATAAATAACACAGAAAAGTGTAGAAATTAATATTGCAAATACTCAGAGGCAATCATTATCCAAAGTTTGGTATATATGTATTCAACTAATGTTTTTCTATGTTTACTACTGTGTCCAAAAATAACATGTCATAATGTTTTGTGTGCTTAAAATTTTACATAAATGCTATCTTATTTTGTATAAATGTTCCACAATTAAACCTTCTTTTACTTAACATTGTGTTAAAAATCAATTCATATTGATACATATGCATCTTGTTTGTTTAGCTGCTATATCATATTCACTGCTTAACTTTAACATAAAATTTATATTATATGGTTCACCACTGATGTTTATTTTTCAGTGATTTCCTCTTACTACAATTAATGCTAATCACTTTAACTTGTCTCTTGTAAGTAGCATCTGGCTGGATATTTCAATCTGATAGTCCCTTTTTATTTCATTACATTTCCTATTACTTGTATATCTGGGCTAAATTTTTATCTGTTTTTTTTGTTTTTTTTGTGAGGAAGACCGCCCTGAGCTAACATCCGTTGCTAATCCTCCTCTTTTTGCTGAGGAAGACTGGCCCTGGGCTAACATCCGTGCCCATCTTCCTCCACTTTATATGGGACGCCGCCACGGCATGGCTGACAGGCAGTGCGTCGGCGGGCGCCGGGGATCCGAACCCGCGAACCCCGGGCTGCCAAGCGCGGACGAAACCGCTGCGCCACCGGGTGGCCCCTAAATTTTTATCTTAATTTTAAAAATTTTCCTTGCTTTTCCTTGCTCTGTCTTTTTGTTAATAGGTCTAGTTTTCTTTATTCCTTTTGTCCTTCTACTCATTTGGAAGGTATGCATTCCAATTCTTTTCTTTTATTGATAACTTCCAAATTTTGACATGCTGAATAACATATATACCTTTCTCCTCTTTTCAAATAATAAACAAAACTTAGAATACATTATATCTAATTTCCCCCCTGCCACTTGCATCTTCATTTTTATGGAAGTCAAGTACTTTGGTTTTTACTTTGTCTCAAATCTACTTCAGGGTGGCATTTTTAGAATTTTTAAGAGTCAACACTTATTTAGATTTGTCAATATATTTTTCTAATTTCATTACACTGTTACTTTTTAAATCTCACTACTTCCTTCTGGGTTCAGTTTTCTACTTGCTGAAGGTCATCCTTTTGTATCCTCTCAGCTAGGGTATGTGAGTAGTCAACTCTCTCAGTTTTACATATCTGAAATTAGCTTTATAGTGTACACTCTGTTGAATGATAGTACAGTTAGTTATAAAATTCTGGAATGACAAGTATTTTCTTTCAGGCCTTTGAAGATATTGTTTCATTGCCTTCTGTTCTAAATTGCCTGATGGACAAAGTGTATGGTTGGTGAAGTTACATTTTGAAGACAAGCTGTACAGTACCTTTAAATTTTTTTCTTTACTTCTCTGATATTTTCTTACCACGATGTAGCTAAAATTTTAGAAAATGTGTGGTACTTTATATCAACTCTTCTGCCTTAATTTTATGACTCATGTTTCCTTTCAGTTTAAGAAAATTCTCAGCCTTTTACTGGTATTGGTTTCTCTCTAATTCCTATATTGTTTCCCAAAGACTCCTATTAGATGCATAGCAGTGCATTCTCTTCTTGTCTTATGACTCATTTTTTTATATTTTTATTTATATTTGTGCTATGAGTAATTTCTTTAAATCTGTTTTCCAATTCATGAATTTCTTTCTCTCCTTAGTTATTGTCTGCTGTTGAATTAATTCATTGAGTTTTTAATTTCAGTGTTTATACATTAGAATTTTTCTTGAGCTCTTTTAAAAACTCCATTCCCTCTCCTTTTTTCATATGTCCTTGTCTTACAGTTTCTATTTTTTAGTTTCTCTTCAAACATGTTAAACATACTAGATTTAAAATCTCTTTTACATGTTTTTATTTGTAGTTTTTAGAATGAAAAATCTCTCTCTCTCTCTTTTCTCTGGCTGTCTTCTAACTCTCTCATGTTAGTTGCTTTCCTTCTATAGTTTGTAAATTTTGATTATGAGCTCAAAAAGCCCTATCTGTCGGAGTCCCATCTGTCCAGAATTACAGAAGTGTTCTAACAAAGCAGGTTCCTTTGCTAAATGGGTTGCCCTGTTTCAAGGATTTTTACTGTAGTGGTTACAAATTTTGAGACCTGGAGATCCCAGCACACATGAGCAGTGGGATTTTAGGTCATTTATCTCATATAGTCTGGGTGTCTGATTTCTCAATGGAAATTTGTTTATTCACCTCGTCTGCGCAGCTGGCAACTGCCTGACTGGAATTTTGTTCCCTTTAAAAGGACTCCCAGTTTACACACGTAGCACAGTGTTGCCTCACACCTACACCAGGTTGCTAGTTAGCCTCCCATTCCTGTGGGCAGTGACGGGGGCCAGACAGAACAGCCTCAATTTGTTCCTGTTTTGTTTTTTTTTTTGAGGAAGATTGGCCCTACACTAACATTCGTTGCCAATCTTCCTCTTTTTTCTTTTTTCTCCCCAAAGCCCCAGTACATAGTTGTGTATCATAGTTGTAGAGCTGTTGCTCTTCTATGTGGGATGCCACCTCAGCATGGCTTGATGAGCAGTGAGTAGGTCTGCGCCCAGGATCCGAACTGGTGAACCCCGGGCAGCCAAAGCAGAGCATGTGAACTCAACCACTATGCCACCAGGCCGGCCCCTCAATGTGTCCCTGATACCTCGTAGGCTGGTTCAGTTTTACTTCTAAACTTACCAGTGTTGAGATTCCACTTCTGTCACATCAGTTGTTGGTTTTGAGTTTGGCTAAATATCCAAAAAATTATTTTCTTACATGTGTTCCATATATTTGCAGTTGGGAAGGGAGGGTGGCAAATAGTCTGTGTAGTTCCATCCACCAAGTGCAAATCTACCCATTCACTTTCATTTCCTTCTACTATCATGAGTCCTCTCTGCATCTCTCCTCAACTACTTTTAAGTGCTAATTGATTGTTGTGTTATGTTTTCCTTTAATTCATGGTGATATGTGATGATAACTTTTTTCTTAAATGTAGTCACATTTTTTCAGGTGAATATTCTTCATTGGTGATTAATTTTCTAATTGTTTACCCCTCTTTGTTCTTGTATTTATTAATAGACTGTTTGTCATTCCTTTGTTATTGTTGCTGTTACTTTATCATGGAATGAGTGAGTATTGTAGAAAGACAGCCTTGGGGAAGGGCCAAGGCAGCGCTCTGGTGGTGGGAGCAGGTCTCCTTGGCCCAGAGTAGAGCCCTGCATGATAGTGTGTGTGTGTCTCTATGTATGTGAACTGGTTTAGCTTTTGTTGCCTATTTTAAGTTGATAGTGATTGGCGCTTACAGGACTGCTTGTCGCTTTTACACTCTCTTCTTTCTTAGAGGTCAGTGGTAAAGATGGCATTCCTCCACATTTCTTCATTTAGTCCCATGTCCTCTGCCCCTCCGTGGTGTAGTTCAGAGAGTCTGCCACAGTCAAGCTTTGCTCCACAATCTTGTTCTGAGCAAGGAGGGCATTGCTGTTTTTTCTCCTCAGGGTATACCACCTATTTTTAGGAATTTTGCACCTGGCAGTCTCTGTCTGAAATCTGCATCTTTAGGTATCTTGTCTCCATGACATCTCTGATCCTTGTTGAATTTTCACTACTCTTGGTGGCCCTTCTTCATATTTATTACTGTGAGTATTCCATAATTTTACTGATGATAGAGTTTCCTTTTATTTTCTTATTGCCTTTCTTATTTTGTGGAAGTTTAAGAGAGAAAGGGGTGAAGATAATTTTACTCCATTATCTCAAAATTAGAAATATATAGTTAACTTGCTGATGTAAATCACAATTTATTTTCCTTTCTCTTATGTAAGCAATTTTATAAATGCAGTGAAAGCATGGTACAGGGTACCATAGAGGAAGCACAGAGGAGGGACATTTAAGGCCAAAATGACTGGTATGAGTCAGGGTAGGAGTGGGAGCCTAAGGGTTAAGGACATTTCTCAGAGGCAGTGAAGCTGAGCCCTGAAGGTTGTGCAGAAATTAGGACATTAACGTGTGAAATTTCACTGAGTTTGGTGCATAGAAGGATTGGCTAGAGATAAGTCCAGACAGTGTAGCAGGAACCATATGATACCGGGGCGTTTTAGGCCATAATAAAGAGTCTGAATGCTATTCTAAGAGCATTGGAGTGGATTTCCCTTTTAAGAAGAGCAGCAGCATGATTATATGTGTGTTTGGGTGTGCATGTTCAATTGCATTTTTCATAATAGTTACATTTAAATAGTCTAATGAGTTTTAAAAGTGTCTATTGGGGTTATTAATTTTGCTAAGATAAAGGGTCTTTTTCCTTCTAGAAAAATATATGTTTGTTTGGATTATTTCTTCACATTTCTTTATTCTTTTTTTCATTGAAAATCATTGGAATCTGGACTCTAGTGACCTTTTCCTGCATAACAAACTACACCCAAAGCAGCTTAATAATACACTTATTATCTCCTCGTTTTGTTGGTCAGGAATCTGGGAGGGGCTGTGCTCTGTGCGTAGGCTAAGGTCTTTCATGAGGTTGCTGTCAAGCTCTCAGCCAGAGCGGCAGTCTCACGTGAAGGCTCAACTGGGGGAAGATCCGTTTCCAAGTTCATTCACACGGGCTCCAAGTTCTCTGTGGCTGTCGGCCACTGACATCTCTCAGTTTCTTGCCACAGAAGGTTTTCTATAGGGCAGCTTATAACATGGAAATTATCTACCCTCAGAGCCAGTGAATGACAGAACACAAGAAAACATCCAAGATGGAAGCCAGATTCTTTTGGTAACCTAATATCAGAAGTGACATTATCCCATCACTTTTCCTATATTCTGTTCATTTAAAGCAAGAGACTACATCCATTGCACACTCACAGGGAGGAGATTACACAAGGGGATGAATACAAGAGGGATGATCCTTGGAGCCCATCTTAGAGAATACTTTCCACACTCAGTGACTTGCACGTAGTATTTTTTCAATAAGCATGTTGATTTTCAGCATTTTGCCTTGGACAAAAGTTACTTTACATTTACTTAGGGCAGTATTTTTATATGATGTCTTTTCAAGATTTTATTTCAAACTTTATGTGTCAGGGCAGTTATGATGTATCCTGGTTACTTATACAGGCAAGTATTAAAATGTATAGGTTCTGGATTTTAAAGAGACTGTGAAAGATGTAGTGCATTCCTCTGTCTTTGAGCGGGGTAAAATAATTTACAGAAAAAAAATTGGTAAAATATATTTTACATCATAATATGTTTTGCATTTAAGTTGTGTAGAATACCAGACAACAGTGTGCCTAACTTTAGTTTATCTGCTCTTTTATTAATACAAATAGTTTATCTATTCTATAGTTAATAGTAAAAAAATCATGTATACATATATAAGAATGTATTTTTGTAACCAATAGTGGATCTGTCACAAAAATAAATGGAAATGATTAATTTAAGGCTGAGTTTGCACTTGGTAGATGTGTTCCTTTGTAATATCTAGCCTGATATGCAAAAACTGCCCCAGGTTATGAATAAGAAAATTATGTAATGAAATTAAAAATTAGCTACAGAGTTACAGATTAGTAGCATTAATAAAACATTATTAGCTTGGAGTGCAGAAAACTGACTTTTTTTTGACAGAAATTCAAGCTAAAATTAATATATTAGTTTAATGCTTCAATGTAGTTGTTGGTTGTTAATATCTCATAACAATAGCTCTGTTTTGAATATAAATTTGTCATTTATCAAAGCAAATTAGTTTTTCAGCTTGTTCATTTGTATAGCATGGTTTGGCTAGAAAAATTTTTATGAACATTATTCTTTACCTATCTTTTCTTGTATCATGAAAGCTTTTTGTGTGTGTATGAGGAAGATCAGCCCTGAGCTAACATCTGTTGCCAATCGTCCTCTTTTTGCTGAGGAAGATTGGCCCTGGGCTAACATCCGTGCCCATCTTCCTCTACTTTATATGTGGGACATCTGCCAGAGCATGGCTTGATAAGCAGTGCATATGTCTGTGCCCAGGAGCTGAACCTGTGAACCCCAGACCACCCAAGCAGAGCACGCGAACTTAACCACTACGCCACCAGGCCATCCCCGTGAAAGTTTTTTTTAAGGGATGTATTTATTTGTTTTGTTTTTATTGTAACACCTTTATTGAGATATAATTCACATACTACACAGTTCATCCATTTAAAGTGTGCTATTCTATAGTGGTTAGTATATTCACAAAGTTTTGCAACCATCACCAGAATCAATTTAAAACATTTTCATAATCCTAAAAAGAAATCCTATACCCCTTAGCAATCACCCCCCCCAATTCTTCCCATCTATGTTCAGTCCTAGGCAACCATTAATCTACTTTCTGTCTCTATAGATTTGCCTAGTTTGGACATTTGATATAAATTGAATCTTACAATATATGGTCTTTTGTAACTGATTTGTTTCACTTAGCCTGATGTTTTCAAGGTTCATCCATGTTGTAGCATGTATCAGTATTGCATTCCTTTTCCTTGCCATTTAATATTCCACTCTATGGATAAACCACATATTATTTATCCATTTGTCAGTTGATGGACATTTGAGTTGTTTCCATTTTTTGACTATTATGAATAATGGCACTATGGACATTCATATACAAGTTTTTGTGTGGACATATGTTTTCATTGCTCTTGGGCACATCGTGAAAGCCTTCAGCTAACAAATTTAAGACATGAATGGTTAGGAACATTGACTTTGGAGTCAAATCAACATGGATTAGAGCCATGGTTCTGCCATACTTTCTAGTATGACCTTGAACTAAGGTAGAAAAAAGAAAGCTAATATTTGTATACATATACCTCCCTATTATGTTATAGAATTAACATTCAATTTTCTATGAGGCTATTTTTAACTCAAAGTAAGAAAACAGATATAAAACTTCATGAATTAACTTGTATGTTTTAAAAGAACTTGTAGAAACATTAATTGCAGAGTGCAATATAAATCATCAGTATTTTGTGACATTAAACCATGGCTAAAAATTGTCTTTTAGAGAACTTAAAGGAAAAGCAAAGAATGGAACACAGTACAAAGTTGGGAAAGATACAATAACTGAAAACACAAACTTATGTTTTTGTTTTTAATTTAGAATTCTTTTACTTTTTTAAAGTAAAAAGGAATATATATCAATATAAATGTGTATTGTTAAATATATTACCTATTACCAAATGTTTTATAATAGACAAAAGAATTGCCTTCCCACATCCTTACCAGACCCCTCTGGGTACCGGCTTTTTTCTTTTAGCTATTTCTTCTTTTACCCAGTGTTTCTAAACTATATGTTTATCTGATATTGTCTGATTTTACACCTTCAGTTCTTTTAAATTACTTTCATGTAATATGGTAGATGAGGATTTAACTCTCTTGTACTTCCCCCTCCACTTCCATCTGTTTTTAGATAAATCTATATCAGTGTTTACATTATTATGATTATGGAAGTAGGGTTCCTTACAAAGGCAGTTAATGTAGGATGAGTATATTTACTTTATTCCATTTTTTTTGTTAATTTCTATCTTCCTTATTTTTTCCTCTTGCCCTATATTCAAATTATATCTGCTATTAATTATTTTCCAGTTATTCTATCTTATCAGGAAATCCAGTAAGTCCCCTTTTTCTCTGGAGCCTACCCTCTTTGGCCTCTCCATTGTCTTGGTCCGAACAGACTGCATTTTCTCTAGATACAATACAGATTTCTTCTTGAGAAGACATCTCTTAACTTTCTTTCTTGTGAGATGGACTCACTGTTTTGTGTATCTCTGTTAACTTTTCAGTATTTATTTCCTTGTTTTGCTGGAGCAACTGCTATAATAATGTGCATGGAAGGCAGTTTTTATAGTCTTTGCTTCTTTTAAATATGTCTTATTCTATCCTCAAACTTGATTAGTAGTTTGGCTGTGTACAATATACTCAGTTGAAAATCATTTTTCCTTAGAGTTTTGAAGGCATTGCTCCACTGTTTTCCAACAGTCAAAATCGCTAACTACTCACTATTCTACTCACTCCTTTCTTTGAAAGTGATCTATTTCATTTTCCTTTTTCAATGTGTGTTAGTTCAAGTCCACCAAGGAGCAAATGCTAAGATGGAATTAGATGTACAAGAAGTTAATTGGGGGGAAGAAGCAGGTGAAGGTGGGCTAAACCATCAGTCCACAATACAAGTCTGATACCTATAAAAAGAAAGAGAGAAGGAAGGAATATTGGGGAGAGACTGGCACTGCAGGACATTTTCAAGAAATGTTGATGGGTTGTCCTCAAGCCAAAGTTGTCCTTTGGAGGAGTCTGCTATCTCACCAGAATGATCCTGCCATAGTACCCCACCATTCTCAGTCACTGGCTGGACATGACCTGAGGGAGGTGTGACCTTGGTATGAACATGTTGGTGGATCCAGTGGTACATTTTTATGGTCATTACAGGATGTTTTGATTTCTTTTTCCCTGAAGCTTTTGAAATTTCTCAGAATTATGACTTTTGTAGGTGTTTTGCATCCATTGTTCTGAGCAATCAATGGACCCTTTAGTTCTGTGATATTTTCTTATATTATTTCTGTGATAATTCCCTCACTTCCATTTTCTTCTATTCTTTCTTCATGTGTTCCTATTGCTTGGATGCTAAGACCTCCAGAAGTAATGCACCAAGTCTCTTAAACTTTCCTGCCCCCTCCAACAGCCTGGGCCTTTATTGTTCCATTCTATTTTTGTGAGAGACTTCCTTCCTACCCTTCTACTGAAAATTTTATTTTAGCAATAGTTTTTAACTTTCATGAAATATTTCTACTATTTTGATCATTTCTATTTTCATAGCATTCTGTTCCTTTTGTATTAATAAAATATCTCATTTCTCTAGAAATACTGGAGCAGTTCGGGTCTTGGCAGTAAGCAGAATCTACCTCAGGATTTATTCTTCAAACAAAAAGAGTTAAATGAAAGGATTGTTGCAGAGATATGGGCAGGGTTAAGAGCTCAGCAGGGGATGTTTTGGCCTCCAGAGACCAGCAGCTGTGGGATGTTGCTACTAGCTGGGTAGAGGAATTAAGAAGAAGAAATGGCATTAATGGCTATGGTAAGAGCCAAGAAGAAGTTTACAACCCCCACCCCTGGCCATGACCTATACTTGCAGAGGAATGCAGCTATTGCCGGAGGTGGGTGGCACCAAAGGAGAGAGAGAAATGGGCAGAAATACCCCAACTTCTTGCTTCTGAACTCTAGTCTACTGTTAGACTAAACCCAACTGGAAACCAGCCACAGTGATACAGTTTATAGGGCTTAGCCTTCTTGGTCGCAGTGCAGGGCACTGAAGTGTGTAAAATGGATTGGGGGTCTAGTAAATGAAAAATAATCAGCATAGATAATAATTCGAGTTCAGAGGTTAAGTTTTATTCAGTCTCTGTGTTATCGATTTCCTTTAGGGTGGTTTTTTTTTATTTTCAGTTGATTGTTTTTATCTTCCCTTTTATGTTGGACTCTTTCCTCACATGACTGGTGATCTTCAGCTGTTTCTATGTACATGAGCATGAGAAATTGAAACAGAATTTGAACGTGTTCATACATAAGCAGATTTTGTTGACTGGTAGGCTTCATTTGCTTTTAAAGTGATTAGACAGGGAGCTGACCCCTTTCACTAGGGGATGCCCAAATGCCAGTATATGTAGGTCTTTCCTTTAAGGATGTTTAGTTTCTCCAAAGAAATTTCTGATGCTCTATTAAGGGAGTAGATGCTATAGCTGCGTTTGGGTGAAGGATGAGAGAAGGTTCCTTCTGCTTCACACCCACAAGTTAATAGACTCTGAGTCCTGTGCCTTTTCTCTCAGTTTCTTCAAAGAGCATACCTTTGATCCCTCACCTAGGAAATCAAAACCTGGATGCTGGCATTCTCTGCGTGTATGTGTTAAAGGAACAGACAGAAGTGTGTGACCATTGTAGGTGTGTAGCACAAGATTAAGTTGCTAAATCGTAGTAGAACTGAGATGGGATTCTAGATTTTATGACCTCAAGAACTGTGCACTTTCTGGTATCTTACACTATTTTCATGTATGCAAAACTAATGAAATAATAGAAAGATCTTAGGAAGTAAAATTTCCTCAGTTGGACTATGTTTGGTGCATAGTGTTAAATTCCAGATACCACTCTTTTTGGTGAACATTGACAAAAAGATCTGCATCCAGCAGAAAACAACCCGGAATCTAAGGGGTTTGGCAATCATAAAGAGTTGACCAAAATTGGAAAATAGAAGCCTAAAGGAAGGCATGATATCTGTCTTCAAATTTTAAAGAACCATCACGTACACCATTTATAGAAAGGGATAAAGTTAAGACAAATGCATAGATTTGAGTTCAACATGAAAAACATATTTCTAATAATTAGAGTTAGTTAATAATAGTTAAAAATAATAATGGTAGAATGATTATTTACCATGACCAAGATGGATATGATAATACATGTCAATCAAGATTTTTTGTATACACATGTTATAATTATATATTTAAAACCCTCCATTAATCGAAAGTTAAAAATTCTCTATTATGAAATTTTAAAATATTTATAATACTAAAAGATACTATTGAAATATCTTATATACTCTTGAAGTATAAAGGTTGCTTTGCATTCCCATAGATAGAAAAAGTTTTCTCAGAGGTGGCAGCACCTTGGCAAATCGCTAAATTGGTCTTTTAAATTCAGTTTTGGAGAAGAATGGCTAATGGACTTATCATTAATACAACCATTATTCTAATTTTAATATTATATTTAAGAGTTCTTCGATTCATTGGCATGCTTGCCAAAATGCTAAACTGGAGAAGACAATGTCTATTAAACTGCATTATCAACTTTTTGTGATCTGTGTAGTGCTGATGAAATTATCCATTTATGAGAACAACTTCCAGTCCTTTCAAGATCTCTAGGCATCTGCCATATTGGCCTGGACTGGGCTGTGTGCTTGGTTGCTTTGGTTATTCTGAAATCCATACATCCATACATTTAACTCAGCATATTGAAAACTGACTTTCTGTTCTTTGCCTATTGCTATTATTTTTATGTGAACAACTTCCAGTTGAACTATGAGAAATTCTTAGTTCTTAAAATTCACAGTTCCTCTCTCTGTGTTGTGTTTGCTGTTAAACTGTCAGTGTTTGTTCCCAATGATGATAGTCACAATCGAGAACTAAGAGCTAACTAACAGCTTGCTGTTCCAAAATATTTATGTCAATATTTGTGTTAAATGCTGTCTTTATAATCTGCTAATTTGCATTTGTTTTCAAGGATAAAGCAAAAAAGCTTTGAGTGATTTTTACGAATATGTGTCTACTTTCTACGAAACTCAATTCAAAAGATTTGAACATAATCTCTCCTCCTTATAATGGTTATCTGGGAGCCTCAATATCACCACCATTATAGTCTTTATGTAATCCTGGTCTGGCAGAAAATCACACAGAGTCGACAAATGCATTAGGCTAATGACAAACCTGAAGAACTCTGAGATCACTTAACATTGTGCATCGGGGAAACAGTACTAAATAGATTTCTAGTTCTCTGGAGTTGAAGAATTTTAATACATTAAGCTATCTAGACAGCACGTTTCCAATTTTGCTTTAATTGGCAAAGAAATAGAACCATGAAAGGAATCAGCACATCCTTTTAGACTGGTAACATTTGCAGCACCCCAAAATCAAAGAAGTAACTACTAGAGTAAAAATCTATAGAGTAGTGTGGTGCCTGATTTTTGCTGTCACATATGGATTCTTCAGAATTTTGACCAACTTCATTTTAAAGTCAGAATTAACATTAAGTGGGAAGACACTAATGGGAACAATGAGAATCTGGAATACATCTAGTCTATCAACATTGAAATCATGCTTGGTAATAGCCTCATCTTTAGACACATGCACAGTATAGACAAAAAGCATTATTACTGAGTCATTGCTTAAATAGTGCAAATGTAAAGAAATACTTTAATTACAGACTCATCTCAAATTTCTGGCTGTTGGTATAGCATATCTATGTGTTTTTGGTAAATAACAGTAAGAAAAAGGTCAATCTGGAATCTAGTAATCAGAAATGCCATAATTAATTATCGAGCAAAAATTCGTGTGGACAATTTTAGACATCGTGAACAATGACCAGCCCAGTAAATAGACTGCAGTCGCAGGAAATCGTATTTACTAAGCACCTATTACATTCATGGTGTTTTTTATGTTGTCTCATCTTTGCACACTAATCCCCGTTGGGGATGTATATTATTACGTTTTAAAGACGAAAAACTAAAACTCAGCGTTTACAGAACTTGCGTAACATCCCACACCTAGTAGTGGTAGATCTGGAGATTTGAACTCAGTCATTTTTTTTTTAATCAAACATACTGCCTCTTTGTACTTTTGAATTATTGCAGTTGTGTCAGTCATATTTCAATTGTGGCATAACTAGGCTCACTTGAAACCTATCACAAACTTCTTATAAATTGCCTTCTCTGCTGTTGGGCTGGAAAACTAAAAACCCACCTTCTTAGACTTCCTTGCAGTGGAGGTACCACGTGACTTGGTCATGGCCAGTGAAGGATTAAAAGTAACAGAACTTAAAATGGGAATTTGACTTTGGAGGCAATTGGGTGTCAGATTAGAAACCACGATTATGAAGTGTGAAGTATTTTTTCAGATCCCAGCTCCTCTACCACGTGATGCAGATCATTAACAATTGAGGCTTTGACGTTAGTTGAAGTGGTAGGTACATTTCAGAATATTGGTGTGTGCCACCTCCTTCTTGCCTCTTTCAGCAAATTGTTATGAGAAATAGATGAACTTGCACTAGAAGTGGCTGATCTGCAAGCTTTGCTAAGGGAAGTGCTTTCTGTGCAGTGTGTATTGAATGAGAGTCCTATAATTTGGAACCCTTTGGTACTGAAAAACCCAGCTGCTTCTATACCTCACACTGACGTGGTTATAAGTAAGTGGCTGTGAAGTTTAGGGCCCAGGCCTTGACAAATATGTGAGCCCAAGACAAAGATCAGATTAGGGATGTTATCTTGTCTGATAATGGCTAAGTAATCCAGGCCAACCATCCTCATGATGGCATCTAAGCCTCAAAGAGCTGTCAGCGTAGTAAATAATTTACTGGCCACAATATAGGAGAAGATGAGAACTCAGAGATGTAAGTCCGCGCTCAAAGCTGCTCTCGCCTTGAAGGCATCTGCCTATCTGAAAGAACATGTAACTGTAAAAAAAAGGCTGTGATTTTGCCAGCCTTGCAGGATTAGGAGGAAAACAAATTCCAAGTCAGGGCAACCAAAGGTAGGAATTCTGATTAACCTCCCCCTGGTCTTTCATCCACTTCCCAAAAAGTCATAACCTTAGAGTACCTGTGAAGCAGGGTGGATATTTGCTATGGATCAGTAACTGCTGTTTCTTTCCCATTTTCCATCTTTCCTAATGGGCGGTTTTTACTGTGTTTATTTTGTTCCTCCCTTACCATTGAGGGCTGGATGTGCTGTAGGCAGATAATTTGTAGTTTAGTTTAATTGACAGACCATTAAGAGACACCCAGACCTGATGGACAGGTCTGCACATGACTTCAAGCTGAATATAGTAACAGATGAAAAGTTGGCATCACCTTCTTTGGAAAGGGGATGGGTGAACTCCATATAAAGTTTATGTCAGGAAAGAAGGTTATTTGGATGTTTTATTAGTCAGGGTCTAGTCAGGAGACAGAAACCACATCAGTAATTTGAACAGGGAAAATTTAATATGAAGACTTATTAACTAATAAAAGGTGAATAACTTTTCTTTTTATTGAGGTCACATTGGTTTATAACATTATATAAATTTCTGGTGTTCTTCATTATATTTTGACTTCTATATAGACTGCAGCATGTTCACCACCAAAAGTCTAGTTGCCATCCATCACCGTACACATGTGCCCCTTTACCCCTTTCACCCTCCCTCACCTTTTTCCCTGCTGGTAACCACCAATCTGTTCTTCATACCTATGTGTTTGTTTGTCTTCCACATATGAGTGAAATCATAAGGTAATTGTCTTTCTCAGTCTGACTTATTTCACTTAGCATAATACCCTCGAGGTCCAACCATATTGTCACAAACGGCAAGATTTCATCTTTTTTATGGCTAAGTAACATTTCATTGTATATATGTACCACATCTTCTTTATCCATTAAGATGAATAACTTTTAAAAGAGATAAAAGAGAATTCTAAAGAATACAGAAATAGTAACTACTGGAAGAAGTTACTACTTCTAGGCCTAAAGAAGAATACTCAAAGAAGGAAACATTTTAGAAGAGCCCCCACCACCCATCAATGATGAGACTCAGACCTCATTGGAGTGGATGTGCCTGCAGTCTACTGGATTGTGGAGTTTTCTGAGATGTCACGGGCCAGAGCTGTTTTGCAGCCAACGGGTCAGCCCTGATGAGCAGGAAGCTACCAACTGGGGCTGAGAAAGCTGCCTGTTGGGGTGACAGCAAAACTCATTAGAGGTTGGGCACCACTGGATCTCCTGCATAGAGCTGGCAGCCATGCCATAGAAGCAAGAAAGCAGGCATATTGGAACCAGGAAAAGCAATTCCTTCCTCTGCTGTGCCTTGAAAAATCCCACCACTACCTTCTATTTTCAGACTAATATTGTGCTAGCTAACCAAGGTAAAATGTTTTATGGGTCCAGAGCCAGTTTTACAAAGCTTGGCAAAGAGTAATAGATATGAAGCCGAGAGGCAAAAAATTGATAACTGACACAAGTGTTGACTTGCAATGAGGTGGACTGTGGAAAATTCCATAGATTTGATCATTCAATGTCCATTCCAACACTCTGCAACTTTAACTTCTATTATTTAGGTTTTCTAAACTTCTTTAAGCTAAGAGTGGTAATATGACTTGGTTCTGGATGAAGAGATATACTGGTTCTCCTTCCGTTATTTCTTTTTGTTTCCATGAAACGTGCACAAAGTGATTGGAACTGCAATAGCTGTCTTACCAATGATAGAAAAAGGCTAAGATTATAATATATAAACATAATTAAAAACCATATATATATAGCATTATAATTTGTTTACTATAAAAGAATACTCTTGGTGATATTCACTGAATCTATGTAAGTGTGTATAAATGTTACTAAAATGTCATATATATCTAGATTTACAAAATTCATTACACAAGTTATTATAATATGGATTGAGAATTTAGCCACTGTTTATTTTATAAGGAATAACACTCAGATGTACCATAGAATATGACAACTTTGTATTCCTTTAACTTTAATATTCTCTATGAATTCTTCAACTCCATTCCATCCTGCCAGCATTTGGATGAGAGAGGGCAAGAAACTAAATATCAGTCCAATTTGGCCCAATAGAGTAATTTAAATTTTTTTTTTTTTGCTTTTTGCTGAGGAAGATTCACCCTGAGCTAACATCTGTTGCCAATCTTCCTCTTTTTGCATGTGAGCCACCACCACAGCATGGCCACTGACAGATGAGTGGTGTAGGTCTGCACCCGGGAACCAAAACCAGGCAGCTGAGCAGAGTGTGCTGAACTCAACCAGTAGGCCACTGGCGCTGGCCCTAAATAATCTTTTAAAATAAGTCAGTCTTTTTCATAGTTCTTGAGTTGCCCCTCATCCTCTCTAAGATGTTTTATGGGTATATAAGGGGCTTATGTTACGTTGTGGTCCTAGGGATTAAAAGGGACCCCTGACTTACATTTAAGTAACAGTGGCTGGTGTCTGCAGCTATGTGGTTATCAGTGCTGTCCCTAGGAGTTCTGTTGGCATCTGCTGCTAAGACCTGCATTTGATGTAACTGGTCTCGGTCTCAGTTTGATTTAGATCTGGTGGTTTTGCTTAGCTGATCACACCATGCGTCATCTCTTTCCGTCTCTGTCAATTTTTCTGAGATCTTCTGTATGCTTCAAATGGCCCCCTGGCCAAGGCTAGTTCCCTGCAGACTCTGATTCAAGGTTCTCTGTATTTTTTGCCATTGTGGTCCTCGTGATTGGACTGCTGGCTCTCAACTTAGATCTTGCTTGTCCCTGAAAAGATATACGAAACTCATTGGTCCTTGCACAAGACATGGGGGCCAAGGGAGACTTGTGAGGGCTAAGCAAACCCTCTCTCCCTGACCACACTGCTTGATCCTCTTTCCTGTCCTGGAGCACCCCTATTGTCTTGGGCTGCCTTGCACAGGTGGTATCCTCCCAGGATCCCAAACAGGAGGCAGGAAAACACTCCCCTGTCTTTGGCATCCCTCTCCATCTACTAAACATTCCTCTCTGCTTCCAAGACTTTGGCCTGGAGTTCAGAGGTCAGGGCGCCGGTCAGTACATTCTGACCTCTCCCCTATGCTCTCTTCTTCCTTCCACAGTCCCCTGGGGTTGGAAGGGACAAACTTGTCACCCTCCCTTCTTCTTCCAACCCTCCCCCATCTCATCTTTTCCTCATTCCAAGGTGGGACCTGCTTTCCCAGAGGCTATAATTAGTTGTAGTGCAGGGAGAGAAATTGGCTTACTGATAGGGGAAAATAAATGAGAGGTATTTTAAAAAATATCATGCCTATTATGCATACTTTAGTATGTTTTTTACCAGCACTTTCCAGTGCTACCCTCTTCTTAGCGATATTAGAAATATTTTTGGAAAAAGAAACAGCTTGCATGTTTACATAGAAATAATTTAAGATTAGCAATCCTGTAGAAATGAAAAATTAGTAAAAAATATACAAAAATATTTAGATAAACTTTATATCACCTCCACATTATTTTGTGTAATTTTTTTTTTTTTTTGCTAAGGAAGATTAGCCCTGAGCTAACATCTGTGCCAATCTTCCTCTACTTTATATGTGGGTCGCCACCACAGCGTGGCTGATGATTGGTGTAAGTCCACACCAAGGAACCGAACCCACGAACCCAGGCCACTGAAGCAGAACGTGCCAAACTTAACCATTATGCCACAGGGCCAGCCCCTTTGTGATATAGGCTTTGTAAAAACTTCAACCCATATAGAAAATTAGCTATACAAATAGTTAACATTTACAAGTAAACAATTTCTTTTACACATAAAAGAAGAACATAGGGGCTAGCCTGTGGCGTAGTGGTTAAGTTTGTGCACTCTGCATTGGTGGCCAGGGGTTCGCAGGCTCGGATCCCTGGCACGGACAGATGCACTGCTTGTCAGCCATGCTGTGGCAGCATCCCATATAAAGTAGAGGAAGATGGGCATGGATGTTAGCCCAGGGCCAGTCTTCCTCAGCAAAAACAGTAGGATTGGCAACGGATGTTAGCTCAGGGCTAGTCTTCCTCACACACACAAAAAAAGAACATAAAACCTCTTTCAAAATCTTACCAAATAGAAACAAGCACTCTTGGAAAATAACCTTTCATACATGCTTTTGTGAGCATGTGTATGTTGTGTGTATATATTTGAATCACCTGCTTTCTCTCTCCAGAAAATAAATCTTTTTCCAATTAAGTTTTCTTCTCCAAAATTGTCTGAGGACTGTGGACCTTATTTAGTCAGTCCTATTTTCAAATGTCAGACAGAAACAAAGAACCATCAAATCCAGTCTGTCCACCATCCGCATTGTTTTGGTCACTGCCTTAGTTCGGGCTGCTGTAACAGAATGCCAAACACTGGGTGTCTTAAACGACACACATTTATTTCTCATAGTTCTGGAGGCTGAGAAGTCCAAGATCAAGAAGCTGGCAGATCCTGTGTCTGGTGACAGCACTCTTCCTGGTTTTTAGACGGCTGCCTTCTTGTATCCTCACATGGTGAAGAGAGAAAGCTCTAGTCTCTTTCTCTTCTTGTAAGAACACTCATCCCTTCATGATCTCTTCTAAACCTAATTACCTCCCAAAGCCCCACCTCCTAAGACCATACCTTTCGGGCTTAGGGATTCAGTATGTGAATTTTGGGGGGATGACATGAAGTCCATTATAGTCACTGCCCCACTTGTCTGCCATTGATCACTTGGACTTGACGGTTTTGTGAATTTTTGCCCTGCTTTGGGAATGCCCTTGATGTTCTGGGCTATTGCCAGGGCCATACTGGCACTCCACCCTGGTCTCTGAGGTTGCCACTCTCTTACTGCACACTCTCGTGCACCATCCATTTTTTCTAAAGACAACACCACATCGGAATGGCTAGGCTCAGGGGGCAAGAGGGGCTGAGTCCAGAGTAGGTAGGCCCAGTCCTCCACATACAGACACAGGCTATGTCAGAATCAGCCCTCTCTTATACCTTTTGTGTTGAGCCCAGGATACCAGTCCACGTGACTCTACAGATTCATGTTGAGTTACCCTTTATAGCATTGGTTTCTCTCCTGCTAGCAAAAATCGGTTGGGACCAGTCCAGTTTATTTCAACAGAGGGTCTGCAGGGAGCCTCAAAAGTGAAATGAGATCTCCATTCCTTTCCTCCAAGTTTTTCCTTTTTTGACACCTCTATTAAATCGTATATAACTTCCTCAATGACCCGCAGTGCATAACTTCAGTACGTTTGGTGGGTCCCCTTCATCAAGCCACATAAAGGGGGCTCACACATGGTTAGTTTGTATTATTCAGATTTCCTCTTAAATGTCGTCTCTTCAGGGAAGTCTTTTCTGACTCCCTGCTTGCTCTCCTCCCCACTCACCGTGTATACTTCCGTAGTTCTCTGTAATTTTTCTTCCCAGAATTTATCCCATTGTAAATGGAATGGGTTTTGTTTGTTTGTTTAGTTATTTGCATAATGCCTATCTTACCTCATAAATCACAGTACTCCTAGGACCTACCACAGTTTGGAACATAGTAGGAACTCAGGAAAACAAGTAATGAATAAATCATGTTGTAGGTTTGAGGAAGCACAGTAAATCTCACTCTTCTTCCCTAAGTTCTGGGCCAAGTGAGAAATAAGACAAAACAATAGGGCAGATAAGAGAACAAAATTTATGACTGATAAATCTGATAGTATAGGATGCTATAGATAGGATAAAGCTGATAATATAGAATGTTCATGTGTACAAACAAGTGGGCTTTCGAATACTGGACAATGGGAGTTAGACAGACTTTCCCAGCCAATCACCGCAGCAATTTCCTCCCCACGGCATTAGACTGTGGCCCTGCCAACCTCAGTATGTCTGCTCCCACCTCTGCCTCAGGAGGGGCGTGGGCTGGGCTGTCCTCTAATCAGATTACACTGCTTTTCCAGCAGTTGGACATCCCTCCGTGTGAAGGAAACAGGAGATGGGGAAGTATTCCCTCCCTGTAACGAGTAACATCTTCTATGTCAATAAATATAAATTTGTGTCAAAATTTTCAATGCCAAAAGCGTGTGTATATGCGTATATTTATACCGTAATTTCTTTAAGCAAGTCTTCTCTGTATTGATGGACGTTGACTATAACATTCCTCTGCATATAGTTTTTTGCATTTGTACTGTTATCTTTTTTCTGCATAGTTCTATGAGGGAGACTTTTGGGTAAAACTTTAAACATATTGTATAGTTTGATACATATTATCTAATTCTCCATCCGAAAGATATCAATTTATCCTCCTACTAATAATGCAGAGGATTTCCTGTTTCCTTACACCTTTGCCAGTACTGGCTTTCGGCTTTTTTAATCATTGTCAATCTAATAGAGTGAACAATCCCATCTAATTTCTTATCTAATTTTTTAGTTTTAGGAATTTGAATGTCTTGTATTGGCCATTTGTATTCCTTAATGACTTGCCTGTTTATATTTGTTCCATTCACCTAATTATTTTATTTTATTATTATTATTGTTCTTATGTGTTTGTTAAAAGTCTTTTGTAGGGGAAACAAACCCTTTGTCATCTATGATGCAGTTATCTTTCCTTGTTTGTGCTTGTCTTTTAAACATATTTATGGAGATTTTGAAATATGCTGACCTTTCACTTCCTTCTGTGGTTATATTTATCAAGAACTTCTTTTTTGATTTCTTCTTTGCATGACTTTAAAAATAGTCACCCATAATTCTTTTGAAATTTTAGGATTTCTTTTGTAGTTTTTAATACTGAATCCATCTGGAATCTATTTGATGTAAGGAGTAAATTTAAAATTCAGCTTAAGATTTTTGAAATGGCTAACAAGTTATTCCAATAGTGTTTATTAAATAATTCATTTATCTCTCACTGTTAAGTGCCATCTTACCACATACTATGTTCCCACGTGTACTCAGGTCTGTTTCTTGACTATCAGTGCCATCTGATTTATTTCTCTCTGTAATCCTGTATAGTATTATGTGGCTTAAGTAGCCATAAATTACTTTTATTTTTCAGAAGATAGTGTGGCTTTTTTGTTTAATTTTCATCCAATGAAATTGTGAATCATTTTGGTGTGTTTCAAAAAATATCCAGTTGGGGTTTTAAATGGGCTTAAAATAAATTTGTAGAGTGGTATAGGGGAAAATGACATTTTAATAATCTGAGTTTTCCTGTCAAGGAATGAGGTATATCTCTTCATTTATATGGATATGTTTTAAATGTCCATTAGTAAAATTTTATTATTTTCTTAACACAGGGTCTACATATTTCTTGTTAATTTTATTTTTAGCAATTTCATATTTTTCTGTTATATTTGCTAATGGTATATTTTCTAGGTTATTTTTTACACACAGAAGAGCGATATGAGCAATATGAGTAATTGAGCAATACAATTTTGACAAAGTAATTTTATGTCTTACTGAAATCTTACTTGGGTCTCAGGTTTCTTGTCCTTTTTTTAGTGCTTAATCTAGACAGTGAGGGTTTGTTGAATCGTTCAGTCATTCAACTATCTGAGGAGGGTGGAAAGGAAGCTGGAGCGATGGGCAACTGTGCTCTTGCCCCTGTCCTCTCAAGTCCTGATGGACCTCCTGTCACTGTGGGCATACATTTCATGAAGCAAGATCAGTGGGGAGTTCACTGCTCCTGGACTGTCTTTTCTTTTCTCAGTTTACTTTAATCAGCAGCTCCTGGGCTACTTTCCCCCATTCTCCTCCAGCCCAGTTTTGCCATCAGGTCTCAACTCAGTCAGAAGTTCTGGTCAAGAAAAGGAGAAATTGCTTGGCTGCAGATTCTCTCCTTCAGTCCTGCATCCTGGTTATCCCCAGTCTTTATCCTTCTTGCTTGGGCTTCTTCAAACTTGTTCAATTATTTCCCACATGCTACACTGATTTTGTGATTAAGGAAAATACTCTGTACTTTCATTGACTATGACAGATGTTTCTCATTCATTCAATTCCTAGTTATTTTCTTGAGTTTATGATGGGGGTTGTGACTGTTCCTTGTTTTTTCCTATAGTTTTGTTCATTTGGCTGATTTCAGAAAAGGATTGTAGGCAAAACAGCACATATTCACTATTTTCCTATAAATCCACACAGAGGTATTTTAATGGCACTCAAGATTAGCTATTATTGTTATGCTTTCCTTAAATGGAGTGTCATTTCTTTATTTTTTTCAATCTTACCCTTTCTTCAAGGTATGGAACTTAAGTTGTTTTGCATTTATAAATGTATTTATAAAGTCTTTTTTTGTATACATGGCTCCTTTCTTAATTAAAGCAGTTTTGTTTTGACCCCTGATTATAGTATTCTCTCATTCAGATATGGAAGTTTTATCTTTATAACAATATTGACAATTTTCCTATTTCCTGTTCCAATTCTTGGCATAGAGAGTTCATTGAAAACAATATTTGTATATAAGTAAATGTATAAATGCATACATTTTTTGAAGATAGGGTCATATATTCTTTCAGAGTACATAAATATTCATTAATTGAGTTATACATTATAAATTTAGAGGAGCCATATTAGACTTTCAATAATGGCAAAGTCCGATTCTCTTAAAATATATAATACTTCTTTTATATATTGTTTCATGTTTTATAGTAAGTGTATAACTAAGCAAACATTTAGAATAATATTCCGATATTATCTGAAATGCCAATTCACATATTTTATATTCTCAGAGACTGTGTGATGTAGATGAAAGAGCAAGTGTAGAGTTTTAACAGACCTTAGAGTGAACCTCCCATTGAAAATACTGGGAATTAATCTTTTAATCAAATAGAGCTATTGTCACTCAAACATATTAGAAACTGCTAACATATATTGAGCACTTATTGTATACCAAGTATTGTGCTAAGCCCTTTATTTTCATTATCTCCTTTGATTCTCACAACAAAGTTATTAGGTAGATATTATTATCCATTCTATAATTCAAGCAGAAATATTTTAGTTTTGCCTCATTATAACTAAGATTTGTAAGTAGTGTTTTACATAAGATCTTTAATTGGGATGGAAATATCTGTATAGATGTTTGATAAAGAATGAATAGTTACCTTAAAGTAAGGCTAAGCATAGAATGCAGACAATGAATGATTTCATAATTAATTATTTGGTAAAATTAGAAGAAACTCATTCACAATCAATATGAAGAGGAATTTCTTTACTGTATTAATTTTCTTTAAGAAAACCCATCCATTTACTTTTTGCAAGGTATTTTATTTTAAAGCTAGTCAATAAGACCATTTATTTTTATTAAACAAATTATTTTAAGTTAATGAAAAGAGTGGTAGATTTTCCATTTTTGATATATAAAAGATATTAGAATCATAAAAAGTGGCTGTTTTGTAGATTCATGTGGTAGGTAAACTGTCAGGTAGCCTCCATAAATGGGCTGTCATGTTATTTCATTTATTTTTATTATCTGAACTCAAATTAACTTCACAGTTTCACAATTTATCTATTGTGAATCTGAACAGTTAAGTAGGACAGAAGAAAAGGTGCAGTTCCATTAAGCTCTAATATATCCTTGGCTGTGAGGTAAGGCTTGTTATGCTGTCCATCCTCATTTAACTATCCCACAAGATCTCTTAATGAAGTTAAGCCCCAAGTTCACTCCAATAATTCTGTGGCAAGAGTTTGTGCAATGTAACAATTCATCACTTGTCAGGAAGGCACTTTTAGTTTATACATTTAATAAGGGCATCCTCTAGCTTGGTTAATTAGAAGTGAACAGTTTGCATATTTACTAAATGCAGAGTGTCATTGCCACCACGGCCTATTGCCTACATGAATTATTTCTCTATCTGCAATAAACAGCTGGGTAATTATTACTGCCATAATCAGATAAATTCCCTCTGTAAGGCTTTTCTTACATGGCAATTCTTTGAACTCATCCAAAGCTGAACAAAATTTATGAACTCTAGCAGCTAGGCCACTCTTTCATACTATGGTGTCCCTGTTCCCTATTTCAAGGACATAAGTAGAGCACTATAGATACTGTGTAAATAAGGGGAATAAGTATGATTACCTAAAGATAATATTTCAATAAGCCTCATTTAAAAAAATATCATATTCTGATCTCAGCCAATTGAATGATAGCAATTTGGCTTTATCTAATTATATCTGGGTGACGGCTCTTTTAGTAAAGTCTAAATTAAGATGTAAAGAAAATAACATTTTAGTTTTCAAGAACCAAATTTGTCTGTAATGTTAACCATACATGTGACTTTTATTCTGTAGAATCATTTTGTGAATGAAGATGCAATAATTACAGCGATTAATTTGGTAGAATTTAGATAATAACATAGTCAAGTGTCTAACTTAAAATGCAGCATATATTCTTTGCTTTAAAAACATTCTGTTACTTATCTGTAATTAGTAATTAATGACATTATCTATATAATCCCTTTAAAATATAGAATTATATCAACCATTTGATCACAGCCTTTTCACAGCCTTTAAGAATTTGCTACTTCAAAAATTTTAAAAGCAAAATATATGAAAAGGAAAACAAGTTTCATACTCAAGGTAGAATTGATAAAGGAAAAAGCTTATTATGTTGGGTATAATTTCTTTAGATATGTATTTTTAATTTTTTTCAAATTTAACTCTTTATGCAGTAAATTTCAAGTAGTTTACAAAAAGATGTATAAGAAAAGAGTAAAAGAAGTAAGGGCCATGGTAAAGAAAATATAGAATGATGGCTTTAATGGTGTGATTGACCAGGGAATGTGGTTAGTTAAGTATGTTCCATTGTCAAAATGGAGAAAACATTACTGCCTATGCCAAGAAACAGCTTTTTCTAGCACGGATCTAAAAGAAATTTCATATATGAATCTTCAATAGAAGACACGGAGTAATGTAATGAAGTGACTTCTGTAACTTTTGTTGTTGTTGTTGAGGAAGATTAGCCCTGAGCTAGCATCCGTGACCATCTTCCTCTACTTTATATGTGGGACGCTGCCACAGCATGGCTTGATAAGCGGTGCATAGGTCCACGCCTGGGATCCGAACCTGCAAACCCCGGGCCGCCGAAGCGGAGTGTGCAAACTTAACCACTATGCCACTGGGCCGGCCCCACAGTTAATCTTTTGATAGGAGATGGATGGAAGAGAGTTCTTCCTTTTTTCCTTTTTAATTCTGTGATAAGGACCAGTAAAGCTATTTTTAATATTGGTGGCTGAGATTAAAGTTTTACAGTAGAAATCAGATTCAGGTACCTGATACATTAATAATATACAAACTTTTTCAGGCATACTTGAAGATATGTTTAAGTTATTGTGAAAGTGTATTGAGAAAATGTAACTATGGCTAAAAACTTGTTTATAATACTGTCCAGTGGGCTATTTGGCCTTCATCTTTTTTGGCATCTGTGAAGCATATGACACTGTTGATCCCTTTCTTCTCTAATCTCTGGTGTCACTTGGGTTCTCGGACACCACTCTCTCTTGCTTTCCTTTCTACTTTTCTAGTGGTTTCTTCTCCACTTCCTTTTTGTACTCACCTTGATTTGGCTGATGTTAAATATTAGTGTTCTCTTTTTGATGCACTTGCCTTTTCACACTCTAAGTTCTGGACAGTCTCTTCCACTTCTGTGATTCTGCCACCACTTATATTCTGATGATTCATAAATCTGAATATTCTCCAACCCAGAACTTTCTTCTGATTATCATAACCATCTATTCAAAGGCATGCTAACATTGCCAGCTCAAGCTAAGCATGTTTATATATAAAATACTCATTTTCCCAAATGTCTTCTTCCTATGGTGAATTGGACCATTCTTTGTTTAGGTGCCCAAGCCAGAAACATGGGATTCATACTAAAGATTCTTTTCTCCATTCTATTGATGACCAAGCCCTATCATTTCTCTTCCTAGCTCTCTGTTCTCATTCTTCATCATTCTATTCCTTCCTCCTGCTGCCTGAATAATTCTTATAAAATACAAATCTGATCAATGTAATCATTACATTTCCTTTCTTTTAAGGGTCCCATAGTTAAAGATGACTTAGAAATCCTAGAAACATGTAAAACATAAACACTAGAATTATATTTTAGAGTATCTTCTTAGCATAAGAATTAAGCAAACCCAAAATAAATACTTGCATTATATTCTTAAATAGTTATAAAAACATGGATCTTTGAGGAAAAAATCTTAGTTAAGATATTATTGTAGAATGGGAATTCCTAGAGTATATATACAACTAAAAAACCAGAAATTTTGTGACAAAGAGGAAATGTATGCATTGGTGTCATACTACAAAAGCAGTGAATTAATAAAGCATCAACTTATTTTTTTAAATACTATTTTCATTACCTTTTTGTAATGCTTTTCACCTTTTTCCATCTTGCTTTCTTTTTAATCTATCCATTTCCTCTCTCAGAAGTGATATTGAAGAGAAGGGAGAAAGAAAAATCACTCCAGTTTCTTTCTCTCTGTTCTTTCTGCTGTTTTATAATCTTTTCTTATTCTGCCCAACAATAAATAGGTTGAGATTCTGTTTGGCATTCATGTGGAAGTGATTTCTAAGATCAACTATAAAACAACTCGTCAATAAATAGTTTTCCAGAACTCATTAGATAACTTTCTGAATTTACATGCGATATACTGCTTTAAAATACGTTGACATCATCCTATGGTTTGTTATTGCTTTATCGTGGCACCCAGATTAGTTTCGAGATGTCCTTGGTCTGTGTTGAGTGGATTGCATACAAAAGCAGCAGCAATTATTTTTGCTTTAAAATGAAGTTAACACATTTTAAATGAGAGACAATGTGTGATTTTTAGTAAACACAAAGTAAATAAGATCTTGCAATTCTTTTCATATGAAATGGGAACTTTAGTTACCTTACCTCTGAACTCTTCCCAAAACGAAACTTCAGTAGCTTGATCCCCACCCTCCACAGCTGAATCACTGTGAAGGAGAGAGAACATCATGTGCCTTGATCTCCCTTTATACGGGAATGCCCCCATGCTGTGTCTCAGAGCCATCATGTGTAGAGTCATTTCATTTCACAAAGAACAGGAACCTTGTTAATAAAACCTGCCCCTTACCACCCTCAGTGGAATGTTGTGAGGATGAATTAATGTCTGTGAAGCACTTGGAGCTCCTGAAAATAATGCACTACGTAAATGCATTTTACTATTATGCCTATTATTGTGCTTCGCTCAATGTCATTCTCAATTATTTGACATCATATGTATTACATAAAATTTTACTTCCTTTTACAGAAACTATCCAGAGTAGTAAAAAGAAAATAATTTTGCAGTGAAATATGTGCATATTTTTAGAAAGAATACTATACAAAAAACTCTTTTCAACCAAGTTTATTCAAAAGAGCCAGAAGAAGAAAAAAATTGATTTTCATGAATGATCTTTAAATGAAGTCTTACTGCTTTTTAAAATCATGCAAAGTAGGCAAATGAAATAATGGAGCAATTGGCTGATCCCTTTTTATGATCAGAGTGAAGTCACGGTATTGTAATTTTATAACATCGACCATTATCTTCTTTCTTACTTTTTTCATTCTCAAAATATCTAGTCTATAGAATACAAATTTGCTAGCATTACCCTTAGAGAACCCATTCACCATTGGTCAAGAAACCTTTCTTCTACTCTGAAGTGCATTTCCCCCCTTTGCTATTGATGGCCCAAGTCTACCAAAGAGAGAGAGAGTTTCTTGTGAATAATCCACCCTCATTTCATTACCACTCTCCTCAGTCCCAGCTCTTTCTTTTTTAGTGAAAGCCTGCTCATTGTTCAGTCCCCAGTGCCACCACCTACATGAAGCCTTTTATGATCCCTCTAATCAGAAGTGAGCTGTCTGGACTTAAGCACTGCCTATGTATTTCTTCATAGACTTTGTCTATAGTCTAGTTGGTTATCAGCTGTGTTATTTGTAAGCTACTGAATGCAGGGACCAGGCATTACACATCTTTCTTTCTTTTACTATTTTAAACATACTTGTGACTGCCTGACTGAATAAACAAGTATGTTAATTTTCTTCATGATATTAACTCTTAAAGTAGCTTAGACATTTTAGAGAGATATTGATCTTTACAGCAACAAACAAAGGATTTTCAGGGTAGCTAAAACATTTTTTAGGAGAGGACTTTTCTGAATGTTTCCAAAACGTTAAGTCTCAACTCCAGGATTCAGAGTGAGGAGTGAAATTTAAGAGCAACCTGAGTGCTTGAATGTTAATGACTGTGTGCTACAGAATGCATAATTTTAAACTGTATTTTCCCTTTGTAAAGTGCTGCCCTAGTGAAATTTGTAATACCTGTCCAGCAGTTCCAGGGCCAGGTAGATAAAATAAGTGGTTTGAGTGCTTTGATTGATTTAAAGTGAAACTTTTGTTTCTAATGCAGATATTTTGGATATCTTAATGACTTCCAAACAATCTGCTCTAAAGTTTTATTGGTCTCAAAATATTTTTGGATGTCACACACCAAGTCCAAGCATACATTGGCTTTATTTGTGGTTAGTATTTTTACTTATATTTTAGACATAGCCTTCTCTTTTATTGCCTACTTATTTGATAAAATTAATATGGACATATTGAAAGCAGACAATTATTAGAGCTAAAACATTAAGTACATTCAATAAATTTAACTAAAATACTTTTGTCATAATATACCACAGTAGAAACGAATCCTATTCAGCTATTTTTGGTTTGAAAGCTTCTTACAACAGAAGCACATCACTGTCTTGTCTGCCATCAAAACGGAATGAGGACTCTAGAGAATTGCTTAAATCCATTTCCTTAGAATTATTTTTTCTTGAAGATGGTGCAGATGATGACATTTTGTTTTTATTTGAGAAATTATATAATATTGTTAGCAGTCTCCTCTGAAATTTTGGGCACTTATGCTTTTAAAACAATCTCCATATAATTTTTAAAACAATCTGCATATAATTTTGTATTTCTCTTTCTAAACTATGATTTCTATGAAAGTATTGTGATGTACATATCCTGCCTTCCTTGTAGTACTTCATAGCGCTTTAGCTAATATGGCAATATTTATATTAAGATTAACTGAATATAATTGCATTTCTTCATGATGTCATACTAGTGAGTAGAATTGAATCATCTTAATTCCTCAACAGAGCTGACAGTTTTCATTGCTGTGGACTAGTGCTTCTCAAACTTTAGCAGGCAGGAGATTGCCTCAGGAATTTCTGATTGAGTTGGTCTGGAGTAGAGCCTGAGAATGTACATTTCTGGCAGTTCCTAAGTGAAACTGATGTTGCTGTTCCAGGGATCACACTCTAAGAACCACTGTCCTAGGCAAAGAGCCAGAGTCCCAGTTCCACCCCACTTCCCAAGAGAGGCTTTCTCAATGTGGCTTCTTCTCTCTTCTAATTAAACCATCAGAAGTAATGAAATGTGCTACTAATCAGCTGAGAAATAGTTAAAAAGGATGCTAGCACTTAATTTATACCAGCTATTTGGCCAAATACTTTGGGAGAGGCACATCAATAAGTAAACCTTAATCCTGACCTTCAGGGCCTCAGCACTTAGCAGGGGACGTGCAGGAAGTGGTGCATGCATACAGCTGTGGGATATTGTAGAATGTAATGGACATATAAAAGAGAAATAAAGGATTATGTGAGTGGGGACAGTTAGAGTTAATTATTGTTAAAGGGATCTATGAAGCCTTTTTAGAGGAAAGGGTAGAGATTTTTGTTTTTTGTTCTGGACTTACAAAGAAGAGAAGATAAAATATATAAACACCGATTTTTTTTTAGTACTATATTTTGAAATGAATAAGACAATCCAACAGAACAGCAAAATATATAGCTCCCTTCTGAATGGCATAGGTGGCCATCTTAATAATTTTTATTACAGTAAATAAAGTGTTGCTTGAGACTGCTGAACAAATATTAAACTCTGAATAATTTAGTCATTAATATATAGGAGGG
Source organism: Tapirus indicus (assembly GCA_031878705.1). Taxonomy (NCBI): domain Eukaryota; kingdom Metazoa; phylum Chordata; class Mammalia; order Perissodactyla; family Tapiridae; genus Tapirus; species Tapirus indicus. Next base: position 16,985,600 of record CM062939.1, on the reverse strand, counting down.
GATAGTTCCCAAATTGTAATTGTGAGTTTGGATATTTTTGATTTTATAAATATTGTTTGTGAAAATAATTTAATTTTGAGCAGAGTGCTGGTTTTTTTTTCTCATAAAGATAGTTTATGAAAATATATTATTTTTTTCCTTTGGCTCAGACATTAGACAAAATCAAGAAACAATTTAAAAAGAAAAGCCATTGTGACAAGAGAAAGAAAATGTACAACACAAGAAAACATGAATTATCACATGATAGGAAGTAATCATTAGCTTTAATTTGGGCTCAGGACTGAGCAGGATTATGTACTTGTTTTTTATAAGCACCTCTCTCAAGTCCCTATCATCATTCATATACATAAACCTCCATACTTATCTGGAGATAATAGAGTGAATTATTTAAAACAGTTTACATCCAACATAATGGTCCTACTGTCCAGGACTGTCTTTGTAAAATCTATTTACTTATTCATTCAAATAAACATGAACAAAATAGACATAGTCTTTATTTTTATACACTTTGCTGTCTAGTGGGTGAGATGTATATTAAATAATCAAATATATCCATAAAAATATGATTATAATATTTTTTAAGTTCTACAGAGGAAAAAACAAAATTATGGTGTTATGAGTGAGAATAACAGTAGGAAAAGAATTCAGATGCCTGTAAAGGGAGTTTAAGGCAGAAAATACAATATAAGTGAAGGTCTTGGAGTAGAAATAAATTGTTTGCTAAGAAATGAAATATAGCCATTGTGACTAAAGCATAGTAACCATAGGAGAAAGTGGTATGAAGTGAGATGAGAGAGAAGCAGGGCCAATCCTGAAAGGCCTTGTGGATTTTTCTTGCTTGTTAGTTGGGTTGTCCAATTACCATTTAAGCATCTTTTCCATTTCAGTCTCTTTTGTACATTAGTATAAAGTACGTTAGCATTCTTTTCTTACTCAAAAAATGTTTTCGAGCCAGCCCTGATGGCCTAGTGGTTCAAGTTCCACGTGCTCTGCTTTGGTGGCCAGAGTTTGGTCCCAGTCGTGAAACCATACCACCTGTCTGTCAGTTGCCATGCAGTGGTGGCGGCTCACTTAGAAAAACTGGAAGGACCTACAACTGGAACATACAACTATGTACTGGGGCTTTGTGGGGTGAGTGGGGGAGAAGAAGATTGGCAACAGATGTTAGCTCAGAGTGAATCTCCCCCCACGCCCCGGAAAAGTTGAGTCTTTTTTTAAAAAAATATATTTTCAAATAGAAAACATATCTTAAGGAAGAGAGGAGATTTGTGCCTATAAATGCAAGTTTGTATATTGCATGGTCATGTACAGCTATCCAGTTATAATGTTAAGATTTGATGATGAAAGAGAGTAGTGACAGATCATTTAAATTATTCCAAAACAGAGCAGCTTTTTCCTTTTGTGTACTTTGGGAAAATAATATAGATACTACACTATTCAAACTTACCTTCTCAGAGAAAAAGTACTATCGATATCTAAATAAAATATTGGATTTGGGCAAAATGTAGGAGATGAGTATAGTATTGTGCTTAAAGGCATGAATTTCGGTGTCAGACCTAGATTCAAATTCTAGCTTTGCCACTTTCTAGTTTGGGAGTTTGGGCAGAGATTTAACCTCTGAATCTCATTTCCTAATCTAGAAAATGAGAGTGATAATATCTGCCTCACAGGACTGTGAAAGGATTAAATGAGGTAATGCATATTAGGTCTTAGCTAGGAACCTCTTGGAAATAAAACATAAGTCAAGGATTAAATTGATAATACTTTATTTGGGTCGTTCAAGCCCAGGGCAGTGAGGATGAGGAAAAGGGAGTGAAGTGTCATAGATGGAAACAGGCTCTGACCAACAATTTGGTGCATGTGTGTTATTGGGGAGCATTTTGGGGAATAAGATCTGTAAAGGAGTGGAGGAGGGCAGAGGGAGAGTTTGAACTGCATCACGGGTTTCAGCAAATCCCAGGAAGCTTGGGATTTGGATGGGTCTGTAGAGTGGTCCCAAACTGAGCCAAAGGCTCTGGGCCTGTGTATTCTTTTAATCATCAGTCATGGGATACAGGGGAGGGGGAGAGGGAGGCAGCTCATTTTCTCCAGTGGAATTCAACTATGACCTGTCAGCCCCCAATACTCAGGGCAACTGGAAGATTGGGTGATTTCGTCCTGTAGGTAGGAATGCTATATGATGAGTTTCTGCAGCCCTGGCCACCACTTCACGTGGAATCCCATAGTGACTCAACACAGCACAGCAGGTACACTGGCTATCATTAGCCTCACAGGCTTGCAAGGAGACCTCTCAAAGCAGTCCATGGAAGACAGAAAAAGGGAAATTTGTTTGCATGGCTCTCTCCCATCTCCCATTTCCTTCTGATCAAGGTTTACCCCATGCCTCTTAGGAAGCCAGATCCTATGCTCTGCGTTGTGGAATTTCATCTGCAAGGTACACACTGGTCAGGAGAGAGAAAGGAGGAGATCACTGAAGGAATTTGACACAGTATGACAGATTCATGTCCAGTTGAGGGGATAATGCACGCAGCCTATTACCTGGCTGCGAGTAAACATTCAATAAATAGCTGACACTTATGAAGCACCCTACTGTGTGCCAGTCCCACTCTGAGTGCTTCACATAGATTAATTTATTTGATCCTCTCAATAGCTCGATGAAGAAGATACTACTACTAATAATTTGCATTTTATAGATAAGGATATTGACACTCAAATATTAAACAGGTAGTAAGCACAGCAGAGATTTTATAAACAAGTGGCATTTCAGAGTCTACACTATAAACTGCTCTACTATATCGCCTCCAAGTGGCTATTATTTTTATTATTTCTATCATTATTAGAATATGGAAGTATTTTATTCTCATTATAAATATCATTAGTGAAATATATTCAAATATGTAAGGCTTTACAAACGTTGCAGTAATTTATTTTTTGTGTGAGGGAGATTGGCCTTGGGCTAACATCCATGCCCATCTTCCTCTACTTTATATGGGATGCTGCCACAGCATGGCTTGACAAGTGGTGCATCGGTCCACACCTGGGATCTGAACTTGCGAAACTTGGGCCACTGAAACAGAGCATGCGAACTTAACTGCTACGCCATGAGGCCGGCCCCAAAAGTTTCAGTAATTTAAAAAAGTTTTTATTTGTTTTATTTATTATTATTTTATATCTTTATTTTAAACTAATATCACAAAATGCTTTATACATGTGAAAAGTGATTCAGCAAGTCCTGGGATTTACTCAAGTTTCTTTAACTATATAGTAAAAAACAGAATCATAAGATAAACTATGCTATGTGGTTCATTCAATAAAAAATATCTTCTGCATAGTATTTCTTGTATCAGGACGATTACCGCTTGGTCTGGAGTTGGAGAATCGAAACGGCAAATCTAGGGATTCTAATTCCATTTCTGCCATTAACTGATTTGTTATTCAGAGTAGGTCATTTCATCTCTTTATGTCTCCATATTTGTAAAATAGGGTAGTTAGTAACACCTATCCCATATATATCACAGGCTTGTTTTTTTGAGGATAGAAATAAGACAATATACGCAAGGGGGTGGCCAGGTGGCATAGTGGTTAAGTTCACGCACTCCTCTTCAGTGGCCCGGGGTTTGTAGTTTCAGTCCCGGGCACGGACCATCGTGCTGCTTGTCAAGCCATGCTGTGGCGGCATCCCATATAAAGTGGAGGAAGATGGGCATGGATGTTAGCCCAGGGCCAGTCTTCCTCAGCAAAAAGGGGAGGATTGACAACAGATGTTAGCCCAGGGCTAGTCTTCCTCACAAAAAACAAAACAAGACAATATACCTGAAATGAAAAATATTGAAAACAACCTGAAATTATTTGGAAAAACATTTTAAGTGTTTTAAAGGTACTGCATTTAAAAAAATCCTGGGATGAAGAGTAGATAATTTTTATAATTTTGTAGGGAATCCTATTTAGAATGGTTTCTATCATCTAATGTTTAACAGAATCATAATTTTTTATTACATCCTTGACACTGAGCCATAGCTTCATCCCTATTGATGTAACAAAAACTTATATAACAAGAATAAATAATTTATTCAGCTCTTCCTACTTGGTCATTTAATAAAGAATATTTGACGTAAATATAACTGTGGTGTTCAATGTATCTGTACATTCTCGAGTGTGGGAATAAATCAATGAGGAATGTTAAGATTTTTTTTTCAATAATTGTGCTAATTTATTAAATTAATTACTTTTATATTTTGAGATTACCCCAGATTCGTTTTTCTAGTGTTTTGCCAAGTTTCTTGGATTTATTTTTAGGGCCTCCCAGTTCCTTCTGGGTTTCCTGTGTGTTTTCTTTGTATGCTGGAAACTGACATTCTTTTACATCCCTCAGTTTTGGCTTTCCTTGACAAGCTCTGCAAGTACACACTTTTTTTATTTTCCATTTACATATCTGGAAGATGGACTGTTTTTACTACTTCAAATAATTTACAGTTTTGATCTTGTAGTCCAAGTCCTGTGTACTTCTTTGTACCTTACCTGTCTGTATATATGTTCAATTATATTGAGCCTTTTTTCTTTCTTATGTAGGATCTCTTTGTTTTCATTAAATCATTTATAGAGCATAAACTTCTTTGTAGATGTATTTTTTTATTTTATTGCTGAGAAAATTATTGTACTTATCTTTGGAGTAACATAAAATTGGATACATGCATATCTGAGTAATTATCCTTATAGTGGCAGTCCTTTGGTTATTTTAAATTATCTTAAACACTTACAAGAGGAATTATAGAGGAAATATTTATTCTTTTACATCATATCAAAAGTAAAGACTAAAATTAATAATATATTCAGTTTTTTTTATGTAACAGACGACTGTTATTTTTTCCTGGTAAAATTTCTCATTTATTCATATGTAACTGCCTTGAAATTTGTACCTTAAGGACAAAGAAAGGTCACCAATCCCTCTAACTCCTGGTTCTTTGTCAAAAATGGACACAGTTAATGAGGTTTGTTTGGTACAGAACAAACTCTCAGACACAGATAGAGATCCCTTCAATGGAAACACATTTGTTTGGCTTTACCAGGTTACTTAGCGATTAATAATAGCCTTGAGATGCAGGTCAGGAAGGTCATTGTACCAGCTTGCCAACACAATCTAAATGTGCAGCCAGCCCAGCTCTGTGGGTGCAGAAGTCCCCAAAATACTATGCATAAAGTAAAACAGGCTATTTTCTGACTCCTTTTTTCATATTAATAAGCAATTTTCAAGAGAAGGGTGGCAAAATGAGGGCCATGCCACTCCAAGTAATTCATTTATTTTGCAATTTAATCTTATGTTGAAAAAAATTGCTCTGCTGCAATAGGATAGCATGGTGATTTTTAAACGTCAGTGTGTTTCATAAGTAACCTTGTATGAAGTATTGCATTAGTAGCTTTTAACAGAAAATAGCAACAAAAATATTTCTAGATATTGAAGTAGAAATGAGAATCTTTTTTTATTTTTGGAATTTTCCCCTAATATCTTTGAGGTAAATTCTCAGATGATTTACTTAAAATTTTACTTGTAGAACTAGACACTAAATTACATATCTATTTTTCAGAAGAATAAAGTACAATTTCAATGCATTATTTTAACATGAATAGTTAAATTTGTCCTATGAAAATAAAGGATTTATTTTTCCAGATTTGATAATAGATTCTTCTATTTAGCAGGTGTTTTTCACAGAGTATATTTTAAAAGCTTATGTTTTGTTTATATTTCTCAGATACACGCATAGAAATGATGAAAAAGTTTCATTATTTTAATGGAATTCATTATACTTAGAAAGCTGTGAACTTATTCACCTAATTTAGCTTTTATTTGAATTATCCATATAATTGGACAAAATGTCAACCTTTCAAGTGCAGGATAATATATGTGATCATGTTGATATTATTTGAACTGTTAACTGAAGTAAACTTACAATAAATTAAGTATATGTTAAAAGCATCTGACACTTTTAAAATTAGCCTGTTAGTATACAAAATAAATGATTAGAGACTTGTAAATACAAAATCAAAATTTAAAAGAAATCAGTAGCTTGGATGTTTTCTTGAGATATTTAAGTATGTCCAAAATAGTTAATCTTCAACCAAAGAAAATGATAATATAGTAATTCACTTACTTTGCTTTTGATATATTTCCGCAGCTATTGAATTAATTATAATATGTAGGTATTTGATTTTAAAAATTTAACCACTGAAAAATCACTCACATGCTTTTTAAAGATTGCAAGGATTCACCCAGAATGTTCAGGTAAGACAGATGACACCACTGATTTTGATGGATGTGGATGATGGTTGTCCCTCAGAGACTCACTTGATTATCATCAGTGAAAGAATTAAAATGTAAGCAGATTTTTAGTATCATAAATAACCGCAGGTTGTTTTGATGCAGGGAGGCACTGGAGGAGTTTGCAGAGATGCAAGAAAGAGAGGAGAAGAAGGCTGCCCTGGAAAGGGAAGAGAAGAAAAGAGATTACCAAGCCCGAAAGATGCATTACCTCCTCAGCACAAAGCAGGTTGGTCTACCTATCCCTGACAGCTCTCGTAAGCCACTTGGGCCCCTAGCCTGACAGAGATAAACTAGCAGGCTGAATGGGACATGACTTGTTGAAAAGATATCACAAAGACACTACTTCGAGTTCAATTTCGTGCTTCTGTGTAGGTGCGCGCAGGCACCATGACTCGTCTGTGACAGCACCTTCATAGAGGCAGCTGCTGAGACACTGGCAGAAAGGTCCCAGTCAGCACTGTGATCTGCCACTGTGATAACACAACACGAAGGGCATAACCTCGCTTTCAAAACCCATTCCGAGTGGCTTATTGTTGTGTTACGAATTGATCAAGAACTAAGAAGTTATTAAACTGAGCTCGCTTTCCTGTTTTCTCCTTTCACTGAGCTAATGTCGAGATTAAAACCGTTCCTGCACCCTTTCTAAATTTTGATGCAAGTTTTCAGGTAAAGCTTTTAACAACACCACTTCAGCAATTAATTACCTCTTCATATAGAGACACAAATGTGGAATTTGGAATACTTAGAAATTTATTTTCTTCTATAGTAAAATTTCAGTGCCTCAGATCTTGTCATGATTGCTAAGAAAAAAATACATTGCATGTAGAATATTCTGCTCACAAAGAAATACGGTTAAAAAAAGCATGAATTTAACGGGTTGAAATGTGTTTTATTACTTGAGCTTTAGGCAAGAAACTAGAAACTTCTGGGTTTTTATTCTTCCTCATAGATTTTCAAGTTTAGTCTCATAGTTCTGGCCAGAGTCCCATATTCAGATGTCTTAGACACGAGCAAGCCTAGACCCGGTGGTGGAGGGTGAGGTTCAAGAATCAATGTCATCCTTAGAGGCATCCAAATTCAGAAACATATTAAGTACTAGACTGGCCAAGTGCACTTGACACAGAGGGCTTTGCACCCCTAGCCTCTATATGTTAGTCTGAAAAACAATACTTTTCCATAATGATGACTATCTTAATATTTACTTGGATTTCTATAGCTGAGTTATCTTCATTTAACAGGCAAGGAAACTGAAGCTCAGAGATAATTATGTAGACTGGTTTATTGACACAAAACCAGTAGTAATAGATCTTGTATTCTAACCAAGGTCTTTCAACTCTAAATACTTAGGCAATAATTTAAAAAATAAAAAGTCAAAGTATTTTCACTTTTTATTTTAAAATCCATAACAATGTAAAAATTTTAGCCCTATGATTGGTGGGCTACATTTTTTTTAACGTAGAATTACAAATCAAGAATTCTGTTTAGCAATGTTTTTTTAACTTTAGTTATTAGTAATTTCAGATTTTTTATGGTGAGGAAGATTAGCTCTGAGCTAACATCCATTGCCAATCCTCCTCTTTTTCCCGAGGAAGACTGGCCCTGAACTAACATCTGTGCCCATCTTCCTCTATTTTATGTGGGACGCCACCACAGCATGACTTGACAAGTGGTGTGTTGGTCCACGCCCAGGATCCAAACCTGCAAACCCCAGGCAGCTGAAGTGAAGCATGCAAACTTAACCACTATGCCACCTGGCTGGCCCCTAGTAATTTCAATTTTGATGAAACTAAGGGGACTATAAATATATCCTTTGATTCTTTAAGCCTGATAATAATTCTTGGGTACATTTGTTTATTCTGGTAACTCTGAACCCTCTTCATACTTTGAATCTTTCTTAATCTAAGGTCTAATTGTGCTGTTTATACTTATGATGGGTAGTGTAATAGAGAAAGCAATTTTTTAAATGGTGAAATCAGATTTAACTGAAACATTTGTTAAATCTGTTTTATCCAAGGTTATTTAGATATCGAATACAGAGTGGAATTGTTTAGAAAGTCCATAAAGACATAGTTGTTTACTAATTAAAATAATATACTAGCAAATATCCAGAGTTTTTATTATGTGCCAGAGTATGGCAGATACTTTATATGCATTATTTCTTTAACTATTTTGATTTCATTTCAGTTTAAAATTAAGCACCTGGTTTAAGAAATTATTTCACAAACTTGACTGTGTGACTTGACTCATGGACCTTCATGAATTTTCAAATAATGTTTCCATTGTGTTTTAGGTGTGTTTGTGTTAAATACAAGCTGTCAATGCTCTAGCCCATTTTTCTTCTTGTTTATAACACGCTGGTTGCTGGTAATATCCACGTATATAAACTTCAGTTTAGTGATCGCTTGTCTCCAGAATCCCTGGCCTTCAATGAAATGATTATTTTTTGAGGTGCTATAGTACAGTAGAAAGAGGATGGGTATCATCATCAGGCAGAGTTAAGTCGGCATCCAAGCTCCCCCACTTAAGACAAGATATTAGAAGATTACCTGGTGTCGCCTGAGCCCGTTTCACTCTGCACCTTGAAAGAACGTTATGAGGATTAAACGTAATATATTTAAAATACTGCCAGGCCCTTAGAGAGCATCAAGTAATTGATAACAATCGTATTATTAGAATTTAACCTGTCAAGGATAAACTAAGATTCTACACTTTCATTTTCTTCTATTTGTCTTAGATGTTGGAAGCATTCATTTTCTCATTTCCTTTCTTTGCTTTCCTTTAGTTATTAATGGAAATTAGCCAGAAATCTTTATGATGGTGTCCCCGCTCCTCCCCATTTTACACCTGGCTTCACAGACCTGAGGGCAATAGAGGGGAAATGATGTTCTCGCTCGGAGAGGAATGTGATGAAATATCAGGGATTTCCGTTTGGACCTGGCAAGTTGGTTTATTTTGTCATAGTGATCTTAATATTTGATCACAAGTGACTGGAGATAAAAGAACAGCCCTTTGGACCTATGGAGACACTTTTGTTCCCAAGGCAAACTTTTTTTTTTTTTTTTTGGTAATGAAATGGAATAATGATATCATCCCGGTCTCATCTGTTTACTGTGGCCAGGGAATTAGTTGTACTGACAGGATGGCACTGAAAATCTCCAATGTCTTATCCCTTATATCCACCAGATTTGCTTTCCTTACCTTTAAATCAGTATTTTTCACCATGATATAAAAAAGGTTAAATTTTAAAACTGATATTATAAGCCACAGTTGTAAACCATCTTCACCTAAACAAAAACATATGATACTTTATCTTCGCCTAAACAAAGATATGCAACACTAAGATTTAATAAATAAAGTGAATATAAATCTTAACTTTAAAATTCACAGTTAATTACTCTGACATATTTTTGAGTACCTACAACCTATCAATACTATACTGGGACTAGGACATAGAAACGTATACTATATGACCCTTAACCACAAGGAGCATTCAGCTTAATGCCAAACAAATTTTTTTAGTAGAAGGAAATTGACAGCTTCCCATTACATCTTACATAGGTGTTCTCACTGAAATTAACAACCATTTATATTTATGATTTTGCTGATTCCATTTACTATATTATTTTAATAAAAAACTTTACTTTCCCTAACCTAAGGAAGACTCAGAGAATGAAAGATACATATTTCAGATTGAGTATTATTACTGATTTTCTCAGCATGACTTGGCTACTGGGGAGAAATTAAGCTGCAAATTTTTAAAATATTCCTGAGTCAGAGGTTTACAGATTAACTTCATTGCTTGTTTTAAGAGTTTAGATTTCAAATTATATTAAATACAAAATAAAAGCCAAATGTGAGTTGAGTTTTTATTTTGAAAGGCTTGTGTCAGTTTTAACTCTCAGTTTGTGCTGATATTTGAAGATTTACTGAATAAATATTCAAGTATGAATGATTTTTATAAGAGGTATATCAGGATAGGGAAAGTTTTGTTGACCTGCTTAAAAGGAATAATTCTAATAGCACTTTTAGCAAGCAGAGAAACACTATTTTATTGGTGATTTCATTAATTTAGGAATGATATTAATATAGTTTGTAGAACACTAATTTTCACATTAAATTTTCATAGTTCTAATATAGCTTAATTTAAACGAGTAGAAATAAAATATTAATTCAGACAAATAATGCTTCAGAAAAGGTGAAGGATTTTTTAAGCCTAAGTTGTTTGTGAATTCATATATAGATAATAAATGAGGTCATGCATTGTTTACTATATATAATTTTAGGACGATTATGCTGGTATACTGACATACTTATACTGATAGCATAATTTTAAAGTCAGTTTTAAGCCTATTTTTAGGACAAAGCTAATGTATATCTTAAAATGGTTCTAAAATCTATCACTAATTTTTACTGATATTAATTATCTCATCTTTATGCAAGCAAATATGTTAGTGCTAATAGGAATTGCACAAGTAAATAACTAATATTGCAATGAGTGAATTAATAGACCCCTCAGGGTTTTATTAATTAAAAAGTTCAAGTCATATTAAAGCACCTTTTGTGTATGTTTATTTCAATCAGAAAGCTGAACATGGTAACTTATTTGCATAAATAATCAATCACCATTTACTAGTATTAATAAGGTTAATTTGTTGCTCCAGACATAATAGGATTAGTCAATTATATTTCCCAGGAAATACTATTTGTTATGCACCCCATCACCTGTAAAACAGGATTGGGTTTCGCGCCCTTATTAAATGCACACATCAAAAAATCTTTGTCCCTGTAAAAGTTTTATGAAAAGAAAGCTAATTTTAGTTGATTTGAATAAGTAAAATGCAAACATTGCCTCCATTTGTAAATTAATTTATCTTTCTGCAAAGATTGATTATTTAATAAAGTTATTTATTTTGATTCAGTAACCAGTCAAACTAAATCTAACACATATAGGACATATTTCCTTTGAAGAAAATCTCATTTGCAGATTTGTTTTATTCCAAATAAACTGACTTTCATTCCCTTGTCCTTGTTCTTGGGTAATAAATTATGTTGTCTGCTCCACCTACTGGTAGATTTATGCAAAGGCCTATTGTTGGATTCATTAAAAGATACTGCCTCTAAAATGTAGCCCGAGTTTTTAAGGATCCTCCTGGAGATCAGCAAATTCCAGCTATAAATGTAAAACTCAAGATCCAAACATTAAAAGTTAATGTTTATAAATACAGGTTATTAACAGTTTCCTGATTAGTGAAAATATTACCCTGTTTTTAATTTTAATATACTAATAAAAAAGATAAATACAAAATATATTCATAACTATTATATTTTATAACTATTGTATAACTATTATATTTTATTTTAGCAATGGCTTTTATAGTTTATACATATTCAAGTTAAAATGAAAAAATTTATAAATTTAATTAAAATTTGTACATATAGTTTATGGAAATAATATTCATGTCATCATTTGTATAACAGGTTTTCAATATTTTTCCATTAGTGACTAGTAAAAATTTTCATATGGACACTGAGATAATGATTTTCAGTTATTTATGAATCTTTAAAGGAAAAAATCCTATTCTGATTAATGTTAATAAAACTTTATTTTTAATTTCTTAATTTTTTGAGAGAAACAAATGATTTCAGCTATTTTTTTTTCAAAATTGTATTAAATCACATTTGTATACAGAAGGAAAATATCTTAATTTTAAAAAGTAAACTTAATATGCCAAAAATTAATTGGCAGTCTGTTGATATGGACAATATGTTTATAAGACAAATCTTATAAAGTGAAAAAGTGTATAAATTAAGAAATATAGTAAGTCCTCCAAATCGTTTCTTTCAAGTCTATCTTCCCAGTATCCTAAGTGGGGAGATTCTATGCCTTATGTATATCAAGTACTCAGTATGTGATTGCTCAATTTTAATTTGAGATGATGAAGTAAAAGAAGAATGGCAATCTTTCGGTGTGCATCTGCCTCTGTGTGTGTGTGTGTGTGTGTGAGATGTGGCTTTGTATATATGGCATATTTGGAAAGTATCTTTGGAAAGCTCCACATTCGGCATTTTTCTTAGGCAATAGTATACCACAGCAATGGTTGGGAAACTGAAGTGTGATGTTAAAATGTTCCCGGTAATGACTCTTGAGTACACTTTCAGACATCTTGATCCTTGTCTCAAAACCATTTCCTTGAGTAAAAAAATTAATTTTGCTCCTTCCTAGTTTCTAGGTTAGAACTTTTCTTTCTCTTTTTTTGTGTTTCCATGATATACGTGCAAAATGATGTATGCCTTGATACTGACGCTGTTAATAGTACGTTTATATCCTCTGTATTGAATATTACATTTATGATCTTCATGGTTTGATGCAACCCAATTTTGGACATTCACATGGTTCTTTGCTTCAGCTTTCTGGCTATTTTTTGATTTATGTGCTTTCTTCTTTATTTGTCCAAACAAGTCTTTATTTTGATCAATGGTTCTAAACTACTCCTAGTCATCCAAATTTTTAAAATCTTTGGCTCCTTTCCATTTTCTGTGTAAAATCACCAACTTCTTTCAATTCATCCTTCCTGGTGTCATTCAAATCAATTCCATCATATCCATTCCCTGAACCCTGAGCAATGGTAATAATCTCTAAAATGATTTTCTTTTTGTTCAGTCTTTTGGCCTTTGACCCGGTGTATTTACCACCATCAGGTAATTTTTTTAAAAATAGCATTTCTTATTTCATGTCTCTTTGCAGTTTATAAACCCCCAACGATTCCCTGTTGTCTATAGGATAAAATCCAAAGTTTTTAGCATAAGCATTCAAAACTCTCCATAATCGGACTCCATCTTGCCTTTGCTCTTCAATATGAACAGCCTTTTGCAGGCTGACTTTATATCCCAGAAAAATTCCTAGTAAGGGTCTATATATATTTGAGGCAGGTGACTTCTTGTGTCTGGAAATTCAGAAGCTTCCCTATTGCCCCCCACAAAAAAGGGGCAACATCTCACATAGCTTCTACTAATACTTTGATTTGCTGGTATTTTACCATTAAAGATGCATTCCTTTTCTCTTATTAAATTAAAAATACTTTTAGAAAGAGACAGCTGTTAAGATGTTCTTATTAGTATAGCTTGGTAAAAGTTAATAGCTGTGACTAGGAGGGAAGAAAATATGTCCAGAGCCCCGATGCAGTGCCTGGAGGATAAAGACTCAAATGGGCATAAAGTTGGTAAGGAGGGGATCCAGGGATGCTAAGGGAGATAATGACTCCATGGGATATCTGGGGAGGAAAGTAGGTATTTAAGGCACTGAAAAGAAAATCTGGAGGACATGCAAGAGAAACTTGTCAATTTTGTCATTTTTGCTTAGGATCACTGCTATTTGATATCACGAATTAAACATATTACTCTAGATACCTCTTATTTCTTTCCTCCAACACTCAGCATTTTCAACAACGAATTTGCAGTTCTTACATTATCTACCCCCTAGTTATGGCAAACACTTCTATAGGAGTTGAAGAGGCCTGGCAATAAAACTGAGAATTATGGAAGTACAGAGTGGGAGTTAGATTCATAAGTTTTACATGAAAGATCTTGTGTTTGTTTTTGCTGACTTCCCAGTAGTTTGCAGGAATGTTTTCATGGAGAACAATTTGACAACAGGAACTCACACTCACAGAGGGCCCCTCACTGGAATGTACTAGAGCAGCATGGATCTTTAGAGATGGCCTTACCAGCCCTTTCTGTTAACAGATTAAAGAAACCAGGTCTGGAAGGTAAAGCAACTTGTTCAAGGTTACATAACTAGTTTAGGTAAACTCTGTGATGTTGGAGCATCCTCGGTACAACACAGCCACTGTGAAAATCTATTAGTGGTCTACATGCGTGGTCTACATACGAGTCACCTAAACACAAAACTCTACTTGGAAGGAACTTTATCCTAGGTTTATGACTATTCAGTTATCCTTCTTGAAAACATCAGCATTCTGATTATGTACGGCTCCTTGAATTACCCTCAATTCATCAGACTCTCTTTTTACCTTTTCTCTGAAATGGTTTAGTACTTACGAGAAACATTGATTCTGAGTGAATTCATGTACAAAGATAGAGAAAAACGAGGAACTGTATATAAAAAGTGAAGAAAGCCAGAACATAATGTAGATTTCTGTGGTGCCTTCCTGTGAATGGCTCAAAACACTTTTATTATATTTGTCCCCACAGTATTCTATGAAGTAGCGATTATCTTTCTGGTGACTAAAAGAAATTGTTTGGTACTCATTTTTCCTCTGGACATGTGGCAGATTTATCCTTTCAAGAAGATTATGTAGTGAATAAAGATCTGACCTATGATCTTTGGATCTATAGTTTAAGAGGCAGGTCTTCAAGTTTGGTCATTTGTCCTTAGTCCCAAGTGAATAGTCCACATCACCAAATGGTCATATAATTCGTTACTATTGGCAGTCTCCATTCAGAAAAGGCCAAGGACTGAACTAGCATGGAGAATGAATTAGCTATTAACTTTTACATTTTATTTCCTCCCTCTTTAACATTATAGTTTTTATTATCCTGTAATATATGAAAGGGATAAAATTATTAGCCGTTGTCAGTATTCTTTGAACAGAAAGAGTGAAGTGGTTAAAAAAAATACCTTGTTGTGTCCCCAAATGAGTCCCTTTTCTGCTCTTCTTTCTTTGCCATCATTAAATCACCATGTTTTGAAGAATAGGGGAAAAAAATGCTGATAGAAGCAAAAATAAAATCAAAATTAATTAAAAGAGAAACCACTTAGGTAGAAAAGTGCCTTAGCTCCTTCTCTTTTATATACATTTTCTGTTTCCGTATGCTATACATATATATTTTTTATTTTTTATTATTTTGCTGAGGAAGATTGGCCCTGAGCTAACATCTGTGCCTGTCTTCCTCCATTTTGTATGTGGGACGCTGCCACAGCATGGCTTGATGGGCGCAGGTCCACGCCTGGGATCCAAACCTGTGAACCCCGGGCCGCTGAAGCAGAGCACATGAACTTAACCACTACGCCACTGGGCCAGCACCCTCAATATGCTGTATTTTAAAAGTTATTTTAAAATATGTTCCTTAGCAAAACGCACTGTAAACCTCTCCTGTGCCTGTGACTGGGCCACATTCATGTGTTTTGGGGCCTGAAGCTAATACAATTTGGGGATCCACTTTTAAGAAGAAAGTAGCAAAGTGACAGATCCAAGAAGATGAACATTTTTTTATAATGATCACAAAACCATTTCAAATTTTAACAGTTTGACAATACTACAACAACTCAAAATCTAAAAAATGTAACAGTACTTTTATTAATTGCCTGATAGCTCTAGAATATTTGTTCTCCATATTTTGACTTCATGGTCTTTGATTACTTCTTTATTTGACAATAGTTTTGTTGTATTTTCTAAAGTGAGAAGAGAAAGTTTATTTACTCTTTTCTCTAGGGATGTTGATATCAATTTTTCATTACTATAAACAAGCTAAATGATGTCTTTCTATTTGCATATGCTGCATTATCGAGTATATTGAGGAGAGATATTCCGTTTTGTATAGCAAATGATGAGAATCAAATTCTCCATTTATAATTTGCATATGTGAATTTTGGAATAATTTTCCATAGTCTAGCTGTGCATATTTAAAACCCCACTTCTGCTCCGTCACCCACATCCTTCTGGGGCCGGACACTTTACAATGTTCATATTGCAGTACAGCCTCTGGCCTTGCACCTTTATTTGAGTCTGCCCCGTAGGTGCATGAATATTTCTGGATATTGTTCCTACATTGGCCTTGCTAACAAATTTTAAGCATACTTGGAAGTAACAGAAAAAAACACATAAATATATCCAACTAAACCTAAATTAAATATATACTCACCTCAGCTTCTTCCTGGCTTGATCCCCAACATGCCCACAGCTACTGTTGTGCCACCCAACCCAAGCGTGAGAGTGGATAAGTCAGAGGATAAAGAAACAGTGGAATTAACTGATAAGTTACTTTTGCAAATTTTACAAAAAAGTAACCATCTGAGCACATTGCCAGGGACCCTCCCTGTGTATTGAAAAGGGTCTATGAAAATGAGCCTTCATTAATTTCATTGTCATTTCACCTCTGGGTTGACTACATCTTTGTACTGTGTGCAAACCCTGCTACTCTTGTTAAACTTGCTCAAATAAGATTTAACTTTTATTATAATGTGCTATAAATAATTATCTGCACATCAGATATCAAATCCAGTATTCAGACATTTAAATAAACCTTATTATTTTAGTTCTATCTTTAAAATTGAAGCACCTGATTTTCTTTAGTTCTTTCTCTTTTATTTATTTATTTTTTATTTTTGGACATCCAACTCAGATTTAGTAAAATTTTAATATATTAGGCTATGGGGTAGAGAGAGTTCTTATTAGGTATTAAAAAAATAACCTATATACATATGTGTGTGTTTATATGTTTATGTATGTATGTACATACACAAATACAGACTTGTATAAAATTCCAAATAGAGTTTTAATAGAAAAGTCAGAAAAGAATTAGGACAAAATGTGTAACAAAAGTAGTTCCTATTTCCTCTCTCAATGTAAAACTTACCTTTGTACCCCACTTTTCCTCCTTTGTACCCAATTCCTCCACTTACCTTTGTACCCCAGCACACCATATTTTAAATTGCATTGTATACAAACATTCTACACAAGGTAATTGACAGTTAACTATTATATGCTAATTTCTATTGGCTTTATATAAAATTAATGTTGTTGGTAAGTTAATTACAATCAATTCTATCTGTTTCTTCATTGATTAGAGAAGACTGAGTTTTTGGTGGTTCCTTTTGATATCATTAATTCTATTATATAATGACACCCAACACTGAGAACTACAAGGAAGTTACACTATTGCTCTAACTAGATCTGACAAAAGGATTGGGGCTATAATAGTTTTGTAGATTTAAAGGTTTATTCCTATTATTATTGTGACTACTTTTCTATTTTCAGGACACTTCAGAAATATGTTGGATTGAGGCCAGTTATAAGTTAGATGCTGTTATAACTGACAAGTAATGAAGAAGTGGAGTTTGTCAGATTATGATTTGTCCTAGCTCTTTTGTGAGACTAGAAGAATAACTTTATACAGATAAGCCCTGCTCCCCCTATATCCTTGCTATTTAATTCACTCTTCTGGACTGGACAACTTTAGAAATCTTCCAGCTGAATATCTGGTGGCTTTGGTTTAAAATCTCAGGCTTTGGTTTAATTCAGCTTCTTTCTTCTTTTCTTTTTCCTCCTCTACTCTTCCTCTCTACCCTCTTCCCTAGCCCTTCACCCTATAATCAAGCACACTGTACCCTTTGTATTAAAACTAGGGACATAGGGAAGAGATTATACTTCCAAATGTTTTCCTCAATTGAACTCTTAACTAAATCAATGGTTAAGAGACTCAAACATTGGCTAACGTAGCTGATTTGGTCATTAAGGTCACTATTAAGAACGTGAGTATTTCTTAACTTTTGGGTTTAGATTAAGGTATAGTCCAACACAAGAAATCATCTAGGAACTCAAGATTTTATGCAATATAAATAAAGTAGGTAAATATTTTAAAAAACATCGAAAGTTTGCTCGTTATTTTATGTGTTTATTACAATTACAAAAGAAACATAACCAAAGAGAAATTGCAAGTGTTTATTTTAAAAATATGTAAAATGAGTTTCATTTTGGTGTGACAAACATGATTTTAAGTATTTTGATATAAAGCGGCAGGTTTTCTGTTAAACTAATAGTCTTGTCAGTTGGTGTTTCTTGGTACTGTATCTTTTGACAGTTGGAGGTATTTCATCCAAAAAAGAGTTCTGTTATCCACATGATATCACAGCAGACAATAAAACAAAAGAAGAGAAAATGGAAGGAAGGTGTGGAGAAGAGAGGAAAGGGAAAGAATTTGTCTTTAAATCTTAATCTGTGAATATCTCTTGGCCATAAAATAAATAAGCTGCATGTCTCAATAGCTATTATGTGGAAAGAAAAGTCTTACCAAAAGAATATAATCTTCCTTAGTCTAGAGAAAAGTTACATTTTCAAGATGCTTCTATAATGTAAAGCATTCCTGCCTAGTTTATTAGTCTCCTTAAGGAGTTGAATTTCAAATTTTTTTCTCTTAAATTTATTTGGCTTTATTTTCCATTCACTTTTAGATTAAAACATGTATATATGCATACAATTTTAGTTCTAATATCCCATTGAAATAAACTGTGGATCATTAAGACAATATAATTTTGTTATACTCAGATTCATTATTTATCTTTATGCTCTATATGCATAAGTTAATTTATGATCATCTGTATTACTCTTGAACTTACATCATTAAAATGATTCAGTTTTTTTACATGTATTCTTATTTATATATCCATACCAAAATGAACTTCTCTGTCAACTACCATCTGAATGATAAAATGGTTGTTGAGCTTTCCCTGACCTTCCAAGGGAAAGGGATCTTCCTCCTTCTGTTTCTTAATATAACATTTACCATTGGTATTATGGTTACATCTACTTCTTTATAATGTAGGTGAATTCATAAAGGACAGCAATCATGTCATTTTAATATCCCCAATTTCTAATACCAAAGTAGGCTCACAAGGAATATCAATTGACTGATAAATGAATGGTTTATATATATGTCCTAATTCTGATTTATAATACTTTTACATTCCAAACAAGAAAGGCAGCTTTTATTTCAATCCCAATTATTTCACTAAAACAATTATTTTGACAGCTGTAATAATTTTTAGTAACTGATGCCTATATTTGCTAAAATATATTTTATGGGGTTTTTTAAAAGGTAAATCTTATATACAAGGAAAGGCAAAGAGGAAGCTAACATTTTTAAAGACTCCTTATTATGTCCCAAATTAAATCAGATTCCACAACTAGAAAGGGTGGAGCTGAAATTCAAGCTGAGATCTGGCTGTCTTCAAAACCATGCTTTCCCCTTATGGTATGGTTTGAAGGGGGCTAAGAAAGGTCCTATCTCAAGAATATTTTCCTGGATGACAGCTGAAATCATATCATTAAAGTTCTACTTATTTGAAGATATCTACTAGACAATATATTCAACATTATTAGCCCTTAATGCCTGTGTAAATTAGTGTATCAGATCCTTTAAACATCAGAAGGTGGGAGGGAGGAAGAAGTCTGAGATGCAGAGCCCTCTCACGAGAAGGCAAGCAAGCCTTCATAGGCCCTTCTGGATAGATTTTAGGTGATGTGTTTGTCTTGTTAGGAAAGAGCCAGGAAGAGAGGAGGAAGGCTGAGCACTTGTCATCTATTAACTATTTTCATCTTTGAGGCGTCAGCTGAAATACTTAAACTACCAAAATCCTGTTCAACAGCGAGTTACACATTTTTTTGTGATCATTTTATTTGAGATGAAGAGATATCTATAAGAATGCAAATGTCTTTGACATCTCACTCTTGATCTAACTAGTAATGTTTCTTTCAATTAATGAATACTCATGTCAGTGAAAGAACTGAGCTTGTTCTGTCCCAAATGAAATTTTATTTTTTGGTGTGTTCAGCACCATCTGAGATGTCAATATAGTTAATGGCAGAAGTGAGACATGACATTTGCCAAAGCACTGTTAAGGAATGGTCAGGGTGGAAACTGGCTGAGAAGGGAAAGAGAGGTGTTAGGGTTCTTTTAAAGAGCTCAATTCCTACATCCCCTTTTCCCTGCCTGAGTTCAGAAAAAGTTGAGAAAAAGAAAAGACAGGTAGAGATCAAAAGTATTAGTTTTATTAGTAATGAAAGATGGATTCGAAGTTTATATATGAAGCAATAATGAGCTTCATTCAGTAGTTAAATCTACCTCTCAGTCATAGGCAAAGCAGGAAAACCAAGGTTATCCTTGTAAATCTTAAAGCAAGTGGGAGCAAAGGGTATTTGCTTCCCATAGGCAGGCTAACTTTCGAGAGGCAGGAGGAAAGGGCTAAACCAGGTTGGACCAGCTCCTTTCCTGATGCACCAAACTGAGTACTCATTCCTTCTTCCTTGATATAGTGAAGGGCAGAGAGAGGTCAGTGAAAACATGAGGAATGGGAAATATGTACTCCCCATTAATTAGATTCACAGGCTTGACAAGGAAGTGGAGTGAGAGGAGGGTTTTTAGAATGGTAGAAACTTGTACATGTTCACAAAAGAGCTCCTTGCAGGAGAAAGCTGGAAAATATAGGAGATGAAGTAACTGAATAAGCATGGACCCAGAAAAGGTGGGAAAGGATGCAATGAAAAGCATAAAGGTGTAGGCTTAAACAGGTGGAAGGAAACCTTAACCTCTAAGTCAGAAAGGAATAAAATAAGCATAGGATCATATATGGATACTTTTGTAGGGAGGGTTGGAGATTGAAGTAATTAACGTTTGAAAACTTCAATATTCTGGTTAATCTTCTAGAATAATCCTGAGAAGCATCAGAGAGGAAGAATGGTTTGGTGGCACTGAGGGCCCAGCTAAATTTCAAGTCCATGAATATGTAGAGTCTCCATTCTGCCTGGCCATATGATTTATTCCAGCAGTTATCAGCAGCCTGAGCTTGCAGGCATGCAGAATAATAATTGTAACAGCAGCTAACATTTATTGAATGCTTCCTGTGAGCCAAGTATTCTTCTAACTGCTTTACGTGAATTACCTCTCTTAGTGCTCATATACCACCCTATAAGGTGGACTATTATCATCCCCAATTTGTGAATGAGGCACAAAGAGATAAGTAAGGAGCCCAAGGTCAGTGTTAGTAAGGGACGGTCTAGTTTCAGAGCCCACATTCACGATGACTACGTGATACTACCTCTTTTAAAAAGTTAGCATTTATTGAGTTCTTACTTTGCGTTAGGCACTGTTGAAAGTGCTTTAGTTGTGTTAATGTATTTAATCTTTATTGACCTGTCGAGATAGTTCCATTATTTCAAAGGAGAAAACCATGATACAGTGAGGTTAAGTAATGCAGGTTAAGATCACAGGAGTAATAAGAGGTGAAGCTGGGAATCCAGATTTAAGTAACCACTAAGCTATTTTTCATAGCTGAGTGAATTCGGGTTTGGGGTTTGGCCATGTGGATATAGCAGGATGGTGGATGTTAGGGACTTGAGTGACAAAGAAAATTGACCATGTGTCTCACATAAGTAGGAAAAAAGTGAGGGCAAAAGGAAATGATAGGCAAGGAAGAACTTGAGGGGTCCATCGACTTGAGATTTTAGGGAATGAATCTTATTGTTAGCAAGCATAAGAATCTGAGAAAACTAGTGGACTAGAACGTTGTGGTAAGAGGGTAAGATATTGATGTTTAAGATTATTGAATTATTAACACAGCAGTGCTGGATGATGGGGTGTGGCTAACACTCTGTAAAGGTGAAACTGAGTGAAGATGAAGGAGTCAAAGAACTGTGAAGCTATACTATTGGGATGGGTCGATCATCTATATATTAAATCACTTAAAATTATCCTAGAACACACAGTAGAAAGGAAGACTGAACTAAGTGCCAAAGGCCATTATGAATATGGGGCAATGACCAGCGAGTCTGTGTATGGCAACCGTAAGGAGGGACAAAAGATGAAATACTCAGATTGCCGGAAGGTCGATGAGTACTGGTTTGAAAGTGACATTGGAGAACTGAGATAATGCCCATTTGTCCCTAGCCACCATGATACAGGGGAATACTAAAATGCTTGGCTCAGTAGGGCTGCAAGGGAAATGGTGTTCTAGAGGAGAAGGAAGCTTGAATTATAATAATAAAAAAGAAAAGGTAGAGAATGTATTTACTGAAAAGTTTAGGGACATAGGAAAGTTGTTTGGCATCAGTGGGAGGGGTTCCACAGGGCAAGGTTGAAAGGATTATAGGCAAGGGAATCAGAAGTATTGTGAAAGTAATAGGATAGTTGAGGATGAGTATACCAGAGAATATAAAGGAGAACTGTGATTCATTTGGCAGAAAATTATATGGGCATAAACAAATGACCAAAAAGCAAATAGGTAAGTGGTTGCTTGATCCAACTATCTTCTAGGAGAAATTTAAGTTCCTATTTCTATTCCTTATTTCAATTAGCACAGTGATGATATAATAGACTGAAAGTGAATTATCGATTAACAAGTACAAGAGAGGTACTATTTCCTCAAATTTTGAAAACTAAAAAAGTGACCACATAAAAACTTGTGAAGCAACCCAGTAGTACACCCAAAAAGCCAGAGACTAGACTATTATTCATTTTAGACCAGATCAGTTTTTTGAACAAAATATTGTATTGGTCAACTTCTTTTGGTCAATTTTCTTTCCTTCTATTTTGTGGCCACATTATGTTACAGTTTGAGTGGTAATAAAAGATAATATGGTTGTGAAGCATAGTGGAATTTTCTGGGCTCCCTACCGTCAAGGAGATCAGAGCAAAACAGGAAAGCAAAAGATAACCTAAAAAAAGATAAAATTTTTATTGAAGGATGACACACAGAAAAGTGCAAAAATCCTAATGACTCAGCTCAATTGTCACAAAGTGGCAGGTATAATCTGCCCCTAATAGGTACTAATTAATAATTTCTATACAAGAAGCCACAGGTCTAAAGAACAAGACTGTGGAAGAGCTCAGTGGTCTGAAAAAGAGGTGGCCTTTAAGATCTGGACCCAAAATTGTGACCAACCAGATTAAGACAACATAGCATTCCCCCACGAGGCAGGCAATCCTATACTTTGATAAAATTTAAAATTGGCTTCCTCCTGTGTGCTTCAAAAATCCTTCTTCAAAGACTTGGGAAATCAGTTTCTTGCAGAGCCCCATGTAACACTGGGAATAAAGTTTGACAAATGCTCCATTCTATTGGTACATTTTCTTTAACAAAAGGAAAATTTACAGTCAGGTGACTGTTTCTGTAATGCTAAGTATTTTGCTTTTAGCAAGTGTCTTTGAAGTCATCTTTTAAACCCAACTATGAAATCATTTTCAGATCAAATCATCTGTAGAAGGACCGAGCAAGAGAAAACTCTAGGTTTCCAGAGGGGGGAAAATGGTATACAATGGAAGTTTTCTAGGGGGATGGTGGTCATAAAAACATGCTTCACTATTTTTCTTCGGGCATGCAGGCTTCATTAATACGTATAATAAGCCAGCTCAGAATATGGGGAAATTGTGTATTAGAAGAATCGCGATGGGGTGTTTTCAAATCACTGTGGAATTCAGCGTACACTTCCACTGCTCTGCTGAAAATAAGTCTTGATACGGTTGCCAGGAATCTCCTAACTATAAATCCATGGCACCTCTTGGAGATTTGCACACTGCTCATCACGCCTGTGATCTTGAAATCTCCTTCGGCCTTTGTGACACTGTGGTCAGCTTTTTCTCCTACTCTTTGGTCATTTCTTCTCAGTCTTCTTCAATAACTCTTGTGTATCTGGTTTACTCTGATATCATATGGGGCTATGTATAGTTCAAAGTTATATATAGTTTCTGTTCCTTTGTACATCTTGTTTTTGGTGTTGTTTACGGGAATGCCTTCTCTCACCTTACACACCAGACAAATCCCTTCTCTTCCTTCAAGATAGTGCTCAAACACCGGGCATCGCAGCCCCACAGAACAGTCTAGTCTCGGTATGGGTATATATCCGTATCAACACTAATTTCAGTGTTTTATAATTATTTATAAACTATGAAGGTTGTGACTCAAATGGAAAAGCAGGAATCGAAGCCAAATCTGAAGAGATGGCCAAGGTAGCAGATAGAGGAGGAGGTAGATGAAGTTGGATTTGTGGTGACAGTGGTGGGGTTTGCGATCAGGCCTAGAGAAATCACCTAAGCAAGAAAACAAGCGACTTTCATCCACTTCTTGCAGGGATCAGTAAAATAGTGACCAGACATTCACAGATAAAGAGATAAAGGAATTGTTGAGTGGGCAAGATTTCCCAGAAAGTCTTTTATGTGGAATCTTTTTCAGAAAGTCTTTCAAAATGCAACATGGTTAAGAGGAGATCCTGACTGGAAGAAAAAAGATATATTTCAGTCCCAGTATTTTCTGAGTCATCATGATATTGCTGTGGAAGACTCAAACCAGTCTCCACTTCTTTTTCCTCACTCACATTCAATGAATTATGATATGATTTCTGCCACAAGAACAGAATCTGCTCCTGCAGAGGTCACCTGTCACCTTCTAATTACCACTCCAGTTGTGCACTCCCCCCGTCATGCTGTCCCACCTCTCCCTGGCAGTTGACCTGGCTGCCCTCCTTCAGGAAACCATCCTCTCCCTTCTGCCCCGCCTGTTCTCCCTCGCTGTTTGCTCTTTTGAGTGTCCTTCATGGGCTCCTCTTGCCCCACTTATTTCTTCTATATACACACTCGTAAGACTTTTTTCCTACATACCCCACATTCTCTCTCTCAGTGACCCCATCCATTTTCACACCTTCAGCTATTTGTATTCAGAAAACACTCCAATTGCTAGCTATGACCTCTTTCCTAAGTTCCAGATCTACTCTTACAACTATACACTGGAACTTTCAACCTGAATGATTTATGGGAAGCTCAATTCTAAACTCCAAAACAGATAGTAATATTCCTACATAACTACTCCTCTTTCTACCTTCTCTGCCCGAGTTCAAAACCCAAGCTTTTCTGTAACTCCACATTCTCTTATATTCTTCTTTATAAACCTATTATCAGTGTCTTCTGATTCTGTTTCTGTAGAATGCTCCCTGTACCTGTCATTCTTCTATTACCAAGGCTCTTTCTCCTTACCTCTGAATAAGCAATCTTCACCTCCTTTCAGACCTCTGGTCTTATATCACTTATTCAGATAAACATGGATCGATTGTCTACTCTGAGCCAGGTACTGGGATAGGTAATAAGTCAGGGTTCTCAACTCTGGCTGCATATCAGCTTTAAAAAACAAGACTAAGCTAATGCCCAGACACGTGCTTTGAGATTCTCATTGGGTTGGTCTAGGGCAGAGCTTGGATATCAGTATTTTTGAAGTTCCCCAAATGACTATCGTGTAGCCAGAGTTGAGAACCACAAAGTTAAGTATATAGAGGCCAAGAAAATGGGTACTGTTCTCGCCCTGATGGAGCTTAAATTCAAGTTGGGGAGATAGACATTAAGTAACAAATAGTCATATACGTGTAAAATTAAAAGTTATAAGTGCCATGAAGAAAATAAACAGGGGACTTTGAGAAAAAGAATATAATAGGACAATGTGTATGGGATCATGAAAGGTCTTTCTAAAAAAGTGATATTTGATGTGAATTCTTAAGGATGAGTATAATTTGGCCAGGCAGTGAGCAGATGGAAAAAACATTTTTGGTGAATTTAACTCATGGAAGAGCCTGGCATGTTTTGAGGAAATGGAAGAAAGCTAATGTGGATGGCATGTAGTGAGGAAAGAGGAGAGTGGCTTAAATAAGACTGGAATCGAAAAAAAGACTGTTAAGAATTTGTTACGTTTTTCTTAGGTGCATTGAAAGCCATTTATAGTCTTTTAGGGATTAAAACAATTGTTTTATTTTTAATGATTACTCTGGCTTCCCTGTAGAGGGTAAGAGAGGTTCAAAGAGTTTATGGAGAGGGACTAAATATAAGTTTGAAGCACTTTGGTAAAGATATTATAGTTGCTTGGACAAGGGTGTTGGCCATGGATATGAATAGAAGCCTATGGATTCAAGACATATTTTGGAGGTAAAATTAGTAGGACTTGTTGGAAGCTTGGATATAAGGGGTGGGGGAAGATTACCCATCATCAAGGATAATTCTTAGGTTTTTGGCTTAAGATATTGAGAGCTGATGGTGCCAGCTTTTTTTTCCTAATAGACTGTTTTAGAGCAGTTTTATGTTCGCAGAAAAATTAAGTGGAAGGTACAGAGATTTCCCATATACCCCATGCCTCTACACATATCTTTATCTAGATTTATCTTTTCTGGACATGTTATATAAATGGAATTACATATTATGTGGTATTGCATCTGACTTCTTTTATTTAGCATAATGTTTTTGAGATTCTTCCATATTATAGCATGTATCAGTATTTCATGTCTTTTTATTGTTAAATAATGGTCCATTCTATGGATAACCACATTCAGTTAATTTATTAACCTATGGTGAACATTTGGATTGCTTCCAAGTTTTGGCATCTGTGAATAATTGACGCTATAAACATTCGCATGCAAGTCTTTGTGTGGACATATATTTTCATCTCTCTTGTATAGATTCCCAGGAATAGAATTGCTGTGTTATATGCTAAGCATGTGTTTAACTTTTTTTTAGTAGCCTTTATTTATTTATTTTTTTTGAGCAGTTTTAGGTTCACAGCAAATTTGAGTGGGAAGTTGTCATATATTCTACCCCTACACGTCATTATCACCCAAAGTTCATAGTTCACATTACAGGTCACTCTGGTGGTGTAATCCATTCCACCTTCATCTTGTTTGCATGGTTTCTGAGGAAAAGTTGAGTGTAATTCTTCTTTGCTCTTCTCTGGGTAAGGTGTCTATTCCCTCTGCTTCTTACAAGATTTTTTTATCTTTGAGTTTTTGAAATTTGAATATGATATGCCTAGGTGTAGTTTTTTTTTTTGGCATTTGTCCTGTTTGGTGTTCTTAGAGCTTTTTGGATCTGTGATTTGGTGTCTTACATTAATTTGGGGAAATCCTCAGTTATTATTGCTTCAAATATTTCTTTTCCTTTCTCTCTTCCTTCTCCTTCTGGTATTCCCATTACATGTATGGTACACCTTTTGTAGTTGTCCCACCATTCTTGGACATTCTATTACGTTTTTATCAGACTTTTTTTTTTTTTTTTTTTTTTTGCTTTTCCATTTTGGAGGTTTCTGTTGACATATCTTCAAATTCAGAGATTCTTTCCTCAGCCATGTCCAGTCTACAAATAAATCCATCAAAGGCAATCTCCATTTCTGTTACAATGTTTTTGATCCCCAGCATTTCTTTTTGGTTCTTTCTTAGAATTTCCATATCTCTGCTTACATTGCTGATCTGTTCTTATCTACTTTATCCATTAGTTCCCTTAACATATTAATCATAGTTGTTTCAAAGTCATAGTCTGATAATTCCATTCTGCCGGCCATATCTGAGTCTGGTTCTGATGCTCTCTTTGTCTCTTTAAACTGTGTTTTTTGCCTGTGTTTCCATGAAGTCTATTTCTGTAGACTTACTGCACCAGTAGGGCCTGCTTCAGACTTTCTCCTGAGTTTACCTTCTAAAGGAGAATGTGAAAATCAAGAGATTCCCATTTAGGCAGAAATAAATGTAATCTTGCTGCCTTCTAGGATTTGGCCCCAATTTATCTTTACAAGCTCATCTCTGACTATAGCCTCATGCTTCAACTGGCCAACGTGTTGTTCACTGAACACTGGCCCTGTGTTTTCCCACAAATATGTCTTTATTTTTACCCTCTCCTTAGCCTGGAATGCCTTTCTTCATTTTTTTATCACCAAAATTCTACCCATCTTTAAAACAAATTCAGATACTTTTCCCACAGAGTCTTCTCAAGGACATATGCCTTTACCATAGCCTTGGTATATACCTCGTTTACAACAGGTATTAGGGGACACTTACTCAAGGCTGGTTATGTTATTGCCAGTCATAGAATCATTCTCCTAATCCCACCTTCCCCCACCACTGAGAATGGCTTGATGGGAGTGACCACTTCCTATTCATCTCTGTACCCACCTTAGATCCAGCAAAGTGTTTCTAAGTTAGTGGATGCTCAATATTTATTGAATTGAATTAGTATATAAGAATGGTATCTTACTTAAACTTCTTCATTTTAATTAACATTTCATGAAAATATTTTAATATGTAATAATAATGATTAGGATATCAAAGTGATTTATAAAACTCATTGATTTATAAAAATCATTTGTTAGCCTAATGAAGCCAGCTACATCTGGGGTCTACACTTAACATGACCCCACTCTATGTCATAACTGGGGACTAAATTTTCTTAGATAAAACAAAGTTAATGTAAACGTATTTACCTATTTTAAAAATATTTTTAAACTGGCTCTTCTTTGAAATTTTTTCCCCTATATAATTTATAGAAGAAAAAACAGTGTTGAAAACATTATGGGCAATTGTATAAACCATTTTTAATGTCATGTTAACATGTTATCACTATAATACTAAGTATAGAACAAGGTGGATACATAAATCGACAGTTTAAATGATATTAACAGAAGAAAATATATACAGATGTATAATAAAATAGCTTTCAGTGGATAGTAATTTTTAAGTGGTTGGTAATTTTTAGATGATTTTTAGGGTGATTTTCTATGAAGAGAATGTATCAATTGTAATAAAAAATCATAAATATTACATTAAAAACACTATTCTGACATAAAATATAACTAAATCTACATAGTCTATGGAAGAGATATAAGAGAATACCATTCTGTTTAGTGATGATCTAATTAACTGAAGTCTGATAGTTTATCATTTCTACCACCTTACAGATTAAAATAGTAAAATACATACAATTTAACTAGATTATAATTTATCATTTAAAAATATCTATCTACCGAAATAACTGCTACCAGCTATTAACTTTACCCCCATTAGAAATCTTCTTTGATCTCCGTCCACATTTGCATGCACGTGTGTACATAGGCTAGATGGGAAATGCAAATAGATC
The DNA here is from genome assembly GCA_031878705.1 of Tapirus indicus. Taxonomy (NCBI): domain Eukaryota; kingdom Metazoa; phylum Chordata; class Mammalia; order Perissodactyla; family Tapiridae; genus Tapirus; species Tapirus indicus. Next base: position 16,956,622 of record CM062939.1, on the reverse strand, counting down.
ATAGACATGATAGCTTTCTTAAATTGTATTTTGCAACCTATATGGAGACCTCCTCATGTGTATTCTCTTTGCAATTTAAATCAAATATAGATAGAAAATATATATTTTAATTGAATTTAAAGTGTATCATTTAAAATCTTCAAGGTGTCAGTATTTTAGAAATTAATTTAACACATTTGCTAACTTAACGTCGATGAAAACAATCCAGTCCTCCCTCAATCTCGACAGGAAGCAAATATCCTATTTATTTCTATCAATACAGTATTCATTTAATCATTACTTCTTTAAGTGAATGAAACAACCTGACTTCCTATTGTCTCCATTGTTATATTTCATAATTTGTAAACCACTTGTGAATAATGGTTTGTTGTTGATTTTTAAAAATATTACCCTGAGTCACAAAAGACAAAGTTAATCCTAAGGGACAATGACATATTTTTCAGTTTTCACATTTTTCACAACTTAGAAGGGCTACTGCCAAGCTAGCTTTGGGGACTTCATTTTCAGCAATAATTTTCTAGAGTGACCAACACTATGGGGAAATCTGTGCTAACTGTTTAAAAAAAAAAAAGCCTACAACTGAGTTATTTGCAGTACTGTCATGCTAACATTCAACTCAATAAGACCCAAGAAATCTCAGGAGGGGACTCCGCTAATAGCTTCGTACTGACCTCCTTGCATCAGGCCCGGCTGCTCGCTGGTGGCCCAGTGGTGAAGACGGCAAATGAGCTGTGAAAGCACTGATTTTTTTTAAAGGCTATGATTCCGACTCGTCAAAAGGGGAGAAAAAAAAGGCAATGAGTTATATAATAGATATATATTTTTCTTGAATTCCCCCCTTCAGACCCTCCATCACGGGAACTTAAGCATGACCTGGAATATTAATTATGTCAGGTTGAGCAACGAGCAAATGTACCATTTGTTACCCAGTCACCCTTAGCATTGCATTAATATTTTGAACTCTTCCATATTTCAACAATCTATCAGTTGGCTCTTTTCTTCTCAGTTTTTATTCCTGTACTTAATGATTGTATGGGAAAGTACTTTAAAAATGCAATGGATTCGAGAACAAATGGATATACTTGCTATATTGGGACCATCTACTGTTTTATTTCATGAAAAATGTTTTTATGGTCATTTTCCACTCATACACTGACCTTTATTTTGTAATTGCCCGGGGGAAGCTAGAGTCTAATTTTTTTCTCTTCTCTTTGTTACTGAGGTTTACTTTTAAAACAAGTTTCTGTAAAATAAAAAGAATTTGAAATAGGACTGCGTACACCTAGAATTCTCAAAACACAGTTACTAGCGTTTCAATTTCATATTTTGCCATATGAGAAATAATTTCTCATGATTTCAAAGGAACTGCTTATTTCAGGAATGAAGAACTATTAAGTATACAGGGTAGGTGGGAGAATTCAAGTTTTACTTTTGCGAATGACAATTACACAGCAAACAAGAGTCACTGATGGCCACAAAAAGGAACAAAAATAAAAAGTATTTTCTGACCTTGTGATTCAGAATGGGTGACTACTGTGACAGAAACAGTTCTAATAGGAGGGCTGTCTAAAATATGTTTGGGTTCTAAGTTTTAATAAAAAACACTTTAAGAAAATAAGATACTAAGCCAATGCAAAAGAGTAGTAAAGATCTCTAATAACTAGAAAAGTAAAAGTGGGCCAGAGAACTGTGAGTGAAATATTTGCTGGGGTAGGGACTGCTGAATCAACACTGACCAATGCACTTCATCATAATTATCAGGACATACTAGTGCCGGGGGATTTATAAAAATCCCACTCAGCAAATAATTGCCCTGCTGTTAGGAGATAGTCAGAGTGTTAACACATTGTCACAGTCCAGCGTTTAGTAAGATATTCAACATTCAATTACTCTTGCTGAGAACTTTAAGGAAACATGGTCATTTCTCAGCTACAGCAGCTATGCTTCCACATACATCTCAGACAATAGTCGCGTTAACCCTCAGCGATAGTACCCCAGAAGGAATAAGAATTCCATGGAAACATTAGGGATTCACAAAGAGTATATCTGGTATAGAACTTACTTATAAAGAGTTTTAAGAAAAGCTATATTACTGGAACACCATTACAAATGCTTTTTATCTTCTTTTACTTCAGTTTAGAAATAGAATTTTTTTTTTTTTTTTTTTTTTTTTGGTGAGGAAGACCAGCCCTGAGCTAACATCCGTCCCCAATCCTCCCCTTTTTGCTGAGGAAGACTGGCCCTGGGCTAACATCCGTGCCCATCTTCCTCCACTTTATATGGGACGCCACCACGGCATGGCTGACAGGCAGTGCGTCGGCGGGCGCCTGGGATCCGAACCAGCGAACCCCGGGCTGCCAAGCGCGGACGAAACCGCTGCGCCACCGGGCCGGCCCAGAAATAGAATTTTTAAATGTTTTGAGTCAAATTATAGAGTGGGGTCATGTTAATGTAGGCCCCAGATGTAGCTGGCTTCGTTAGGTTAACAAATGATTTTTGGAAATCATTTTGATGTCCTAACCATTGTTATCATATATTAAAATATTTTCAAGAAGTGTTGATTAAAATGAAGAAATTTAAATAAGATACCATTCTCTATATACTAATTCAATTCAATAAACATTGAGCATCCACTGACTTAGATACGCTCTGCTGGATCTAAGGTGGGTACAGAGGTGAATCAGAAGTGGTCACTCCCATCAAGCGGTTCTCAGTGGTGGGGGAGGGTGGGATTAGGAGAATGATTCTGTGACTGGCAGTAATGTAACCAGCCCTTATGTAGTTAAGTGTCCCCTAATACCGGTCGTAAACGAGGTATACACCAAAGGCTATGGTAAAGGCATATGTCCTTTAGAAGACTCTGTGGGAAAAGTATCTGAATTTGTTCTAAAGATGTGTATAACATTGGCAATAAAAAGAGGAAGAAAGGCATTCGATTCTGAGAGGAAGGTACGCAGTCAAGCATCGTTGAACGACGGGGATGCATTCTGAGAAATGTGTCGCTAGGCAATTTCGTCGTTGTGCAAACATCATAGTGTGCCGTACTGCACACGTGGGCTCTGTGGTACCAGTCTTATGTGACTACAGTCATATATGGGGTCTGTCATTGAAAAGCCTCAAAGAAAACTCTCTTAGTTAATCATAATACTTTGGAACTGCTGATTCCAGGAAGTACATATAGCAACTAAAAATATTTATGGATATTGTGGTGGCATGAGAGAAAAGCACAGTTTTAGGAAAAACAGATTGTTCAATGGATACGTTCTTTACATTAGTCTAGAGTGTCTAGAACAATCAAACAAGTCATACTATCCTTTAAAGTGTAACTTTTCCTTCTGAATGTGCATTTGTACATATGAAAAGAGTATCAAAATATGGTTCAATGCAGTTTGTATACTTAAACACCGTAGAACTTTTAGAAGGTGGACTTTGGCTAAACCTGACTTTAACATTTGTCATACATATATCTATTGAACCACTGTTGCAGAGCAGGTGCTGTGCTAAGTGTTGACTGTTTTGATACAGTATGTGACCAGGTCAGTGATAGAACAGCAAGAGTAATGTGACACTACAGAAGTACAGCTCCTAACCACATGAATACAACCCATTAAATACAGGATGTTATTCTGAATGATACATAATATACAGATATATATGATACCAGCTTTATTATTATTTTAGAGTGGAGAACTTAAAATTGCTGCCATTAATTATGTTGTGTGATGAATAATCCTTCAAACAATCAAATATTTATTGAGTACACACTTTGTACATAAAATTGGTTCAAGCATTGTATATTTGAGTTTATGTGAGTGAATGCATGACTTATGGTTACATATACATGTACATAGTTAATGGTTAGAATACAAAATGAATGACTTAACATCCTTCTGTTATTTTTTTCATGAATACAATTATATAAAAGATGCCATGTGTGGCAGATAGAAACTATAACTCAGTAGTTTTTAACATCATTATTCAGCCATGAATGATTCTGAGATTCTTGGTCTGGAGTGGCGACACAGTTTTTGTAATCTCCATAGGTGAATCTGAAGTCCGCCTCTAGTTAAGAACTAGAGTTGTAGTTTAACATAGTCCTTAAACGTGAAAATTTACATGGTACAACTTTATCGTGCTTTTATTTCATGTGCAAATTAAAGATAATCAAAATTATGTTCTTCTTTAGGTTCCAGGTATATACAATTCACCATTCAGAAAAGATCCTGACCCGTGGGAGCTGCGGTTACGGAAGGCAAAGCCTTTGACACACCAGGGACCTAGAGTTAAGCAGAAGCGCTCCATCAGCCTGAGCAACTGGCTGGCTTGTACAAGCGCCCGTTCCTTTCCGCGGTCCAAAATCCTGCCGCCCATTGATAGGAAACGATGTCAGGTACTCATTAGTCCTATGTAAGAACCTGTCAATGATTGTATTCTTGTTGTTTTTTTACAAAAGTTATTGTTTTGTTTTGTCTTTGTGACAAGAAAGGAAAACTACTTTTTACAGAATCTGATTTTAAATAATAAAGTACATTTAAAAATATATGCCAAGGAAGTGATCAAATATTTCTTTGGTACTGAATTTTATTGTTTTGAATATGAAGTTAACACACACGGGATTTTTGGCCAGGATCTAGCCTTTTTATATGAAAATATTGTTATAACAGTACTTGTTATAACCTGTTTGGTCTAGAATTATCTTATGTATTATCAAATTCATTTAATTTAGCCTCTCATCTCCTGACCCACATCTTTATTACAGTTGTAAGCATAATTTAGGTTTGAGTGATTTTAAAAGTGTAAGTTGGAGAATTAGAGTGGGCTCAGAACAATGCGGGACAAGATATCTTCAGGATGGAATGGAATACAGCAGGACTGGTCAGTGACTTCCTAGGGCTGAAGGTTGGAGGGGAATGTGTTGAGTGATGATTATCACTGTCCTAAAAGTCCCAGAGAACAACAGTTCTGTCATCATCTCCATCAATATTTAAACTGGAGTCGACAACTGCCACCGGGTAGCGTCAACCTAGAATTGGGTAGAATTGGGTTGATTTTGGTTCACACAGCCAGGGTCCCAGAACTTCCACCTATTAGCTCCCTACACAGGCTTGCTTCTCTATATCATTTGCTGTATAATGAATTATTCCAAAACCCGATGGCTTAAAGTAACACACATTTCTTGTCTCATAGTTTCTGTGAGTCAGCGTTGTAGGTACAGCTTAGGTGAGTGTCCTGACTCAGGATTGCATTCAAGGTGCCAGCCAGGGCTGTGATTTCATATGAAAGCTCAGCAGTGGGGGGAAGAAGATGAGCACAGGGCCATCCTCTTCCAAGGTCATTCACATGATTGGTTCTTCTCATGTCACAGTCCCTCCTCACGTTGCCCTCTCTACAGTGCTACCTCAAACATGGCAGCTGGCTTCCCTCAGGTGGCTGATCAAAGACAGAGTGAGAGAGAGCTCTCAAAACAGAAGCCACAGTCTTCTGTCCCTGTGGAGTTGGGGTGCACCACCCTCCTGGCACATAGATAGGTATGCTGGTTCAGAAGCTTATCAAATCTCCCTGTGCAAGAGTTTTTATAAAGCTTAATCTCCAACTCCACTCTCCTCCCTAGAGATCGGAGGTGGAGCAGGAATTTCCAACCTTCTAATCACTTGGTCTTTCTGGCGACCAGTCACATCCTGAGGATGTCTAGGGGCTCCATCGTACATTACCTCATTAGCTTAAACTCAGGTGTAATATCCTTATGAATAGCAAAAGACACTTCTACCACTCAGGAAATTCCAAAGGTTTTAGGAGCTCTGTGCCAAGAACAAAGACCAAATATATTTCTTATTATTCCACAATGGTACACATATGAAGACACATGGAAAAAATACATACATTTATATAAAAATATACACGTGTGTATATGGCACGTACTACATGTATGGAGGACTTTATATATGTGCAGCCTCCTGGTCTTCCTGCCTCCCCTGCACCCTGTCGTAGCCTCTCTCCCTTCCTTTCTTTCTTCACATTCTTCCTTAACCCATCTGTTCTTCCCACCTTCTTCTCTCTTATCTTCTTTTGGCTTCTTCTTTCCTCCCTCCCTTCCCTTCTTTTTTTCTTCTTCCTGTTTTCACAGAATGGGATTTTTAATGTTGTAGTTTTCTTTGAACCACATTTCCTGTATGTTACCTAATAATAAAAACGTATGTACATCATTGAAGAGATTTAAGATTGTAAATGCTATATCCAAATGATGATGTTTATACTCTGATGGTCTATCTGTACTTGTGAGGTGAATTTCTTAAATGTATGAGATAATCATAGAAAGGTTAAAAAATAACTTTATTATTTAAGCTTTGAGAAAAGTTTAAAAATACAAGATGACTGTAAAGTAATGTGGGTTATTAAAATATATGTAAGAATAATATAAATATATTTGACTCATAATCAGGATTTGGTTGGAGGCAAAGAACGTTAAACATTAGAAAACTATAGCTAAGAATCCAAGGAGACTTACAGGTTCAGGATGAGTCCTAGATGGGCTAGACATTCCAGGGATTAATATTTGGAAATGAGTACAATGAGCAGATCTGAAGTTGAAGGTATCTCCAAAATCTGAGACCCCATGTCACTCAGGTATGATCGGTGTAAGTGATCTCTTAAGGTCTAAAAGGCAGTCTATCAACAGAAATACAAAGTAACAGAAGCTTTAGCACAAGAGAAACTTGACAGTAGATGTCGATTACTAACCAGGGAGGAGGACTACTGAGCTCAAAGGCAACACACTGATTGTCTAAGATATAAATGTATGGACCAGGCACTGAAAGACACAGAGAGATGGGCACGATTATGTTACCGCACAAAATTGTGGTTCTCTTGCCCAATGTGCATAAAAGGCCAATTAATTACAGCATCAGCCTTGGGAAAAGAGATCAGCTTTACTCTGTGAGATTGATCTGCAGGGAGACAGGGGGCGTGTGCCCTCAGATCTGTCTCCCTGATTCAGGATGTGGGATGAAATTTAAGAGGTTAGGGAGAACAATCTGGCATGCGGAAATGCTGGTGGGACAGGTTTTGATTGGTGGGCTTCAAGCATTTATGATGAGGTTCTAAACATTTATGATAGGGTTCTAAACATTTATGATACAGTGGGGAAGGAATTTTAACACTGGATCTTCCCGAATGAGCGACCTCTCGCTTCTGATAAGAGTCTGACTTTTAAGTTCTGGTCACGTCCCAGTCTTTTGGTTCAATAGGGAGGAGAATCTTTGGTTCCATGGTCATTTCAGGTCAAGATTTCTTCTGCTGAGCATGCTCTGACTGCATGACATTGCAAATTTTCTGAAAAACAGTTCTTAATCGCTTTATTGATAAGATGGGGTCAGTTGAACTGGTCCTGAGGGTTACAATTACAGAAGGATTGGGGTCACGAAGATTATACTGAACCCAAAAGGAAGACTGGGTCTATTTTTGTTCTAAATTTTACTGCTTAAGTAGATTTCCTCCTCTTCCATTTCCTAGTCTCACTGGAAATAGTAAGTTCCAGATCATGTAGTGGGGTAAGCCTATAAATGGATGTGTGTCATGTTGATACGCCAAAAAGTATAGAAGTCAGAGCTTGGCCACTGAGAAGACCATTACTCCCTGTGAATGCTGGCTTCTTCAAAGTCATAGCCTTGGCCTTTTGCTTATATATATGATGCTACAGTTGTTCAAACCCTTTTTCAAACTCCTCTTGAAACTAACAATAATAGTAGTAAACATAATAATAAAGCCATGAGTACCATTTCTGAGTGTTTACTATGTTCTAAGTACAATTTGAAGAGTGTTACTTACATTATCTTACATATTTTAACAGTAATTTTGTGAGATAGCTATTATTCCATTTCACAAATGAGGAAAAAAGGCCTAGAGAAGTAATTTGCCTGATAACTCAACCAAATATTAATTTTTAAACCACAGAATTTGTCAAAGTAAATGATTAAGAATCTGTAAAAAAAAAAAAAAAAACTCCCTATTTGATTTCTTAATCGTGAACTTGGAATCATGTTGCTGTATCTTTAAAAAGGAAAGTTCCAATAAAAATCCATTAACTACTTTCAAATATAGCAATCCTCCTGTCCAGCTGTGAAAAGTACTAGATGATACTTATTTGCCATTTGTGTTATTTACGGTCCATGACTTTTATGGTAACTGGTTCCTATTATTGGTTTCTATTAATGTAAAACATAAGTGAACATAAATGAGGCGTGAATCATTTCTTTTTATTAGCCCCACAGTCTTCACTCAGTGCTTGCAGTAACTCCAGCTGTGTCTTGTTAGTGATAACCTATTTAAAGAAGAGATTTTGAAGGATGAGGAATATGTTTAGAAATCTTTGTCCATTTTCTATCATTTCTCTCCTGCACAATAGTGGTGAAATGGAAAACACTAATTCATGGCACAGCAAAATCTGAAGCCACTTTTGATTTGTCTCGTGCTTAATATGATGCTAATTAGACAACCAGTGGATTCTAGTAACTAGTATAAGTAACTACTAATTTAAAGGCAGGATATGTTGTAAATCACAGTTGCAGCTTATGGACTTTCCTCTGCTATATATTTGTCATTAAATGGTTGCTATTGTATCAGAGTTATTAAGCAATGGAATTTAGAATTTTAAATAAAGAGTACTTAAAATAATTAAAACTATGACCCTTCTATGTTTTGGGGGGCCGTCATTAAATATAAGATTTGGCATTCATCTAAAAGCTTTATTTTAATGAAAAAAACGCTTGCTATCCTATTTCTATTTATAGGAAGATCTTTGAAAGCTCTACTCAGAATCTTTTCTAATATTTTTACTTACTCAAAAAGAGAGAAAATTCTTTTAAAATTATATTAGAAGAAGATGCTTTTCAAAATTAGAAAACAAAGCAATCTGCAACTGCAAGTTGCAATTCTAGGATAAAAACTCTTTTGATGTATGTGGGGAAAATTCTGCTTAATTTAAAACATTTTTAATATAGTCACTTGTACATATGTGAACATTCCTTGACGATAAGTGATATTCCTGTTTTGTCATGTATTTTCTAATTCAGAGAAAAACAAATTGTTCTAAAACTAATTTAGTAACCTTGTAATATTTTGTAGATATTCACTAGCCTTGGTCATCAATAATATGACAGAAAATCCTCCATAATAAAATATTTACCTCATCCTGTCTTGTCAGGGGCCCTTCCGTGATATCGCCGAAGTGTTGGAACAGCGCTACAGGCCTTTGGAGCCCACGCTGCGCGTGGCAGAACCAATCAGTGAATTAAAGGAGGCCAGAGAGGAGCTCAGAAGGCAGGAGTGGGTGCGCAACGTGAATGACGATATGTGAGTTCTCAGCTTAGAAATATACCTGCACCATGATTGTATGCCTTAAGTCGTCTGATATTTTCTATTTCCTGATAATGTAGAGACTTTTATTTGTGAGAAAAGGTAAAGCCACCCTTGATCTATTCGGAAGCAACCATTTTTCAATATGCAAATGTTTTAGATAAGGTCAATATTGATGACAATATTGATACATTATATATGTATTAATTACTCAAAGGGAAAAAAAAGAATGAATGGCATTTTAAGGGGATAAGTGACCACTATCCATGCATCCATGAAGATAATTTCCATAATTATCCAATGAAGGCATATGTATTTATGATGCTTCTAAAATGAGATCCAACAGAACAAAATGTTTGGTTAACATGGACTAAATTTTATTTGGATACATTGATATAACATTGTAGTTTTAATACATCAGGTGCAATGAAAGAGGTTAGTTTCTTTACTACTGAGGAAGATGACTGAAAAAGGTAAAGGATGATCTAATAGCACATGCAATTTTAAATTATTTTAATAGCATCATTGTTTTGGGTCTCAATTCATACAGCTTTCTCCAAGACACTTCCTCTCTCTTAAGGCGTTTGTCATCAATATCATCTTATGTAATTTATAAATAGACTATTTAAAATCTAGAGTGGCTCTTTAAAAGTTATTATTATTATCCTATAATGTTTCTTGTAATTATCTTTGTACTGTATCCTGTAGTAATTCTTTAGTATTATATATACTAAATAATAAGACAATTATTATATTATTCTAATACAAATTACTATAATTATAATATAATTTAATATAATATAAAATATGTTATTGTATAATAGTCAACATATAAACTACAATATTATTGTTTTTTACATGATATATAATATGTACTAATCATATTGTGTGTTGCATAATAATAATTTATATACTAGCAATTCCAAAATGCATTACAAAGTAGGTTTTCTTATGTAAAGAAACTAGAATTACCTCTTATCCATCACAGTGGATTTTGGATCATTTTATCAGTCAGAAGGGATATAAAATGTGCTTTATTTTCATCATACATTTCTGAAGACTCTCTTGAAAAATAAAAATTGTCACACAAACTCGTATGAAAGATAAAATTGGCAAGCATCTCAAGTAATTTTTATAAAGTTTTTCGTTTTATAGCAATTAAAGTGAAGTAAAGTAATTAGCTATGGAGTTTGGCAGTCTTTCAGTAACTGACTGAGTTATCCAATATATGATGACTAAGAAAATAAGAAACATTTATTTCCAATTAGTTTTGGGGAGCTAGATTTGTTTTACCAAATGTATTATAGAAGATTAATGCTGCTCAGACTTAGTCAAGTAAAATATGCAATTTAGTGATGACTATCCAAATAGTCATATTACCCAGAATTATTTTTTGTATTTTCAACAATGCAAAGGTTTGTGAAGTAAGATTAATTGCTCAAACAAATAATTGATCACATTGATATTTCTACAGAAATCATTGTGTATCAAAGATACTGAAGTATCCTTGCTTGGTATTTTCCTTGATAAGCCTAGAAAGATCAGATATCATTGCTATCCCCAAGGAAAGTTGCTCAACTTGTGCTTTCCATGGAATCATTGTACGTATCTTAAGCCTCTATGGTACTGCTGATGACCCTTTACCCTGAAGCTTTCAGATTGAGACGTGCTTCTAGGATTATCAACCAATCAGGAACAAACCAAGTTGGGAATGCTAAAGAAGTTACTTGTAGATTTGCAGCTATCATATTTTTAGCAATGGAGCTAAGCAATTGGTCCTAGCAACTAGCTGAAGAATAATTCCATTTTTTGAAGTATTGAAACAGTGATGTTTTGTAGCTTCTTCTGAAGCCATTTTGATTTTTGTATACTGGATAACATAATACAGGACACTTGGTCCTGTCCAAACTGCCCGTAATACATTTGGCCTGTGCCAAAAGGTCCTTGATATTTGGTCCTGTCCAAACATCCATAAGACGTTTGGTCTATAAGACATTGGGTCCACACCAAAAGGTCCTTGACATTTGGTCCTGTCCAAAACAACCATGAGCCAAATGGTTTTGGACAGGACCAAATAGCAAGGACCTTTTGGTGTGGACCTACTGTTTCCATGGACGTTTTTGGACAGAACCAAATATGACCAGATATCAAGGACCTTTTGGTGTGGACCAAATGTCTTATGGATGTTTTGGACAGGACCAAATATCCTGCAAGGACATAACTGTATCTTGTGAGGCAAAAGAAATGTTAGAAATTTAGGTTTTATAACTTTACAGATAACAATTCTGTGATAGAAATTTGGAAAAAAGGATCCTTTTATCAAGGGATGCATGGTGTTTTAATGGAGAGGGTCCTTTTCTGCCACATTACCAATTTCACCCAAAACGAATTGAAGGCGGTATGTTTGCCATCCAAGGACCTTAATTAGGAATTCTCTATCTAAACCCGGAAAGTAAAGTCTTTTATTTCTAATCTTAACAATTCAAAGAGAGGCATTATATCTGAGGGGTTGATACATTTAGTTATTTTGTTTTCATATTATTATGAAAATTGCAGTGTGGTAATAGTGGAAGGAGTATGGGCTTTGGAACTAGATCTGTGTGAGCTCAAATCTGGCTCCAATACACAGCAGCAGTATGGTCTTGGGTAAGCAGTTTAGCCTTCCTGAGCCTCTATTTCCCTGTCTGTAAACTGGGGGTGAGAAATGTTATCTTAAAGGTTGTAATGAGGATTGAGTGAAACAATGAGTATAAAATGCCAAGATCATAGAAGAGTCTTAAAAAATTATTATTTTCATGTTTTATATTTGCTACAAACATAATAATTTTGCATCAAAATGTGGGGAAGAAATCACAGATTCCACAAATGGACTGGATTTCATCTCCTGCTCCTGGGAACCAGAAGTTAAGAAGGACCATGAGCAGAGCTCTTCCTAGGCCACCGTGTCCTGACCTCATAGAAGATTCTTTTATTAAGCTTCTGAAAGACAAATTTTCTGTGTGTGTTAGTTTGCTTAGGCTGTCATAACAAAGTACCACAAACTGGGTGGCTTAAACCACAGAAGTGTGTTGTCTCAGAGCTCTGGAGGCTAGAAGTCCGAGATCAAAGGGTCAACCGGGTTGGTTTCTTCTGAGAGCTGTGAGGGAGAATCTGTTCCAGGCCTCCGCTCTAACTGGTGGTGGTTTGCTGACAATCTTTGGTGTTCCTTGGCTTGTAGAAGCATCATTCCCGTCTCTGCCTTCATCTTCATCATTATGTTCTCGCTGTGTGTGTATCTGTGTCCAAATTTCCCCTTTCTTTGAGGCCACCAGTCATACTCAATTAGGGGCCCACCCTACTCCAATACGACCTCATCTTAACTTATTCTGTCTGCAACAAGTCTATTTCCAAATAAGGTCACATTCTCTAATATGTTCTTTAAAATCAACATGAGAAGTGGGACAAGAATGTTTTACCCATAGATTATGGGTTACAGAGGGCTCTTTGGAAGTCACTTTAAAGCTTTATTTGTTTCTTCTTGTTCCTAAAGAAATGGATTTCATTTTCTCGTGCCTTCTTGAAGAAAATTATTTTCCTTATTCATATGTCTATCTTTATGAAGCCAGGAAATTAAATAAGCAATTGGGAGATAATTGCCAACTGACCTTTATGTGAGATGCTCTCAGCTAGATGTTGTGAGAAATATAAAGAAGTATTTATTGGGGCCGCCCGGTGGCGTAGCGGTTTCGTCCGCGCTTGGCGGCCCGGGGTTCGCCGGTTCGGATCCCGGGCGCCCGCCGACGCACTGCCTGTCAGCCATGCCGTGGCGGCGTCCCATATAAAGTAGAGGGAGATGGGCACGGATGTTAGCCCAGGGCCAGTCTTCCTCAGCAAAAAGAGGAGGATTAGCAACGGATGTTAGCTCAGGGCTGGTCTTCCTCACAAAAAAAAAAAAAAAAAAAAGAAGTATTTATTGATTCAATAAATGTTTGCTTGTCAGGAATAGTTCTAGGCTCTAGAGATGTGGCACTGAATAAAGTAGACAAAGTCTCTACTCTCGTGGAATGTCTATGCTTCTAGCTTTAAACCAGACAGAAAACCTAATGAAATTCTGAATGAGAATTACCATAGGGTGGTGCCAGATAAATAGTCAGGTGTGTGTTCAAGACAGTAAGTGCCATGATTTTTTTTTTTAATACAGAATTTTCTCTGGCTTCTGATGATCTAGGAAAGTGTTCTTCACAGAAGAGGAACTGAATTGGGTTCTGTGAAAAATGGTTGAGATTTTGATAGAGAAAAGATACAAGCAGATTGATGGTATGAAAGATGATGGTAGGAAAAGTTCACAGAACAATGGGAAAACCAGTTAGATAGAAGCTAATATTTCTGTGGGAAGCAGTAAAAGAAAAATTGTGTGAGGCTTCAAGGCCACAGATTTGAGGGTTTATCTGCTGATAATGGAAAATTATTTAAGGTTTTTGAGTAAGAGGATGTTATAAAAAGAATATGAATTTGGTGACTGTGAGACATGTATTTGAGAAGAAATATGCTGGAGGAAAGGAAACTTATTAGGAGAATATTACTGTACTTTTGGTGAGGGGTACTGGGATAAAGCTAAGGTGATGGCAGGATTCAATGTTCAACTCTTTTTCACTTCCTTTTTCTTTCTATACATAATTTCTCTGAGAGATACTTCTGTTTGAGAGACTTCACCTACCACCTCTATGCCAATGATTTCCACTCTAAGACTCTTAAGAGCTTGCTCCTGCCTTCCAGATTTAGATTTTCAAACTGCCATCTTTGTTTGCATTGCTACCAGATGTCCCAAACTCGGTATATCCCACACTGGCCTGCTTCTTCTTGAGTGTGACATACAGCACCAACTATATATCTAAAGTAAGGACTTGTGAGTGACCCTGTTATCCTTCTCCAAAATTCTATGGCCCTCAAATCCGTCTATTCCACTTTTTAAGTACGTATATCTCAAATTCAGCCCCTCTTTCCTTTCTGCTACTGCTTTAATTTAGGCATTTATAATTTCTTTTAATAGCTATAAAAAGCCTGTCTGGTATGCCCAGTCTTACTCCTATTCAGTGCATTTACCAGAACAACACTAGAGAAAAAAGCTAGCTATTATTCTGCCAAATGCTTTTTAATGGCTTTTTATCAATTCTGGGATAAATCTTAATTCCTTTTTGCAAGACACAAGATCCTTCACGATCTGATCCAGGCCTATTTCCCTAGTGAATCTTCTGCCACATTTCATAAGAAACTCTGTGCTCCAGAGCTACTGAACTGTTTTCATTTCTTTTTATATCCCATGTTCTCTTCTGCTTCCATGAAAGTATTTCCTGTCTCTCTTGATTTACTCAGTCTTCTCAAATCCACTCAAAAAAATAAAAAAGGGTTGTTTGTTTGCTTCTTAAAAAATGGAAACAGCAACACATATTTATTGTAAAAGCTTTAAACACTATAAGATGGTAGATCCCCAGTTATGTTTTCCAGAGGCAACTACCGTTAACCACTTCTTGCGTATGTTACCCAGGCATTTTTGTTTGCATATACAATTATATACGTTCATATTGTTCCTTTATTTAAAAATGGCAGAATCTTATACACACTGCACTTCTTCTTTGTGGGAGATCGTGATCAGAGAGAATTTTAGAGTTTTTCAGCGAGCGTTTCAAGGAATATTTTCAGGTGTAAGATGAGATGGTGCAAGTTGCCTAGGCAAAGTGGGGACAGAAGGCATGTCATTCAGAGGTGGAAGAAATGGAAGGACACAATGGCACTACAGCTATCAAAGTAAATGTTTAGTTTATGCATCAAGATGGCAGAGATGGTATGGAATGGGTGATCGTAGATCAGGTGATGTAAGCCAATATGGGCTTTACTAAAGTCTTATGACAGGCGCTAAGGTCTACATGTTAATATCTTCTATTGTAGACATCCTGGTTTAATACAGGAGACTATAATTATGCAGACTATAACTGCATCCAAAATGGAGTGGATTTAGGATATTGTGGTAGAAGTCAGTGCCAATCTGTGTTCTGCTGGCAGAACAATGGTCCCCACAGAGTCCACATCCTAATCCCAGGAACCTGTGAATGTGTTACCTTATATGATAAAGAGGATTTTGCAGATGTGATTAAGGATTTAAAGATGGGGAGATTATCCTGGATTATATGGGTGGGCCCAATGTAATCACAAGGGTCCCTAAAAGTGGAAGAGGGAGGCAGAAAGAGATTTGAATACATAAAAATCACGGTGATGCAATGTGAGAAGGACAACTCATCTTTACCAGCTTTTAAAATGGAAGAAGAGGCCACAAGCAAGGAATGTAGGCAGCCTTCAGAAGCTAAGAAAGGTAAGGAAGTGGAGTCTCCCCTAGGAGGAAAGCATCCCTGTTAACACCTTGACTTTAGCCCAGTGAGACCCATTTCAGACTTCTGACCTCCAGAAATCTAAGATAATAAATTTGTATTCTCTAGGCCACTAAGTTTGTGGTGATTTGTGATAGGAGCAATAGAAAACTAATACAAGTGTTCTTCAAATCAAGGAACTACCTTGCTAGATCAGCCTTTGGTGTTTAATTGTAGACCTGAGCTAACCTTAGGAAAATCCTTGGATCACTAAGGATTCAAGATCCTTTGCAGGTTTAGGGTATGGCCATTTGGCAGATTAAAAAAATATGACTGTGGCTTGAGCTTCCCTATGAAGAGAAGTTTATGATTAAATCATATGGCAAAGATATTATATTTTAAACTTGTATAGGCTTTCATAAGAACCTGAGGACAGACAGCTCAATAGCTGTTTCCACATCTTTTTGAAAAATAAAAGGTATTAATTTTCTGGTAGTTATTGTAGGAGACGCAAAACTTTATCTTTACCCTCTTAGGGTCTTCAGTTGGGCCTGAGAATTAAATTGACATAAAACAGATTAACAGGAGAAAAGCATACAGATTTATTTAAGTTTTACATGACACAGGAGCCTCATAAGAAAATGAACACCCAAAGAAGTGGCAAACCCTAAGGGCTTATTATATATTAGGTTGAACAAAGAGAAGGAATTGTAACTAAAAAAGTAAGTAAAATATATGGGGAGACCAAAGGAAGATGAAAATTATTTAATGAGGTCTGTTTGTAAAGAATTAGCTTCAACTCCCCATCTCTGGTGATAAAAATCTTTCTTTCTTCCTGGTATAGAAAAGGCATCTGTCATAGGGGAGTGTTATCTCCTGATTTTATGGAAAAAAGGAAAGGTCAGATCTCTTTTCTTGTACCTGTTGTTTTCAATTGCCCTTGGCTCAAAATAATCCTGTGCCAAAGTGGCATTATTTGGGGTGGCATATTCTGCCATCCTTCATTATTCAGAGTAGGTGACATGAGAGACAGCCTATAAACATTCAGTAACAAAGCAGAAGAACTAGCAACAATTTCTTGAACTCTCCATTTGCTGACACTAATGAAAAATATTCAATAGTTATGAGTCTTATGTATCTGCCTTCATTTCCCTCAAATAAACTAGCTTAGACAGGACTTAGTAAATAGTAGATTACCCATTTTTAGACCTTTTAAATATTGTTTCTATTTAAGTCTCAGTATCATTTCATACACAGTACCATAGGAAAAATGTTGTGGGAAAGGTTGAGAAACTAGATCTAAATAACAGTTTTTTAAAAAAGCATTTTAAAAACTGTGGTACATATAGATGAGATTTGGTTATATTAATCACTAAAGAATAAGAATAAGGAAATTAAAATACGTCTCAAAACTTTTTTGACTTTTGTGATTTTTTCAAACACTTTAGACCTTTACAATTTGCATATTTTCTGAACTGTTATTGTATTATGATAAACAGAGATTATCATATATTTTCAGATAATGTTTTCTTAACAATTCAACTTTTATTTGTAACTCTTCCATTTATTTTAATTACTAGCACAGTGTGCAACATTTATTAATCAGCAGAGCCTTTTTAAGTTAAAATACGAAATTAGCTAACCCCATTAACACAGAATACTCCAAACAAGCTGTAATAGGAGAGGTAGTTACTGCGCAAATCGTATTATACATGCGGGTGCTCTGGGGCACAGTTAAGCGTGATTACCCTCTTTTGATCCAGTATTCGTCTGCCTCTCCCAGCTAATTTCCAGTGGAAATTTACAAAGTGGTGCCTTCATTTTTTCAGCTTAATTTTTCTAATGAAGTTCTGGTACTTTATAACACTGGGGATACAGATAATAAGCCTGTGTATAATTAAGAAGTTCTAGAATTTGTCTACAAAAGAGCCCTTTATTACTTTGGCTGTACAGTGAGAACCGTGCTCTCTTTTTGTTTGCTGTTTCCATGAAGAAAATGGTTTTTTAAATAAATGACCACAGAATACCAGACTTGTGTTCTTACAGACATCTAAGTCTAATGAAGTTTATGATTTATAACATCAACATAATGGTGATAATTGGGAATCCTTTTTGTGACATCCTAAGACTATTACATACAACTTTTGGTGTATGCAATCGGACAAGTCATAAAAGGATACTTTTAGTCTTTTTAGTTGGATTTTATCATATTCTGAGCACTCGTCCTAATACAATGGCTAACATAGGCAAAGTAAAGTTTTGCCAATTGACTTCTACTCAATTTATGAGGCATATGGAATTTCTTTTGTGAGAGAAAGTCATTTTGTGCCCTATTCATATCCTTATACTGGTGTGGCATTTATACATCTCAGGTTTTCCTGTTTTAATTTAGGGTTCAGAAGTGTGTTGGGGTCAGAAGAGACTTGAAGGCTAAACAGAAGTTAGCCAGGCAGAGCAAGAAGAGTGGCACGTGGAGGTGGCCCAGATGAAGCCATCTCTGTGTTAAAAAGTGCACAGCTCATGGGGGTTTCAGTTTGCCTTCTAAGGCATCTAGTGAAGTTTCAGTCATAGCTTTGGTCCTCATGCAGAGAGGAGATGGAAAGTATAGGCGGAGACAGAGTGTCAAGGGCCACGTGCACCATGGTAAAGTACTTGGACTTTACCATTTTGTAAAAGAGTGTAAAACCATCAGAGTTTGAATCACTGGAGTGAAAAGGTCAGATAACTTAGACATATCAGTCTACTAGCTATGTCCATGGTTAAGAAATGGGAGTTACTGGTGACAGTGACCAGTAGGGGACAGTTGGCCATAGTCCAGTTCAGAGATGAAGAGGACTTGCAATAGAACAAAGACATCGGTAGTGGAGGAGAAGAGAAAGGTTGACAAGAAGCTTTATAGGTAGAATCCTATAAACCCTAAACCAGACGTAGGGACCAACCTGACATGGTGTGGTTGGTGTGGTCAGGGGCACAGCTGCATTTAGGATCACTGTCTTAAAGCTTTGCTAGTTGCAAAGAACAAAGATCCATTCAAGGTAACTCAAGAAGTTAAGGGTGTGTTTGAAAAGATACATGAAGGAATCTTATAGAAATTTGAGGAACCAAAGAAAAACTGGACTAAGGTGACTCTCGTGAGGGCTGCAGGGGCATGGTTTTCTCCCTTTAGTGGCGTCTCTGCTTTTCTCTGCATTTCTGGTTCTTATCTTCTTTCTGCTGATGAGGTTTATCTGCTGACTAATAGTTTCTTTCCCATAAATCTTCAGCTTGCACTTAGTTATCATGGCCACTCTAGGCCTAATTCAGTATAACCTTCTAGCTCTAGAACGCACAACTAATTCTGTATTTTGGTTCAAATTCCTGAAAGAGAATCTGTTTTGCTCAATTTATATTATCAAACTAGCCCACACAGATTGTAGGCTTAGAACACAGTAAATATTTAATAAGTCTGTGTTAAATTGATGGATATGCTACATTAACATATGCTAGACCACAACTGTGGTCTTGGGGAACATGTGTCACATTATATCAAATACGGTGTTTTATGAGAGTAGGGCCATAAGCAAGGATTTCCTCAGATTGAAGAGTGCCAGGGTAGGGGGTCCTTTAGTGCCCTGACTTGGTGGCTTCTGAGTTGACTGGCTAGATGATAATATCCTTACGTAACTAAGAAAAGTATATTCGAAGAATTATAGGCTTGGTAGGATGGAGGTTTTGGATATAAGTTTAGCTTGGGGCAGCTCTATTTGAGGCTCCTGTTGTGTAGCTAGGTAGATATTCCTTGTGAGCATTTGAAAATACTGGTCTTGAGTTAAAGACAAACATTGTCTATAGAGATAAAGGTTTAGAAATCGTCACTGTAGAGGTGATAGTTGAAACCTTGGTGGTGGAAGAATCTCCTAGGGGGAGACTCTAGAGAGAGAAGTTTAAGTACAGATTTCTGGGAGCTGCTTAATGTTAGGGCAGGGGTTCTTAATTAGGTTGCTTATGTACATCACCTTGAGGTTTAAATTATATATATATGCATTCCTGAGTCTCAATCACAGATATTTTGACTCAGTAGGCATATGTGTTTGAAATATATGCCCAGATGATTCTAATGCACAGTTCTGGTTAAGATAAGTCATTAATTCCAGATTAATTTTAAAATTTAAAATATTAAAATAGTGTCAGTGTCATATATATGTCTATGTCATATATATGTCACCACTTTTCTAGAATTTTATTTTAATATTCCTTTTTAGAATCTTGCAGAAAATTAACATCAAATGGAGCCACCTGTATATTGTAGAATCTATATTCTTCTGCTCTTAAAGTCATTTTGGTACATGTTTGGTACATTCACAATTTCTTAAGAACAACTTATGGCAATTTGGTGATCTCACCTGAAGGTCTGCTCAGTAATTCGAGATATCATATATTTTCGTGAGAGACCTTGAAGTCATTGACAGAGCTAGCTGCTCACTTATGAATT
Organism: Tapirus indicus; assembly: GCA_031878705.1. Classification (NCBI taxonomy): domain Eukaryota; kingdom Metazoa; phylum Chordata; class Mammalia; order Perissodactyla; family Tapiridae; genus Tapirus; species Tapirus indicus. The sequence continues at coordinate 16,936,459 of CM062939.1, read as the reverse complement.
CTAAACCAGAGGTTGCAAACTAGTAGCCTCTGAGTTGCATACAGCCTCCAGGTATGTTATATTTGGATCCTACAATTTTCTAAAAATTAAGCTAATTCAAAAGTAATTAAAAATGGTAATTAAATCTTTTAAAAATCTAGATTTTCCAGCATAATTTGCAAATTAGGACCCACAGTAGGCCCATAGTATCACATGGCAACAACTGAAGCTGGCACTCAGTTCTACATCTGACTCATTTGTGTTAGCTGCCCAGCCCTCCTAGACATAGAAATCGGAGACCCTTGTTCTAGATGATTAGCTCCTCCAGAACAGAGCCTGTGACTTATACAGTACACTTAGCACAGTGCTTGACAAATAGTAGGTGTTAATTTTTTTTTTACATGTTGAGCTTAAGCTTGAACTAAGTCTTGTTTGTTTTGTTCTAATCTAGCTGATCACCAAAATCATGCTCATTGAAAGAGAAATCAAGCAAAAGAAAATGAGTTCTGTTGTGATTTCTCTTCGATCTTTATTAACGTTACCCTAGCGGTCCCAGTAATGGACCTGCCTATACTTCCTTTTTCTTTTTCTCACTCTCAGTAGCAGTTTCCAAACTGTGCCTCTTGAACACTAGTCTGGAAGATGTTAATGTGTTTTGTATCAAATAAATTTGGGAAAAATTACATTTAAAACAGTTAAATTTTGTGTGTGGGTGGCATTGTAGGGCTTCTCAGTCTTAAATGTACTTTCATCTAGTGTAAACTTCAGAGGAGACATATAATATATAGCATGTTGCAAATTTATCCATTCATTCATTCAACAAATATTACATGCCTAATATGTGCCAGGCACTGTATTAGGCATCAGCGACATAGCAATGAACGAGGTAGACAGAAGTCTCCTGGTTCATAGATCTAAGGTCTAGTTGGCCATGGAGTCCCCTCATCCACAGACCACAGTGTGGAGTATGGTGCTCTGGAATGTAACTCAACAAAGAACATTTGATTTCCCTTAGTATGTGTTTTTCAGTTTCAGCATATTTTGTTCTTAGACCTTTTTAACAGTGATTTGTACAAGTGTTTCCCACACTCTTATTTTCCTCCTTAATTATATGTTCTTAATTATACAAGTCTTTAAAATATCTGAGCTCATCATTCTTAGCCATTTTGGCAGCATCGTTAGTTTAAAACATTTGGTGTGGTAAATGGCCTAAAAGAAGAGCCTGTGTGAATGTTATTTAGCTGGGGCATTTAAAGTTAGTATCTTTTAGCAGAGATTTTTGTGTGTATGCGTAAGGAAGATTAGCCCTGAGCTAACATCTGTTACCAGTCCTCCTCTTTTTGCTGAGGAAGATGGGCCCTGGGCTAACATCCGTGCCCATCTTTCTCTATTTTATATGGGACACCGCCACAGCATGGCTTGACGAGCAATGTGTCAGTCTGTGCCTGGGATCCAAACCTGCGAACCCCAGGCCTCCAGAAGCAGAGCGCATGAACCCAACTGCTACGCCACCAGTCGGGCCCTTAGCAGAGATGTTTTTTAAAAAGTTTTTTGCAATCAATTAGAGGAAAGTAAAGTCAACTCTGCAAAATATTTATCAGAAAGTTGTTGCATAGATATAATGAAATTACTGAGTCTGCATGCCTTGAGATTGTTAATAATAATAATATATCCAGGGAATTGTATTCCTCTTAAGCTAAGAAAAAGGTAAGGAGGAGGGCAAAATCTGTCTTCCTACCTAAATTTAGAAGCTTGCAATATAAGCTCACTGTGTAGTTGAACAGATAATCTTGACATTTGCATTCTTTATATTTAAGTGTTACATTTCTATCTCCACCCTGTGGGAGAGACTTGTTATTGATATTGCTGCTTAAATAGTTTATGAGTTTTAAATTTCTGTTGTGAATTCTACTCTAAGTATAGAATATTTTTTGTATTAAATACTTACAGCTATGGTTACATTAAAATCTCAGTGAAAGCTCCCTTCATCCACAGATGAAGTCTAATTCCTATTCCAAGTTGTTGCTCACTTTGTTAGCCTCTCCTCAGCCAACATTCTACTAGACTAAAGCATCTTAATGGAGTAGTAGACCATGTCTTGAAATCCTTCTGTTGGTATCAATGAGCTATGTATTAGGTTTATCTGGAAATTTGGATTGTCATTACAAACAGTGAAAACACTTTTTATTTTTCATATTGAAGGTCATGAAAAAAAGACATTTATTTGTTAAATTTATTCTAAAACTTAGATTATTCTGTAATATAAATTAAAAATATTCAGCATTTCATGACCCTTTTTTAATGAATGGGACAGTTGACTCGATTTGTCTTTTAGAAGAGCTAAAATTATTCAATATTCAGTATATTTTCCAGTTTTATTGAGGTATAATTGACTTATAGCACTTTGTAAGTTTAAAGAGTACAGCGTAATGATTTCGCTTCCATATATCATGAAATGAAATACATTAATTATTAATTCATCATATTAATTCAATATTATTATTAATTATACAAACTACAAATTTAAATCATGTCTCATTCTATTTCAAATATAATTGACCAAAATAATTTGCATATTTCCAGTTACATGATTTTTTTCCAAATGCTTTGTCTTTAAAACAATAGCTATGACTGGATAATGGAACTGAATCATCTGATAATGAGACCAGAAATGAACTGGTGATAACTCAGCCCTCAAAACATTAAATCTACTATTTTCTATATTATAGTAATGATTAAAATATTGAAGTCTAATAGAATAATTTTTGAGCAGGTGTACTTTTATGATAACATGAAAATTATTTGTTTGTTGATTGGTTTATTAGATTAAATCAACTTGCTTAGTTCATATTTACTCTTTTAATTCTTTCATCAACTCTTGCCAAACTTTTATACCTAGGTGTCTGCTTGTCAAATTAAGTTTTGTAGACCAGGAGGCATTCCCTTTCCTTAAATAGCCCATAGGGGATTTTTCCCCCCTATTCTTCTTTTTTTACCTCCAGTTAAATAATTATTCTATTTTGGACATTACAAAGCTCTTAATACCTATTCCTCCTTTTTCAAGTACTTTAGTTTTACCTTTTAAGCAAAGGTCCTGGGGTGAATCCTGGCATTCACTCCTGTATACCCATTAGGGAGTGTCTGTCCTACCACTGTTGTCAATGGTTGGCATGAGAGGGGCTGCTCATAGACTAAGATCTTTATTAATATAGCTTGTGATCTTTTGAGCAAATTCTATGATTCTGCTACAAGAAAACCATTATAGCAGAAAACCATTATTACTGTAAGAAAAAAATAATTGGCATGATTCCCACTCTGTTTAGTATATAAGATAAAACTAATTGATTTCCTGAGATTCTTTGGTCATTTATTACCTTAGCAGTGCGTGGTTAAGAAACAATAGCATCTTAGAGTCACTCTTATGATAGTGAGAAATAAACTGCTACTTGAACATATGAAGTTCAATTACTCAAATATTAAAGACGGTAAAATTCATAAGACCTTATTTGCTATGTGATCATCTCATTGCATTACATTTTCTTTTCTGTAAAGTGTAGCAGGTTTTAAAGCTTGAAGATTAAATCATTTTACACCCAATCTGAGAAAATGGAAAAGTATTTATTTTTGTTTTCTTTTCCCACATGAAAGAGTGAATGTATTGATAGCCACTTAGTGTGTAAGAATCCTGTATTTATTTTATAATTCATAGATAAGAAATCTCTTCCAATAAAAGGTAGAAAATGTCAAGCATGTCTTGGTATCAAAGGATCACCAGGCATGTGATTTAGCACATAGTTGAGAGAGAGGGATGTGATAGTGGGCCACCCTTCCTTGATCCTGAGTAGTATTAGCCTGTGCGCTGCCACAGTCAAGTCTGCTCCACAGGGAGAGTGTCAGCGTGGAGCCCAAGTGATGGTCACAAAGTTTGGCAATACTATCTGTAAGAAAAGATAAAATAACTGGGATATATTCCCTGGAGATGTTAAGTAAGATGAGAAGACTGCTGAAGCTTAGCCTGTTCTGGTAGAAGCCAGCATAAGCACCCTAGGAAGGGCATTCTTCCTGTTTGCCAGCAAATTAGCCACATACTTATCAGACCCCACAGGTGTGATCTAAGCTTTTACCTCTTAGCATCCAGTCACACTGGTCCCCTACTTGCGTCCTCTTCCTCCATTTCCATATCTGTCTAGTGATGTCTAACCTAGCTCAGGCTAGATTGTGTCCCAAGTCTCTCTGTTTCCATGCTCCTTGTTTTACCTCTATCATGAAGCTTTGCTTTTTCCCGCTTTGTATTGTAGTGATTTGTCTTTTTCCCTCATTAGATTTTTAAGGGTCTTAGGTGAGGAATCTGCTCATTCACCTTTTTATGCCCGTAGTGTCTAAGCACGATGTGTTGAACACAGTTATTTAAGACATCTCTGGATTGAGTTAACTATGAATCAAGTCATCCAGCACTTATTATATACCTACTATTTGGTTATCTGATACAGGCCCAGCACTGAGTATCCATCTCAGTATTATTAGCAGCTGCCTCTAGGGGAAGCTTAAGACTCCTTTTGCCTCTCCTGCCCTCTCCTTCTCCCCCGTCCACTCTCCCCCTTTGGCTCAAGGAGGAGGAGTACTGCGGTGATCAGTCCCACACAGGGCCACGTTCCAGTGAGGTTTCCTTCTCTCCAGAGTTTCTCTTGACCTCTCAGGATTTTCTCCAAATGGGGAGAATCCTTGGCTGTCCTTCCTTTTCCTTTTTTGACCAGTGGTTAGAGTAAGGCTATTCTCCCTGGAGGTACATCTGTGTTGTCACATCTCTGCTTTTGCTAGCTGTTGAGACTCTGAGGACAAGTCAAAGAGCAGTCCCCACCTTAGAAAGTGTTGGATTACACAAACTGCTATCAACTTTGGAACAAACTTGCTCTGCTTGGCTATTTCCCCTGCCTCTGTCCTGGGCAAAAAGGCTTATTTGGATGCTCTTGCACAGGTCATTGGAAAATTTGTTGTGGTCTGGAACCAAATTCCTAACTTGTAATAAAGTGTCCCTTTTTCCTGCTTTGTGCTTAATGCACGTATTTCACTAGGAGCCCTTTAACAGAGAAAGACTGATCTAGGACATGTTTGGTGTTTGAGACCAGTTTCATAAGCATGTATCTTGATATCTGTAAATCGTTACCACCATTTTGAGATGATTTAACTAAGCCAGAATCCATTGTGGCTTGGATAACTACCTTATTGGGCAGTCAAAATTTACATATATGTAAAAATAAAGAAAAATGTTTTACCATTTATAAAGATCTGTAATATATTACTCTACGTATTCTCCTTGGGCCATCATCTCCACTGTAAATTTCATGACGTACTTTGTTTCCTTCATAAAGAACCCAGTTTTCTAGCTATGTTGAACCTCTTTCAGTTCCTTCAGCATTCTTTTTTATGCTCCAATTCACCTCCGTGTCTTTGTATATGTTGTTTCTTCTGTCTAAAATAGCCTTCACCAGCTTCTTAACTTGACTAACTTGATTTGTCTTTCAATACTCAGCTCTGGCAGACATGGTCTGGGAAGAGAACTTTTTCATGCCCTACCCCTCAACTCCCTGCCAATAACTCCCCACACCATATGCATATACATGTGCATATTACAAACACACATGCATATACAAACATAAACATTCCTCTGTGCCTTAATTGACTCTTGTGCGTATGTCCATCACAACTTAACACGTCCTGTGGTGTTGTCTCATTCTCCACCTCCTACTATAAGGTGAATTCCTTTTAGGTATACTGCATCTTCCATCATTATATCCCCGTGTTTTTCAAAGTGCTTAGTATATAAAAGCATTTCATTTAATGTTTGCTTAATGAGTGATATTAAGATAGTAGAGAAATCAGTGTGAGTTGGAGTGGGACGATTAGGTTGCCTAGGAAAGCTGGGTGTTAAGCTGGATTTTGAAAGATGAGAAGTACATAGGTCAGCATTTCAGGAAGAGGAGCACTGACAAAGGCAGAGGTAGGACGGAAAGACAGACAGAAAGAAAGACAGGAGAATGATGTCAATTGAAGGAGTAGTAGGAGACTGAACAGACCCAGTGCCTTCTAGGAAGCCTGATAGTTGGGCTGAAGAATATAGACTTGAATCAATAGGCGATAGGAGTTCATAATTTATAGACTTGAATTATCTGGCAGTGAAATAAATGGGTTGGAGGAAAACCTAGAATTATGAGTGACAAAAGCAGGACTATAGGCAGAAAAATGAAAGTTATAAGGAAAATAAATAAGTGTAATTCATTAGTCTTCTTATTTGGAAAATAATATTAAGTAAATTAATACTCACAGTACAAAGACTTTATAATATATTTGCAGTGGACCCATTTTCCCTGAAGCTAATTGGCTTTTTAAAATTTTTGCTTCCTGAGACCTCTATGAATTCTTTTGCAACTGCCCAGACATTCAAGTGATGTCTTGTTTGTATATACCACTATATCTCCACACTGTATTTAAGAATTTCTGCTGGATCAAATCTGAAAGTTTGATTATTAACCAAGTTGATTTTTAGGGTTTTCATAGCTATTTATACTTTTATAGAGCAAATCCTCTTTGAGAATTAATTTCTTCCTAACTTGAAGATAAATATTTGAAGATTATTTTTAAACATCTAAATATTTATGAAAAAATATATATATGCACATACATACATACACTTGAGAATATGCATACGTGTTGCTTTAATGAAACATTATGGCTAAATGAAAGGAAAATTAATTCATGGACAGGGAAATACCTAGTCTTTCAGCCTTGTCTTCTCAGCCATCCATTCCCTTGAGAAAGCAAATTTCATTCAGACACAAAAGAAAAATGTACTATTAAAATGCAATTCAGGAGTGATAAAAACTGGAAGTGCAGCAGCCGGCTCACAGCACCTCCTTTGTATACTCAGGGACACTGGGGCCACATTAATTTTTGTGCATGTGATGTCCATCCCATGTGCAAATTAGCACTGGAAGGACCATAATCTGTCTTATATGAGAGCTCTTCTCCCAGGAGCATGTGGAATACATGCTTGTGTAATTTTGTATAATTCAAAGATCTGTATTCTGTTTATTTGTTTTTATTTTAAATAGTATTAGAGAATGTTTTCTTAGGAAAAATATTAAAAAGGAGTTTATTAATCGACATTAAAAAGAAATTGTATGAGAGGTATGAAAATTGATGAAATAACATTGCTTTTCCTAAGCTTACCATTTTTTGAACAAATTTATGAATGTAATGGCAAAAAAATAAATTTTCAATTGAATTGAGATAAAAAAACCTTTCTTATCTTAATTAAATGAGATAATCCACGCAAAACTATTGGCATATGGTAATGGCTCAGTAAATTTGTTGAAGCTCAACTTTATTTTTTCAAAGTCTGAATTTCAGAATATTTTTCTCAGCAGAATACTTCATTTTGCTATCCATATTTTTTATTTCACAGAGATTGGTCTTTTTCTTGAAATGTTCCTTTTATTTAAAACAGTACATACCTCTAATTTCATTGATATGATATTTTCTTTGATTGTATTAATTAAAAATTTCTGAAGTTTACTCCTATTTTCTGCATTAGATCTGTTTCCTATAGGTTATCTTTCATGTTTGGATTTGTGTTTTTCTTTCATGTTGGCAGTTTCCCCAATTGGTAATCCGTTCTTAAATTCATATTAAAAAAGAGACTCTAAAAATCAGATTAGTAACTGTGTTTGTGTGAGAGAGGGGTTTTTTGGCTGATAGACTTTATTGCACTGCGATGTGACCTTTTAACTAAGAAATCCCCAAATGTTGATGTTTGAAGTTGTTTCTCTGGGCATTCTTGGTATCTTTTGAGAAGATGCATTAGTCTTTTGAAGTATGTAAGTCCAACAGCCAGCTCACTTAGAGATGAGCAAGGGAAGAGTTCGACTGGTAGATTTTGAATTAAAATCTTTATGTTGCATTTGGTGTCTCACTCCAGCCATCTGCTGTGCCTGCTTTCCCTGAGCCCAGGGCTCTCTGGGGTAGTTTTCTGAGAACGGGCTATTCTTATGGATGCCTGGACTGGGCGAGGAACCTGGGGATCTAATTCCTCCTTGCATAGACTTTTCATCGGTGTTCACCTTTGTCCCTCACTCTCACCCTCTACTACAGCTTCTGTTCCTGAGCTTTTCCAGGATTCTGCAGGATAAGTTACCTTATTTCTCTTTGCCCTCTCCCTCTTCTGGCACTTAGACTTCAGTTTTTGAATTTTCTACCTTCTTTCCACCTGCCAAAAATCTGTTGGTATTTTCATCTGCTGTTTCTCCTCTTTTGTTGTCTTTCTTCTTGTGGGTTTAACTTTTTTTATTCCTTTGCCTTCGTTTCAGAGAGTTTTGGTGAGGGATTTGAACAGTTCACCAGGTTACACTACCGCATACCACAGTCTTCAATGTTCTATGAGAGTTTATATGGGTTTTTAAACAAGTTTGATCTTTTTGTTGACCATGATAATATCTAAAAGTAACAGTGATGATGATGACAATGAGAGCTACAACAACCAGCTACTTCTATTTTCACTTCTACTTTTAGCACCTGTTAATTATGGGATGCTTGCTCTTTTCAGCCTCTGTGTTGGGCTTTGCATATATTGAATTGTTCATTCCGTATGACAACCTTATGCGGAAGTAAAATTTTACAGAAGTCAAGTAACTTGCATGAGAGAACACAGCTAGCATGGACAAAATTAAGAGTGAGCACAGGTCTGGTGGACTCCAAAGCTCCATTATTCACAACCTCTACCAAAGATGCCTCCATTATTTGGATGAATTAAGATTTGAAGAAAACCCATTTCAGTGAGAATTACCTGTGTTAGCCTTCCTTTTCATTTTGGGATACCATTTTAAAATTAAGAACAATCTTACTTACATGAATTTTGAATTATTTGGCATAATTAATTAATAAATTTATTATTTAACGTGTATATTTACAAAATATTTGAGACTTGCAAAAATTCTGTGAAGAATGTTTTCATATCTCCATTTGCAGAATAGAAAATGAAAAGTCATATAAGTTAGTAACAGAGATAGTCAGGGGCCGAGGCTGAAGTGGAGTCCAGGTATTCTGATTCCAAGCCCTGTATTATTTTCACTATACTTTACTACTGCTCTAAATTCTGATTTTTTTAAATCAAATTTCTCTAGAAATCAAATTAAGGATATCACCTAAATATTCTTTCAGGTTCTTGCCATTTTCTTCCTACCATAAAAATAAAAAATACATCCCATCAATGCATTCATCAAGCAAGTATGGTCCCGATTCTTGTGGATGTCAACGTTTCAGAGATGAAAATCCCAAGAAATGGATCTGTCACAAGGTGAGTTAAAGCAACATTTTAAAAAATGTTATTCTTTTTAAAAGGCTAAAAACATATGATTACAGTAAATATAAATATTCTCATTACAATTAATACCTTCATGGTTACAAAACTATTTACAGCTATTTTATATAAAGATGGTGCTGCTGACCTATGTCAGTAAGAGATTTAAGTTTTCTTTTTAGTGTCGTGTTCTTATGTTTTATGGCTCAGTTATGTTATGATCAATGGCGTGGATCATTAGCTTTGGCAGAGCCAACCAGGGGCAAGGCTTGAATCTGTGGTCACAGAGTGGAGTTAAGCTAACTCTCAGGCATGGAGATCAGTGCTTGCTTGTTTTCTCTCATCTTCTGTGTGTATGTAGATAGATAGATAGATAGATAGATAGATATAGAGATATATGTGATATCATATCTATATAGAAAAGAAGAAAGCAAATACATATTTCTTATTTGATTCCAGAATAATATTTGTTAGCACTTAGATAAAAATTTCCGAATTGGGAAAACACCAAGATGTCTTACACAATAGGAGAAGAAAAGGAAGGTTGTTGCCGTGTGTTTAATCTACTGTCTAGCAGTTGGAAATATAACTTATTTATAGCAAAATGACATGTAAAGTGAAGTAGTAAGTGATTTTCTAGAAAGGGGTTAGGGCCATGAATTCCATGTCCTACCACACCTATTGGTTCTATTATTAGTCTGTCAATGAGGATTTATTCATTTACACACACTCTCCTTCCAAAAGGATTTAAGGCACCTTACTAAAAGGCAAATACAATAAAAGTCATATTCTAGAAATAAAAATAAGGGGAATTGATCTTAGATGAGAAGAACGCCTATACTTGCAAAAGAAAGAGAACCGTTACTGTGGTGGTAAGTGGCTTAGAAATTTCAGCTTGTCAATGGCAAAGATGAAGAGGAAAAGACGAATTGCAGAGGAATCCTCATTACTCAAGAGGAAGAAACATGTTAGACCCTTAAAAAAATGAGATCTTTCTTTACTTTACCAAACTATAAGAAAAATTCTTTTTTTTTAAAGGACGTTGTAAGTATGGGACTACCAAGGGTAAGTCATGCTGGGAGTCACTTGGATCCTTCAGAAAGTGCCTTTTTCTTTTGCAGCCACTAAGTCATCTTTAAAAAAAATGGTCTTCTAAAACACTAAATAATAATTCCATGGCATAAGGAATATGTACAGTGAGCAGTTTAGTTGACAAACCTAAGTGTTGGTGATGTTATTTCTTAAAAATCTATGGTGAAACTATTCTAGGTATTTGTTTTTACCTAATATGCAACCACTCAGAATATAGGCTAAATATGATTTTTAAACTATTTATTTAATTTCATATTTTGAATGTGCATAATGTGATCCACATCTTTTTATTTGACATACACATTTTTTGCTTTTATGCTCTCTGACCGTTCTATTTAATTCAAGGAAGTGTTTATTTCTTTAAAATATAAATGACTTGCTTAGGACATTAAGCTACTTTAGGGTAAGAAAGATCCTTGTGCAAAGGTTTCTTTCCTAAAATAATACAGCACTTCTTTTTGGTTTTATGCAGAAAATTCACTGGATACATTCTGACATATTCCAAGAACATGTATTTATCTAACTGAAGTAAGCAACTTCATGGAAATGTAGAGACTTTTGGATACTCACTAAAAAGAAAAATAGTTTATTTTGTTCTTTTGGAGGAATCATGGTGTGCCTCTGTATACTTTTAAAAAGTATGCAGACTTATTGTAGACCCTGAAAATTAAGAGAGAAAAACATAGGGATTCTTTAAATCTTAACAAATCATTAGTCCACTTAACCCTAGACAAAGCCATGTAGAAAAATATTAAATGCAAATTTAAATTCCTCCCTCCCTTTCTCCCTTCCTTATTTCTTCCTATCTTTTGATCTCTTCAAATAACCATATTAAATAAATAAATTACCCTTCTGTGTGGCTAATATAATCTGCATATACAGAGATAGTCATTTTATTGTTTATATGTAAAATCTTATGACTATTAGAAATAGTTTATTTGGGGTTTTTTTTGCTAAGGAAGATTCGCCCTGAGATAACGTCTGTACCAGTCTTCCTCTATTTTGTTTGTGGGTCACTGCTATAGCATGGCCGCCAACCGGTGGTGTAGGCCTGTGCCCGGGAACTGAACCCAGGCCACTGAAGCAGAGTGCACTGAACTTAACCACTAGGCCACAGGGCTGGTCCCCAAAATAGTTTATATTTTGATTTGGTTAAATGATTTGGGTGGGACTTGTCCTCTATAAGCTCCTATAAGCAGACTTATTTTTATAAAACTTATTTTCTTGATTATGGAGATTGGAGGCCACAACTTCTTCCTTATTAGTAGATTAAGGATAGTTTTAGGGAGACTAGAGTTATTAAGTTCAAAATGTTGAAGAAGGAAAAGGCTGACATGGTTTATGCTTCTTCTGTGGAAAGATGGACTATTTATAAACATTTAAATATACATAAGATTTAGTTGCATGCAATAGATTGATTTCAGTCAAGAAACAGCTCAATTAAGTATATTTGGTTCCTGTTCTACACCTTTCCCATCATGTTTTGAGATTGTCCACATGGAGAATTTTCTTTCTCTTCTATCATCTTTTTCTCTCTCTCTCTTTTTTTTTTTTTGGTGAGGAAGATTAGCCCTGAGCTAACATCTGTTGCCAATCCTCCTCTTTTTTGCTGAGGAAGACTGGTCCTAGGCTAACATCCGTGCCCATCTTCCTCTACTTTATATGGGACGCCACCTCAGCGTGGCTTGATAAGTGGTGTGTCTGTCTGTGCCCGGGATCTGAACCTAAGAACCCCAGGCCACCAAAGCAGAGCACGTGAATTAAGAAAATCATAATTTTCAAGTGATTTGTTACATAATTGTGTTAAAGTGTATCAATTGAGATAAAATCAAATGTTAAATACTCTTTCTTTAATCAGATTCACATTAAATCAATTAATATGTCAAATATTATTTAATATTTTTGTTTTATTTTTAATACTATTGATCTGAAGAACACAATACAAAGACATCACAAAGTCAGCAAATTGAGAGCAAATAATACTAAATTTTCCTGAAAGTATGAAAATCAATAATGAAAAATAACATTTATATTATTTTTCTTAAAAATATGGAAGTCAATAATAAAATAATGTACATATATGTAACTTACTCATATTTCTCTAATCTATTTGTAAAGTGCCCCAAGTTAAATTGTTAGATTCTAGGTCTATGTGTGAAATCATCCAACATTTTAAGTTCAGGTAAACACTTTCTATTTATAAATTCTTTATTGTGCTGATCTCAATATTTAAAATACAAATGAAATTAAATGAGGATTATCTACCAGTCAGTAACTATTAACTTAATCTATTTGGGTAGGTTTAAAAGAGTTGGACAATAAAAAATTCAGTATACTAAAAACATTCCTTTGGTTGTCAAAACATTCACGTATATTCATATTTACTGAAGCAGAAATGATCGTCTAAGGCCTGTATCTGAATTGGAATAAGTTTCCATATGCATTTCAGGCAACTGATTTTAATAGAACCATGTCATGTCTTCCTATGTTTGCAAAATTCTGGAAGAGACTTTTAAGATGGTTCGTGTTGATAGAGTCTTTCCTCACATGCCTTATTAGAGGTGAATTACAACAGGAGAGCAGCCCTTTTGTGTTATTTTCATGTGCATTTTGGTCCTAAACAGGATTTTATAAGCTACAAAGCATAAAAATATCTAGTACTCCAAAGAATTAATTTAGAGAACCTAAGCATATTGCACAGAACATAAAGTTGACCTTTACCATCTATGGCGCTCGGAATGGAGTGGGATGTGGAACACACAGATTTAATGTGGCACATCGCTGTCTGCAGAAACTTGGGTGGGACTGTGCCTGCTTGCCCATGGCACCGGGGATTGAATCTGCTGTCACCAGCATCCTGATAATAACGAACATTCAGCTTAACGACCGTGATTATGATTATCATAATTGATGTGCAAGTGCAGTGTGTGGGGATCATTACAGCTGAACTGTACAGCAGAGCAACATGCTTCAGTTATGGATAATTTTACTTTTATGCATTGATTGGGATAAAATATGCCCTTCTATTTAAACAGACCAGCTTCATATAATTTTAAGAATCTTTCTGTACGTGTTGAAAGATGATTATGCACTTGCTGAAAAACAGCCCTTTACAGTTGTTTATTTTGTGTTGTTTCATTTCATTAGTAAATGTAAACAATTAAATAATTAGGTGTAATTGAGGGAAAATGTTTTGCTTATGAGGATGGCCTTCAATAGTCAAATATTCAGTTTAAGTGCTTTTTTTCTCTCTCTCTCACAATACGTCAGGGATTGAAATTCTTCAATTTCCTCTCTGTGATTACCCTTGTATCAGTTTTTTGAGGTCAGTAGGCTTCAGGAAAATTATAAGTTTATATAATTTTATTATAAATCTATAGATGCATTTGTCTATGCATATATTTATATATATTCTAGTTTATTATGCATTGTAGAAAACTGGACAGAGCCAAATATTGTTATATTATTTATTAAAATAATATTTAACCTATAGAATAGATTAAATGTATAATGTTAGAATGTATAAATTTACACTACCTTTGCTTTTTAATCGGATAGATTTATTATATTGCTTCTGGTAGATTGTTTCTGATATATTTATTATATTGTATAGTAATTTTCAATTATAGCTTTAAAAATGGGTTCAAAAGAGTTTCTGATTTGAATTTTAACTTGTGAATACAAATAATATGTGCAGTGATGTATCCAAGATTTTCAGTAGATTAGGTCTGACCATATTAGTCTGTGATTATTAACCTAAGGGCTCAATTTGCGTCTGAGTCTAAAATATTACATTTGAGTGATAAGCAAACATAATGGGACATATTTTTATAAAGCATGGTAAGCCATTCAAAAAAGCTTTATTTTGTAACTGCACTAAAGTCTGAGACTGAGCGATCTCTCCATCAGATTATTAATAACTGCACAGCTCTAAAGCGACTGTGGCATACGTTTCCTTCTCAGGTCTGTAAGATTTATATCACCCCAGGTGAGATGCTCGCCCTAGATGAGCAGCTGTAGGACAGAATCTTTGTTTGACAGCGAGAGGCTTTATAGCTTGCCTATGAAATTTTCCTTCTGAAAGTTTTTAATCCCAATGTGATTCTTGAACTTTATGAAGAGTTCCTCTGGAGTTTGTCTCTAAAAATTCAAACTATACTAGTCTTCTCTGCATTATTGCTAATCTAGAATAACAAGAGTTAAATTCTTCGTCTGACAAAGATCTTGGAATATGTTATCTGTACTTCTCTGCAATTAAACTGCAAACATTAATTTTTAAAAAAATTTAAGTGCCTCCATTTACTTTTTTGTTGTTGTTGGAAACTGTGTTAACGTATCAGTGGAAATTTTAGGCCTCCAGACCTATTTATTGCCCTTATTCCCAGATATAGGAGCCTAACTTTAATTTCTTTCTCTGACCTCCTGGTGATAACTTGATCTGAGTTGGCAAAAGAGGAGATTTACCAGAATCAAAAGCCCCAAAATAACTAGAAATATAATTAGGAAATAGAGTTGAAGTCTTAGCAAGAGACTGACTTTGATCTGAGGAATCATGGAAGTATTTGAAGCATTATATGAACATAAGAGTTAGCATTAACAGTACTTATTCCAGTGTCATTCTGGCTATGTCTGGAGATTTTGTATGGAGAAGTCAAAGGGATATTTGTTATGTCCTTCTAGGCCATATCAAACCACTTAACAGTAATGTTTGAGCACTCCCACTGCAGTGAACATTCTTGCGCATGCATCTTGGCCCTAATGAATTCCCAAAAGTGAAATTTCTGTCAGGGCTGTGATGATTAGTTTTATGTGTCAACTTGCCTAGGCACTAAGTACCATTATTTAATCAAACGCTGATCTAGGTGATGCTGTGAAGGTATTTTGCAGATGTGGTTAACATCTATAATCAGTTGACTTTAAATAAAGGAAATTATCTCCGATTATGTAGCTGGGCCTCATCCAATCAGTTTAAGGCCTTAAGAGCAAAAATTGAGGTTTCCTGGAAAAGAAATTCTGCCTCAAGACTGCAGCATCAGCTCCTGCCTGAGTTTTCAGCCTGCCAGACTGCCCTACAGATTTTGGTCTTGCCAGTTTCCACAATTGCGTGAGCTCATTCCTTAAAATAAATCTCTCTCTCTCTCTCTCTCTCTCTCTATCTAATCTATCATCATTGGTTGTCCTTCTCTGGAGAAGGAGATATACAGCACATTATTTTTTTCTAATTTTTTCCAGGTTTGTTGAGATGTAATTGATGCATAACATTGTATAAGTTTTAGGTGTACCATGTGATGATTTGAAATATGTATACATTATGATTATGATTCTGTAGACATTATGATACATTATGATTACCACAATAAGGTTAGTTAATACATCCATCACCTCACAGTTACCTTTTTTTGTGATAAGAACATTTAAGATATACTCTCTTAGCAATTTTAGATCTGCAGAACTTATTCATTTTATAACTGAAGTTTGTGCCCTTTGACCAGTGTCTCCCCATTTCCCCCACCCCTCATCTCGGGTAGTCACCAATCTACTCTTTGTTTCTATGAGTTTGACTTTTTTAGATTCCACATGTAAGTGAAATCATATGGTATTTGTCTTTCTCTATCTGACTCATTTCACTTAGCATAATGACCTCAAGCTTCATTTATATTGCCTCAAATGGCAGGATTTCCTTCTTTTTATGGCTGAATAATATTCCGTTATATGGATATGTGTGTGAGTGTGTGTGTGTGTGTGTGTGTGTATCACATTTTCTTTATCCATTCATCCATCAGTGGACTCAGGTTATTTCCATGTCTTGACTCTTCTGAATAATGCAGCAGTGACCATGGGGGTGCATATATTTCTTCGAAATGGTGATTTCATTTCCTTTGGATACATCTCCAGAAGTGGGATTGCTGGGTCGTATGGTAGTTCTATTTTTCATTTTTTGAGGAACTTCCATACTGTTTTCCATAATAGCTATGCCAATTTACTTCCCCCCAACAGTGCCCAAGGGTTCCCTTTTCACCACATCCTCACCAACACTTGTTATTTCTCTGTTTTTTTGATAATAGGCTAGCACATTATTGAGACTTTTGTTATATATTGTCAAATTGCCCTAAACAAAATGTATATCTTATTTGATATATGTTACCCTTCACATCATCAATGTTAGTTATCATCAGTATTTTTTTAAAAAGATGTTCTTACATGTTTAGTCTTAGATCAGCTAAAATTTTGTCAGCTATTGTATAAACATATAGATTAATTTATGGGGGATTGAATTTTTGAGTCTTAGCATGCTTTGTCCTTCAATTTATTAGTCTTTAAAATTGATGTTAAGAGAGTTCTGTATTGATTAAGTATGTTCCTAATTATTTTATATTTGTATTGCTATTGTGAAGAGGATTTTCTTTCATCTGTTGTCTAGATTATTGTTGATTTATCAGAAAACTACTGATTTAGAATACTATGTCTGAATGGTCACCTTATGAATTTTCCTGCTAATTCTAATGGTTGCGTCTACAAGTAGACAGTTATGCCATCTGCAAATATTTACGTGTTCAAACTTCTATCTTTCACTTTATAATCTTTTTACTTCATTTTTTAACTTGTCTTATCACATTGACTGGGACTTAGAGAATGATGATAAATATTAATGATAAAAATGAGCTTCCTTGATTTTTTCCTGACGTAATATTGGCTATTGGATGTATAGTACACTCACACACACATACACATGATTGTAATCACCTAACAGTGTTGTATATACATATAAATATATACTTAAAACTGTATTGAAATTTTAAGGAATTATTACCTTTTTAAATGGGGATATTGAATTTTATCAAATAATTTCTCAGAATCTAGAAAAATCACTATAGAGTTCTCCTTTAAAAGATCACTATAGAATTTTTTCTCCATTAAAATGATACACCACATCAATATATGCTCTAATATTCAACCATCCTCAGATTCTTGGTATAAACCCTATTTGGTTAAGAAGTGCTGTTCTCTCAACAAGATGCTGAAATCTATCTTATTTTTATACATATTATAGATGAAATATGTATGTAGTTTTCTGGTAACTCAGCTATTATTATCTGCTTCTACTTCCTTTGGGTTCAGCTACCGAATTAGTCTTACAGGAAATCGGGCTTAATGATTAAAAAACAATGAGTACTTTGACATGTAAATCTTATAAAAGTTGTATTTTAATGAAATAAACTCAAAAGTATTTTAAGATAGTTAAAAGATATTGAACTGGAGGATATTTCATAAGTGCAGCCTCTCATTTCTCCCCAGTTTTCTCATAGATGACTTTCAGATGGTGCTGATGGTGTGTGTATGTCCAGAGTGAGATCCTCCACCCAACAGAAACATACCAAACCTATTTTACCCGCAGCCATGTTACCCTGAAATTCCAGCATAATTTACCTATGGTTGCAAAAACTACCTTTAAATGAGCTGTTACCTGGGTCTAACATCCTTGTTCTAGGTACAATTTTCTACTCTGCCATTGACCTTGTTGCTATATGTCCATAGGTTAATGACTAGAAATCACACATGTATAGTCTGCAGGAAAGCACAATTATTTGTCTCCAACTTTACAGAGCATTTTATGTTACTGTACTTCAACTTCCCATTTATCCCTGTATTATTTATACCGGCTGATTATCATCTTAATTTTAGCATCCTGTGCAGCCCTCATACCTTACTCCCATCCAAGAAAGGGGATTTCAAATAGCTGAATGTGTTGTGCTATTTTTTTAAATGACATTTTATATTGTTAGATTATAATAGTAATTCATTATAATTTTAGAAAATAGAGAAGCACATAAAGAAAATAATATCACCTGTAATTCGTTGCTAACATTTTGTTATTTATTCTTACAGTCCTATTTCTATCTGACTTTTATGCTTATTACCACACAGACACACATACAGAAAGTGAGATTGTACTTAATATAGGTTTTTGTAGCCTGTTTTATTCACTGTCCACTCTTCAACATCAGAATTTGCCTGGAGGATCTGAATATTTTTTCTTTGTCTTTAAAAACAAATAGGGTAGGACTTTACTAGGATATGTTTATCATTCTGGGTTCATTTTCTCAGTTACATGGTGGACCCTTTCAATGTATAGATTTAGGCTTTCTCTTATTTATGGAAATTTTTCTTAGATTGTAGTTTTAAATATTCTTTTTCATTGTTTTATTTTTCATCTCAGGGATTCCAATTATATTTAATGTTGGATCTTTGCCTGTCTTCCATTTTAATCACTCTCTCTCTCTCTCTCTCTGACCCTTTTTCTTATTTCTTTATCTCATTTTCCTTTTCCTGGTTGTTTTTCTGCCTTCTTTTAATGAACTTTATTAAATTTTCATTCAAATCTATTTCCCTTGGGACAAGTATAATTTATTCTTCATGTCTAACATGGTTTTGTCTTTTTCCTCAGTTTCTTTGCTGAGTTCAAATAAGTTTTGCAGCATATTTCTGTTTTATTGGTTCATTTCTGTTCCTAGTTTGTGAACTTATGATTCTAGGTTTTTAAAGACATATCTTCTAATTCCTATTTGAGGATGTTTAATTCAATTTGGAATGTTTTGTTACAGTTTCAGGAATATTTATTAGCTGAAATGTTTGGATTCTTATTTTGTTTTCTTCTAGCATTGACATTTTATGGGGGTCTTATTTTTTTATTCTCTTGCATTTTATAGACAGAATTCCTCATTCAAGGACACACTTTTGTGTCAGTATGGTAAAGGTCAGTTTTTTTAATGACATGATGTCGTGGGGGGAGAGGAAGGAGTTAGGTCTTGTGGTTTTGTTTCTACAGGATCCTTATTTTTCCACTTGTACTTCCTTTGCTGCAACTTCAAGGGAGCTTCTCTCGTTCTCTATTTATCTCCTTCTTCCCCAAAAGCAGTCTCCTCATGTTTCATGCTCCTCTCTGTAGCTGATTCTGTAGATGAGCTGTCAAGTCACAGGCCTATATTCAGCAAGTTTTGAACTTTCTCTTTCTGGAGGTGATTTTGTCTATGTCCTCTGCGTCCCTCATTTCTTTTTGTAGCTTTTAGTAAGCTTCGTTTTCTCCTTGTTTTCCACACCCACAGGTTTATAGCAAGTGGAGGAGCTACTGTATTGACTCTTGGAATGTGGTGTTTATTTCTCTAATGATAGGTAACTTGAGATTTCTGTTCTGTCTCCTAGTCATGCTGACGGTGTGGGTCATGTGTAGTTTTTCTAGTGCTCTTTGGTGATCTTAGGATTTGGCGGGGAGGAGGTAGGGGAATGTGACATATGGAGAGATTTGGATTTAGGAAGCTTCCATTTTGTTAGGGCCAACTAAAACTCCTTGAAAATCATGTTTAATGGCAGTTATCTTCAGTAATTCAACAGATATTTATTAAGCACCTTCTGTGGGCTAGGCACTATGCTAGGTATTAGGGATATAATCTTGAGCAAAACCAGATATGGTCTCTGCTCCCACTGAGCTTATAGTCTTCTAGAAATAACAGAAATTAATTACTGCTTTAAATGCTCCTGAGAAAAATTGCAGAGATCTATAAGACTGTATAGTAAAGAACCCTGGCTTGTCTGAGGAGGGAGAGAGCTAAAGAGCTTCTGGACAAAGGCTCAGTGTGTGCTAAGCATCTATGATTGCAGAAAACATAAACTTTCAGTTCTCAAGGGATATGAAGTTTTTGGTTTTAAGGAACTGGAAAAAGGTCATTAGGACTGAAGTTGAAAGAGTAAGGGGAAAGATGTTGGAAGACAAGGCTGCAGAACAGGCCAGGAATAAAACAAGTACCACCTAGGCCATCCTAAAGATGTTGATCTTTATTCTAGGAGACATGAAGGTGTTGGCAATGATAGAAATGATGAGATTTGTGCTTTTAAAAAGATCACACTGAGTACAATATGGATAATGAATTTGAGAGAGGGCAGAATAAGTGGAGAAGAGACCAGTTTAGAAGCAGTTGTCCAGGTGAGAATTAATGATAGTTTGTTCTGAAAGAGTGGCAGTAAATTTGGAGAGATGTGAATTAATTCTAGAAGTATCAAGAATACACATAATGTTAAAACTTGAAAATGAGTTGGCTATGATAGAGTAAGAAGTAAGGAAGTTTGCTGATTACTCCTAAGTTTCTGCAAGGGGCAAGCTGAATTTATAGTGATACTCTTCATTAAGACTGGGAAAAGAGGAGGATCAGAATTTGGAGCACAATTGTAGGGAAGAGATCTTGAGGTCAGTCTTGGACATTGAGTATGAGATGACTTTAATTCATCCAAGTAGAGATGTCAAATAGAGAGTTGAATATACAAGTCTGTTGTTTGGAACAACAGTCTTGACCAGAGTCACAAAATTGAGTATATCTAGTTCATAAATACAATTTAATGTGTTCACTTCATAAATAATCATTGAGGCTATGAAAGTGAATGAAATAGCCTAGCGTAAGAACATAGAATAAGTTGGGGCCGCCCGGTGGCGCAGCGGTTTAGTCCGCGCTTGGCAGCCCGGGGTTCGCGAGTTCGGATTCTGAGCGCCCGCCAACGCACCGCCTGTCAGCCATGCCATGACGGCGTCCCATATAAAGTAGAGGAGGATGGGCACAATGTTAGCCCAGGGCCAGTCTTCCTCAGCAAAAAGGGGAGGATTGGCAACAGATGTTAGCTCAGGGCTGGTCTTCCCCACAAAAAAAAAAAAAAAAAAAAAAAAGGACATAGAGTAAGGAGAGAGGAGAGCTAGAAGTTTTGAGGAAAGCCAGCATTTGATGGCCATTTGGAGTAGGATGATCCTATAAAGGAGACAGGTAAATGTGAAGAAAACCAAAAGAATTATGCTTACCAAAGAAATCAAGGAAAAATAATGTAACAAGAAGAAAGAAGTGGTTTGTAATTTGGGCAATATATGGACACATTTTTGGTTGTCACAGTTGGGTGGAGGTGGATGCCACAGGCATCTAATGGATAGAGGCTATAGATTGCTGAATTTCCTATAATGCACAGGACAGCCTCCCCACCCCCCCAACAAAGAATTATTTGCCTAAAATGTCAATAGTGCCACTGTTGAGAAAACTTGAGTTAAAAAGTATAGATGTTTTTAAGACTTTTGATCAGTCTTCCCAAATGTCTAACAGGAAGAGTAAACTAATTTACATTTCCAACCAACAATTTATATAAATTTTCATTTTCCTGCAACTCATCAACACTGAGTATTGTTTAATCATCCTTAGTTTTATAGGCGAAAATGGTATCTTTACAAACTTATGTTGCTTTGATAACAACTTACGCTAAAAATCTTTTCAGATATTTATTGGTCACTTGCTCTTTTGTAAATTACATTTTTATATCTATTGCTCACGTTTCTTTTCATGAGTTTGTTTTTTTCTTGTTATTTTTCTAATTGTATACATGAATATTTACTTTAGATGTAGATTTCTTTTTTTTTATCCTGCTTGGAATTCCTTGGGTTCCTTAATCTATGATGTCTTTTATCAAATTGGAAAAATCTTAGCCATTATGTCTTCCTCAGATAATACTATTTCTTCCCCTTCTCTAATATTTTCTGGAATTCTGATTTGATATATCTTCTAGACATGTGATATATTGTAACTTCTATTTCATATTTTCCATTGCCTTGTCTCTTTTTGATGATTTTTGTATACTTTTATCAGAACTATTTTCCATTTCTCTCTTCAGTTGTGTTTACTCTGTCATTAAATCCATAGGGTTTCTATTCTCAATTTTTTTTAAATTTATGGAGATTCTGCTTTATTCTTTTTCAAGTCAGCCTGGTCAATTTTGATAGTGTCTTGTTCATTTTTCATACTTATAATCCTTTTGTATTTGCTATCAATAATCCCAAAGGTTTCATTCTTTGTCTAGTTACAAAGTTTGATATTCAGTCAACTCTCATTAATGTTATTTTTTTTCACCTATGGTCTTCTGCTCTTTTTAAATTTTGTTTGTTTACCCTTTTTTAATTGTCTTAGAATTTTTGATTATGAGTTTTTGTTCCTTGGAACTTTATATGGGGATTCTTTGAAACTTGATTTAAAGTGCATTTCTTCAGAGAAGGTTTTTGTTTGTTCCTGCCAAGAGCCTAGTGGTACTACCCACCTGGGACCTCTGAAAACTACATTTTGGTTTGATGTCCAAACCTATATGAGTATAAGTTCATGGTTAGAAACTCTCAGGAAAGGCTTTTCTTTCTTCTCTCCACTCAACCCAGAACCCAGAATGAGACAGATATATATACTCAAAGTATCCCAAATAGGGTCTTTTCCTTTTTGTAGTTCTCCTACTGAGAATGTTATTTTTCAGGAATGCTGGTTTTATACAGGGTTCTCCAGGATAACCTCTCAGTCTGCTCCAACCCCAGGTGTCAATTTCTTGACCATGTGCCATGTTACACCCAGATACTAGGACTCTATAGGTAAGTATATACCATGGGACTAATGCTGACTGCAACCCTCACTCGATTTAGACCCTCACTCGCACTTTCTTGTCAGTTCCTTTTTCCAAAGAATCCCCTTATTTTTTCTGCAGGTCATTTATGCATTAAAAAATCTTAAAATCTTTTATTCAGAATTTTTAAGTGAGAGAGGCTTCTTGAACCTCTAGTTTGCTGTATTGCCAGAAATTAAAGTACTGACACTTTCTCTATCTCAAATGTTGGAAATACTTTTTCTAGGGAACAAATTGTTAATTTTGTGGGACTATTTTAGAGGGGAAATGGTTCTTGCCTATAATAGGCTCATAAAGTCTTTCTAAATATTAAATAGTTGTTTATTTTTCTTTTGCTACCTTTATTATAGTATGAATTGATCTGAAATTTATTCTTGTATAATAATGATTAAATTTTACATTTTTCCAAATAGCTACTGAGTTTTCTTAATACCATTTACTCTATTATTTCTCATGATCAGCAATTCTATTATTTTTATTATTCACTTTAGTTACTATTTTATTTAATGTGCGATTTTTGTAGAATCTCTGTTATTTTATATTAGCTCTGTTATTTTATGCATCACACTCAGTTTTATATATTATATTTTTTAAAAAATTATCTTGATTATGTGTCAAGCAGATACAAAATATAAGAATATTATTTGTAAAAATAATGATACAGTGAACTTTCCACCTGACTTAAAACATTCCTATTACTTTGAAGTCTTGAGTGGCACTTTTAGTGATTCTATCCTTACTGTTCCCGACTAGAGGTATCCATTATCCTGAATTTTTAATAATTTTTTTGCTTTTACCTATACTTGTATTATGTATATTTGTATCCCTAAGCAATAGCTATTTGCATATCTTAGACACTTTATATAAATATATTTAAATAATTATGTAAATCATACCATGTGTATTTTTTAACAACTTGCTACACTCATTGTGTGTAGCTGCATTTCATTCTTTGTCACTGATATAAAGTATTCCACACATGAATTTGGCACAATTTATCCATTTTTACTGGAGATGAATGTGGGTTGTTTGCAACCTTTTTGTACTAATAAACCATGTTGATATGAATGTTACATTGGTTCTTTTACAAATCTCCTGGTTCATGTATGAAAGAAAGGTAGTACTGATTGTAGGATATGTACATCTTTAAATTTGTTCCATAAGAATGTATTTCTCAAAGGACTTTACAGAATTAGTCTACAACAGTAATATTCTAGCCAACATGTATTATTGTTAATTTTAAAATGTTTTGCCTATTGGATAGGTGTGACGTTTCAGTTTTAATTAGCATTTCTTGATTTTAATGAAATTGAGCTTTCTTCCTCAAGAGCACACTATGTCTCTCAATAAAAAATTATAGGTTTTTTTCACATAGATTCTATACATTTGTTATTAGGTTATTCTTAAGCAATTTCTATTTTAATGTTATTGTGAAAAGCTCCTCTCTCATTTATTTTCTACCTAGCTCTCGTTGTTATGTAGTAATTTTTGTTGTTCGTATATATTTTTGTTACTGTATGAGTCCACTCGGGTTGCCATAAAGTACCACAGACTGATTGGCTTAAACAACAGATATTTATTTTCCCACAGTTCTGGAGGCTAGAAGTCCAAGATCAAGGTGCTTGATTTCTGGTGAGGACTCTCTTCCTGGCTTATAGATGGCTGCCTTCTCACTGCTGTGTCCTCGTGTGGTCTATTCTCTGTGCGTGCATGGAGAGAAAGAGATGTGATTGGTCTCTTCCTCTTCTTATAAAGACACCAGCCCTACCAGATTACGTTGTGGAGTCAGATTCTCAAGTTTCAAATGACTACTTAGGTGCATAATTTTGAGCAAGTTATTTAAATTCTCTGTACCTCAGTTTTCTCATCTGTGGAAAAGGAAAATATTTTACCTTACTCACAGTGTTGTTATGATGATTGAATTAGGGAATCACATAAATGACTTAGAAGAATACCCAACATGCTCAACATCACATATTTCAGCTATCATTATATTTACGACCCTTTTGATTTCTTTTCCTACTAATTAGTATGTTATAATGATATCCTAAATCTCCAATGCTCTCTGAGTCTATCATTTAAAATTTATCCATCACTAGCGCCATTTTCAAGTATTAACATTATACTAAAAGCTATTTAGAAAGTAATAATAAAATAACATTAATAAATTGACTGAGTCCTAGATGATTAAAAGATTAATTTTGCTTTTTATTAATGTAAACTCATTTTCCATACTATATGTCTCATGTTTTAATGTTAGAAATTAAATACTGAAATTTAAATATCAGACATCTAACTTGTGTGACTTTTAACACAAATATGTGAAAGCTTGCTATTAAGCTGAATTTTAATTTATACATAACATTTCAGATCCTTTTGTATCTTTCAGTTGATTTTTATATCAGAATATAAAAAAGCAATACTTTTAAAGTTATTTTTGGTGAATTTCCGTGTTAGTGCTTAATATTGTTTTCAACTCTTACAAAAAGGAAAAAGCAGTAGTGACGCAGACCATAAAAGACAGGGGCTGGCCCAGTAGTGGTTAAGTTCACACACTGTACTTCGGTGGCCTGGGGTTCAGTGATTCAGATTCCAGGCATGGACCTACACACCGCTCACCAAGCCATGCTCTGGCAGTGTCCCATATACAAAATAGAGGAAGACTGGCACAGATGTTAGCTCAGGGCCAATCTTCCTCACCAAAAAGTTAAATAAAGGATAAATCAAACACTTCTCTTAATTTTACCTTGTCGCTTCATATCATTTTGTATAATGTGTACCAAGGAATGCTCAGAACTCCATCCATGTGTTTCACACATGTGGCTTCCTACCTGAGGATTCATTTGAAGAAATTGTTCCATTGTGAAAATAAATGTTGTGAATTCAATGTATTTGAACACGCTTAACTGAATATTTTCCAAATTATGTCTAAATGCAATATATTTTCTCTTCAAGATGATAGTTATTTAACTAAATAGTCATATTCATCCTAAAAAGATGCTGGAAGCCATACTACCAGACTGATTTTGAGAATGCTACAGTTTGTAGCTTCTGTTACATAAGTTGCAGATTGAAAATTGTGTTATTAACTCTGGATTAATCTACAAGTTACTTTTTAGGTGGCTATTCTAAAGTTATAAACTATTAGGGGGAAATTTAAATCTGCTAGCATGTTGAAAGTTTAGCAAATGTAAATATCAGATGACTAAAAAGTGATAACTTGATAGTCTGGGCAGCAACTAACTTTAAGGACATTGATTAAAAACTATAAAGGTGCAAAAGTAGTGGAAATATTTCACTGTTGGCTGTAAGGATACAAATGTTGACCTTACTTTCTTATTAAATCTATTCCAATAGCTATTTGCAAAGAGTTTGCTCACAGCAATTGGAATATTTAATAAAATCTAATTTTCCTCCTCTGTAATTCCTCAGTTGGAAAATGTGGTCCCTTGATGATGATCTAGGGCTTTGAAGAATAAATGGATTTTAAAGAGAAAATTAGATGGTACTTGTTATGCTGTCTAAATAGCAATGCCTTGTCATTTGTCTGTTGTATTATAAATGTCTTGCTTTCCCTACCTCCTTCATTTAATCATGTAACTTGTCTGTAAGCAGCATTAGAGAAAAAATGTCACTGTATTACTCTTTCAACTATTTTCTTTGCTTATCCCAGAGACAGCTCACACTTCTTATGCCAAGTACAGAACTTTCCTCCACACCCTGACCCCTAGTCTCTTCTGAATTCCTTCCACTTATGTCAGATACTAGGGAGCCATACCAGTTTTCTCTCTCACCTTCCTTAAGAAAGCTTTTTCTAACTGTGCTCCCTCTCCCAAGTGAAGTTGTGTATAACCGGCACATTTAGCATTTAAAAAATTAAATCCTGATATAAAAATTACATCCTAGTGCAAAATTAAATTTTCTTATGGTAAATGAAACATAATTTCTGTGCATTTTATTCAGTGTTTTATTATATATTCTTTCTGGGTATGTTCTTGTCATGAATCTAATTATTTGTCATTAGAAGACTGGGATGGAAGCATGTCTGTCCAAATTTCTTTGTAGTTCACCAACCTAATGCCTTATATCAGGATAATAGTTATTTTAGCAATAATGAAGAGCAAATAGCATTACCATATACTCTTTTCCTTCACTTTTATGTCACGTGTGTACTATTTTAAGAAAATTACTGCCATTTTATTTGCCAACATATTCAGTAGAAATTCATTTATTCTGCTAAAGCCTATAAACCATTAAAAAAGTTTAAAGCATTGTCTTCAAAATAGCATTTTTTAAAGAAATAAATGGAATTTGAAACTACACCTGTTTGAATCTGAAGCTTTGTTTACTTTGTCTCTACGTGATTTCTGAGACACTGCATATTGTTTTTCTTACTGAATTCAGAAATCATCTGTCATTTTAGTTTTGACATTTAATATACATAAATAACGTCCAAAGGGTAGAAGCAATCTACTCTGCAAGTATTAATATATACTTTCTAGTTCTAATAGCATAATTAAGGAAGTACAAAATACTATATGTAAAATGTATACTTAATTTTGAAAGTGAGTTTCCATATCCATGGCTAGTGTTACCTAATTTCAAAGTACAGTAAAAATTCTAAAAATATACTAGACAAAAAGATGATTGAATATGTTGGATATTTTCATAGCTAGCATGTATACTTTTTCTTTTTACCTCAAAACACTACTGATGAAATTTCCCATGCTTTAACTTTCTAACTCTCATCTTACTGATCTATAATAGACATAAATGCTGACAATAAGAAAGGATCTGAAGTTGCATGAATTTGTCAGACTGGGAGATTTTAGGTATCAAATTTTAAGTATTTGGTATTCTATGAAGAAAATCATCTCAGAATGTAGCTACTGTATTAATATAAAGTTAAAGCTTAGTAGCATTAAAATAATCAATGGTAGCTTTATGGATTGATTTTTGATGACATGCTAACATAAAAATAAAATTCACTTTCAGGAAAGATTCTCTCTACTGTAGAGTACAATATAGCTTATAATACTCCCTTAGTGAAGTCTATTATTCCAAAACAAAAAGACACTTCTTTTTAATATTACTTTTTTCAATATATATATATTTTAATTTTTTGGCAAATAATCATTTTATCATTATTATATATCATGGCCTCATAGGGGATGACAGTGTACTTGATTTTGTACTTGGTTTTTAAATATTATAATCAGAAAGTTAGTGGGGCCAGCCCCATGGCATTGTGGTTAATTTCAGTGCCCTCCACTTTGGCCGCTGGGCTGGGTTCGTGGGTTCAGATCCCAGACACAGACCTACACCACTTGTCAGCCATGCAGTGGCAGCAACCCACATACAAAATAGAGGAAGATTGGCAACAGATGTTAGCTCAGGGCGAATCTTCCTCAGGAAAAAAAAAGTTAGTTACCTTCAGAACACATTAGCTGAATGATGTCTGCTGCATATACTCAAGGTTTGTCTTTCTTTGCCCCATGGAGCTCACAAGTTCTTCTCTGCGCAGCTATGAACACACACCCGCATAGAGGAAAGGTGTCACTGGGTAGGGAGGAAAGGGGAAGTAACTGAAGAACCAGCTTTTTCATATTGAAACTTACATCTAAAAGTCATGGTCTACACTATGACTATTTTCTCTATGAAAGTATGTATGGTTAACATGAGTGATGCAAAACAAAGAATCCATTGCAACTGCGTGTTACATGGTTGTGAGTTTGGACTTTTGTGCTCAAGACCTGTCCACCTATACAGACTATTAATCACTAATATAAGTCAAGTCACTACCTTTCTTCCACTTACCTGTGTGGTTTTATTTCCCTTTGTAGGAAATCATTTTACCTACCTCATTTCTTGTACTTATTTTATGTGGGAAATTTGATTTAAAATACTGACTGGCAAAGTGTGTTTTCGGGAGACTGCTGTTTTCTCCAGAAATAATTTTAAGACTTCATACGAATAATTTGATACCTGTTTTTGACATCTGACTCTTTAGAGAATCTAACTGAAGCTATCGACCTTCTCTCCAGAAAAAAAGTGCAAATATACAAATGCACACAACATTTACATGCCATCAGTTTTATTTTATTGGCAACTTATTTCCTTCACAGATCAAATAAAACAATAGCTGTTTAGTTTTGTTTACAATTATTGCTCTCAAGGGTCTATTTTATAAAAGTGTGGAAATGAATCCAAATTTTGCAAGTAAAGAAATGAAATTGCATAAAAGTAAATTTCAGTGAAAACGACTAGGTTTCCCTTGAGTAAAAAGTTGAAATGTTGGGGTAGCCTTTTAATATGGCAATGCACTTATCTTTGTCATTAATTTAATTTCAGTTTTTTTGTTTTGATGGCAACAAATGTAAAAAATAATAATTTACCTAGGTATGTAGCGTCAGATGGAATCAAAACTCCAATAATTTTGCTTTGTCAGAGAGCAAAAGTTGGAGTAAATGAATATGACAGTTTTCTAAGAAATCTCTAGAGGCTGGCCCGGTGGCAGCAGTTTCATTTGCGCATTCCACTTTGGTGGCCTGGGGTTTGCCAGTTCGGATCCTGGGCATGGACCTACTCACCACTCAACAAGCCATGCTGAGGCAGCGTCCCACATAGAACAACTAGAAGGACTTATGGCTAGGATATACAACTATATACCAGGGCTTTGGGGAGAAAAAAAAAAAAAGAGGAAGATTGGCAACAGATGTTAACTCAAGGCCAATCTTCCTCAAAAAAAAAAAAGAAAAGAAATCTCTAGATTGAACTCTTGTCATTTCATTTCCTTTGTCCTTACGCCATTGAGGGTATGTGTTTTGGAGTCTGTGTGTTATTGATATAGTCTGTGACTGCTGAAAGTTATGAATCCATGTATCATTTTAGGGACATTGAAGCAGAAGTGAACTTCAACAGAGATTTTGTAATGTTCCTGGGTGTTCAGAGATTTCTGCCTATACAAAAAACAACAAGTTGTCATTTTCCACTTCAGCCTGCAAAAGCATTTCCTCCAGAACTAGAGAGTTGGCATAATTATCTTCCTCTAATCTTACTTTCCAGAGTTAAGAGCTTGTTCAAAAGGATTTGTGACTTTTCAGCACCGTGCATAATATGGCTCTAGTGCATTGAAAATAATAATAAAATTATCTAGGTAATCCAACCCTTGAGTGAACTCCTTATCATATTGTTCTGATCATGGCTTCCCATTTCGCTCAAGTATTTTGAAACTTCTAATTAAAATTGACTCCTTATCTTCAAGACTTTTCATTTCATATTCTGCTCTCATTGTCTCATAAAAAATTCTCTGAAATGGCTCTGGCTCTGAAGCTGACTACCCTACAGCAGTATGCATGCCTCCATTCAGGATTTTTGGGCAGCATCTTTGGCAGTAAGTCACACTGACGTAGAAAGAAGGGATCAAGATGGTATGTGGAACTTTTTCATTAAGTAGCAAAACCAGATGTGTTTCCAAAGATTACAGATACTCTACCCAGTCATGAAATTTCAAGATTTTCCTTCCAATTGAAGTTATGTTCAACAAAGGAAATTTTAATCATTTTGAAGATAGGAAAATAGCCTATATAGTTTCCAAAAGGGGCTCACAAAAGTAGGAATTTTTGTGTGTGTGTGTGTGTGAGGAAGATTAGCCCTGAGCTAACATGCATTGCCAATCCCCCCACTTTTTGCTGAGGAAGGTTGGCCCTGGGCTAACATCTGTGCCCATCTTCCTCTACTTTATATGGGATGCCACCACAGCATGGCTTGACAAGCAGTGCGTCGATCCACGCCCAGGATCTGAACCTGTGAACTCTGGGCCACCAAAGCAGAGTAAGCAAACCCAACCACTATGCCACCGGGCCGGCCCCCCAAAATAGGAATTTTTTAATTGTGATGTTAGTAGGAACACACAAGACCAAATCCATGAGTTGGTTGCTTTTGGTTACATCCTGGGGTATGCTGAAGGAAAATGTTGGCGCTATCATTTACTCTATGACATGCTAGGAAATATCAACTGTTTGGGAAAAAATATCTCTCCTATAATATGTGGCTTCTTCTATTTGCATTATGAGATATTTCCAGGCAAAGTTCCTTGGATGGGGCAAATCATTGTTTGGTAATTTCCAGCCTTCTCAAATCAAGCCACTTTTTGTGACAAAGCCACATTCTCTGAAATACTTTCACAAAGAACAGACACGCTCCAGCTGTATTTACTTCACGTTTTTAATGGTGAAATCTTCACTACTCAAGAAGTTGTTTATTTTCTGTGCTTTTTTATAATCCAAGTCTCAAGATTCTGTCTCTTTATGTTACAATATTGAGATGAATGATTCAACACAATTTTGAATGTTACATAGAACTACAAGTGTTATTTTGGGTATATCCTCCACTGTTTAAAAATGAAATCAAGGATAAATAATACAGATGTAGAATTGTGGAAGTAAAACCTTCCCCACACTGCAATACCCCAAGAGAAGTAATCTCTGTAGGATCTTTTGAATAGCAAATGGCTTGGCAGACTCGACTGTTAGTTTCTATATGCCTTTGTATGGCTGTTTAGAGCCACCAAATTGAGATAGTTTGGTTCTGAGCATGTTTCCTGAGATTTTAGGAAGAAGCAATTTGATGAGAAGATCAAAAACAACAGTACAGCTAGAGTTAACCACAGATTTACCAGATCATTGGCTATGGTCAATATGCCAAGCTAATTATGTATATATTATAGGCATGAGTAATATTAAAATTATTTGCTATCTATACTTCACAGGTACTAAGCAATCAGAATGGACAATAATCCCAAGCTCCCCCCTGGGATATATAGTAACTATTTAACTGCTGGATTATGGGAGATGTTGGCGGTGGTACTTGGGTTAGCAGTTATTTACTAACAGATATGAAAATAAGGAAAGCATTTCCACGTGTTAATAATTGATATGACCACACTGGTGCATGCTGGCTGAATTTCAGTTCTGATTACAGTGTGGATCTTGTTTTAACCATACATTTCTGCCCTTGGAATCAGCACTATCTTTCTGGCCTTTCGTGTGGCTATTCTCAGTCTCGGTGGTGTGCATGCCCCGTTGATTTCTTAAGTCTTACATTATCTTCACTGATTGTTGGGATTCTTATAACCTATTTACGTGGCATCAGTGTCCATTGATTAAGATAGAAGGATTTTTTACTCTTCCTTGTAAAAAGTTGATTTAGCTGCTATTACATCTGTTCATATAGATGTTGTGTATGTAACTCCATAGAATTCCAGAATTGCTCTGTTCACTAAGTAGCAGAAAAACTACTCCTCAAGAAAGAAAGCTCCACATTCTCTAAATTTGTGTTGTTTGGTATAATAGCCTGTAGCTACTGAGCACTCGAAATGTGGTTTCTCTGAATTGAGACATGCTGTAAGTGTGAAATACACACTGGATTTCAAAGACTTAGAACAAAAAAAGTAACATATTCATATTTTTATGTTAATGACATGTAACATTGACAATATTTTAGACATACTGGATCAAAATATTTTATTACTATCGAGTTAATTTTACCTATTTCTTATTACTGTTTCTAATATGACTACTAGAAAATTAAAATTACGTGTGTGGCACACAGTGTATTTCCATTAAACAGTGCTGCTCTAAATGATATATTTGCCCAATTGTTTGGGTTAAAAAAGACTTGATTTTAATGGAACCTATGGAAAATTTACTTCTGGAAACTTAGGCAAGCATTTTTCTCTCATATTGTTGTTTTTTCACTTTAAAATTTTTTATTTTGGTGTAATAGATTTGAAAATACCAGTTTCTTCAGCTATGACTGTTTCCTCCACACCTCATTAAATTACTCCAGCCGTTTACTCATTAGAGGTCAGTTAAAGAAATGAATTTTGTAGAAAAGACAGATGGAAATTTTTGGTTTAACAATGATTATCTTAATGCAAATAATTAAATAATAATAAAACCAGAGTATTAAAAAATTAAGACTTTGGTGAAATTTTTAATGACACTGTCTATGGGTATATATTATCAATTTGGGATCAGCTTTGCATATGGCTGAAGGACTAAAAAAAAAAAAATAACTTTTGTTCTAAGGAAACTAAGTAGGATTCCCCTTCCTACCTTCGCCTTTAATTAGATTTCATGAATTTATATTGTGGAAAATCAGAGTATAGTTCCTTAATCCAGGCATAAGATTATAGTGCTTTATTTATAAAGATAGGTAAAATTAATGTAGCTTTACATGTTGGTTAAAACATTTTGAGTCTTAGAAGATTTATAAACATATCTGAAAGATGTCACTACACAATCATAGAAATATATGAAACCGCTCTTTTGCTGATCTCTAGTTAAAGTAGGAGGCTCTGACTTGAGGAAAAGTACATTAACCAAATTTCTCAATATTTTAGAGTCTCTTTTAAAATTCTGATCTGAATAAATAAGTGTGAGTCTTGGAGCCAGAAAACGGGAAGAAAAATCAATCAAAAATACCCAGGATATTAAAAGCGACTTTGTGCTGTAACGTGAAGCTGCCTGATTGAGGAGTGCGGTGTCAACCATATCGTTCTTCTAAATGCTAAAAGTAATGCACACAGACAGAGTGACAATCACAGCACCGCCTGCCATCAGCAATAATTAATCTTTTAGTTAACAGAGACTAGAAAACCCTCTCATCAGCCTCTTCTGAAGTCTGAGGGACCCTGTTTTTTGATGTTTGCATTCTGAGGAAAATTGTCCTCACCAGTTCTAACAAATTGAAACACTAGGCTAATTATGGCAGCTAATGAAGTGTGTGGAATGGTCACAGCTTGTCGTGAAACTCTTCCTTCAGCTTGGATTAGAGTTTCATCAATCACTTTTTTAAACTGATCCAGAATTGCTTCTGCCCGGTGCTTGGCATTTTTAATGCTGTTTCTGTAATTGGTTTTTTCCCTAAAGCTTAGACTGTTTTTTGAAATATTACAGTCTCGGGACGGGACGTGCAAACTCTAGTTTATAAAAAAAAATTTATTATCAGTGGTATCAGCTGATCAAGTGATAGAAAGCTAATAAAAGGACCACCAAAATAAAATGTGATATACTGTTTCAATCCTGCTAAAGGCAGCAATAAAGCATATCATGTATATCATTATTTTTTTTCAAATGTATGTATAATGCAACATAGGAGAATCATAGTTGGTGGTTAGCTGACTAAAATTCTACCAACGGTTTCTGTGAAATTAATGCATAGATGTTAGTTTATTGTTAGGGGAGGATAGCTCTCCATTTATCATTCAACATCATTTTATATGATGTCTACGTTTTGCATTGAGCCAAACATTTTGAAGCTTTAAGACCAAAGATCTGTATATTCTCAGTTAAATCACTCTGCATGAACCCGGAGTGCAACTCAGAAAACCTTGTTTAAAGGTTTTTTTTATCTTATCTGAATAAAGGAGATCAGTCATTTTACAAACACAACTGCAATTTCTAAACTCTTAAATCTCATTTTTAATGTTGCATTCATCAATAGCAACTATTGAGCCCCACTATGTGCACATTATTGCCTTTATTGGTAAGATGATTCAATAAAACAGAGGTGTTAAATTCTGCTTGCAAGGGTCATGTCCTTTAAAATGGTGAGAAAAAGACGTTAGGGTGTTTCCTCTCTTGCTGTTTCCTTTGGAGGCAAGCTGGAGGCAACAAAGTTTCTGTAGGTTTCAATTCTTCCCTTTTTACTGTTAAAATTATTCTTAGTAAACTGACGCATATTTAAAAGGAGCTTTAGTTGTGTTATCACTTTTAATCCTCAGAACTAACCTAGGAAGTTGATACTATCATTTCTTCTCTTTTTATAGATTAAAAATTAAGAATAAATGAAGCTAATCATTGCCAAAGTCGGGGCTATTAATCATTACACTAACCTACTTCAACTGGCTCTTTACCTACTTTTTCCTATCATATGCCAGTTTCTAAGATTTTATAAATTCTTTCCAGATACTTAGAAGACTTACTGGTAATCATGTTATTATAGAATACCAGAGCTGGAAGTCATGTTGAAAAAAATTGAACTCTGCTTTGTGAATTAGAGGGGAAAATATATAAATAATATAAATGTATAGAAAGACATGTATATATCATATGCATATATACCTATGTATTCATAAAATATTAAAATGGTTACTATTAATTTTTGAAGTAAATTTTCTTTGGATTTTCATGATTCTTTACAATAAAATGCTTATTTTTATATTTAAGTGATAAAATTTTGCACTTAACCATACAATTTTTATCATGACTCTACTAAACAATTTAATGTAGAATATAATAAGTGAAGTAATGTGCAATATAAAGTTTCTAAATATGTTTATTTGCCTTTATTTTTTGGCCAAACTTTACATTATTTTCAGGGATTATTTGGGGAGATCAAGAAGGAATGATGAAAACAATCATGGTAATAAATATGCCTCTGAGAAGAGTTTTGACTACATTTGATATATTCTGCTATTTATTTTCTCCCTAAGAATCTTATAACATTTCTAATTATGAAAAATTTTACATATGTCTACATATGTACATACATACAGTACATATGTACATAAAGAATAACTATATTGGTTAAATCTTGATGGTTGGTTCATGATATATACTATCTATAGTTTAAAATATACATAAATGATAGCATACTTTATGTGTTCTTTTGAAACTTTTTTCCTCAACTTTGACTTTATATCCAACGATTTTGCTAAATTCACTAATAATAATAATTTCTCTGTAGATTTTTTCTACATGCCAATTTGTGTTTTCTATAAACTGTAAAATTTTATTTTCTCCTTTCCAATCATTTCTGATGTCAAGTGAATGCTTTTACTACTTTTTCAATAATCATGATGTTTTATCATATTAAAGACATTTCCTTTGTTTCTGTTTTTCTAGATTATTTTTTAAATCATAATAGATATTAAACTTTATCAAATGCTTCTTCTGCATTTGAGATATTCATATGATTTCTTTATTGTGTTATTGTAGTGAATTATTGTTTGATTTTTTTAAAAAATGTTAACCCAACCTTTTATTCCTAGCATCAACTTGTTGATTATGAGATGTAATCATTTTTATATATCACTGCATTCAATTTGCGAATACTTTGCTTAGTATTTTTTACACCTACGTTTGTGAAATAGATTGGTGTCTAGTTTTTCTTTCTCATAGTGTTCTTGTCAGGTTTTGGTATCAAGGTTATGCTGGCCTCATAACACAATTTGGATAGTGTTCCCTCTAGTGTATTTCTATTTTTGGAAGAATATTGTGTTATATTTTCCTTAAATATTTGGAAGAATTCACTTGGGTTTTGGAATGTTCTTTGTGGGTAGGTTTTTATTTATTGATACAATTCTTTTAATTTATATAGGACAATTTAGATTTCTATTTCTTACTGTGACTATTGTGTTAAGATGTGTTTTTCTTGTTTAACCTAAGTTTTTCAAATTTATTGGCAAAAATTGTTCATGGTCTCCCTTTATTATATTCTTAATGCCTATAGCATATGTAGTGATGTCACTTTTTCATTCACGATATTGATAAATGTTTTCTTATTACTCTTGCTAGGGATTTTTCATCAATCTATTTATAAAACTATCTTTTTACTTTATTGATATGTTGAATTGAATGATTACTTTCTATTCCATTAATATCTACTCTTTATTTTTCTCTTCTTTCACTTTTTAAATTTGCTATTATTTTTGTTACTTCTTGAGATAGGTACTTAGATAATTTTCAATCTTTGTTTCTAATATGTGCATATAAGGCTATAAGTTTCAAAACATGGGTTTGGTGACATCCCATGAGTTTTCCTCATGAATTTCAAAATGTTTTCTATCTTGACTCTTGTTTTGTTGAGAAGTATATTATTGAATTTTCTAACATTTGGAGATTTCCTAGTTATATTTTTATTAATTTACTAGTTTAATTCCTCTGTGGTCAAAAAACATACTCTGTGATTTTAATCTCCTGAAATTTGTGGAGAGTTGCTTTAAGGCCCAGAATTTGGTCAATTTTGGTAAATGTTCCAAGTACATTAAAAAGAATATATTTTCTGTAGGTTGGAGTACAATGTTCTATGTATATATCAATTTCCTGAAGTTTGTTAATAGTGTTCAAATCTTCTATGTCCTTACTTATGATTTTGTTTGAGATCGTGTTGATATTACTGATTCTTCTTCCTCAGATATTAAAATGAATCATTTTTTTGATGCATGGGATATACAACGAAGGCTTTATTTATGGGAGGACATGGATAGTACATTTTCTGAGGCCTTGAGTAAAGCTGGCAGAGATTTCATTGTCCTTCAATATCACTTTCCCCTTCTTCTGTACCAGGGGCCAGCAAACTCTTACAGGGCCCAATAGTAAATATTTTAGGTTTTGAAGACAACATGTTCTATGTCACCACTACTCAAGTCTGCCATTGTAGCACAAAAGCAACCACAGATAATACGTAAAAGGATGGGCATGACTGTGTTCCAATAAAACTTTATTTAAAAATTAGGAAGTGGACTGGCTTGTGCCTATAGGCTATAGTTTGCTGACCCCTGTTCTATACTAATAGAATCTCTGATTTATAGCTGGGTACATGGCTGCCTGAAATAAAAACTGCATTTATCAGCCACTTTTTAAAGTTAGTTATAATCCTGTGACTAAGTATTGGGAAATGGAATGTAAGTGAAAGTCTGGGTCCAACTTTTGGGAGCTATTTTTCAGGATTTTTTCCCTGCATAAATAAGTCTGATGGTGTGGAAGACAGAGAAAAGCAGAACTCTCGCCAGAAGAATTATGCAAGCTAGTGAATCAGTCTGACACAGTTCTATAGATGCTGGTAAAAAACACCAACCTCATAGGTCAGAGATTATTTCTCACAGCAAACCAGTAGAAGGAGTTTTAGCCTAGTCGTGCCAGTCCCAGCCTCAGATCCCACAGGGTGGTGCAGAGAACCAGGTGGGGCCTGCACGTGCAAGTGTGCCATAGGAGAAAAGCCCGGAAGTAGGAAATCCACCACTTTTTTCTTTTGGTGAGGAAGATTGCCCCTGAGCTAATGTCTGTGCCAATCTTCCTCTGTTTTGTATGTGGGATGCCACCTCAGCATGGCTTGATGAGTGGTGTGTAGGTCCATGCCCCAGGATCCAAACCCACAAACCCTGGGCTGCCAAAGTGGAGCACTTGAAATTAACCACTATGCCACCAGGCCGGCCCCCAAATCCACCACTTTTACGGGAAGCAGTAAGCAAACCTGCTCTGTCCCTGGGGAGACCAGGTGCTTTGCAGTACTATGTGATACATACTGTGAGGTGTCACATTGCTTCTCAGGATTGCCAGTTGCCTAAACAATACCGAGAAGTGACCCTTACTCCAGGTAAAAGAATGATCAAGACTTTGTGATTTTGACACATTCAGCAAGGCATGTGGGAACTGAGGAGTCCCATGGTGGGCTGCCTCCCGTAGTGTTTTTAAAGAAGAGTGAGTGTCATTCTTCTCAATTCATCCTTCTGGAGGTCTGCAGTGGGGGATCTGATAGCTAGAGATTGATTGACATCTTCAGTCATGTTGTAATCCTTGGATCAACGCAGGTCACAAAAGACAGAGCGATAATATAGAAGAATCCTGGGTCTCTTACACCGTGGAGTATCACGACAACTGTGGACTTTTTACAAAAGAGAAGCAAACCTCTGTCTTGTTTAGGCCATTGTTAATTTGGGCTTTCTATCAGTTGCAGCTGAGTCTAATCCCAATTAATACTATATCTAACAATGCCTTTCTGTTGCTTTCATATGTAAGTGACAACTAGAGTGTATAAAATACTGGGTTCATGATCCTTTTCTCTTAACTTTATAGGTGTTAATTTGTGATCTTTTATCAATTACTGTTACAAAAGAAATATCTGAGATAACACTGATTCTTTGATCGTGTGTGTGTTGGGGGTTGCTTTTTTGAATTATTTTCTTTATTCTAAAATATAACTTTTATTGCCGATTCAACTTTGAATAGCCAATTGTTACCTCTAAAGGGAACGTTAATTCTGCTATTGTAATCTTAGTTTGTTTACTCTTTTCACGTAATATCAGAGGACCTTGTTTTTATGAGGGTCTAGTCCTGTTATTTTAGCTTCTTTTATCCTTTTGGTCTTCGGCTCTGTTTTGTAGAATCTATATTTCCAGGAGCTGGTTGAAGTTGACAAATATTCTCTAACACTGAAATTTTCTTCAGGTTTCTGTAAGCGATAACTTTCAGATGTCTGCTTTTCATACAAGTCTTTAACATGTGGGTCTATTTTTCTTCCATGGGCCTGTGTAATCATTTTCCTCTAATCCTCCTATTTGAAGAGCACTAGACACATTCACTGTTTCCCAACATAGAGGGCCTGTGGATTTGGATCTTCTGTCTCTTTGGATCAAGGCCTCATTTCCAGGCTCCAGCTGGAAGGCTGCCCAATTCCCTTGCCCCCATTTTCTAGATCTCCAACACTAATAATTGATGGAAGACATGAAAATTTATAGTTCCAGCTTGGTACTGCCTAGTACAACTCGTCTTTGCATGGCATAGAGGCCCTGCATGCAGTGTCTCTGCAGAGCCGTATAAAGCCAGCTTACTGCTTGGTTTCTGCAGCTCAGCAACTTTGTGTTTCCGCTCACTATCTTGAACTCTCTTGAGGAGATAGAAATTTTCCCTGAAAAAACAATGACGCAAAAAGAAATCCCACTTGAATCCTTGTGATAAAGTCAAAAGTAAGTAAGGACTTGTTCCACAGCAATTTACTTAGACTGAGGGTTATCTGTGAGGTGAAAGCTTCAGAAGACTTGCTGGCATAACTGTCTGAACACCAGATCCCTGATGGAGATAATTCTTTGATGACTTTTTCAGTTCTGCCTGTAAAGACATAGACATTAGTAGTTGTTGTTTGCAATTTACCCCCCACATTCTAAGCCAGTTCTTCCAGGTGCTATTTATGGTAGAGATGGAAAAGAATTTTCTTAGGGTTCTAAATATAAGATTTTTTGGAAGAGGAAATTCCTCCTCTAAGCTAATAAACTAGCCCTATGATGGATAAGAACTTAATGGAACATTGTGAGGTTAATATCCACTAAATCACATTAACAGTTTTGAAAATTTGGATAAGCCCTAACTATAGTTGGAGAGTAGATAAAACTAACTGAACTACTTTTCCAAGCTCTTGGAAACTACTGGGTTTCTAGAAATATCACCAATGAAAACTAGCACCTATATCACAATCTATTATTATAGCTAAATATAGGTCTACATAAGAGATATATAAAGTATTGTGCATTAATATCCTAAATTACATTGCTAAATAATGTTTGCATAAATTAAGTCTATGGCTCATAATAATTTCAGTCTAGAATATTAATATTATGTTCATGGTAGAGTTTTAATGTGGCTTTTCAATATGAAACAATTCTTATACTTTCTTTTCTTAGGTAAAGTAAATATATACTTGTCAAAACTTTACTTAGTAACATTGAATAAAGTCAGGAAAATTCTGGTTCTTATTTGTTAAAAAGATGCTATGAATTACCTCTGGAAGACTTTTATTTGTTTGGAACACTTTTAACCTATCAATCTTAGTTCAGAGATGTTTTCTACTAATAATTCATATTAACCTTCAAGTTACTAATGGATACAAGGCATGTTAATACCCTAGTAAACTATTTTAGCCTAGTCACATCAGAGCCAAAACTGAATTACTTAGAACTTAATGCTATGTATGCTTACTACTTTTACACTTGTTTTTTTTCTTATATTGAATCTATTTTATGTTTCTTATAGAAAGATTTTTATTAAATAGAAAAATAATTTAAGCAACATTATAAGAGTGGTTAATGTACTTAACAGATCAAAGTTTCTCAAGTGTTTGTAAGTATCAACTACGTATAACTCATTTACTAAAACTGTAACTTATATTAATGGTTTAGAGTTTTTTTGTTTTTTTTTTTTTTGGCAAGGAAGATTGTCCCTGAGCTAACATCTGAGCCTGTCTTCCTCTATTTTGTATGTGGGACGCCACCACATCTTGGCTTGATGAGTGGTGTGTAGGTCCACACCTGGGATCCAAACCCGCAAACCCCAGGCCACCCACCGAAGTGGGGAATGTGAACTTAACCACTATGCCACTGGGTTGGCCCATTAATGGTTTAGTTTTAAAAGTACAATTTAAAAAGAGATATCAACTGATTAGCGGTTATTATATTACTGGCGAGGGTGAAACATACTTGTTTTTGACTTCGTTTCTGATAAATTCTTATTTACAGAATAGACATGGTATAGTCAACACAACACAACCACAGTTGAATTTAACTTTATTCAAGAAACTTTTTTCTCCTATATTTTGTTGACTATGCCAGCCATAGAATTTCAGAAGGCCATAATCATTTAAACTGTTCCATTTTTATATCCTTTCAGTCTTTAAATTTTTGTACTGTTCGAAATAATAACAAAATAATATATTAAGTATTGAGATTAAATTCTTATATGTATTATATGTCAGTATTCTTGAATTTGACAGTCTTTCATTATAAAGTGTAAATAAATTAGGAGTTATATTTAAATGTTCCTCAATAAATTGTGCTTTGAATGGCAACACAAATAAACATCCCTTAGTATTTTGAATCCCAAAGTATTTTACCTACACATGTTTTTTAGTTCAGACTCAGTAAAGTTCAAGGGCATCCAAGTATGAAATAGCTTGTGAGGAAATTCACATTGCTTTCTTAATTTGATTTAGTTGGGGAAAAGGACACTAGTTCAGAAAATAGATCATCATCTTAAATAATTTTGGTTCAAATATAGACATTAAATATTACACATAGACTAGTAAATGTGTATATAATTTTCCCAAAGCTTGTAAAGAGAGTTGGCATTATAAAATACATTAATTTCTGTTGACTATCTTATCTGCATTTTAATATGTTTTATTATATAGACTTCCTTATGGGAAGCATTGTTAAAAATGCTCAGAAAAGGAAAATATGGCAAAGAAATAACATGAGAAACTGTAAATTTAGGAATTTGTGATAAATGTAACTAGGTATTTTATATAAATGATAAAAAGAGGGTGTCAATTACTGAAAAGAATGCAGATGATAAATAATTGTCCAAGTAGAAAGGAAATTTAATTCTAAGAAGAATAGTAAACATTTTGGTGCACTAATTATTTTTTACTTTATATCAAAGTAAAACATGTACATAAAGTAATTATGTTCAAAGATTTGTAATGTAAAGTGGCATACTTCTGACCCATTCTTCCCCATCCTTCTTGTCCAGCCCTCCTTTCCAGAGATCACCACTTTCAACTCTTTTATCTTCCACCTAAATAATATACTATCTCTTGATTTATCAGTTTTAGATGTTAACCATTGACCTTCAACTATGGGAGATGAGAATTTAGCTCTTTTTATACATCATCTCAATGTTTTCTTGGAATATAATTATGTCTTGAGTCAGCGAATATTCAGACTTCACATTTTTTTTTGATCATGGAAAGATTATTTCCTATTAAACCAAGAAGTGTTCTAAGATGGCGTTTCCTTCTTGTAAAACTTTCTGTGTTTCCTGGAGTTAATAATTGCCTTTTTCCCCATTTGCTTACTTTTCTTCATACCTCTGATCAAGTTTCCTCGCACCCTGTCATAACCTCTCAATATAATTTTTATTTCTGAAAATTCCATCTCACATGTAATTGATATTGATTAGATATGGAATTTTAGGTTGAAAGTTATCTCTACTGTTTTAAGCCATTGGTATCTTTTGTTCTGCTTTGGGGAAATATTCTTGCATTCTTTCCTAATTCTTTTCTTTTTGTTTTCTCAAGTTCCTTTTACTGAGCTCCTATAGTCAGAGATCAAATTCTTTACATTGATTCTCAACTTTTCTTTTTAAATCTTGTATCTCCTATTTACATTTCATTATCCTTTTCTTTTACTTTCTGGGAGAGTTCTTTGGTTTTAAATTCCAATTTTTCTATCAAGTTGTTTTTTCTGCTTTCATATTATTAATTCACTCAAGCTCTTTAAAAAAAATTTTTTTTAAATACCAGCCTATACTTGCTTAATGGATGCAATAGCCCATTAATGTCTCTTAGAATATTTGTTTTTGATTTTAATGATACTTTGTTCTGCTTCTTGCTTTGTCTCAGATTCATCTAAATTGTTTTTTTGTTTATTTACATCTCTCTGTTAGGGTTAGGGTTTTAGGTTGGAGGTTTTTCTCAAACACCTGTGTCTTTGGCTCTTCATTCTTATTTAAAATGAGGCACTGAAATGCTAGTTGAAATCATTGTATTAATAGCAGGGCTGTTGACTGATCGCTTTCACTGTAGAAGTGACTTCCTGTGGAGGGGCCACTACTTATGGCCATTCAGTTTTTCCCCGCAAAAAGTTTTCTACTCTCCTGCCAAGTGTGCTAGTATTCTGGGAGTCCAGAGTGGGGGTGAGAAGTAGGATGGTGTTTCCACAGTTCAGTATGAAGAGTTTCAC
Organism: Tapirus indicus; assembly: GCA_031878705.1. Classification (NCBI taxonomy): domain Eukaryota; kingdom Metazoa; phylum Chordata; class Mammalia; order Perissodactyla; family Tapiridae; genus Tapirus; species Tapirus indicus. The sequence continues at coordinate 16,893,056 of CM062939.1, read as the reverse complement.
TAATTCTTAGTAGAGTGCCTGACCCTTGCCCTCTATGATGCATAGTGTCTCCAGTTTTTGTTTTTCTGTTTTTTTCCCTCAGAGAACAAACCACCTGAATCTGGGGGGAAAAGGGGAGGGAGGTTCCCTGGAGTTGGGAGGCTTGCGGAGGGAGCTTGGAAGTTAAATGTTCCTTATTTAGACTTTCAACCAAGCCCTGTGTCTTACTTTTGCTTCCAATATATCTGAAGATTCTGGTGCCCGATGGTTCTAGGTTTATGTAGGAAGAATAGGATGAAATTTCGTTGGTATCTCCCTCTCCAATTACAAAGGTGTCTCTTTTCTCTATTCCTTTTAGGGCTGGTACCTCTCTATTTCTCAACATAAATTATAATTTGGAGTCACTGCCGTCTCCTGGTTTCAGTGAAGATGTAGCTATTCATAATTCTCCATGTTTTGGAAGGCCATTTCTGAGTGGATAAGATAGGGCAGGAAATTCATTGCTCTGCCATCTTAAAACAAGACATCTTCTAAATGAATAATTTCAAAATACAAGTCTATACAATTTTATAGAGAGGCTTTTGAAATAATAGTGTTGTTTCCAAAAACATAACACCCAAAACATTTATTCATACCGGTAGGTTTTCATATTCAAGTATATTTGCACATAATAGATGGAGACTGTAAACACGGAAGACTTGGATCCTACCCCCAGTGAACCTTCTCGTCTAGTGGGAGAGATGGAACATGTAGGGGACTTCTTGTGATATAAAACAGAAAATATAAAAGGGCTGTGAGAGAGGTGTAATTATGCACCACAGGTATTCAGTGCTGGGAGACTGAATTTACATCTGAAGGGAGAAGGATTTCCAGGAGGAAGTAGCATTTTTATATGAGACTTAATGTTTGGGTAGGATTTGCACCTAGTAAGAGCTTAATAAATATTTGCTGAATATACTTAATACTGTTCAGCTTTGGTGGTTTGACATTTTTCTCTCCACTACTGTTAATGGTAAATATGCTTTTCTTCAATGCTGTGTATCAGCAGCAATCAGTTTCACTTATTTTTGTCTTAGTTTTCCTGAGAGGAATTAACAAAATGTTTCTATAGAGAAAATTCACCATTCAATGACAGTTATTGATGTATCCTATAATTACAAAAAAAAAAAATCCTTCCTGTGAGAATTCCATTATATTAATGATGCATGTATATTATTAAGAATTATAAATATTGAGTAATAAAGCTTCAAGTTCACACGTTCCCAGATGTGATTTCGGGGCTACCAGATTAGCAATTTTTCAAAAACATAAGCAGTAATTAGAAATCTTTCATAATTTCTTTCAGAAATAGCACTTGATTTTAATTCTCTCATTTAAAAAAACTTGTAAGAAAAAACTCTGTCAGAACTATTGACAGTTTTATAGCTTGACAAAAATTAAGCATAATTAAAATGAAATATTTGTTGCATAAATTAAACTGCAATTAATATGTTTTCTGCCGCTGCTTGAAGGATAAGATTAAAATGGTGTAGTTAGCTGACTCCCTGCTGTGAGACTAATTTCTTGATTTTTATACCACACATTATCATACATGCTCTCACAGTAAAAGAGTAAACCAACAAGTAGAAAACATTATTTGATGAAAATGGTATACAGAAGGAGATAAATTGGCTTTTATGAAGGCAATGCAATATTGCTTTTTGGTTTAAGATCTGATGTCTAGTTGATTCCAAGGGTAAGATTTGCACTTTTAAAGCCATTACAATAAGTAGAAAATTGCCCTTCATTTTAGTTAGCTACGTCTTTTAAATCAGCCAGTTTATTGTTTCAGAGTGTTAGCTTTTTGGGGACATAATTAGAAAATGAACGAGACATTTTATGTAGAGACCTCCCTTCCAGCTAACTAAGAAATAATAATAAATCCCGTCGCAAAAACTTAGATGTGAATAATTCCAAGAACAGTGGAGGAAAAATGCATTCTTTTAGTACTTCTCTTGGAAGAGGGTCAGTTTTTCTCACTGGAGCCCACAATCACAAAAAGGACACTGGACCTTGACAAAAGTTAGTTATTGCTATCTTAAAAAAAATTCAGCTACCACTTACCCAGACAATGCATCAAGTATTTTTTTATGTGAATTTTTTTCTGGCTAATTACTTTTTGACACTAGACACCATTTGTGACATCAATGAAAGAAAGAGGTAACCATTATTAGTAGTCCTCTTTGTTTCTCCAAATGTCTCCCTTGGGCAGTGCTGCTTAAGAGATATAAATACACCAGTGGGAATTTGAAATTATGGGCGAGGCCCCATTCACTGGCTGAACTACTGCACACCTCTTCCTTAGGAGCCGGGATGATGTCAGTGCACGTTGTGTGAGGACATTAGGATATGACAGTGCTGTCGAAGAAGTGAAATTAATGGAGCTCCATTCCTACACAACAGGGCCATGGTGCCCCTTTTGATGCTGACCTACATTCTGCACTGTGAGTGCCAGATGTGCTAACAGGTTTCAGATGCTGAGAAATTTTGCCCTCCAAAAATCTTGGAGCAGAGAAAGTGATGTTTTCGGGTAGCTTAAAGGGTTTTGGTTACTTGAAGTGACACTATTGTTGTAGGGACAAAATTCGTGGTTGTAGTTATGCTCTTACCTCACATGGTTACACCATCATCTCCTTCAAGTTACTACTCACATGTCACCTCAGAGCAGCCTTTCCTGACCAGCTGGTTTGAAATTGCAAGCCCTTCCCCTAACAACTCCTCAGCCCTTCTTTCCTACCCTGTCTTATTTTTCTTTGTAGTTTGGGGAGGAAGAACTATTCCTCTACCCTCTAGGTTCCTTTGCTCATCTAAGAATTAAATTGACATGAGACAGAACAGGAGAAAATCAAACAAAGTTTAATAACATGTATACATGGGAGAAACCCAGGAAAACTGAGTAACTCACCAAAATGGCGGAAGCCACCACCTTAACTACCATCTTCAGCTAAAGACAAAGGAGGATGTTGGGGTAGTGGTTTGGGGCTTCTAAGGGGAGGAAGGCAATTCATATGGAGATGGAAAAGCAAATGTTTGGTAAAAGATGTTTCCTGGGCCACCTATAGACTATGTGACCTGAGAGAGAGAGAGAGAACTTTAAAAATGAGCTTCACAAGGCTCCTCCCAGTCTGCCATACCCAGAATTTTCTACAGTGATAACTCCCTCCTGAGACAGGCCTTCTTTCTTAAATTCTTTTAGGCAGTTAGGGGAAAGGTTGAAATTTCTTTCTGAGTGTTTTTTTGTTCTTAACAAGTAATCAAGCCAAAAAGACACATTTTGGGGTGGCAAATTCTGATCGCTCACAGTAGCACTTATTATTATCTAACTTATTTATTTGCTTATTGTCTGTCTTTGCTCACTAGAAATTTAAGTTTCATGAAGACAGGGATTTTTGCCTGACTTTTTCTAGCTGTATCCTCACTGCCTAGAAGAGTGCTTGGCATAAGTAGGCATTGATTAATATTTTTTGAAAGAATGAGTGAGTAAATAAATGAATGTTGAAAAACAAATTCTTCCAAAAAAGCAGAAGGAAATTAAACAAACATGATAATTCCTGAGGATAATGTGAAAATCTAGGTTTAGAAGAGGGTTATGAGAATTCTGTTTATTAAAGCTTTATTTATACTTTATCTTATTTTTAATCGCAGAAAAATTATACTGAAATGAAAACTATGTCTTTTGTTAAAAAAATAGCTAACATTTATTGAACAATTATGAGATGCTAAGTACTGCTGAGTGCTTTATACATACTTTCATGTTGAATCTCATCACTGCCTTATTACTTACTCTATTATTTTTTTATTTATTTGCTTATTTTTTTTATTGAGGTAACATTGGTTTATAATATATAAATTTCAGGTGTACATCATTTTGAATTCAGTGTAGACACATCATGTTCACCACCCAAACACTAATTACCATCAATCAGCATACACATGTGCCCAGTTATCCCTTTTGCCCTCCCCCCTCCCCCCTTCCCCTCTGGTAGCCACCAATCTAATCTGTATATCTATGTGTTTGTTTGTTGTTGTTGTTTTTATCTGCTATTTATGAGTGAGATCATATAGTATTTGACTTTCTCCCTTTGACATTTCACTTAGCATAATACCCTCAAGGTCCATTCACATTGTTGCAAAAGGCAAAATTTCATCTACTTTTATAGCTGAGTAGTATTCCATTGTGTATATATACCACATCTGCTTAGTCCAGTCATCCTTTGATGGACACTTAGGTTGTTTCCAAGTCTTGGCTATTGTGAATAATGCTGCAAGATAGGGGTGCATACAGCTTTACTCATTCATGTTTTCATGTTCTTTGGATCAATACCCAGCATTGGAATAGCTGTATCATATGGTAGTTCTATTCTTAATTTTTTGGGGAATCTCCATATTGTTTTCCATAGTGGTTGCACCAGTCTGCACTCCCACCAGCAGTGTATGAGGGTTCTCTTCTCTCCACATCCTCTCCAACACTTGTTATTTCTTGGCTTTTTCATCATAGCCATTCTGATGGGCATCTCATTGTAGTTTGGATTTGATTTCCCTGATAGTTAATGATGTTGAACATCTTTTCATGTGCCTGTTGGCCATCTGTATATCTTCTTTGGAGAAATGTCTGTTCAGATCTTTTGCCCATTTTTTAATTGTGGTGTTAGTTTTTTTGTTGTTGAAATGTATGAGTTCTTTATATATTTTGCATATTAACCCCTTATTGGATACATGGTTTGCAAATATCTTCTCCCAACTCTTAGGTTGTCTTTTCATTTTGTTGATGGTTTCCTTTGCTGTGCAGAAACTTTTTAGTTTGATGTATTCCCATTTGATTATTGTTTTCTTTTGTTTCCTTTGCCTAGTCAGACATGGTATTTGAAAATATGCTGTGAAGACTGATGTTGAAGAGCGTATTGACTATGTTTTCTTCTAGAAGTTCTATGGTTTCAGTTCTTACATTCAAGTCTTTAATCCATTTTAAGTTAATTTTTGTTTATGGTGTAAGATAATGGTCTACTTTCATTCTTTTGCATGTGGCTGACCAGTTTTCCCAGCACCATTTATTGAAGAGCTTTTCCTTTCTCCATTGTATGTTCTTGGCTCTGTTGTCAAGAATTAGATGTCCATAGATTCATGGGTTTATTTCTGGCCTCTCGATTCTGTTCCATTGATCTGTGTGTCTGTTTATTTGCCAGTACCATGCTATTTTGATTACTATAGATTTATAGTATAGTTTGAAATCAGGGAGCATGATACCTCCAGCTTTCTTCTTTTTTCTCAAGATTCCTTTGGCTATTTGAGGTCTTTTGTTGTTCCATACAAATTTTAGGATTCTTTGTTCTAGTTCTGTGAAAAATGTCATTGGAACTTTGGTAGGGATTGCATTGAATCTGTAGATTTCTTTAAGAAGTATGGACACTTTAACTATGTTAATTCTTCCAATCCAAGAGCACAGAATATCTTTCCATCTCTTTGTGTCTTCATTTCTTTCAACAATGTTTTATAGTTTTCAGTGTACAGTTCTTTCACCTCTGTGGTTAAATTTATTCCTAAGTATTTTATTCTTTTTATTGCAATTGTAAATGGGATTGTATTCTTAATTTCTCTTTCTGCTACTTCTTTATTAGTGTATAGAAATGCAACTGATTTTTTATGTTTATGCAATGTTATTTTTTATGTTTTGTATCCTGCAACTTTCTGTATTCATTTATTATTTCTAATAGTTTTTTGGTAGATTCTTTAGGGTTTTCTATGTTTAAAATCATGCCATCTGCAGATAGTGACAGTTGCACTTCTTCCTTTCTAATTTGGATCCCTTTTATTTCTTTTTCTTGCCTGATTGCTCTGGCCAGGACTTCCAATACTATGTTAAATAGGAGTGGTGAAAGTGGGCATCCTTGTCTGGTTCCCGTTCTTAAAAAGATAGCTTTCAGTTTTTCACCATTAAGAATGATATTAGCTGAGGATTTGTCATATATGGCCTTTATTATGTTAAGGTACTTTCCTTCTATACCCATTTTATTCAGAGTTTTTATCATAAATGGATGCTGTATGTTGTCAAATGCTTTCTTTGCATCTACTGAGATGATCATGTGATTTTTATTCTTCATTTTGTTAATGTAGTGTGTCACATTGAATGATTTGTGGATGTTGAGTCATCCCTGGAGTAAATCCCACTTGATCATGGCGTATGATCTTTTTAATATATTGTTGTATTCAATTTGCTAGTATTTTGTTAAGGATTTTTGCATCGATGTTCATCAGTGATATTGGCCCTTAATTTTCTTTTTTTTGCATTGTCCTTTTCTGGTTTTGGTGTCAGGGTAATGTTGGCCTCATAAAATGAGGTAGGAAGCTTCCCCTCCTCTTCAATTTTTTGAGAAAGTTTGAGAAGGATAGGTATTAAATCTTCTTTGAATGTTTGGTAAAATTCACCAAGGAAGCTGTCTGGTCCTGGGCTTTTATTTTTTGGGAGGTTTTTGTTTACTATTTCAATCTCCTAACTGGTGATTGATCTACTCAAATCTCTATTTCTTCTTGATTTGGTTTTGGAAGGTTGTGTGATTCTAATTTATCCATTTCTTCTAGATTATCTAATTTGTGGGCATGTAGCTTTTTGTAGTATTCTTTTATAATCTTTTGTATTTCTGAGGTGTCTGTTGTTATTTCTTCTCTTTTGTTTCTGATTTTATTTATTTGAGCCTCCTCTTTTTTTTCTTGGTGAATCTAGCTAAAGGTTTGTCAATTTTGTTTATCTTCTCAAAAACCAGCTCTCTTAGTTTCATTGATTTTTCCTATTTTTTTTAGTCTCTATTTCATTTATTTCTGCTTTGACTTTTATTATTTCCTTCCTTCTACTGATTATGGGCTTTTTTTGTTCTTCTTTTTCTAGTTCCTTTAGGTGCACTGTTAGGTTGAGATTTTTCTTGTTTGCTGAGGTAGGCCTGTATTGCTATTAATTTCCCTCTTAGACCACTTTTGCTGTATCCCATAAATCTTGGCAGGCTGTATTTTTGTTTTCATTTGTCTCAGATATTTTTTGATTTCTCCTTTGATTTCTTCATTGACCCAATAGTTGTTCCGTAACATTTTGTTTAATCTCCACATATTTGTGGCTTTTCCAGTTTTCTTCTTGTAGTTGATTTCTAATTTTATGCCATTGTGGTCGGAAAAGATGCTTGGTATTATTTCAATCTTCTTAAATTTATTGAGACTTGTTTTGTGGCCTAATATGTGATCTATCCTTGAGAATGTTCCATATGCATTCAAAAAGAATGTGTATTCTGCGGGTTTTAGATGAAATGTTCTGTATATACCTACTAAGTCCATCTGGTCTAATATGTCATTTAAGGCCAATGTTTCCTTATTGATCTTCTGTTTGGGTGATCTGTCCATTGATGTAGGTGGAGTGTTAAGTCCCCTAGTATTATTGTGTTACTGTCTATTTCTCCTTTTTTATCTGTTAATAATTTCTTTATATAGTTAGGTGCTCCTATGTTAGGTGCATAGATATTTACAAGTGTTATATCCTCTTGTTGGATTGTTCCCTTGATCATTATGTTGTGCCCTTCTTTGTCTTTTGTTACAGTCTTTGTTTTAAAGTCTATTTTGTCTAATATAAGAATTGCTACCCCAGCTTTCTTTTCATTGCCATTTGCATAGAGTATCTTTTTCCACACTTTCACTTTCAGTTTGTGAGTATCTTTAGGTCTGAAGCCTGTCTCTCATGAGACATGTGTATGGGTCTTGTTTCTTTATGCACTCAGCCCCTCTGTGTCTTTTGGTTGGAGTGTTTAGTCCATTGACATGGAAAGTAGCTATTGATAAGTATGTACTTATTACCATTTTGATACTTTTTTTCTGGATGTTTTAGTAGTTCTCTTTTCTTTCTTCTTCTCTTGCTTTCTTCCCTTGTGGTTTGATGGCTTTCTTTAGTATTATATTTGGGTTCCTTTCTCTTAATTTTTTGTATATTTATTACAGGTTTCTGGTTTGTGATTACCATAAGGTTCATATATAATAACCTATGTAAATAGCAATCTATATTAAGTTGATGGTCTCCTAAGTGTGACCTCTTGCTAAAAGCTCTACTCTTTTACTCCTTTCCTCCCACATTTTATGTTTTTGATATTATATTTAACCTCTTTTCTGTGTGTGTGTATCCATTAACTTCTTATGATGGAAATAGATAATTTTAGTACTTTTGTCTTTTGACCTTCATATTAACATCATATGTGGTTGATCTGCTACCTTTACTGTATATTTGCCTTTATTCATGATTTTATTTATTTATTTGATAATTTCCTTATTCCTATTTGTGGTCTTTTCTTTTCCACTTAAATGAGTCCCTTTAACATTTCTTGCAAGCCTGTTTTTTTGCTGATAAACTCCTGTAGTTTTTGCTTGTCTGGAAAACTCTTTATCTCTCCTTCCATTCTGAATGATAACCTTGCCATGTAGAGTATTATTGGCTGTAGGCTTTTTCCTTTCAGCACTTTAATTATATTGTGCTACTCCCTTCTAGTCCATATGATTTCTGCTGAGAACTCAGCTGATAGCCTTATGGGGCTTCCTTTGTATGTAACTTGTTGCCTTTCTCTTGCAGCTTTTAGGATTCTCTCATGATCTTTAATTCTTGACAGTTTAATTATAACAGGTCTTGTGGGCCTCTTTGGGTTCATCTTGTTTGGTGCTCTCTGTGCTTCCTGTACCTGGATATCTGTTTCCTTCCTTCAGTTACAAAGTTTTCAGCTATTATTTCAGCAAATAGATTCTTTGCTCCTTTGTCTCTCTCTTCTCCTTCTGGGGCACCTCTGATATGGATGTTAGTGTGCTTGATGTTGTCCCAGAGGTCACTTAGACTGTCCTTGTTCTTTTTAATTCTTTTTTCTTTTTCTGTTCAGCTTGGGTAATTTCCTCTGCTCTTTTGTGCAGCTTGCTGATCAGTTCTTCTGTATCATCTACTCCTCTATTGATTTCCTCTAGTGAACTTTTTGTTTCCATTATTGTATTCTTCAGTTCTGATTGGTTCTTTTTTATATTTTATAGTTCTTTGTTGAAGTTCTCACTATGTTCATCTATTCTTCTCCCAAGATCAGTGAGCATCCTTATGACTACTAGTTTGAACTCTTTATCTAGTAGATTGTCTATCTCTGCTTCATTTAGTTCTTTTTCTGAGGATTTGCCCTGTTCCCTTATTTGGAATGTTTTCCTTTGTCTCCTCATTTTGCCTTTTTCTCTGTGCTTGTATGTATTAGGTAGATCGGCTACGTCTCCTGATCTTGGAGAAGTGGGCTTATGTAAGAGATGCCTTAATGAGGTCTTGCAATGTGCTTCCCTCTTGTCACCAGTTCCAAATGTCCCAGGAGTATCCCCTGTGTGGGCTACATGTGTCCTTCTGTTGTAGCAGGGTTGCTCTTGCTGCAGGTGCACAGGGAGGTTAGGCTAACTCCCTAACCAGCTGGCTGTAAGGTTCTACTGTGTGTGGCTGCTTTAGTCATTTTATTGGGTGGAGGGAGCCCCAGTATAGTTGGCTGCAAGATTTAATAGCACAATCCTGCTGCTGTTTTGCTGTTAAGTGTGTAGGCCCCCAGTGTGGCTAGTTGCTAGGCTCAGGGGCTTACAATTGCTGTTGGCCTCTTGCCTGTGAGGCTGTTGTCAGGTCTCTCAAGATTGCAGCTGAGCAGAGCTAGCCCCAGATATAGCAGTACACAATTGTTTCAGGTGTTGGAAGGTGGGGCAGATCCCCATGTGACTGTTTGAGAAGCACAAGTCTGAGGCAGCTGGCAAGCCCCACCACCCACAGGCCCACACACCCCATCAATGCAGCCCTGCCCTGTGCTCACACCCCACCCCAGTAAAGCAGACCCAATCGCCCCCCTGCAGAGGCCCCACACACTCCACCAATGCAGGCCCACCCCTCATGCACACCCTGTCCTGTAGAGGCAGAGGTCCCACACACCCTTCTTATGTGGGCCCACAAGTTGCCCAAGGGCTTGCTGGTAGGTGGGGCAAGTCCATAATGCAGGCTGCCTGCCCTAGCTGAGCTGGATTAAATTGGTGCTCTAGTGGTTAGGGCAAACCCCTGTGCTAACAGGCCTGGGAAAGAACTCCACTGGTGTCCGCCAGTGTTGATGTCAGCATGCCTGTCCTAATTCACAATAATGGCTGCTGCCAATGTCTCAGTCCCTGTGGAGGTGGTCTCAGCCGCTTTCTCCCTCCCTGAGATGTGCCCAGAGCCTGTCAAGTGACTCTCTTTCACCAAAGAATTGTGCACCTTTCTTTCTGGTGATTTTGTGTTGCTTTCTGGAGTGGGTGAATTTGTGTGGGGGCCCTTCAAGAACAGGCTTTTCTTTGTCTTATGTTTGATACCTTTTGGGGGTGATTCCCAGTTGTTTTTGATAGCCAGCAAAGCTGAATATAATGACATTCATCTTGGTTGTACTGAGTTCAAAAGCTGCTTATTATGGCAAAGCTCTCCTGCTCAGATCCCCCGCTCCTCCAGGGAAAGTTTTGTACCTTAAGACTGCTCCTGGCCATGAAGAGCTGCAGCTAGAGTGTGGCTTTTTTCCCTCCAGAAAGGAATTTCTGCCTCTTCCACCTCAGTCAGCACTGTCCTCTGTTGTGGGGGTTCTTTTATATCCAGTTTCTGGTTCTCTTTCAAGAGTAGTTGTAAGTTTGTTGTGTCTTTGGGAAGAGGTGAGTTCAGAGTCCTCCTATGCCACCATCTTCCCAGCAATCCCCAAAACTATTTCTTATAAAACTAAAATTTCAGGTTATATGTGGTTAGTGTTCATGAATAGTTATTTACTACCTACCCCATAAAGAGTATAAACAATATTTTGAATTTGTTAGTTTTGTGTATTCACTTATTGTGTATTCTCATTCACTTATTTGTTCAGTGTTGCTTGTGTTAGGAGACATGAAATCTGTAATATTCTGGTAGAATATGCAGATTCATGTAACAGGGAGTGTATCATGATGGAGCTTGACTGTATTATATATACACAGTTGATTCTCGCATTTGTAGTGGTTATGTTCTATAAAGTCACCATGAACACTGAAATCAGTGAACATTGACCATTGCTCTTGGGGGAAATACAGGGTTAGGTTCCCGTGAACCTCTGGTCAACATGTTTACCAACTGATCAATGCAAGATAACCTTGTTTTATCTGTGTTTCTATTTAAAGGCTCTTTATTCAATATATACTGAATTCATTGATTCATTGGCATTGAACTCATAGCCAACAGCACTATAACTCCTGCCTGAATGAAGCTTCTCTAACAAATGTTCTCCATGAGGCACATAGTAGCCTTCTCGCACATAGGAACACTAGACAGCGCTTCAGTGTTATGCTTGGGGTCCGTTTTAAACAGTGAAATAACCAACAAAAAGCACAAATATGTGAAAAAGGTGGCACTAAATAGCACATAAGTAGGCCTCAGCTGAGATGTGTGCATCAGCTGACTCAAATTTTTTGCCACTGTGCTCATATCTGTGTACAAATGTGAAAGCATTGTGATTATTGATTTTGGAATTATGAATAAATCTTAGCAAGTAAGTGAACTTGCAAATAAAGAATCTGAATAATGAGGACCAATGGTAACGGTGTTCTTATAAAGAAGTCATCATTAAACACATCATTATAGCCTATTTACTGATGAATCTGGGCATTATTGTCCTTGCAAAATAGAGTCACAATGAGAAGTCCTATATTTCTATTCAACCAAGATTTATTGAGTCCTGGTATGTGTCAGGCACTGTGATGGTACTTGCAATACAACAGATATAGACCCCTTCTTCATTCCTCATAGAACTCAAAGATAAATATCTGTTACTTTTCTCTGCTTTGTTTTCTCTCCCTCTCTCTCTTCCTCTCCTGATTTCTCCATCTCTCCTCCAAATACTTTCAGACTCAAGTTACTGAAGGTACAGAGGGATCTGGGCGTAGCATCTCCCAGCTGGACTAACTGGAAAAGGAAAGGTTTCAGGTGTGGAGTGGACTTTGGGAGGACCCTCTTGATGATGGAGTCCAGGACATACAACTTCTATCTCCTTCTTTTGGTTTCTTGAGTGATGGGATTGAACGAGAGAGTAAAGATGTGCTAGTCCAGAAGACTCAACTTTTGAAGAGGTTCATGGTTTCCCTAGGACAAAGTCTATTTATTCATTATTCAGTCATTCCTTTGGCCAAATAATATTTTTAAGCCCCTACTTTATACCAGACCCTGTGCTAAACCCTGGGAATACAACTGTAAATACAACGTGACCTGTCTTTTAACAGCTATTCCCCCTCTTGAGAATTTTCTTGGAGTACCTCATTACTTAGAGGCACTCGGCTTCTTTCCTACTAAGAAACAGTATTTAGGAATGTCACAATGCCGATTTCAGTCATTATTCCCCACTCTAAGTGGTTCTCCTGAAGCCATTCTGATATTCTCTCTGACCATTTTTGCAGCATATTTTCCAGTACAGTAACCATATGCAAGCCCAAACTTCCCTGTAGTGTCAGTTTCATATAGCATTCCCTACATTTAAAATGGGCTATCTTTGTATATGGAAATAATGTTACTGGAACCTCTTACCCTGGTATCATTAGCTTTGTTATCATACCAACCAACAGGCTAGAGATCATTCTCACTACACCATTGTTATCTAGTTAATTGTTCCATTTCAGTGACTTTTATTTCGATGGCATTCATATTGTTTTTAGTTGAAATTAAAAGTCAAGGCCACATTTTATATGTACATCTATATTTTTATATCCAGATCTATTCCTTCTGATATATCTTTATATCTTGTATCTCTTTTAGTATGGCAGTAATACTTATACCCGATAGTATACTGACCTGATCAGACAAGAAACCCCATTATTTATCCTTCAGTTTACATGTCTGGCCTGTCATTTCTCACCTGTGCATTTATAGCCATGTCTATAAAGATGGAGGAGGAGCATGAACTACATAAGAGAAAGACAGATAAAACTATTAAGAAGAAAAAAGATTTACAAAAATGGAAAAAGAATCAATAGAAACTCAAATATATAACTTTAGAATTTAGATGTACCCACATTGAAATAAAAGTAGGAATGAGTATACCAAAGTCAAATACAAATGACCTTTTAATAAGCAGCTATTTAGAATTATTAATCCACGATGATTTCCAAAAAGATAAAGGTATTTGAGAGTTTCTTAATTTGAAAACAGCTAACACTTATTAACTACTTGCTATATGCCAGACACTGTTTTAAATGCTTTGTATGTATGAATTCATATAGTTATTGTAATAACCCTGTGAAAAAGGTGGTGTTATTTTCATATTATTTCATCTCTGTCTTTCAAATGAGGAGACAAGCATTGCAGAGCATAAATAAGTTGTCCAAGCTCACAAAGCTCTTAAGAATAAAGCTCGATTTCAAACCCAGGTGGCTTGGCTCCAAAGCAGTATTGTCTCAGAATAGAAGTCATAAGAAAATTTTCAAACAACCTTTGCAAATACCATCAATGAAACTCTGAGCGTAATTTAATATACCAGTGATCTTGGTTTCCTTTTAGTTTCAGATTGACAACACATCATCAACTCAATGTCAGCTAACATCTGTTTCTTTAAGAACATGTACAAATGGTTCAGTTGAAAGAATACATGATAAATCCTAAATCTATGAGATTAAGAGGACACAAATAATAGAGGATGCCTTAGGATGTTTTCCTGAAAACTTGGAGTGAACAGAAAGAATAACTCCTACAACACAACTACAATTGTTAATAACTTCCTGTATGTTCTTTTGTGCTCCTGCCATCACAGTTTCCTACATGTAACGAGAGCAAAATTTGATTGTGCGGGAATAATGCCAGGTGATCTTTTAAACCTGCCTGTTAACTCTCATTTGAAGACAATGGAAAATCCCAAGGCTTAATTGTGGTCTCATTACGGAAATATTTTCAATTAAAATAGTATTTAATATTCAGCTAAAAGTTCTTGCTACCCTCCTTTATTTTTAGCTCTGAGAGAAAAATCTTTGCAGTACTTTGGAGCTGAATATGTAAAAAATTTTATGGGGCCAGCCCAGTGGCATAGTGGTTAAGTTCATGTTCATACGGGCTTCGGAGGCCCATAGTTGTGGGTTCAGATCCTAGGCATGGACCTAGGCACCGCTCATCAAGCCATGCTGTGGCAGCGTCCCACATACAAAACAGAGGAAGATTGGCACAGGTGTTAGCTCAGGGCCAATCTTCCTCACCAGAAAAGGAAGGAAAAAAATATTTTAAACTGAACAATATCTGCATAACCTTTGATTTCTGTCTTGTCCCTCTAATCTTGGAGGTTTTGTCCACTGTGGTGTATCAACTCTGTCCTGCTTACCAACACTGAAGCTGATTGTTTAAGAACTCAGTTGTGAGTTCTGGTGAAAAGCCTTCAATAAGTAGATAAACAGTACAGCTGCCAACCTAAAGCAATCCTACACTTCGGCGGTGAGTGGCCCAGGAAATTTGCTCTTTGTCATTTTGACTTGGGTTTGAAAATGGACCTGGGCTGCATTCCAGCTCAAAGAGCCGTTCACTTCCAAAGACTCCTAAATTGTCCCAAGGAACTCATTTTGGCAGTGGATTATTTGTGTTTGGCTGGGCTTCCTAATAGCAAAAGCTGTCTGCTCTGGCAAGCAAGGGCAGGATTTAGAATTACCGTCCCCAGAGTTTTTTCTTGATGAGGTTATTTTTCAGAAAAACAACCCCCCACCCCCATTTAAAAAGTGACACTACACCGGTGTTGAACAGGTGGTTCTCTTGAGGTCATCAATAGCTTCCCATGGCCGAGTGGCCTTTATGTGTTAGAGGCAAATTTTAAACAAACGAGAACCAGCACCAGATTTTTCCCAAAACCAGAGTTGTCTTAATGGAATATTCACCTCTTCCTGTATCAGAGGTAATAGTTATTGTTTGACTGGGGCCAAGTAAGAATGTACAGTTTTAAATTAAAAAATAAGATTGATAAAGAATTTCTGAAAGATTTTCTTTTAAGGGTAGAGTGTGGATTCTTGAAGAGTCAATCCTTGTTTACCTCACAACTGTAAATGCCTATTGTCTGACTCTCCCACAAGCCTGTGAGGGCTCCTGGGAAGATATGACTAAGTTTTGGTTACCATTAGTCGGAAGCTAGCTAGCATAGTCCTGACAAGCTGTAGATACTCAGGTGTTAGTGGAATGCACAGATGAAAGTATAGCACAGAATTAAGTGATGCTTCATTCATTATATTGGAGGAGTCTAAAATTAAGTACACAGGAAGCTCCACAGGAATGAAAGGGAAAAATATTAGAATTTCTATTTCTATTTATTTTTATCTCATTTGCATATCTACTTAAGATTACATTGTATTACCACAGTATTACACATATAATTTAGCACAAATAACTAGACATATATTGACAGTGCTTGCTCAAAGTATTTTTACTGATGGAGGATATGATCAAAATCCTTTGAGTCCTCTTTCACCACATTATTGCACCATAGTTAGTCTCCCATAGGTGCCAATGAAATTTATTTAATTTGACCTTTGAAAGAACATGGTGGGTAGAGTATGAACAGACTTTTACTATTGAAGGAAAGTGGGAGGAAATACTAGTGCTAAGTGCCAGACATTTTATCATGTTTAATCCTCACAACCCTGTGAGATGGACATCTTCATCTTATAGATGATGAAATAAAATGGGTTAGGAAGTGCTTCTTGTAGGAAGCTTCTATTTTCTGGAACAAATTATAAAGAATTGGTATCATTTCTTCCTTGTTTGGTAGAATTCACTAGTGAAATCATCTGGGCCTATTTTGGAAGGTTATTTATTGTTGATTCAATTTTTAAAGTAGATATAGGCCTATTCAGATTATCTATTTCTCCTTGTATGACTTTGGGTAGATTGTATCTTTTAAGGAATTGGTCCTTTTCACCTAAGGTATCAAATTTGTGAGCATGCAGTTGTTCATAATATTCCTTTATTCCCCTTCTAATGTCCATGGGATCAGTAGTGATGGTCCATTATCATTTCTGATAGTAGTGATTTGTGTCTTTTCTCTTTTTCTTAGTGGCGCTAGGTGTTTATCAATTTTATCGATCTTTTCAAAGAACCAGCTTTTTATTTTGTTGATTTTCTTTATTGATTTCCTGTTTTCAATTTCTCTGATTTAAAAAAATTTTTTTCTGCTTACTTTGGATTTAATTTGCTCTTTTTCTAGTTTCCTAAAGTGGAAGCTTAGATTAGTGATTTTAGATCTTTCTTCTTTTCTCCTATATGCATTCAATGTTATAAATTTTCCTCTAGGCACTGCTTTTGCTTCAGTCTACAAATTTTGATAAGTTGCATTTTAGTTTTGATTTACTTTGAAATTCTTTTTTATTTTTCTTGATGCTTTTTATTTGACTCGTGTGTTATTTAGAAGTGTGTTATGTAATCTCCAAATATTTGGGGACTTTTTGGCTATCTTTCTGTTATTGATGTCTAGTTTAATTCCATTGTGGTCTAAAAGCATAGTTTGTATGATGTCTATTCTTTTGAATTTGTTAAGGTATATTTTATGGCCCAGAATGTGGTCTGTTTTGGCAAATGTTCCATGTGAGCTTGAGAAGAATGTGTCAGCTATTGTTGGATGAAGTAGTTTATAAATATGAATTAGATCTAGTCGATTGATAGTGCTGTTTAGTTCAATTGTATCCTTCCTGACTTTCTGCCTGCTGGATCTGTCAGTTACTTGAAATCTCCAACTACAATAGTGAATTTTTCTATTTCTCCTCGCAGTTCTGTCAGTTTTTACTTCGTGTATTTTGATGCTCTGTTGCTAGGCACATACACATTAAGGATTGTTGTGTCTTCTTTGAGAAGTGACTCCTTTATCATGTAATGCCTGTCTTTGTCCCTGATAATTTTCTTTACTCTGAAGTCTGTTTTGTCTGAAATTAATATAGCTACTCCAGCTTTGATTAATGTTAGCATGGTATATCTTTCTCCATCCCTTTATTTTTAATGTTTGTTTTTTTTTAATTTAAAGTGGGTTTTGAGGGGCCGGCCCAGTTTGCACACTCAGCTTCTGGCAGCCTGGGGTTCACAGGTTTGGATCCCGGGCATGGACCGACACACCACTTGTCAAGCCATGCTGTGCCAGCATCCCATATAAAGTGGGGGAAGATGGGCACTGATGTTAGCCCAGGGCCAATCTTCCTCAGCAAAAAGAGGAGGATTGGCAACAGATGTTAGCTCAGGGCTAATCTTCCTCACACACAAAAAACAAATAAAGTGGGTTTTGGCGCCAGCCTGGTGGCATAGTGGTTAAGTGTGTGCTTTCTGCTTTGGTGACCCAGGATTCGCAGGTTCAAATCCTGGGCATAGACCAACGCTCTGCTCATCAAGCCATGCTGTGGCAGCATCCCATGTTCGAAAAATAGAGGAAGATGGGCACAGATGTTAGCTCAGAGCCAATCTTCCTCACCCACAAAAAAAAGAAATCACTATAGTAGGTTTCATGTAGCCAGCATGTAGTTGGATCTTGTTTTTTGTCCACAGTCTCTGCCTTTTATTGGTGTATTTACACCATTCACATTTAAGGTGATTATTAATATAGTTGCATTACTATCTACCATATTTGTAACTGTTTTCCATTCATTGCCTTGTTCTTTGCTGTTTTGTTTTGGTTTTTGCCTTCCACTCTTTCAGGCTTTTCTAGTTTTTGTTTCTGTCTTTTTTTTAACAGGCTTCTTTAGTTTTTTAATTTAGCATTTTACATGATTCCATTTTCTCTCTTATCTTAGTATATCAATTATACTTCTTTATAAAATTTTTTAAGTGGTTGCTCTAGAGTTTGGAATATGCAGTTATGACTAATCCAAGTCCACTTTCAAATAACACTATACTGCTTCATAGGTAGTTCAACTAACTTATAACAGATTATTCCCAATTCCTCCCTCCCTTATTCATTTATCTTATCCATAAGCTATAATCACTGATTGTATTGTTGTTATTACTGTTTTGAACAAGACTGTTGTCTGTAAGGTCAATTAAGAGAACTGAAAATAAAAGGTTTTATCTTACCTTCATTTATTTCTTCTCTAATCCTCCTCATTTCATGGAGAGCTAGATTTCTGTTTATGCCATTTTCCTTCTCTCTGAAAACTTCTTTTTAATGTTTCTTGCAAGGTAGATCTACTGGTGACAAATTTCCTCAATATTTATTTGTCTGCAAGCCTTTATTCCTTCTTTACTTTTGAAGGTTTATTTTTCTGGATACAGAATTCTAGGTTGATGGTTATTTCCTTTCATTACTTTCTGACTCCACTCTCTTTTTGCTTGCATGGTTTCTGAAGAGAAGTCCAATGTAAATCTTATCTTTGTTCCTCTATACGTAAGGTGATTTTTTTTTCCCTTTGGCTTCTTTCAAGATTTTTTCTTAGTGTTTGATTTTCTGCATTTGAATATGACATGCTTAGGTGTAAATTTTGGATGTTCTTTGAGCTTCCTGAATCTGTGGTTTTATATCTGTCATTAATTTAGGAGAATCCTCAACCATTATCACTTCAAATATTTCTTTTTCTCTTTCTTCTTCTTTTGATATTCCCATTATGCTTATGTTACACTTAATGTAATTGTCTCACAATTCTTGCACATTCTGTTCCATATCTTACATATTCTGTTCCATCTTTTTCATTCTTTTTTCTCTTTGAATTTCAGTTTTGGAAGTTTCATTGACATATCTTCAAGCTCACTGATTCTTTCCTCAGCCATGTTTAGTTTACTGATGAATCCATTAAAGTTCTTCATTTCTATTATAGTATTTTTATCTTTAGCATTTCCTTTGGTTCTTTCTTAGAGTTTTCATGTCTCTACTTACCTTACCCATCTGTTTTTGCATGTTGTCCACTTTTTGCATTAGAGTCCTTAGTGTATTAATCATAACTAAGTTCCCAGTCTGATAATTTTAAAATCTCTGCCATATCTGAGTCTGGTTTCAGATGTTTGGCTCATCTCTTCAGATGTGGGGTTTTTCTTTGGTATTTTTTTTTTTTTTTTTTGCCTTTTAGCATGACTTGTAATTTTTTGTGGACACTAGACATGATGTATCAGGTAAAAAGAATTAAGGAATGTAGGCCTTTAGTGTGAGCTTTTATGTTTTTCTGCCTAGGAGTTAATGCTGTTTACTGTTTGCCATAGCTGTTGTATGAGAGCTAAAATTTTTGGTTATCTTATCTCCCCTGCTTTCTTTGGGTGTCCCTAGAGGCTCTTTATATAGGGTCTCAGGCTTGCAATTATTTTGGCCGTCATCCCCTGCTATTATACAGGAGCCTCATTGATGTGGTGGTAAGTTGTGGGGAGGGGAAGTATTCTGTAGTCCTATAATTAAGTCTCTGTCTTTTAGTGAGCCTTAGTTGGGTATTTCCCTTCCCTCAGATTGGTTAGACTTTGGTTATACCCCAGTCTGGTAAAATAGTTTCACCTGAGGACAGACTTTGTTAAGGAGGACAGAGAGCTCTGGGAATATTTCAAAATGGCTACTTTTCCCCTCCCTCTGCTGGAAGCTAGAGTGAGGCCCACAGTGAGACCCTGGGGCTGCTCCTAGCAGTAAACTCAGGAAAATGTGAGAGGCCTCCTTAGACTGAACCCCGTTAGAGTTCTTAACTGTCAAGTTAGTCCACACTGAGCTGCCAGCAATTTGTCAATTACAGTTGAAGCTGTTTCTGTGATACTGGCTTCAGCAGTGTGCTTCTCTTCCTGAGCTTCTGCTCCCGGTAAGTTGTGATTCTCTGTATCTGCTTGTCTGTCTTGCCCATCTTCAGGACAGAAATATGCCCTGTGACCTTAATTCTTTGATGGATCTAAGAAGAGTGGTTGATTTGCAATTTGTTCAGTTTTCTCCTGTTGTGATGGTAAGAGTGATGACTTCCAAATTCTCCATACCAGACCAGAAACCAGAGTCCAGATGAGTAAACAAATTAAAGGAAATTCAGATAGATTAAATATCTCATCCAAGCTGAAAACACTAATAATTGGTAGTCTAGGGGTTCACACCTAGTTCTGGGTGGGTTAGAGCTTGGTGTGGGGCTCAGCACATGTTTGACAAATGAATCAGTGGCCCCAAAGCAGGCCAGAGCCCTTTCCTGTATATCACACCACCATTGTCAAAAGCCAGTGATTAGATGGGTTATGGGGTGTCAGGATATGAAGAAAATAAGCAAACAAAAACTTTCCTCAATAAAAAAATCAAATGGAACATTCTGAAGTGTATTATTGGAGGAAACAAAAGATTATGTACATAAGGGGGGAAAGAATTAGTACAAAGTAAGCCTAGTCGGCAGTAGAATACTGAGACGTAAGAGCTAAAGAAACCTCAGAATACCCCTTCCGTTCTTATCAGCTCGGTAAACTGCTGCTTCCAGAGAGGTGTTCAGAATACGGAAGTGGTTTAGCAGACAGATGCAAAGAGGATTTAGGAAGGTTGGAAATGAGGCCTTTGAAGGAAGAGCACTCTGTGTCTAGAGAGGAACAGGCTGATGGTCAGTTGCATAGGTGCCTAAGCATACGAAGAGCAGGCCCACCCCTGACATTTACAGAGCATGAGCAAGAGCAAGGGAGGCCACATATCATACGTCTGATTTAAAAGTTACAAATCAAGCTAACCGTTAAATAAAATGTTATGTCATCCTCCCCTAATAAAAATAACTTTATAACAACAACATCAAGAACTACATGTAAGATAGACTGAAAGTTGGCAAAATGTCAAAGACAAAAGAATTTAATAATTGTTTCCATGACTGGGTTATCTACTGATGGGTTTATAATGTTTGGATGAGTAATAAAATAAAGCCATACATAAGTTGTGCATAATTATGTATGCCATATAATTTATTTTCCTTGCATTTATTTCAGTAAAATAATTGTTTTTAGAATCAAGATTTTCATTTAATTTGTGTTACATTATCAATAATGACATAAACTGGACTTAAAAAGAAAGTATAAATCTATTTAAAGTGTATACAATTTGAATATATTTTTATCAAAAGTGTAAATTAAAAATAAAAACAAAAATGTAAACTTATTTACATGTTTTAAAAATGAGTTATTTTAAGTAGTCAAAACAATCTATTATATTAAAATGAGGAGTAAATATAATTAATGAATATCAAAAGTTCAAACTAAGATCATTAAATAAAATTAACCTTTTCGTTTACTTTTTTGAAACTTAAATTGTTGTATATATTTATAAAACTAAAACTATTGACAGTTCTAGGCTTCAGTGTTCATCAAATACCAACATAAAAAAAATCACCACCGTGCTTCACACACACATGTGCCTAAGCTTCAAACATTCACATTTAAGAGTGGTGTGAATTATTTACTAGTGCAAAATGTTCTTCTGTCACGTGCAACTCTTGCGAATACTACATCGATTCCTGAGTAGTTGGAATCACAAGTTGGAATAAAAAGGGAAAAAGGATATGAGTGTTCAGCACCACAGGGAAGTAATTCCTAATTACATAAAGTTCTATTGCATTCATGCTATCCAAGAGGAAGGATTTTATTCAAATTAATTAATTTGTCTTTTATCTAAGCATTGTTGTCAAATTCTCTTTGTATTTGAAAGCTGTGTCTGTTACAGCCTACCATCCTTCATGTCACTGGTCATTTTTGTTTCACAAACACAGAGCAATGGCATTAGTCATCAAAGCAGATATTGAGGGTCAGGGACTCTGTTGTGCCAGAGATGAGAGCCAGGTCCCTAGTGACAGAGGTACCTGCATGTTCTTTAACACATTTACTTTTTGTGTGTATATAATGTATGAACTCTCTAAAGAGGTGGGCCCAGGGCAGAGGTTGATCTTTCCAAGGTTTTCTTAAGAAAAAAACAATTATCCCAAATCATCTCCATTAGGGAGAGGCCTCCTTTACGAGGAGAAACACATACCTTTATATATCTGGCCATTTATTTACAGTATTCACTGTTGATTTAGGACTGTACCTCTTTCATGACTTTGCCTGTTTAACATGCATGAAAAGCATTCATTTCTATCATCAATCAAATTCTACTTCTCTGGTTACTCAACAAAAAATGAACTTTTTCTTCCCTCTGAACTCCTTAACATTCGTTTGAATCAATTCCGTGGTACTTACCACAGTCGGCCCTCTATTATAGTTACTTGAGTCTGTCACCTCTCTCTTTTCATTCATTCAGTCAACAAATATTTATTTTTCACAAAACAAAGTACCTACCCCTATGCAGTTTACAGTCTCATGGGGAAAACAAAATAAATAAATGTATAATATCAAAGAATGGTAATTAGCGAAGAAAATGGAGCCAGTTCAGGTGCCAGAAAGTTTCAGGGGTGTTATTTTATGTACAGTAGTCCGGGAGGGCGTCTTTGAGCAGAGTTGTGGTGAAGGGAGAGAATGAACCTTGGGAGTAACTGGAAATAGACCTGTCTAGATGGAGGCATCTATGAGGATGAAGACTGAGAGGAAAGGCGTTCAGCAAACAGAAGTGTTGCTAGAGATGACTAAACGAGGAGAAATGTAGAAGAGAATAAATCATGTCAGAAAAGGACCCAGAAGCATGATCATTTGGGGCCTTATAGGTCACGGTAAAGAATTTCGATCATGAGCTCCTTGAAGACAGGTGGCTGTCTGATCATTGCATTGCTCAGAGCTTCTTACGGCGGCCCTCCATAGCTATTAAAAACTGTGTGTTTGAGAAAGCTTTAATGTCTCTGGCTTTCAAGTGATAAAACATACCTGCTAATTTTGCTTTATTTGAGGGTATGATGGGAAATTTAAAGTGCAGTTAAATCATATCTATCTAGAAATTTAATATAATATAGATTATAATAAAATTATAATAGTAATACAAAGGCAGTAAGATCTCTGTGGTAATCTTTGATCTTTTTCCTCCTAGGATTTCCAAACTGTATTACCATCATTTGATCTCTTCTCAAAGTATGGAAAATCATATTCGAAAGCTGGACAGATTGTATAAAGGTATGCAATTTTGCTGAGAAGTACTTCAAAAAGTATATTAAATAAGATGAAAAATCAAGTGAAATTAACTATCAAGCATTTTTAAAACCATGTTATAGTAATATTTGTACATAATAAATCTCCATGTATTTCTTTCATTCTAGTCTAATGGTTTTCAACATTCAACAACCATGGATTTTATTTTTCAAATCTCTTCTCCAAAATGGACCCAAAATACATTAAGAAATAGAACTGACAAAAATCTAAAGTACTCTTTCCCTTTAAATTAATTAATACAATAAATAAATAGCTGTGCACAGCACTATAAAAAATATTGATAGTGTCCAAAAGCTAAAATATTTTTTAGAGCTGTGTTGAAACAGTATAGTTTAAAATACAATATTCAATATTTGTGTTATTTGAAGTACAAGTTGTCTTTAGGGGATTCCAATTAAATGGTGTCTCAGGTCTCTGATTATCAAAGTTTACACTCTAGAGAAGAAGAGAGATACCCACATAAAATTCAAAATTACAAAATAAGCTCTCAATGAATGCTGTATGTAATTGCTAGGGTGTTTTAGAAAAGAGAAGTGATTGCAATTAAAGTAAGGGTAATGGGAGGTATTCTGGCACTTTCAGCCAAATTGAGAGGAGGTATTGAAGACAGCGAAGATCACTACAGTTGAAGGAAAAGAGGCAGGAATGAGAAATCATGCTAGATGGAATTCCCCAGGTATCCTTCCCCACCAAGAACCAAGGGGAAGCACTGGTCCATTGGAAAGAGCACAGTGTAGATTCAAGCAACTTAATGTTCCTTAGATTTACTGTTAGTGCCGCCCTTCCGCCACCTATAACTTCAACTTAGAAGTCAGCATGTTAAATGCAGAGAGCAATGTCTACCTTATAACTACTCCAAAGAATCCATGAGGGGAAATACGAAATATTCTGAGCTAATAGAAAAAACAGACATATGATACCAAGTGGAATTGCGGTTTCAAAGGTTTATGAAGTAATGTTACCCATTGCAGCATTTATCTAGCATGTGTGACTCACAGTATGAAGCAGTCTAAATAAAATTTTTCATATGTGTGAGTGACTTCAGATTTTAATTCAAAGGTAGATCCTATTTATAATGGTGAAAGATTGAAAACAACTAGAATATTCGTTAATACTTGCAGAGTTAAATAAATGGTAAGACACATAAAATGCGATACCATGAAGACATTAAAAATGTTAATATAGATCTTTTACCTATTAATTTGAAAAAATGCCCACAATATATTTATAAGAAAAGAAGGCTGGATTCAGAGGAACCTGTGTAGTCTGATTCCATTAAAAAATATGTGTATGTATGTGTGTATACACATATATATGTGTGTTTATATATAAAAAACACACTTGCATGCACTTATTTATATATTACATATACATGTATACATTCATATAAGGCAAAAATGTTAATGGTAGTTATCTCTGGATTGTGAGATCCTTTTGGGAGAATACTTCTTTGTTTTCTCATTTTTTGAAATTTTTATCTAATCAAACAAAAGCAAAGTGTTAAAACAAAGTACTCCAACAGGGACTACTTGCTCTTCTCCACCAATTACAAAAACATCTTGACTTTATTCTATTCAATCCTAGTAATTTAGAGACAATTATCTTCTTTTCTAAAGACAAAATAATTACTTGCTAAATTATGTATGAGAAAGACAAGGATGGGTAACAAATGTTTCACATTACTTTTAATTAAAGAGTGTACAATGCACAGATACACGTGTGACAGAAATTTTTAAAAAAATGTTTGCTAACTCTTCTTTTGTGAATTGAAAATATAGTCAAGATGTCATCTCCTCCTCCTAGAAAGGAAATGAGTATCTAGTGCTTCATTTCGGTGAGTGAAGGGAAGCAGCCTCAGCTGAGACTCTTCTATTAGGATTTCATTTCACCGAATACGACAAAGTACTCCTGCTCTTTGTAAAGAAGGCCAAGACGGGGACACTTGCACCAAAGTGTTGAATAAAGATGCTGTAGTAATGTTTCGAGCTATCTATTTGATTGCTTCAGCTTCAAGGTAGTTCATCACTTCACTATAATTCACCCGCCATTGCCTCTTACACCCGTATTCCATTTTCCCATCAGTCCGATTAGAAATAGTGGTTCCTTCATCAGATTAATCTTTCTTTCCTTTAGCATGTCTGAGTTTAGGATAAACAGAGCCTACCGCTACCCATTTTGATTAATACACTAAGATTTCAGCCACTGAAATTGCTTAGAGTGAATTAGATTTTAAGCACACGTATTTTCAAATCTACTTTCTAACTAGGATAATATGACTCCTTTTAATTTCTTTAATTTTTTTTATAACTGTTCACTTTTGTAACCTTTGATAGTTTCCCAAAGGCAGCTTGGTCTAAATCAGAATACATATACCGCATCCTGTCAGATTGCTTTGCCATCTTTTGCCCTCCATTCATCTTTCCAGGCAGAATCTCTTTAAAGATTAGAGTGGAGAAACATTAGCAAGACAAAGTATAAGATTAGAAGATAAGATTTCCTATCTTAGAAGGTAAGATTGCAAAAATAAGATTAGAAATCGTCGGTTCGTCCTGCATCACTGAGTTTTCTTGCATTATGTGCTTCTCAATTTTCTCAAATTCTTCTTTGCAGTGGCCTTTGGTCCAGGCTGTTTTTCAGCTAAAAAGTGGTTCACTTTTGAGGCCAGATGAGATGCATTTTAATTACATTATTTGTTATGTATGAAAAACAATGTACTCTTTTTTCCTTTTTCATAGGAAGTTGGCATATGAATGAATCAAATCGATGAGAAAAAAAGTAAAATGAAAAATAAATTTGGTTAGCACCTGAATTCTGATGGGGTGAAATTCCATTGTCTTTTTCCAGAGGAAATAAGGTCTTAGCAACTGTGTAAGGAAAAAGACGGTCTCAGAGGGAGGGTAATACAAGCCGTATATGTGCCTTTGGGGGTTACATTTGTCTTTTTCTTTTTTTTTTTTTTTTTTGGTGAGGAAGATTAGCCCTGGGCTAACATCCATGCCCATCTTCCTCTACTTTATATGGGATGCTGCCACGGCATGGCTTGATAAGTGGTACAAAGGTCTGTGCCCGGGATCTGAACCTATGAACCCCGGGCCACCGAAACAGAACACGTGAACTTAACCACTACACTACCAGGCCGGCCCCTTGGAGGTTACATTTTTAATTCATCAAGAAAAATTGTTAAACCCTGTCATTCAGTTTGGCACTATGTGAATTTATAACCTTTTCACTTTAGTCCTAGTGAATTGGCAAAAACCAAAATAAAACAAAACAAAAATCAAGATGTCTTTAGTATCTTTCTCTTGGTTACATTGTCCTTTAAATAAAGATGATATAACAGATGTCCACTGTGTTTCTCCATGACTGAGGCAGGTTGGCTGAACACTACGTATCTAGTGGCACACGATCAACATTGTTTGTCAGGATCTGCAGTGGTGTAGACGGTGATCAGAGAATAGGGTAATGCCAGCAGGGCTAGAAATGAGTAAAATCAGGGGTGTAGCCTCCCAGACTTTTAACTGAGCTAACTCTAAGTGAGGAAGATTTAAATAGAGAATTTGAAAACTCTTACGTTATTGGATTCTTTTTCTTCTTTCATTTTGCTGTTTTGTTTCTAGAAAATAAAAGAAGACAAAGTGTAAAATGAGGTTAAGGCGTGAGGTGAGTGTGGAATAGAAGACTCCACTGCCTGGAATCCTGGATTCTACTTAAGTTACCTTGACACAAGTCTCTTAACCTCTGACGTGTTTGTCTCTCTCTCTGTCTCCCTCTTAACTGTCCAAAGAAGAAATTGGAACCATCTCTGATTCATTCAAAAGCTGTACAATTCTAAAAGGAAAATGCAAATGGGGATCCTACAGAAGATACACTTAAACCATACTTCTTATTTCGATTCAATAAACTATAATATTTTGTAACTGACTACTCATGAATTAATTATAGTGTGAATATATATTTATAGTGTGTATGTGAATAGTGGGTCTTTTACCTCTGAGAATGTCTATCACAGCCACAGCCCCTGGTGACCAAAAGAGCCATAAATTATTCCATTGAAGTGGCTGTATTCTGACCCTATCACCCTAGTCACAAATGATGAGGCCAGTATTGGATACCCAAATTAAGGGCAGCAACATGTAGGTATGAATGATGAATGGCTTAAAATATGAATGGTGTGAAGTGGTTTGGCTTGAAAACTCTGCCCTGAGGGAAATAGTGACTCATCAGACCAATTAGAACCCTGTTAGGACATTGAACTTGAGACACAGACAATAGACCAGTGGAAGTGGGAGCAGAAACATAGGCACCCTCAACTAGAGAAGGTCTCTGCTGCAAAGAGGTAATCTGGTTGTCAGGATTGTTCCTAGCACATTGTATTCACTTAGTAAGCAGTTTCTGAATAAAAACAAGTGTCTGACTGATTAGATTGTGAAATTTTACGGTATGCCTTCTACTTCTGACTCTTTAATAACAATTAGCAATCTATTAGGTATTTTGTAGCTGCTGGGTGAATATTTGTTGATTCTGACCTTAGCACAACCTTGTAAGACAATTACCTGGAATTACTGAGTCGGAATGTTGCTTCAAAGCTACATGACAAGTCTTTTTTTTTTTTTTTTGGTGAGGAAGATTGGCCATGAGCTAGCATCCATGCCCATCTCCCTCTATTTTGTATGTGGGATGCCACCACAGCATGGCTTGATGAGTGGTGTGAAGGTCCATGCCTGGGATTTGAACCTGTGAACCCTGGGCCACTGAAGTGGAGCGCGTGAACTTAACCACTACAGCACTGGGCTGGCACCTTACATGAGAAGTATTGTGAATCAATCCACATCCTTGCCCTTGTCAATATGACAGCCTAAGCTAGAATTTCCAAAACTGTTTGATGTAATGAGGTATTATTATGCAAGGGGTTATGATTTGTGAAGTTTTCTTTTCTATTTATTTATTCATTTTTGTGAGGAAGACCAGCCCTGAGCTAACATCCATTGCCAATCCTCCTCTTTTTGCTGAGGAAGACTGGCCCGGGCTAACATCCATGCCCATCTTCCTCTACTTTATAAGGGACGCTGCCACAGCATGGCTGACAAGCAGTGCCTTGGCCAGCGCCCAGGATCCGAACTCGGGAACCCGGGGCTGCCAAAGCACGAACTTAACTGCTGCGCCACCAGGCCGGCCCTGATTTGTGAAGTTTTGTATGAAAAAGTTTTATTTTTAAAACATCTTCAGTGCCACTTTGTTTATAAACAGCTAACATTCATTTAGAGTCGAATTGGTGAATATGGTGGGAGTTATAGTAAGTATGGGCTTGCAGAAAATTCAAATAAGTAATAAAGGCAAATGCTTTTCTTAATAAGGTGACATTTATTGCAAGAAGAAATTTGCTGGCACTTTGGGAGAGCTGAATAGAAATAGAATAGAAAAACATGTTATTGGGTATTTTACAAAATAAGAGAAGAAAATAAAGAATTATTTTATGTCATAAACTGTAGGAAGTTGAATAGAAGTACCTAGATCCAGAACAGAGAAGATTCCTTTGAAACATTGTGCATTGAGTCTATTCCAGATAACTATATGGACAAGTCAGCTATCAAACTGCACTTACTCTAGAAACAGCTAGTGAAAGAAAAAACAAGGTAACATTTTTGGGAGTGGGGAGTATCTAACCTGGCCTTTTGTTATAATGGTTCTAACTCTACTAAGCCTAGTTTCTCCCTTCCTCAATTATTTTTCTCTTTTTTTAATAGGATGTATTACTTTATAGTAATGGAATCAATTATTTCTGTTCTTTTGTAATAATAATCTTAGGAGACTGGAATCTTATTCAAATGCTGCTGCCAGTGCTCACACTATTTGGGGGACTCATTCTTCCAAAATAATTTTCAGCATTAGTTTATTGCTATTGCACGGCCTCAGTACTCCAAGTCACCCATCCTTGGAAATTCAGAAACAAAAGTAATTGCAAGTGGCATCTGACTTCTTTGCTCAGAAAATTGTGAATTGGCCTGCCCTAGCCTGCAAGGTTCACGTGTAGTAGCCTACCTTCCTGCTTCTCTTTCTCTCTCTCTCTCTTTTCTTCTTTCAAGTTATATCAGTACATCCAAGAAAAATAATTCCTGCTCTTGATATATTCTTGGGAACTGCTAAGTATTTCATTGTTGAGAATGCCAATTTTATCTTTCTCACTGCAGCCCAAGCTCTTGACTGCTTAAGGTGCTCCATAGCCGATCTATGTAATGTTGTTCTTCACCCCCTCCGCCCCCAAACACACACATAAGCTCCTGTAACTATAGAGGTGTCCAGATGAGTCAAAAATGCCACTGCATTGAGGAGAAAGAAGACTGAGATATGGAATCTTATTAGAGAATATAATTGGGGAAAGCAATTCATCTGTTTCTTCTGGAAAACTACCTCACTACATCAACTTATGTACAACTTCTTTCCTACATTCTCAATATGAGCCACTCAAGAAAATTAGTGAGACCTAATGTTTACCAAAACTGGTGATAACTTCATCACCCATCTTATTCACCAAACTTGATTCTGAATGAAGATTAACCAATAAAAACATCAAGAGCACCACTGTGGAAGTTTAGAGGCATATACCTTGAGAGTATTCAGAATTGGACCTTCCAGTTCTTCTGAAATGAAAACACTCATCAACTTTCTTGTGGTTAATCAAGTAATGTCTTTCTTTCCCACTGGTCTCTAATTTCTTTGAGGGCAAATACTGTCTTTCTTGACAAATACCCTCTACCCAGCATCTAGCAGAGCACCTGGCACAAAGTAAAATATATGTTGAATGAATGTTGTTAAAATAGTTCCGAAAATGTTTCAAGGAATAGAAGCTAGGAAATAGTAGATAGCTCCATAAGGTAATGCCTATAAAGACACCATTGCTTATTTGAATGCACACATTGTGACATGCTGTTTTTAACTAGTCTCAATCATTTATAGTTATGTGGTATATGATTTGGGATATAGATTTTGATATACACTAAGTTGTTTGATCCTGAGGTCAAATTATGATTGCTGCTTAGGTAAAGTGTTCTTTTTGAGAAATATCTTTCATATCTGTAAATTTTTGAGTAATTATCCTTATTTATGCAATATATTATTATGATTGTAAACTCAAGATTGTATTCGTATTTTAGGGAAATTGTCGATCTTGTTATTGGTTGTATCCCCTTTTTACTCTGGTCTCTCACTTCTTTGACCTACTTCTCACAGCTGCATAGTGTCCATTTTATGTGCTTATCTTCAATCTCATTTTTTTTTCTTCAGCTCCTCTTTTAACTTTGCCCTTATTTTCTCATCCATTTTATTTTCTTTTCCACTTAAACTGGCTCAAAATCTTAGGGACAAAGTGGTATATTAATAAAATCAAAAAATTGTATGTAGAATTTACCTAAGGTCATAGTGCTGCTTGAAAAGTGGCAGTATTGGGGCCGCCCGGTGGCGCAGCGGCTTAGTCCGCGCTTGGCAGCCCGGGGTTCGCGAGTTCGGATCCCGGGCGCCCGCCGACGCACTGCCTGTCAGCCATGCCGTGGCGGCGTCCCATATAAAGTAGAGGAAGATGGGCAGGATGTTAGCCCAGGGCCAGTCTTCCTCAGCAAAAAGAGGAGGATTAGCAATGGATGTTAGCTCAGGGCTGGTCTTCCCCACACACACACAAAAAAAAGTGGTAGTATTGCTGGATCAATAGAATTCACTTGGTCCAAGTTCTAGTTTATAACAAACCACTACATACAGCATCAGAATAAATTTTTATTGAAAAATGAGTGAAGAAGTGAATGAATGAACCACTGGAGAATGTTGTTTGGGTTTGTCTGTATTCCATGTATCAAGTTAAATTCTAGTTAGCTCCTATCTTTAAGCTTATCTAAAACCAAAACTCACCACATTTTCTGTGTTACATCTTCAATGATGAACTTTCTAACTCTTCTGTAGTAAATGAATTCTTCTTCCATTTGCCACTGCCATTGAAAGATTCCAAATGAGAGTAATGGCATTACTTTGGACTGAGAACCTGAGGGATTATTTGATGTGTCCTGGGAAGAGCACACAATGCCAAAACACTTATCTGTTCTCCCATTTTATAAATTCAAAACTTTTTCCTATGAGGATGGAGTGAAATCCCAACTTGGCCTATGGCTTGTGCTTTACTTACTCCTTTTAAGGCTCAGTGTCCCCAGCAGGCTCCCTCACAGGGCACACTAGTGTATTGCTAAGCACTCATCCATTTCTAAGCACTTCAACTCTTTAATGAGGAAATCATTGCTGCTGGTACTAGTACATACAGCCACGTATCAGAACATTGAGTTTAGTTTATAGCTCCCCACTTCATATTCATGATCATGGGAGGCAGTGAACCAGTTCATTAGCACACAGCGGCATTACGCAATCCTAGCCACAAAGTGACATGTCTATACATTAAAGAATCTTTATATTAAGGAATGATGAAACTGCACCTACTGGTTAGAATAAATCACTGAAGCAAATAGAGAGAAACATACAGTGTGTCTTCAATGTTAAGTTGAAAAGTTAACTTGCTGCCTTGTAGGGGGATTGCAAGACCATACAAATTGCTAGTGAAGACCAAGCTCCTATTAGGAAATCTAATAATGATTATTTGCTGAGCTTGAATTGTTCTGTAGTTAACCTATTTTCCGGCTTGAAATTAGTCTGTGCTATTTAATGTATTTTTCAAGGCATTTATATTTAATTCCAAACTACCTAACAGAAGCTAGTTTTCATACCTCTCTTACTGTGAAAATAATCCAATCGAATGAAAGAAACATAAAAAATAGTTTAATAAAGGTAGTCTTTCATTCATACTTACTATTGTAACCTATTACCATCACTGGCCAGGAGAAGAGAACACACACAATATCATTGTGTGATTTTTGGAACCTGAATAGTTTACTCATTCTCTGCTCAACAAGGATTCCACATCAAATCTTTCATTTTTGAGTATTACCATATTAAAATTAATGTGAGAAGAGAAATTTTTTAGTAAATAGAAGATGAAATTACTACCCTCAAAGAGTTAAGTCCAGTTGACATGAAGAATCTGAAGAGTAATTAAAAGTGAAGAAAGGTTATTTAGTATAAGTTGTTTTTCTTTTTAAGTTTGCTACATTCCTAAAAGTAAGCAAACAGAATCAAAGTGGGATGGAAGTAGTTAAGGAAAATTTCTTGGAGGAGACAAATGTTAAGTCAAGACCTAATAGTAATAAGGATCTCAAATTGACTGAATTGAAAATATGAGTGAAAGGGGCTTATCAGGCAAAGAAAATTGCATAAGCAAAAGCACAGAAACAAATGATTGAGATGTGTGCAGAAGGAAATTTTTAAAAATCTTAATTGGACAAGAAACAAAAAAGTTAAAATAGTTTGATCTGAAGTCAACTTAAAGAAGGGAGTTAATAAGTATTCAATTGATATAAAAGTAAACCAGCTCTAGCAAACTCTTAGTTTTTCATCTACTGATTCATTTAACGGCTTCAAAATATCCAAATATTTTGAAATATTTATAAGACTGAAAAGATTTCTAATCTTATTTTTATCATTGTAGAGACACACAATATATCCAAAGAGGAAAAATACTTTCATGGATAATACTTTTTTTTTCTTGGTGAGGAAGACCAGCCCTGAGCTAACATCTGTTGCTAATCCTCCTCTTTTTGCTGAGGAAGATTGGCCCTGGGCTAACATCCGTGCCCATTTTCCTCTACTTTACATGGGACACTGCCACGGCATGGCCGACAAGCAGTGCGTCAGCAGGCACCCGGGATCCCAACCTGCAAACCCTGGGCTGCCAAGGGCGAACTAAACCGCTGTGCCACTGGGCCCGCCCCTCATGGATAATACTTTTGATTCAAAATATTACTCTTGTATCATGTGGGTAGATCATACTTCTTCTTCAGAGTATTAAATAAAAAAACAGAGTAATGAAGCCCAGGAGAGGATTTCTATCTCCAGGACATATTCTCATTCATGCTAAGAGCTCAAATGTTTAGAAAACCCCCAGAGCCTACTTTAGACAGGGGAGAAGAATAACAGTGAGAATTTGTTTGCCTCTGGGCAGTTCAGAGAGGCTTTGATGAGAAGCATGAGGAGATGACAATGTAAGTGATGCTTGAAGGTCCAAATAGATGACAGTAATGAGTGCTGTTTTTTCCTCTTCTGCTTCCGACTATGGAGTATATTTTATTGGAACAATCCTGCCAAAAAAACCTCTAAAAACTGGATAAAATACAAGACCACCTGTTTGAATACATCAGAGAACTAACAATGCAGTCATACCTTGAGGGGGTCAAGATACTAGAAAGAAGAAAGAAGAAAGAAGTGCCTAACTGTGCCACTGCTCTTCCCCTTGGGGCATTTCTGGTTTTTTTAAACACCTCAGGACCAAGAAACCAAGCAGAAAGTGGCAGCTAAGAGACTGAGAAGCAGAGTTGACTTTCCGCAGTCTCCTGGGGCTGGGAAGATATAAATTGGGGTTCAGGGCTATGTAGGAAGCTACAACTTGAGAATGATCAAGATCTCAGAGAGATGAAAGTGAAAAGAAATGAGCCCAACATTCAGGACTTTTTCTCCTTGAGGCGTTTTGTGGTTTGTAAGAAGCAGTCCAGAAGCTAAGACACTAAAGCCGAACTTTCGACAGTCTCAAGGTTATATGAGAAAACAACTGAGTTCAGGCTCTTCCAAGGATGAGGAGTCTTGGTAAACATATTTCATTTTCAGGTGGAACTTTGAAGTACTGTCCTAGTGCAAGAGTGAGCAAGAGATAGATTATCACCTTTATTAGTTTGATCAGGTGGTCATAACAGAATCCCACAGACTGGGCGGCTTTAACAACAGAAATTTATTTTCCCACAGTTCTGGAAGCTGGAAGTCCAAGATCAAAATGCCATCAGGGTTGGTTTCCGGTGGGGACTCTCTTTTTGGCTTGCAGATGACTACTTTCTTGCTATGTTTTCACATGGCCTTTTCTCTGTGCATGCACAATCCTGGTGTCTCTTTCACTTCTTATAAGGACATGAGCCCGGTTGGATTAGGGCCCCACCCTTGTGACTTCATTTAACCTTAATTACCTCCCATCTCTAAATACAGTCACATGAGAGTTGGGGCTTCAATCTTTGAAAGGGGGGGCACAATTCAGTTCATAACACCATCACAGAGACAGAAACCTATCTTCAAATCAACTTAATCCCACAATAGATCAAGATGATCTGCACTTCCTTCAGTTGCTTTTCCAGAAGCCAAAGTAAATCTTTGGAACAACATCATCTTGAGCCACTACATGTTTCATTAACATGCAATGAAACATTGACCAAAAACCATGAAGAAAAACACCCAACAGAACAGTTCCAACAGATAATCCAGGTCTTGAAGTAATCAGACAAGATCTTTAATATAATGATGATTCCATGTTCAAGAAAATGAATAACAGAATGGTAAACCTCTCTAGAGAACTAGAATTTATATAAAAATCAAAGGGAAGTGCTGGAACTGAAAAACAATATAACTAAGAATTCAATGGATGAGTTTAACTAAAAAGAAGACACTGTTTAGGAGAACAGTTCATAAAATTAGAGATAGGGCTTTGAAAATATCCATATTTAAGCATGAGGCTGAAAAAAGGGATGAAAAACACAGAAAAGAGCAAAAGATACACGTTAGTGTAAAAGTTTAACATGCAAGTAATCA
The DNA here is from genome assembly GCA_031878705.1 of Tapirus indicus. NCBI lineage: Eukaryota > Metazoa > Chordata > Mammalia > Perissodactyla > Tapiridae > Tapirus > Tapirus indicus. The sequence goes on along the minus strand of CM062939.1, from coordinate 16,858,297 downwards.
AAGTCCCAGAAAAGATGAGACAGAGAATATAGTAGAAACAATATTCCAAGACATAATGGTTAAGAAATTTTCAAACCAGAAGAAAGATATCAAACTACAGATTCCAGAAGTGTTATAAAAAAAGATACCCTGGAATATTATAGTCGAACTAATGAAAAACAACCAAAGTCAAAGTGAAAAATCTTAAAAGCAGAGAAAAAAGACACATTGCCTTAAAAAGAACAACAATAGGGCTAACTCTTGACTTTTCAAGAGAAACAATAGAAGCCAGAAGACAATGAAATATTTTTAAATTGTAGAAAGAAAATTGTCAACTTAGACTTATATAGTCAATGAAAATGTCTTTTAAAATAAAGGAAAAAGTGAAGTTTTTTCAGACAAATGAAAACTAAGAGAACTTGTCACCACCAGCAGATTTGCACTTAAAAAGTACAGTTCTTCAGGCAGAAAGAAAATAAGTCCAGATAGAAGGCAAATATGTAGAAAGAAATGAAGGGTATGAGAAAGGATATGAATATTAACTGTATAGTTATAATAATAATGTATTGTTTAAAATATATGTAAATTAAAATACATGACAGCATTAACACAAAAGGGGTGGGTGAGTAGAAGAACTTAAGAAGTTTGAAGACCTTAACATTGTTGCAAAAGTGATAAAAATATTAATCTTGCATCAAGGCTATATATTAAAATATGTAGAGTAACCACTAAAAGAATAGCAAAAGAATGTATGACAACATAATAGAGAAGGAAATGGAATAATTAAAATTTACTTAAGAGAAAAAAGAGCACTGAACAGGTAGTACAAATTGAAAACTGTCTTATTTCTAGGATTTCCTAGAAATGACTTTGAAACAGAGAATTGAGTGTACAGGGTTTACTGGGGAGTGTTCTTGGAGTCTGTCCCCGTAAGGAGGTGAGGAAGTCAGAAATAGACAGGAGAAGCTGAACCACAGCACAGTTGCAGCTGAGGCTTCGGCTGGTACTATAGGCAGTTCCTAAATTGGAATTCCCTCAAAGTCGTCCCAAATTGAGATATGAGGGTCAGACCTTTCTATCCCCTCCTTGTCTAGTCATTGGCTGTGGAACACCCCCTGAACTGGGGAATAACCTTGAGTGAGACTCTTCCCTACAGCCAAGAGCAATTCCTAGTGAGGGGCACAGCTGTCCACTCTCAGTAACTAACACTTCCCAGAGCTGGAGATGAGTGCAACGGCCCTGAAAAGGGAATCTTGACAGATTAACCATGTGTCCACATAAAAACAAATATTATGTTTGTAGATTTAGATTCAAATATGTCACTAATGACATAAGCTATACATAGATTGAATACTCTAATAGTCAAAGATTAGCTGATTTGAACTAATTATAAAACACACACAAAATTATAATCCCCAAAGGAGACAAGGATATGGAAAATTTGAAAGTAAAAGTATAGAAAAATATATACCATACAAACCCTATATCAGACAGAATAGACTTAAAAGACATGAAGCACTGCTAGACACGGATGGATCCTTTTTTGTTGTTTAAATGATGAATCTACTGGGAAGATATAACAATACTGAGACTGTATGCCGGTAGTAACATGGCATTAAATTATATGAAGCAAAAGTTAACAAAACTACAAGGAAGAATATACAAACCCACAATCATAGTGGGAAATCTTAAACATACCCATCTCAGTAACTGATGGCAAGCACATACAATAAATTGTAAGCATATTGAAGATTTGAGCAATGTGATGAAAACATTTTCCTAACTGAAATACATAGAACAGCTGTAGATGCACATTGTTTTTAAGATCACGTGGAACAAAACTGAATGTATTCTGAACCATAAAGTTAGTCTTAACAGATTTAGAGTGTCAGACCACAGTGGAATTAAGCTAGAGCGCAAACAAAAATGTAACTTTAAGGAATCCTTAAATTTTTGTAAATTAAGCAATACATTTAAAGACAACCTAAATGACTAAGAAGAAATTGTAATGGAAATGGTGCTGGAACAACTGAATATAAATATAGAAAAAAAAACCCACCTAAATCTTTATCTCATATCTAAACCATTAACTTGATCATAGATCTAAACTTAAAACTATAAGATTTCTAGAAAAAAACACAAGAGAATATCTTTGCAACCTTGGAATGGCATGAAATTTTCTAGAAAGGGCACAAAAGGAAAAATTTCTAAAAGAAATAAATGGTAAATTGGACTCTATCCAAAAAAACCCCCATAAACCTTTGCCATCAAAAGACCCCATTAGAAACACAAGCCGCATATTGGGAGAAAATATTTATCTATCTGTCTATCTATCTAATCTATCATCTATCTATATCTATCTATCTAATCTATCTATCTACTATCATCATCTATTTGTCTATCTATCCATCAACAGAGGACTTATTTCTCAAATATAAAAGGAACCTCTACAAATTGATAAGAATTTCAAGAACAGGTAAAGCTAATATATGGCTATAGAAATCAGAACTGTGTCTGACTATTGGAAAGCAAGAACTGACTGGAAGAAGGCATTCAAGAACTTTCTGGGTGATGGAAATGTTCTATATTTTGATTGGAGTACTGGTTACAAGGCATACACATTTATCAAAAATCATGAGAAGGTGTCTAATAGGGATAACCTGCTGTACTCTTCCTTCTGATGTCAATCTTTTTAAGTTGTGCCCTTAAAATAATTTGTCTATATGGTTAGCTTCTGCTGTGTAACAAACTACCCTAAACTCAGTGACTTAAAATTTAAAAAGTAGTTGCAATACTTATATCCAGCAAAGGACTAATATGCAGACTATATAAAACAGTCATATAAATCACTAAAGAAAAGGCTGATTACCCAACAGAAAAATGGTCAAAATATTTGAAAAAAGAAGAATATTCAAATAGCCAGAGCTGCTCAATCATACTAGTGATCAAGAAAATGCAAATTAAAAACACAATGCGATACTAGTACATAATATAATCGTTACAATTAAAAAAGAGTGACAAAACACTATAAACATCTCTATGCCCACAAATTTGAGAACCTAGATTAAACAGACCAATTCCTTGAAAGACACATCTGCCAAAACTCACACAAGGAGAAATAGACAATCCGAATAGGCCTCTGGCATCCATCCATTAAAGAAATAGAACGAATAATTAATAAGCTTCCAAAACAGAAGGCACCAGAACCACATGGGTTCATTGGTGAATTCTGCCAAATATTTAAGGGAGAAATTATACCAATTCTCTACAATCTCTTGCAAGGATAGAAGTAGAGGGAATAGTACCTAACTCACAGCAAGCATTATGCTATTACCAAAATCAAATAAAGAAATTATAAGAAAAGAAAATTACAGAATATCTCTCATTAACATAGATGCAAAAATCCTCAACGAAATTTAGCTAATTGAATCCAACAATGTATAGAAAGAATTATACACCACATCAAGTAGGATTTATGCCAGGTATGCAAGGCTAGTTCAGCATTTGAAAACAAATTAATGTAATCCATCACATCAACAAACTAAAAATGAAAAATCACATGATCATATTGATAGATGTAGAAAAAGTTTTTGTCAAAAATCCAACACTCATTCGTGATTAAAAAAAACTCTTGGTAAACTAGGAATAGAGGGGAAATTCCTCAACTGATAAAGAAAAATCTACAAAAAAACTTTCAGCTAACATACTTAATGCTGAGAAACTAGAAGAACCCCACCTCCACCCCACCTCTGGCAAACACCAATCTGTTCTCTGTATCTATGAGCTTGGTTTTTTTTTTTTAGATCCCACATATATGTGAGATCATACGGTATTTGTCTTTCTCTGTCTGACTTATTTCACTTAGCATAATGCCCTCAAGATCCATCCATGTTGTTGCAAATGGCAAGATTTTATTCTTTTTTTATGGCTGAAAAATATTCCATTGTGTATATACACCACATTTTCTTTATCCATTCATCCATAGACACTTAGGTTGTTTCCATATCTTGGCTATTGTAAACAATGCTGCAATGAAATGGGGGTGCATATAACTTTTGAGTTAGTGTTTTTGTTTTCTTCAGATAAATACTCAGAAGTGGAATTGCTGGATCATATGGTAGTTCTATTTTTAATTTTTAGAGGAACCTCCATACTGTTTTCCATAGTGGCTGCACCAATTTACATTCCCACCAGCAGCGCACAAAGGTTCCCTTTTCTCCACATTCCTGTCAACACTTTTATTTCTTGTCTTTTTGATAATAGCCATTCTAACAGGTGTGAGGTGATATCTCATTGTGGTTTTGATTTGCATTTCCCTGATGATTAAAGGTGTTGAGCATCTTTTCACATACTTGTTGGCCTTCTATATGTCTTCCTTGGAAAAAAATGTCTATTCAGATCCTTTGCCCATTTTTCAATTGGATTGTTTGTTTTTTTGCTATTGATTTGCATGAGTTCTTTATATATTTTTGGATATTAACCTCTTATCAGATATATGACTTGCAAATATTTTCTCCTGTTTGGTGAGTTGCCTTTTCATTTTATTGGTGGTTTCCTTTGCTGTGCAGAAACTTTTTAGTTTGATGTAGTCCCGCTTGTTGATGTTTACTTTTGTTTCCTTTGCTTTTGGTGTCAAATCTAAAAAATCATCACCAAATCTGTATCAAGGAGCTTACCACCTTTGTTTTCTTCTAGGAGTTTTATGGTTCTTCTATTTTTTGGAAGAGTTTGAGAAGGACTGGTATTAATTCTTCTTTGAACGTTTGGTAGAGTTCACTAGTGAAGCTGTCTGGTCTAGGACTTTTCTTTGATGGGAGGTTTTTAATTACTGATTCAATCTCCTTACTAGTAATCAGTCTGTTCAGATTTTCTATTTCTTCCTGATTCAGTCTTGATAGGTTGTATGTTTCTAGGAATTTATCCATTTTTTTCCGAGGTTGTCCAATTTGTTGATGTATAGTCATTCTTGGTAGTCTCTTATTATCCTTCGTATTTCTCTGGTATCAGTTGTAACATCCCCTTTTCCAGTTCTGCTTTGATTTGAGTGCTCTCTTTTTTTTCCTGGTGAGTCTAGCTAAAGGCTTGTCAAATCTTGTTTATCTTTTCAAGAACCAGTTCTGGGTTTCATTGATCTTTTCTATTGTCTTTTTAGTATCTATTCCATTTATTTCTGCTCTGATCATTGTTATTTCCTTCCCCCTACTATCTTTGGGCTTCATTTGTTCTTCTTCTTCCTAGTTCCTTGAGGTATGAAGTTAGATTGTTTATTTGAGATTTTTCTTGCTGCTTGAGGTAGACCTGTATTACTATGAACTTTCCTCTTAGAACCACTTTTGCTATATCCCATACATTTTGGTATGTTGTATTTCCATTTTCATTTGTATCAAGGTATTTTTTTATTTCACTTTTGATTTCTTTGTTGACCCATTGGCTTTTCAGTAGCATGTTGTTTAATCTCCACATATTTGTGAATTTTCCAGTTTTCTTCTTGTAATTGATTCCTAGTTTCATACCATTGTGGTCAAAAATATGCTTGATATAATTTCCATTTCTTAAGTTTGTTAATACTTGTTTTGCGGCCTAGCATGTGATCTATCCTGGAGAAAGTTCCATGTGCATTTGAGAAGAAGGTCTATTCTGCTGCTTTTGGATGAGATGTTCTGTATATATCTGTTAAGTCTATCTGGTCTAATATATTGTTTAAGGCCAGTGTTTGCCTATTAATTTCCTGTCTGGATGATCTGTCCATTGATGTAAGTGGGGTATTAAAGTCCCCTACTATTGTGGTATTGCTGCCTACTTCTCCCTTTAGGTCTGTTAATATTCACTTTCTATATTTAGGTGCTCCTATGTTGGGTGCATACATATTTACAAACATTATAACCTCTTGTTGGATAGACCCTTTTATCATTATCAAATTCCCTTCTTTGTCTCTTATTACAGTTTTTTTTTTTTAAGTCTATTTTGTCTGATATAAGTATAGCTACCCCAGCTTTCTTTTGGTTTTCCTTAGCATGGAATATCTTTTTCCATCCCTTCACTTTCAGTCTGTGTGTGTCCTTATGTCTGAAGTGAGTCTTTTGTAGGTGACGTATAGAGGGTCTTGTTATCTTATCCATTCAGTCACTCCATATTTTTTTATTAGAGAACTTAGTCCATTTACATTTAAAGTAATTATTGATAGGTGTGTGCTTATTGCCATTTTGTTATTGTTTTCTGGCTGCTTTGCAGTTTCTCTGCTCCTTTCTTCTTCTCTTGTTCTCTTCCTTTGTGGTTTGATGACTTTCTTTAGTTGTATGTTTAGAATCCTTTCTCAATATCATTTGTGTGTTTACTATAGGTTTTTGCTTTTGGTTACCATGAGGCTTACATACAATTTATATTTATAACTGACTATTTTAAGTTGATAACAACTTAAGTTTGAATGTATTTTAAAGCTCTACATTTGTACTCTCCCCTCTCCAAGTTTTATGTTTTTGATGTCATATTTTACATTTTTTTATCTTGTGTATCCCTTAACTAATTATTGTAGTTACAGTTATTTTTTACTACGTTTGTCTTTTAACCTTCAAACTAGCTTTATAATTGATTAATCCACCACCTTTACTACATATTTACTTTTATCAGTGAGATTTATACTTTCACATGTTTTCTAATTACTAATTACTGCCTTTTCTTTTCAGCTTAAAGAAGTTCCTTTAACATTTCTTGTAAGGCTGGTTTAGTGGTGGTGAACTCCTTTAGCTTTTCCTTGTCTGGAAAATACTTTATCTCTTTAATTATGGACAATAACTTTGCCAGGTAGAGTATTCTTGGTTAGAAATTTTTTTCTTTCAGCACTTTGAATATAGTGTAATTGTAATTCAATTGAATATATTGTAATTCCTTTCTGGACTGCAAAGTTTCTGCTGAAAAGTCTGCTGATGGTCTTATGGGGGTTCCCTTGTATGTAACAAGTTGTTTTTCTCTTGCTGCTTTTAAGATTCTCTCCTTATCTTCAACTTTTGATATTTTAATTATAGTGTGTCTTGGTATGAGTCTTTTTTGGACTCATCTTATTTGGAACCCTCTGGGCTTCCTGGATCTGTTTCTTTCTTTCCCCAGGTTAGAGAAGTTTTCAGCCATTATTTCTTCAAATAAGTTTTCTGCTCCTGTCTCTCTCTCTTCTCCTTCTGGGACTCCTATAATGCAAATGTTAGTCCACTTGAGGTTGTCTCCTAAGTCCCTAAGATAACTAAGTCCCTTAAGCTATCTTCACTTTTTAAAATTCTTTTTTCTTTTTGCCACTCTGAATCAGTGAGTTCCTCTGCCCTGTCATTGAGTTCACTGATCATTTCTTTTGTTTCATCTAGTCTGCTATTGAACTCCTCTAGCATGTTTTTCAATTCAGTTATTGTCTTCTTCAGCTTCATGACTTCTGTTTGGAACTTTCTTATATTTTCTGTCTCTTTGTTGAAGTTCCCACTGTGTTCATCCATTCATCTCCCAATTTTGGTGAACATCTTTATGATCATTACTTTGAACTCTTTGTCAGGTAAATTATTTATCTTTGTTTCATTAAGGTTTTTTTCTGAGGTTTTTACCTTGTTCTTTCATTTGAAACATATTCCTTTGTTTCTTCATTTTACTTGACTCTCCATGTTGGTTTCTATGCATTAGATAAAACTGCTGCCTCTCCCAGTCTTGAACAATTGGCCATGTGAAGGAGACAAACTTTATCATTCAACCCCTCCCTAGTTCTTGGTTGTCTCTCTAACTTTTGTGATTATCCAAGCAGCATATTTTATTTTCAATATCTTTCAGTAGTTGAGGATATGGCAAGACCAGTCAGTGTCCCAAAGGGGCGGAGCTCAGTGAGTGCCTGGATTCAGGCTGATTGGAAGCCAGACCCTCAGGTAGCAACTTTTAAAGAATGCAAATATATAGAGTTTTGTGGGACCACAATCATAAGCCCCCCTGGATCCCAGAGCCAGGTGACTCCTTTCTGGAGGAGCAGGTGGAAGGCAGAGGGAGAGCACAAAATCATGTCTACCAGCCCCTGTTCCCTGAGGGCAGCTCCATAGGCCCCTATAAGTGTGCCAAGTGAGAAGCCTGCCCTTTAGGCCAAAACTCTTGAGCAAACAAATAGGTCTTTTCTTCAGAAAAACTGAGGGTGCATTTCAGTCTGTTATCTGTGCAGTGCCCGGGGGTGGTAGTCTGCCAAGAACGGAATCTCTGATTGTTATAGTCCCATGGGCCCCAAGAAACACAAGGCCCGCTGGTCTCCAGAGCCAGGTGACCAAGGGGCATCCCCTGGTGGCAGCTGCAAAAACTAGGCCCCCAGATGTAAAAATCAGGGCACCACATGTGTGTAGTAGCTCCCCTCTGGGAGATACTGGCACTCTGGAGTGTGGCAGAGGGAGAGCAGGAAGGTATCACCCACTGGCTGGAACAAGGCAGAGGGGGAGTGCAAAGATAGCACTCACTGAAAAAAAGAGAAAAAAGTGAGAAGAAAAAAAAAAGAGAAAAAAGAAGGAAAAAGGGAAATAAATTTTTTTAAAACTCCAGGGTGGGGAGGGCGGAGATGGAGCCTGCTGGCTTTAGCAAGGCAGAGGGAGAGCAGGAAGATGGTGCCCACTGGCCTCCCTGCAGGAGAGTATCCCAGCAGGCCCCTGCCCCTCAGACCAATGCTTTAAAATTGGCAAATGAATCTTTTTTACATAAAGTCTGGGCTTTTTTCAAAGGGCTGCTTCTGCGCTGCACCCTGGGGTGAGTGAGTCTGTGCTGCGTCGCTTTAAGAGCCTGTGTACCTCCGTTCTCCACAGCTCCATGGGTCTCGTGGGCATGAGCCCGGTTGGTCTTCAAAACCAGATCAGACCATCTACCTTTTATGAGAAGCTGGAAATATTTACATAAAATTTCTTATTTTTAGGTTTTACCAAAGATTTCAATTATAAAAACAATGTGAAAACCATACAAAGCACAACCAGAGATGGATTCTTTTCTTAGTTGACACTTTTGGCAACTGTAATGGCTATTTCAAGTGGCTCTGTCACTTACTATGCACATGATCTTGGCAACATGTCTTAACCTCTCTAAGCCTCGATTTTCTCTTCTACAAGAATTAGAATAATAATACTTTTGTCTCAGGGTTATTAAGAGAGGAGGACTGACTACATGTTAAAATAACTTAAGACTGTGCCTCTAATTCAGCAAGCTCCCAATAAATGATCCTTGTTATTATTATTATTTCTATTGCCAGAGAACTCTCTGAGGATAACTGAAAAGAAAAAGGGTGACAGTTTGAAGCAAAGGCTTACAGCTACAGCTTTACATACCCATATTTCCTGTCATCACTATCTTCCTCCCTTCCCGAGAACTGAATTCCCGGTTCAAATCTCCTCTTGTGAAAGCCCAACTAAAGGCCACAGAAACCACCACCACTTGTTTAGAATGAAAATGGGAGTAAAGCAACTGAAAGTTCTATTTCTATTGCCCCATGTTGAGGCTCTGAACTCATTTTCACTCATAGAAATACAATTATATGTGGTATTTTATTTCTAAAAATTTTATTCCTCTTCTAGAGAAAGTAGGATATGAGTTAGATGAGTTTTTGTGGACTGCCCTGGACACCTAACCATGATGAATAAATAATACAGCATGCTTTTCAGAGGTATATGCATTCACAATTTCAAACTGCCTAAAAAAGAAAATATGGTACACATCTGTCTTTCTATATGGAACTTCCTGTACCACAATATTAAGACTCTTAAATTCCATGCATACACAAAATCATAAGTGTAATGTCATAAAGTGAAAATTATAATTAAATTTTCATTTTTGCTTTTGTAACTCAAACTCTCCAAACATAAGTATCAAATAAGAACATTTTACATTCTCAAATCTCTGATCCTATATTTTGATAATATTCTACTGCAGAAATAAGGAAAATAAAAAATAAGCCCTGTCAGGGGCCGGCCCAATGGTGCAACAGTTATGTTCTCGTGCTCCACTTCGGAGGCCCGGGGTTCACGGGTTCAGATCCGGGGTGTGGACCGGCGCACCACTTGTCAGGCCATGCTGTGATGGTGTCCCACGTAAAATAGAGGAAGGTGGGCATGGATGTTAGCCCAGGGCCAGTCTTCGTCAGCCAGAAAAAAAAAAAGGAGGAATGGCGATGGATGTTAGCTCAGGGCTAATCTTCCTCACACACACACACACACACAAAGCCCTGCCAGAGAGAAGTAGATCTTAAGGGTAAATCAGAAAGTGAATAAAAACCACCTATATATGGGGCCGGCCCACTGGTGTAGTGGTAAAGTTTGCACACTCTCCTCCAGTGGCCCATGGTTCACAGGTTTGGATCCCGGGCACAGACCTATGCACTGCTTATCAAGCCATGCTGTGGCAAGCATCCCATATAAAGTAGAGGAAGATGGGCACGGATATTAGCTCAGGGCTGGTCTTCCTCAGCAAAAAGAGGGAGATTGGCAGTGAATGTTAGCTAAGGGCTAATCTTCCTCCCACACACACACAAAAAAACCTGTATAATCAAGAATTTGCCCTACTAAATTTTGACCAATTGATTTGAGATATTCAAAATACATTTGGATGTACTTATCCATCTGGCCCTTTTACCCAATATTTATCTTGAAAATCAATAATATTCAATAATTAAACATTTGTATGGTGTGGTTAATAATTATTCTAATTAATATTTCCAAACCATATAAGGTTAGGATTTGTTATCCCCATATTCAGATGAGGAATTAAGACAGGATGAGTAACTAAAAAGATTTCATACAGTAAATGGCAAACTTTGGATTGGACTCAGCTCTAGTATGAGCCTTCAACTTAGATTCTTAGTTGTTGCGTTAGAAGGATGCCCCTGGCGATGGTTGTTAACAGTCCTCCAAAGGTCTTACCTTTGTCTCCTTGGCAGGAAAATGCACTGGGGAAACCAAGAGTATACCAATTTACTCCTTCTTTCTAGTGAACAATTCCACCTTTTGGCTCAGATCAGGGTGGTGATGGTGATCTCTCTTGCTGTATTTTATAAGGCCCAGAGATGTCAGCTCATTTCCTCATGCCATTGTTATGAAGGAAGAAAGAGATATTTTCTCATCATAGTGAATCATTTCATTCTTGTAAGACAGAACCGAAGAAAGCTAGCAAGAAAGGGAATGTGAACTCTCATTTTAGGGTGAAGAAAATAGTGATTTCAGGTAGTATGTAATTGTGTATAAGTAAATGTGAATGTGCATAATAAAAATGCAGAGTATAATTAAAAACATTTGAAATATCTCAGCAAATATTACACATAGAAATTCCATGTTCCCATATCTTTACTACCATCCTGTTTCAAGCCACTGGCTTGTTATACCAAAATATCCCCCCTGTAAAGAAAAATAAGTGGAAATGAGAGAGCAACTCAGCATCAAGTAGAGAAAAAAGAGAATAACATATTGGGCACAGAGACTGCAGTCTAAGTGGTGCCTCCCCACCTTCATTACCATCCTTCCAAATAAATCTCTCTGCTCCTCTTGAGCTGGCAAATAAAAGAATCAACCCACAAGATATATGTGTGTGCTTCTCCTGATGAGCACCACCATCCATCTCCAGAACGTCCCACATGCCAGTGTGAAGATGGGCTAGAGGGAGAATTAAAGACTTCAGAAAGTCCACAGCATAATCAAGAAGGCTTTTTTCTTCTGACTACACAGCTTTCATCTCTGTCCTGTGTGATTTTCTCCCCATCTCCTTCACTCTGTGGCAAAGATGCTGATTGCTGATGGGACAATAACTGATCATACACCTAACCTTCTAGGGCAACCAATTGGTTTCAAATATATGGCACAAATGCTTTTGATCAGTTTCATCCTGGCAAGGACTGTTAGTTCGAGTATATCACACATTAGACTCTTGAATTCTGAGATTTTTAAAAGATGATTCCCAGTTTCAATGTTTTTTAAATTTCAAATAAAAAGTATCTTTTAAAATACTATGGCAGGGTGCAGACATTGCCTCAGTTTGGGATGTAATTTCAGTGGAAGTACTAAATTTATTAATTTACCTGAAGTAGTTGAATATTTTTCTTTGTTTTTAGCTCAATATAAGTAACCCTGCTCTAGAAGGTGATGTTTCTCATTGAGGTTTGATGGCATATGGTAAGATCCCTAAGAAATCATTTGTTCTAACTTCCCACACCTGCTCGAATCCTTTTTAAGATATCTATACCCTTGCTTGAGCACTTCTAAGTCTTGGGGGTAACTCGCCCTCTCAAGAAAGTATGTTCCATTTTGGACTTTTCTAATTATTTAAAAGTTCTTCATTATATGGAGTTCGTGATTTCACTTACTGATACTAATTTGATGCTTTAGAATAAGTTAATTCTCTTTTTCATATGGCTGCCCTTGAAAAGATACTGTGGCTCACTTTAGATTTCTTTCCTCTGTGTTAAACATCCTTAGGTTCCAGAACTTCTTCCTCTGGCTGTTTCTAGCACTATCTCTCAATGGCAGATGTTGCTGATCACAGTCTTCATTTCTACTGACCTGAGCTCAGAATCCTCCTCCACATGGCTTGTCAGCAGCCACTGTTCCATTTGAATTGGAATGCGAGTTGAAACCCATTTACCATCCTTGGTATTTTGGTTTCAATATGATAAAGTCTGCTGAAGTTGAAGATGGGGAATGGATTAAAGCTCTTTAATAGTTTGAACACGCTCTAGTTTGGGTACTGATCCAAGGTTGATGTCAGTGTTTCCTCTACTTCAAATTAAATTAAAGAATTATATAGGATGTCAACTATGCCCTTGATAATGCAGCTTCCATTAAAAGGAACTGTTTCTGAGCAGATCATTGGGACCAAAATACCCATAGTTAGCAAGACCCTCGGTGCTAGATTATTAAGAGAACAGGGAAATAAAAGTGAATGACTGAGTGATATTTGTGTATATTATGTCAGAACTTTGGTTTGGCTTAGTTTAAGAAATGATTAATTAGCTTTTATCCATTTGTATTCAAGTCCATATATTTCCCAGCTTCTGTCAAACACCAAGAATCTAGAATATCTTTGTTGGACAGCAATATATACCCTATGTTCATGACATGCTTCATTTCAGAGTGCTATTTCTTTATAAAATACTTATAGAAGATTTTTAGAAGAAAATATTGCTTAGAAGCTTAATCTCTTTTTACATTCATCATCATCTTCTGCCAAGAGAACTGGAGAATATTCTATCTTTGTTGCATGAGATCATGCACATCTACTGCCAAACTTCAGAGAGGCCACCCAGAGTACATATTTCTCCATCTGTCAGCACCAGAAAACCATTGAAATTTATGGATGAATAATCATTAATACAATTTTGTGGCTCTTTCTCTGGGTGCAAGTTTTGGTGAAGAAGTTAGGCATACAAATATAGTGACTGTCTGAGATGAATAAGTATTAAACTTGTTAGGTTTGATTATTTTTTAATAGTCAAGTTGCTTTCAAATAATAACAGCACATTTAACTTCTCCCACTTGACCTATGTAGTCTGTATATATGCAGGTGGCACAGACTAAATAATCATCAAATATCTCTGTTTGTGGCTGGAATCCAGTGTAATACCAGTTTGTTTACTTAAAATGATGGCCCAAATGCCTGTGCTTAATAAGAACAGAAAAACTATTACTTAAATGAATTTTTTGGTGTAAATATTTAAAAAAACAAACTCCAGGAAAATGGTTGGGTGGATAAAAGGAGACCTCTGTGGTAAAATGAGTAAGAACTCTGATGAAGTGTCCTGTTGACTTAGGGAATGTTGGTACCACGTAGATCTTGGCAAAGGGCCTGGTTCAGAAGGGGAGATGATTCAGTCTGAGATAAATTTACTTCAAAGTGACCATATGATATTTAAGTGAAAATGTGTTTTGTAGAATGTAAAGTTATGAGGTTGTGGTTCTGGTGAAAAGTCAGGACCAAAAATGTAAATTTAGGCATCAATCAGGATGTAGATTGTGTCTGAATCAATGACAGGGAGTTAGATCACTAGAATGGTTAAAAGTGAAAAGAAAGCCCAGGAATTGAGCATAGGAGAAGAGAATGCAAAGGAAAAAGTGGACTAATAGTAGAAATCTTTTTAACTATCACAGAAGCCTAAGGAAAAGAGCGTTCAAAGAGGCAGTGGTCATCAGCTTCTCACGCTGCCTATGAAGATGATGTGACAGGGCTAGAGAGAGAAAGTTCAGCTGAACTGATTTTCGTTGTCACTGATTCTTCCATTTGCTCCTGGTTTCATCCAGTAACCAAACCATTCTCACAGATTTTTGTGACATCTCTGCTCTTCGTGGTCACAATTCAACCAGGTCACCATAACTAGGACATGAACTTAGAAGTACTTCTGTTGAGTAAGTGTGCTGGGTTGCATCATCTCTATCTCCCGATGGCATCTTTCAGCTACTTAGCTAAGGATAAGGATGAAGTTCTGGTTATGGAATGAAATATTTTCCTCTGCAACACTAACTTGACTGTATAAAACTAAAGTTTAGGACTTTTGGATGATTAATATAATACCATGATCAACTGAGATAACTAGTCTAGACATTTGATTCAAGTTGTATTGTACATGCCTGAATGACTCAACACTAATGGATAAACAACTTATTACATTTGAAGAAATATATGTTTAGGCAGAAAGAATGTGGTTTCTTTTAATAATTGGTTGCTACCAAAAAGGAAGAAAGAAAAGGCTCATATGTGGGATGTGACTTCTTCCAAGTGACTAGCTGAATAACATAAACCTTTTGCTCATTGGTTATGATGTTGATCCATCTTGTGCAAAGTGTGCTCATGAGTGAAATAGAAGGCCCAATAACTCTTCACTTTTCTCTTCTCCATCTCAGCCCTTCAGTCTTGCAATTGACTTTCTGCTCATCATGCAGAGATCAAGTAAATTCTCAGAAACAGATGGTGTTCCTCTACCACCAACTTATCCTTCTGTAGTTCTGCAGTCAGCAAGACCAGATGGATTAACATCCTAAAATTAAACTTTTCACCAAATTCTTATAAGTAAGCAGATGTTTTATTAATATGGACTTTTGGACATGGAATAATACACAGAGATGATTGATTAGCAAATCTAATTAAAGGCAACCATGTGGAAGAACTGAAACAGTGGGTTCATTCTGAAAATAAGAAACGTATTTATATCCCATACCCTTTGAGTAACAAAACTGAAGCAAGAATATATTTTAGAAGGGTTGGCCAAATGGCCATTGCTCGCTCATGACTTGCATTTATCCTCAGACATCTAAAACTATTTATTTTTATTTTATTTATTACAGATAAATCCAACAAAAATAGTATATATCATATTATGTCTCGGGAGAATTTTTTACCTTGAGAGAGACAGTTGGCGCACCACTCAGATTCCTAACTTCCCTTAAGTCCATTGATGTTCTGTCATCCAAAATTCACTTTAAAAAACCAATCTATTGATGTGCTTGGTGTTATAAGAAGCTGGAGAGTTTAGTGAAGTGCTTCCCCTCAAGAATCAGAAAGGATATATATCATTCCTATACATCAAGCTATAAAATGAACCCAGAGCAGAACAGAATATATAAAGCTACAGGCTGCCTCCATCTTGGTCATTGAAGTCACAAGTTAAATGTCATTTGTATCAGATAGACCTTCCACGATCGCCAAACATAATATCTCTACTCCTCCAGTCACTATTACTTCAACCTTGTTTTATTTTCTTCATAGTTCTTGTTACTATCTGATGTTCATTTGTTTATTAAATGCCTTCCCCCTGCATGTGTGCTTCCTAAGAACTGAGATGTGTCTGTCTTGTCGCTAATGGAGTCTCAGCACTTTAAACAATATCTGACACATAGTAGGTACTTATAAATATTTGTTGAATAAATGAGTGAGTGAATACAGAGGAGGTAGATGATTCCTAGGGCAGTGAGTCTGCCCTTTAATGAAGTTTAATGTAAAGATCAGTCCTAGAATAGGTTAGTTCATGGAGGCAAAGAGGCAAAAGCTTATGGTGCCCATCCAGGAACTATCTAGAAGAGAGGGCACTTACTCATCATGTCAATCACTAGTACTATTACTGTGAATGATAGGAAACAGGTAGGCTTCACTTTTGCTCTTAGACCTCTCTCTCTCCATCTTTCCTCCCTGCAACTCTCCCTCCCTCCTTCCCTCACTCCCTTCCTTACAGGAAACATAAAAATATACTAGACACTAGAGCCTAGTTTCATGGGTTCAGTCTTGACTCTGCCACTTATAAGGTGATCTTGGGCAAGTTACTCAATCTCTCTCTGCTTCACTTTCCACAAATACAAAATAAGAATGATAATTGTCCCTAGGTATGTTTTGAATATTGAATGAGGAAATCCATGTAAATCACTCATGTGTAAATCAGCTAGAATAGTGTCCAGCTGCTCTAGCACATAGTAAGCACTCAGTAAATGCTAACTATTATTATTACTTTATCCTCTTTCAATTTCTGCTTCTGACATAGTAGGAACTCAAATATTTGATTTACTTTAATTGAACCTATTATTTCCAAGGTCTATCACCTTTTGCTTCAATGAATTTTCAACTTTTCTTTCCCTTGTGTAAATGGATTCTATGTTTATTTTTCTTCCTTTCAGTTTCAGGCTGTGCCCTCTGGTTCTATTATTCTAGCATTTGGTGAACAACCCTACTACTTCCGTACTCTTATTTATTTTTAATTCAGATGTATCTCTCCACTCTATCTCTTTCAAACCTCAGCGCACACAGAAGCAACTCTAAATCATTTACGTTACCCAACTCTTTCCTTCACCTTACATCTTTTCTGAGATGTGTGTGATAGGCAGAATTCTAAGATAGCCTCCAAAATTTCCTGCCCCTCTGGCGTCCACACCCATCATCATCCCCGGGAGTGTGAATTAGGTGGTTTAATAACATTCTATGGCACGGTAGAGATATTATCCAGGCGGGCCTGATCTAATCACATGAGCCCTGTAAAACAGGGCTTTCCCTGGCTAGTCACAGAGCTAATTCAGATTCAAAGCATGAGAAGAACTTGATACGCTGTTGTTGGCTTGAAGATGGAAGGAACCATGTGGCAAGAAATGTGGGTGGCCTCTAGGAACTGAGAGAGGCCCAAGACAGAGCCAGCAAGGAAATTAAAGCCCTAGTTCTCAACTGCAAGAAACGAAGTCCTGCCAACGGCAAGAATGAGCTTGGAAGCAGATTCCCGCCCAGAGATTCCAGAAGAAAACTCACTCCGGCCAACACCTTGATTTCAGCGTGTGATTCCTTGAGCAGAGAACCTGGGCGCACTGTACCAGACTTCTAACCTACAGAACTTCTAGCTAATAAATAGGTGTTGTTTTAAGTCCCTAAATTTGTGGTAATTTGTTACACAGCTATAGGAACTAATATCATATTTTTCCCTTGAGGTATGCTGACCAAGTCTGTATTGATTATTCCAGATGGAGCCAAATCATGGTTACATACCAGAAATACTATCAGCCTAAATTAGCATCAGCCCAGATTATTGAGAGAGAGGAAACTAGCTACCATACTGGATTCCCTAATAGTAAGGAAATTGACTTCAAAGTCATTCACATTGCTTTAAATGGCGATATATCTACCTTTCAAATTATTTCTGGAATTTTCAAACATTTAAATATATGCTCTATAATTTCTTGAATAACATGATTACAGTATAACCATGTAGAAAAAATACTGTTTAGAGCAGGAAGTTATGGGATATGTCCAAAATCTGGCATTCATTTCTCTTCATAAAAGAAGACATTTAAAAAAGCTTTAGATAGTTAAAAGAAGATCTAATCAAATAAGCTATCTAGTCACATAGCCATTTATAAATAAACAATATATAAAGCCATTTAAGAAGATTTCATATTAACCCAAGGTCTGGAAGAGGTCATCTATTTCTCCCTTCTAGGGATATAACTACATTTCAGTCTGGTTTATGAGTCTCTAAGGCACAAGATCTTGTAAGCTCACTAATAGGATGCTTTGGGGGATGGGACCACATCACTCTTGCTATTCCCACTTCTTCAAACCTTTCTTACTGATGTCAAGAAAATTTGAAGATTTTTCAAATGTCTAATTGCCCTGTCATGTTTAGACTTTGAGAGGTTGAATTTAGACACTTTTATTTCATCCTATATTTGCTCAGAAAAGCCCAGGACAACATCCCCACAGAGGCAGAAGATGGAAAAGGGCAATGAAAAGTTCTTTTAGAGTTTGTCTAGTGAAAAGTAAGTGATTAAAAGGAGAAAGGGGAAGGAAATGAGATCACTTTTCCAAAGCTGTATATGCTCTCTAATGTTCTCCAAAGAGGCTTGTACAGTGATGTCATTTTGGCTTTGGTGTCATGTTTAGTGAAAGCCATGGATTTGAAGGGGCTTTCTGAATAGAACTCCATAGTAATATAAGAAATAAATCTGACCTATCATTGAGAGAAGCACTTTTTTTTTTTTTTTCTGACGAAGATTCACCCTGAGCTAACATCTGTGCCAATCTTCCTGTCTTTTGTATGTGGGCCACTGCCACAGCATGGCCACTGATGAGTGATGTAGATCAGCGCCCAGGAACCAAACCCTGGTCACTGAAGTGGAGTGCACTGAACTTAACCACTAGGCCACAGGGCTGGCCCCAAGAGCAGCATTTTTAATAGCAGGCTTAGAGGGGGTAAAAACTTTGCAGATTACATAGGCTGCTTTATTTCATAGGAAAAAAATAAATAAAAGCAATTATGCAAGCCCTAGTCCCTCTGATGTAAATTACTTCGCAATGACTCATAGAAACCAGAATGTATCAGTCAGGGTCCAATCAGGATACAAACCACATGGTAATTTGAGTGGGGAAAGTTTAATATGAAGAATTAGTAACTCTAACATGAGACTGAGTGCCAAGGGATTGGCTAGTAAGAAGTACAGGGAACTCTAAAGGATGTAGGAGTGGCAGATAGAAGGAACAGCCACTAGCTCCCATGTTCTAGAACTGTTGGAGGGCACAGCTCTGGTTCACTGAGTGGCAGACAAGTTGCTGTGGTGCTGCACCAGCAGAACTTGCTGTAAATCTACCTTTATGGTGCTGTGACAAGCTCTTCACGGGAGGTGTCTCTCTGGAGCCACTCTGCTACAAAACTGCCCAAAGGGGCTCCTGGGGGAGGCTGCTGGCTGCCACTGACTACAAGAATCAGGCACTGGAGAAGCTGCGGTGCCAGGGACTGGGTGCTAGGAAAGCACAGGCTCCGGGCTCTGGAGAAGTTGCCCATACGGCAAGACCCAGATGCTGGAGAAGCTGCCTACACTACAGGGGTCTGGTGGTGAAAAAGTTGCATGTGCTGTGGAAGCCTGGCACCAGAAGGTCGCCGGAGCTGGGTGCTGCAGAAGCCACATGCACTGGAGAAGCAGCACGTGCTGCAGAAGCCAGCCTGTTGAGCAATCTAGAACCAGGAAGGAAGGCCCTTTCTCCTGATATCTCTCTACTACCCTCTACGGAGAACACTTAACATCATGCCAGTTGACAAAGATGAAATGTTTCAAGGACCCAGATCTATTTTCACAGATTAGGCAATGGATGGAGAGTTAGAGCTGAAAGGCAAGGATTTGATAGCTGGCAGAGTACATCCTTTAATGCAACCCCTATACTTGGTATAGAGTTTTTTCATCTACGAAGGAGTTCTTTCTGATACTTGTTCTAGACTGACTGCTTGGGAGTTTAACCCCCTACCACCACCTCCAATCATTTGATAATGTTTACATTTTTAAGGCCAATAGATAGGATAACTTTTGTATTTATTACATGCTGGCAAATTCACCCAATTCTTCCCATTCCTATCTCTTAACATAGACATACTCCCCCCCACTGCCGCCCTTGTTGAAATTGTCTCCGAATGAGCCTCTATCTCCAACTCCCTGAGCTTTCTTTTCCTGGCTAAATGTAACCAAACTTTCCGGTGCTGGAGGAAGTAGGACAGACAATATGATATTGTTCTTATCCTGACTAATTTGCTAGAATGATCTTGAGTCTCAGAAATGAGACTCTGCTGCCTTTAACTTTCTCTGCCTTCAAGGGGGGGCCTTGGATTGTGATGGTTTCACACAGATCTTCAGGGGAGTTGAGGACTTTTGAGATATTTTCACTTTGAAAGCTACAGGTCATAGTTTGTAAAAACTGTTACATTTATTGTATTTTGGAAAGTATGATATATAAAAATACACTTCATTTGTGAAAATGTTTTGCATATATAGGTGTTTGTTATCTTCAGTGTTAGGTCCCTAGAGACCTTTATTACATCCATTTAATAGTTTATCTACCATATTTTGCCCACAGAGACTTTGGAGAACATTTGATTACAACTTTAACTTGATGGCATTTTTCTATGCTACCAAACATCAATTCACTCATCAGTTATTCACACATTGATTCATTTGTTATATAAGTGTGTATTGAGCATATAATTCTCCGTGGGTGGTTGTGGAGAGAAGAGTGGCTGCAAAAATGTGTGACAGATTTCCCATCTGTACAGCACTAAAAATGAGCCAGTACAGTTGTTACAATGCAGAGGAAATCATAACAAATTTTTAAAGAGATTCACAATAGCAAACCAAAGAAGAGAGACACAAATTCTATAATCTAAGAACCAATTAGCTAAAGATGAAGTTTCAGAATCAAAATCATGTAAGAATATGAAAAACCACAGTAGACTAAGTAAGCTCCTTAAGGAAGGAAGCTCATCATGTTTACCATTGCCCTCCTAGCTCCTGGTGGTGGTAGACTCCTCTTATATACTTGGGGGTTGCCTACAAGCACAAATGAATTAATGAGTAACTAATTAGCTATATGGAGTTGTAGAAATGAATGGGAAGAGTTGGTTTGTTCTGATTCTGCCACTAAATAACTATGAACTTGGAAAAGTCACTTGTGTTCAGGGATCCCCAAGACCACCCTTGAGTTCAATGATTTGCTAGGAGGACTCACAGGACTCAGCAAGGCTGTGACACTCGTGGTTACCATTAACACAGCAAAGAATGCAGATTAAAATCTGTCACGGCAAAAGGAGCATAGGTCAGGGTCCGGGAGACACCAACTGCAAGCTTCCAGTTGTCCTCTCCCAGTGGAATCATGTGGACAGCACTTACTTTTCCCAGCAATGATGTGTGACAACACTCATGGAGTATTGTCAACCAGGGAAGCTCACCTGAGCCTTGGTGTCCAGGGTCTTTACTGGGAGTCAGTCTCACAGACATAGCTGACTACTCAAGTGGCTGACCTTAGTCTCTAGCCATCCAGAGGTCAACATGATACCACATGGCCCAAGGCCGCCATCATAAATGTCATTGTTAGCATAGACTCTGCCATGGCCCAAAACCCTTGGGTACGCAAGGACAGTCATCAGGTAGCACATTCCAAGGGCTTATATGTCACCTCTCAGAAGCCTGGCAAGACCCAAACCTTTCTTTGAGATGTGCAGAGTGTGGCCAACCTTGAATTAATCATTATTGTTCATCATTTGACCTCTGTCTTTGCTTAGTCATCTTCATCTATAAACTAAACTGAAGGCAAGATGGACCAAGATAATTCCTAGCTGTAAAATGCTACACTGATTTAAATTTTTAAGCAACATGGAAGTAGAGGAAGCTTTAAACACCATTCTAATTCAACAAATAGTTTAAGAAATACCAGTGTACAAAGCAAGGACATGTTTTTGTATATTTCCTACGATTAGGTAATAGTTCTCTTTATCTTTGCTTTCAGCTTTAAAGGCAAGTGGTGTTTTCAAGCCTCACTCCCTTCTGGCCCTTCCACCCTGCATAGAATCCCCACCCAACTCTGTGGAAAATGAGTGCCTCTCAGGAGACTTCAAAGATTAGTTCAGGCTAATTGCTGCTGGATAAATAGTGTTTAGCAGCTGTTTAAAACAAGAAAAAAGAAGGGAGATGGGTTTATTTTGCAGCAAGAAGAATTTAGGTTCAATTTAAAGACAATTTGCTAACTAAGAAGAACATGAAAACCTGAAATAGTTATCAAGGTTTATGGAGTCTCCTTTTCTAGAAAAAAATCAGAAAATGTATTTCTTTATTTTTCTGGATAGTTTAAGTTTCCATCTGACCTTACAAAAATGCTGGGGTTTGTTGTAACACTTTTCAGCTCAGAAGCTAAATCACGTCCAAAATAAACTCAGCAGATCAGCCTGCAAAAGCAGACTAGAATGTTTTAGTAGACAGAGCATATTTAGGGCACTTCCCGTTTTAGTTTAGGCTTCAGGTTGAAGATGGATTAATTTTGGAGTATTGTACTGAGGTTATTTGGGATGCGAAATGCTAGAACATAGAGTTATGTTTTGAGCTGGTATCCCAGCTTCCTGCAGGAGTGGGCTTCTGCTCACAGAAAGCTCAAATGAATTTGAAAGTGACAATTGCTGTGCTTTCAGAGAAGGACATTTTCTACTCAAAGAGCAAGGTAATCAGTACCTAGTGGAGCAGGTAAATTTGACTCAGCATTGGGCAAGGCCAATTAACATCCACTACGTGCCAACTGCCTCCTGCTGATTGGTACTTCCTTCACTTATTGGGTAGAATGGCATCTTTACAAATGGTGTAGGAGGCCATCATAGGAAATCATTACTCCTGGAGTAGACTAGGACAATGTATCATTAAACATCATCATGGAAAGTGAGATGTGATGGCCAGTTCACAGTTTGTGTCATTCTAGAACAATCCCATTAAGTTAAGAGCTCATTTATTACAAAAATGAGAGAGAATGGCATAGCATCTAACCGGTAGAGAATTGCTCTTGGTCTAAGAAAAATTAGCATGAAATTCACTAAAATTAAATGTTCAGGACACAAATACAGATCATCAAAGGTGCATGGAGTAAGTAATGGTAAATATATTCTTAGTATGAGGTAGTTGATTGGTTTTGAAAAATTAGCAACTGCAATAGACTGAATGTTTGCGTCTCCCTAAAATTCACATGGTAAACCTATTCCTCAATGTGACGGTATTTAGAGGTGGGGCCTTTGGGAAGCAAAGCCCTCATGCATGGGATTAGTGCTCTTATAAAGAGACCCCAGACAGCGTGCTCACTCCTTCTGCCATGTGAGGACATGGCAAGAGGACAGCCATCTATGAACCAAGAGGCAGGGTCTCAGCAGACACTGAATCTGCCAGCACCTTGGACTTCCCAGCCTTCAGAACTGTAAGAAATAAATATTCATTGTTTAAGCCACCTAGTATATGACATTTTTGTTATGGCAGCCCAAAAGGACTAAGGCAGAACCCCACCTAGGTAGTCAAATTAGATAAATTTAGTGGTTTGAGGATCAGAAGTTTCCCAGGTTGTCCTTACCTGTACACTCTCTTGGGTGCAGTTATCAGCAGCATCGTCGTTGCACCTGGAAGGCTGTAAGAGATGCAAACTCAGGTCCCAGTGTAGACCTACAGAATCAGAATCTGCATTTTCACAAGATCCCGGGCTGATTCATGTGCCCATTCAAGTTTGAGGAGCACTGTTTGCAAATCTAGGCAGCTACTTGTTTTTGTCGATGAAGTCCTACGAGTCAAGCTTTTTCAGTCATGTATTGTCTATGGCTGCTTTTGCAGGACAATGGCAGAGGTGAGTACCTGTGACAGAGACTGCATCACCACAAAGCCTAAAATATTTACATCTGGCACTTTACAGAAAAGATCTGCCAATCCCTGTGAGTCCAGAATATTGTTTCCTAGCTTCATTGACATAGTAGGGAAAATGTCCTTTATTATCTGCAATAACATAGGCTTTTAGGTGTAGACTTTTTATACCTTTTTTACTTACAGTTTTCATAGTAATCATTTTTGCAGATAAGGGTAAACAATTTGTTCAAGATCCTGTACGTAGTTAGTGGTACAACGAGACCTCACATTCAGGTCTATCTGATACCAAGGACCATGACATTTTCACCACACACTATGACTTTCCCCATCGGAAGTTGAGAGTCTAAATATTTTGCTTATCCAGGGATCAACTAGCTTTAAAAAAGAGAGCTAATGTTGCCTGGACCCGTTCATGATAGATTTGTTCCAGAAAGTCAATTTCCTACCCTATACTGAGAAATCTCCCTCCATGTAGATTGGTAGATGGCAAGTGCACTTGAGAAAACAGAGTAAGGACAGAAGGAGGTGTGGACCACTTCCAGAATCAGAGCTTGGTCAGTGTCTGCTCAGATAGGCTCCCCTGGGCCTCTGCAATGACCTGGGCCCCACTTTCCCAGTTTCTAATGGAGATGAAAGCTTGTTTCACCCCTAAGTTCTCTATTTTCAAATTCCAATGACCTATTTTAATGATATCAACTTTGTGTTTAAGAGAAGGTCTCCAACTGTGAGCAGAGTCACCTATTCAAAGTACTAGAAGTAGATTGGTCCATTACGGTCCCTGCTTCCAGAAACTGGCAGTGTAATCAGTTGAAAATAAGAAGTAGTGGTGTTTAAAACGAAAAGCAGTGAACACAGCCTGGATGACGAGAGGTGCATGCACAGCTTTAAGAACTTTGTCTTAACACTTTGGTCCAAATATCCTTGCCCCATAGTTGTTTATTCTCTCTTTATTTAGCTTCATTAACTCACTTAATCTAAATATACTCATCTTCCAGGTCTAGGAGCACTACTCATTTTCCCTTTTCTTTCTTCTTTAGTCTCTTTTAAGAAGATTTCAAGGTAAGTAGGAGAATGGGGATTAAAACCAGTGGGGTTTTTTTTTGCATTTTAGAGTAAATTATGCAAAAATAATTTGACTATTTAGGTCACCTCCTTTTCTAGATTAGACTGTAAGGGATTAAATACCATAGACTGTATTTTACATTTTAAAATCTCCTAAAGTGCCCTGAATGCATGGTGTCATACATATGGTCTCCCTTCCCCAAACCCTGAACTTACATCATAGCATTTCCACCTGTGGGAGCCAATTTGTATTGTTCTTATGTTGTTTTCTTGCTCTGAATGTAACTCTCAGCTTCCTACCAAGACTACAAGCCCCTCGAAGGTAAGTATTTTACTAGATTTTTTGAGCATCTCTCTTTAGTACTTCAACACTCACTTCTTAGTTGTGAGGGCAGGCCCATGTGTGACTCTGTGTTTCTCACCCCTAACACAGTGCCCTTTATAATAAACACTGAAGAAACACTTGTTGTGCCATCCCGTTGCAAAAAAAATTTTTAAATAATAGAAGCACAGCCCAACAAAAGTCAAAAAGACCTGAAACTTCACTATAATTGCACCATAGGAAATGTGGCTTTTGTAAAGAAAGTCCCCATAGAACAGGACTTCTATCCCCGACAGGGACACAGTACAGTTATGGTTAGCCATCCATTCTCCAAGCCGCCCTTGTCCTGCTGCCCTTTGGAGACCATGTCAGATCAGATCTACCTCCTCATCAGCATTTATGAATATGTATTATTTGTTAGCCACCAATATGCAAAAAAAAAAAAAAAAACAGCTTTATTCCAAACAATGTTGACATTAACTCAGGCTCATGACTTCTTCCAGACACCAAATGTTCCAGGCAGCCAGATGGCAGCCTGATCTTAAGGTTGGGAAAAAAAAATTGATGGGCTTTGATTTCCATGTACCTTTGCCTGAGAGTCAGTAGAGGACTTTGCAGAGATTTCACTGTGAAGAAAGGATCTGGGTAGAAAAAACAAAACAAAATGTCTATACTTCTTGATATTAGAAGTAGCAGCAGGCCTACTGTTCTAAATGTTTAGCCTCCACCACAAATGAAAGCCAAATCGTTGTGGTTAGCATTGAAGACTTTTATTAAAGGACCATTTATTGCAAGGGCTTGTACAGTGTGAACTGAATAGACATATCCTCTGCCTTTGGAAAATTACTCTAGGAAAGATCATTTATTTATCACGTTCAATAGGTATTTATTGAGTGCCCACTATGCTGGGCACTGTTCTACAAGCTGGGAATATAGTAGAGATAAAAGTCAACCCAAATTCCTGATCTCACACAGCTTACATTTTAGTGGGATCTCTCTCACTAAATAAGAAAGATTAAGTAAAAGGGACAGTGTGTGAGAGGGTGCTAACCGGTAAGAAGAGGTATTGGAGGAAGAGTTGAAATTTAACATAGGGTTGTCAGGGAAGGTCTGCCTGAGAATGTAGAGCCTACCATCTAAGACCTCACTGTGGAGATGACTGATCCAGGAATGGGTGGGCACTGAGCTTATCTGGTCCACTAATAGGACAAAGGAGAAAGAACAGCTAGCAATGGAGGGCGGCACATCAGACTTTGGCACTGTGTGCTAGTGTCAGCCAGGGTGTTAGCTAAGGAACAAGTGTCTGTGTCGGGCAGGCACTTAATTATGATGGTGTCATAGAGGAAGAGAGTCGGAGATGCTCCTGGAAGAAGAGAAGGCTAATGTAATCTGACCACATTGCAGAGTTTATCTGGAATAATAATTCTCTCAGGACAAACAGAGTGCTCTTTCCATGGAATATATTAGTTGAGACTCTTCAAAAGGCAACAAAGTAAGTGAAGACAAGCCAGTTCCCCGTCTACCCACCCCTAGGGTCCCTTACTCTCCCTACCTCTCTCACTCCCTCCATACAGCCCCATCCGGGGCCTTGGGGGAACTAAGCAGAACTCCACTTAGGCCAGTCCCATGCCTCCAGCTGGGAGAGGGTAGGGTAAGGGGCAAATGCCAGAGCAGTGAAGCCAGAGGAGAAAAAAATAATACAACTTGTTACATCAGGTACTCTCAATTTTCATCCTGCAAAGCCAGATGGGGCCACAAAATTCTCTCCCTTTTACAACAAAATGTCAATCCCCATTATCAGCTGGTATGAGCTGGGTGCCTCTGCTGTTTCCTACTGCTGTGAAGCACACATGGCTGTGTGGCTAGGACCCCACAAATCATCCAGGAAGTTCATTTTTATTAGTAGCTTCTGCTTAATTAAGGGATGCACCATGCTCCATCAATCAGCTTCTGTGCATTTGAGTCACCCCAGTCACTCCATCACTAATCGATGTAGTTCTGGTGCTTTAGGAAAGAGAAAAGATCTGGGGCATACTGGCTCCAAGCTCAAGGGGATAACATCTGATAGCTGGAGCAGTGCTGTGGCAATTCCTTTAAACATGAGACTGACTACACGGCAGGCAGTAGATGATGCCCTGGGTACTTCTACTGCTCAAAGATGTGAACTTTGATTCGTTGGACCAGATGCCTATTAGATATACAGTGCTTTAACACATCCATATTCAATACCAAATTGTATACAAGAGAGTGAACTATAGTTTTTCATTATTTGGAAATGGTACATAATGCAAAATAGATGGAATCCCATGAGGTAAATGCAATGAAAAAGCATGGGATTGGTACAGACATGTTGCCCTTGTTTAGCTTCCTTATTCAAGGTGAGGCTGTAAGTCAGAACTACTGTTTTGTAGCATCTTCTGCCTGAGTTGGTTTCCAAAAACTTTCCAAATCCAGTCCATCCCCAATATTCACGGATTCTGTATTTGTGAATTCACCGACTCACTAGAATTTATTTGTAACCCCAACATCAGTACTCCCAGCCCTCTCTCTCTCGTTTGTGCACGTGTTCAGAGTGGTGAAAAAGTAGAGTCGCTCCTCAGGCACCTTCCCGGCTGAGGTAGAGCAAGGTGAAGCTCTGCTGTGGTTCAGCTCTCATGCAGAGTTTATCGCAGGACAGAACCAACCGGAGAGGGCGGGGCAGTGCAAGATGCTCCGTCTCTGCAGTCCACTGGCCAGGGTGTGAATCCCAGCTCTGGTCCCTGTTAGTAAAGGACCTCAGGCAAGTAACTTAACACTTCTGAACCTCCTTGCTCTTACGTAAAGTAAAGAAAATAGAATCTACAGAATGCGTTGTTTTCGGATTTATGATTATAGGCTGTCTGAGATGTGTGTGTGTGTATATATATATGTGTGTGTGTGTGTATATATATATATAAATTTCTCTTGGGAGCAATGGTTCAGTATTCCCTAATTCAGTGTTTGTGGTGACTTTATAGAATATAACTGCCATAAATAATGAGAATCAACTGTAATATCTTCCCACTGGCAAATGTATTATGCAAAACTTTTTTAAATTTACATTAAAAGAAAGCCATATTGATAAGGAAAATATTTATTAAAATTAACTTTATAAGAAAGTAACACAAGGGGCCGCCCAGTGGTGCAGCGGTTTGGTCCACACTTGGCAGCTCAGGGTTCTCAGGTTCGGATTCCGGGTGCCCACCGACGCACTGCCTGTCAGCCATGCTGTTGCGGCGTCCCATATAAGGTAGAGGAAGACAGGCATGGATGTTAGCCCAGGGCCAGTCTTCCTCAGCAAAAAAAAAAAAGGGGGGAGGATTGGCAACAGATGTTAGAGGCTGGTCTTCCTCACCAAAAAAAAAAAAAAGAAAAGAAAAGAAAGTAACACAATTTAACAATTGGCAAAAATATATTAATAGACCCTTCCCCAAGGAGATATAAGTATGGCAAGCAAATATATGAAAAGATGCTCAACACCATTTGTCATTAGATAAACGCAAATTAAAACCACAAAGAGATACTACTCTACACCTATTAGAAGTATTAAAACCGTAAAAACTGACAATACCAAATGCTGACAAAGATGTAGAGCAGTAGAACTCTGGTACATTGCTGGTGAGAATGCAGAATGGGACGGATGCTCTGGAAGTCAGTTTGGCAGTTTTTTATACAGTTAAACATACACTTAACATATGACCCAACAATCCCACTCCCAAGTGAGTTGAATATGTTCCCAAGTAAGCATATTTACCCAAGTGAGTTGAAAACTTTTTATACAAAAACCTGTACATGAATTCTTATTGTGGTTTTATTCATAATCACTAAAAACTGAAAATAACCAAGATGTCTTTCAACTGGTGAATGGATGATACACCTTATAATCGAATACTACTTACAATCAAAAAAGATGAGTTAACTGATTCATGTGACAATATGGGAGAATTTTAAATGCATTTTGCTGAGTGAAGGAAGGCAGAACCAAAAGGCTACATAGGATATAATTAATTCCACATATATAACATATGGAAAAGGGAAAACTATAGGGATGGAAAACAGATCAGTCGTTGCCAAAGAATGGGGAAAGAAGGAGAGTTAAATATGAAGCAGCCACACAGGGGAACTTTTAGGGTGGTACAGCTCTTTTGTATGGTAGTTGGTGGATACATAACTCCCTGGATTTGTTACTATGTGTAACAAAGAGTAAGCCTTTCTGTGTGAAAATTTTAAAAATTCAACCAAGATATCAGGGATCTCAGGATGGAATGAAGATTGTACCTAATTGTATTACAAGTGTATGGCATGATAAAAGAGCAGGGAGAAAAGGAGCCAATCTAACTAAATTAGGGAAAATGGTGTTTTGTCTGGACACTATAAAGCTAAAGAAAAAAGGAACTATACATAAATAATGTACTCTGGTTGATAATTTTTTTTCTCATAGGGGTATGGGTTATCAATTCTGAAACTAATTTACATGTTTACTAGGGCTGAACAAATAAGTAAATAAATTGGAAATAGTGGGAACCAGCTTTCTCAATGTTGAAGAAACAAGTTACAAATAAGTAGACAGAAGTGGAAGAAAGGGTAGAGTGATGCCTGTGGTTGTGGCTTAGAGTTAGATTAGTATGATTTATTTTAACATATGCATAAATACATAAATATAGAAATAGAGATATGTGTTTATACATGGATTAATATACATACATATATCCTAGCCCTGTCTCCTGAGACAGCCTAGAAGCAATGATACCTCAGTAGCAATGAGCACACCCAGTGCTCAGTTCTTGGTTTCTAAACACCATTCTCAAACAAAAGGACCCAGGTATTCTTAGAGAAATAGCTGACTCTAGGCTTGGGCTGACAAAATACAGGATGACTGTCAAGCATTGGGTAGCATCATAGAGTTGTGATAGAAGTAACAGAGTGCTCAAAAAATAAAAAAAAAGGATTGAGGCAAAAGAACCTCAAAAGAACATAGGAGTCAATCTGGAACAGCTCCTAGGTGCCAAAACTAGAAGGATTTGAGGAACAAAATAATAATGACAGTATTGGACTATAACCCAAAGAATATAACAAATATACATGAGTGCATACAGATATCAATATGTAAATGGGGAGGAACAAACAAATTTTCCTTATAGAAGAATCTGGAATAATATAGGTAGATATTCCCCTCTGGAGGAGATGAAGCTTATTTCTTCTCCTCCACTTTGGCTGGACTTAGCAACTCACTTCCAAAGAATAGAATATGGAAAGGAAAAAATAGTAACTTTTCAGTGGAGAAATCTGGCAGACAGCACCTTATTCAAATAATCAAGGTTAACATCACTTGTGATAAATAATATTGATCTCACGTACCCCCCCTGACATGATGTATGCTTTACTATTCTGGTGTTTTTTCTTCAAAACCCTTAACCCCATGATGAAATAAAATGAGGGACATTCTATAAAATTCCTGACCAGCAACCTTCAAGGCTGTCAAGGTTATGAGAAAGAAAGAAAGACTAAGAAACTATCAGGGAGGAGACGAAACAGACATGACAAATTAAGGCAATGGGGTATCCTGATTTGGATGTTGGAACAGAAAAAGGACATTAGTGGAAAAACAGGTGAAAACTGAATAGTCTGTAGCTTAGTTAGTGGTACTACACTAATGTTAATTTCTGAGTTTGGACAAATGTAGCGCAATTATGTAAGATGTTAGCTTTAGGGAAAGCTGGGTGATACGAACTTTCTGTACTATCTCAGCAACTTTTCCATAAATCTACAATTGTTCCAAAACAAAGAGTTAAAACAAATGAATACATACATACATAAATTGTATAACATGTTGTTACAAAATCATTCATTTTTTTAACACACTAGAGAGAAATGGTGTTGTAATGCCATGGGGAATCAGAAGAGGAGAAAGGAATCAGTATTGTTCCCCCAAATCTACAAACTTAACTCCTCAAATTCTATTCACTTGTTTTCCACTTGAGGTTTTATAGAGGGAGGAGAGAAGCAAATATAAAGGAAGACGAGGAATAGAGAAGGAGAAAGAGAAGACATGACAAATGAGAATGTAAATATAAGTAAAACTTTCAGAACTGTATATGGCCATAGATAATTCTTTCTAATAGCCTTAAATATCAACACGGTTCAAAAAAATAGAAATAATGACGGTCAACAAAACCGTGGGTAGTTCAGAAGCTGTCTGGAAACTCTAACGCTGAAACACAAAATTCAACAATTCTGCTTTGGATATCTTTGATCTGCCTCCCAAGTTCTGTTTATTCACAGAATGATTGTCGTGCTTACCTCCCAGAGCACTAGATGCTTTAGATCGGAATGGCTATTTTTGTTTTGTTACCATTTGATTACCAACAATAACGTTTGGATCTTTTCAGGGCAGAGCAAGTCAATGATAACATCACTTGAAGAAACAGCAAAAAACGTGATAGAAAATCTGTAAAAAATGATGTGAGTATGTCCAGGGTTAAATTTTGGCTTTGATAATTTGACACAGGCACCAATGACAACATAGCCACTTAGCCCAATCTTCCTCCATGCTGAGTAGTGCTAAGTCCTCGTCAAGGCATAATACCACTAAAAGGCCTGTTGGGAAAACTGTTCAGTGGAGTCCAACACACAGTTCGCTCGAGAGGAAAGTCAAATTCTCTTTCAGTCCTCAAGCAGTGAAAAGTTGGCACGTTAACCCCCCTACATTCTTTCAATAATGAGGAAAGTAAATCTAAGTAATACCTTGTGATAAATAGGAAGCTACGTCATCAAAAGTACATAGGTCAACATTTTTCCCTGATGCTTTTTCATGGCCATTTTATCCTCTATGCATTTTATTATTATGATGGTTATTAAAAGGTCTCACATACTATGTGGGAAGTGTGAAAAATAGCAGCTAAACATTGAGTATATCTATTTTTATAATACAAATAAAAGTGTGTTATATTGTTATATGTGTATTATTGTACACATTCATTATTACAACAAATACATGAAGGAAGTTTTATACCAGCAGGCTGTTTCCCCCCATTTATGCTTAGAGAGATTTTCTCCCTCAGGAGCTGTATTAAGAAGTTTTGTGACTTTTGGAGACTATATAGGTGGTATGAGGTAGCCTTAAGCTTCCTCCACTTGCCACTCTTTGTGAATTGAGTTGGATTATGTCATTTCCTCCGATGCCCTGTAATGCAGCCTTAAGAATAATGACCCTGCAATGTGGCTCTTCTGAAAATAGCTTTTCCAGTGCCAGAAAAAGGTGATTCATACTTGGCTTAGGAGCCATTTGTGGAAGCTGCCAGAACAAAGGACAGAGGTAATTCACTAAGGTGCTCTATCATCATCTAACTCAGTTTGGAAATGATGGTACATCACTAAATACAAACATTTCAACTGACATATTTACATATATACATATGTGTGTATATGCCATGTACCCATCTGTTTTGTATGTATATATTTATACTACAGGTGTGTTTATACATACATATATGGTATATATGTATTTGTTTCAAGGACATAGATATATCAGGTTGTAGGCTACAGTTATTCTTCATTCCTTAATTTAATGGTGTGGTCTGAGATAGTTTGAATGACACTAACTTGAAAATAGGAGCTTGGTTGAAATTGTAACTGTGCTGCCATATGTACTCTTGTTCCCAGAAGTTACTAACATATGAAAAATAAAAGACATGCGTGGTCATTTTGTCCATGTCTGCTGCCTGCCACCAAACTTCAAGAAGCATCTGCCTACTTGAATCATCAATACTTCCAATGGCAGGGCTTTCCACCACTTCTTGGATAAGATTGCCTCCTCAGAGACTGTAGAGAATTTGTCCCCACATTCCTAGAGAATGGCTTCTCGTCAGCATCTTATATACCTCATTTGACCAGCCAGTTATCATTTACCTCTTTGGCTATGTGTCAGACTGCACATTTATTTTTCTTAATCTTTTCTCAAAAATCAATTCTCTGAGTCCCTTAATCATTTTTATTGATCTCTGTTGAATTTCCTCTAATACGACAGCACCTATCTACTCCTGAACTACTTTACTCATCTTTACCATTCAACACTCACCTTCGGCTGGGTACCACCTCGTGTATAGTATGGAGGATGCCAGCTGATTTTTGTCTGAAAGAATATCCACTTCCCACCATTTTGCGAGACTTAAAAATACAATACAATAGAAACCTAACAATTTCCTGCTTGCCCATGTTTGGTGTCTCCTGTGGTTTTTCTTGAAATCAGATTCTGCTATGAACATGGCTTTCCATCACTAAGTGGTTAGTGCATTTTCTAGGTCATGACTCTCCGGATGTCTAAGGCCACATGTCTAGCTTTCCTTCCATAATTCTACTTCCCTTCTCTTTACTAAACTGCACTGCATGCCTGCTGAAAATTTTTAAATGTATTAGAAGGGGAATAAAATACAGGGTTTTTTTCAATTAAAAATCTCCTGTTTTGCAAAGATGGTAAGCTAATTGTACATGCAAAGAATTTATCTGATGAGTAGCAAAGAATACTTGGGAAGTAACACAAGAATCTCAGGTTCATTGTTAAGTCACTGGGTTCCAGGATCTGGGGAAGGGGCAACTTAGATTGTAAGCTTTATTATGGGGGTGGGATTGATGAGAGACTGTACATGATGATAATTGCCAACATTTGTGAGTGCTTATAAGGTACCAGCCACTAGTCTAAAGTTTTTTCACATCTCACTTAAACTCAAAGCAAATACTTGCGAGAGACACAATTATTATGGCCATTTTTATAGGTGCAGAAACTAAGGCACAGAAACACTAAAAATGTGCTCAAGGTCAATCTAGTAACACACTTACTGAGTTGGCAGCATGTGGGATTCAAACCCAGGCAGTCTGCTAAAGGCCCTGCAGATCTATTCACTTTTTAGTGTCACAAACAAGCCCACAGTTGGAGAGTAGGAGTAGACTCAGAGAGAGGATAACTGAGCTACCTACCCCAGCCTTGGTTATCAAAAATATATGTGTAAAACTTTCTTTGAGGGGCCAGCCCTGTGACCTAGTGGTTAAGTTCACGCACTCCACTTGGGTGACCCGGGGTTTGCGGATTCAGATCCCGAGCACAGACCTACACACTGCTCGTCAAGCCATGCTGTGGTGGTGTCCCACATACAAAATAGAGGAAGATTGGCAACAGATGTTAGCTCAGGGCCAATCTTCCTCAGAAAAAAAAAAGAAAAAACTTTCTTTGAGAGTCATGTTGCCGATGGTGTTATATCAACTAAAGATTGTTCAGAAAAGTAGACAGTTCTGGCTGGAAAACACTGCTAATTATATGTGATGTTTAAAAAAAAGCCTTTTAAAAATATTTATTACTTTATTGAGGCCTCTTTAAAAATTCTTTCCCTGGAGGTTGATAAATTGACTCTCACCCAAAAAAATATTCTTGAAACTATCCTAGATCAGAAAATCTTCCTTTGTAAACTTTGCTTCACGTATGTGCATCAATTTCTTCACCTCTTGTTTGTGCAAATCAATGCTGGAGGAAGAACAGAAATCTACCAGGAAAAAATTAATTCAGAAGGAAAGGCAGTTGATCATTATGTTCTTCTCAACCTACAGTATCCCTTTGGCCTTCAGTTGAAAAGCAAAAGTGAACCTCCATACCCTGACTGTAAGGGAGGCCAGCTCAGCTAAGCTAAAATCAAATCCATACTCATCAAATCTCCCTGTTTGGATCACTTATTATGTTAAAATGAAAAGTTGTATTTCAAGGAGATTCAATTTATGTTCCAAGGGACATAAGAACCATTCTTAAGATATTAATGATTCTTCAATATGAATTATTAGAGGCAACCTCTGGTCAGGTCTCTTAGAACTGTTCCAAGGAACTAAAGATGAATTTCCCATTCCTCACTCCAGAGTTTAGAGGCCTACAAGAATGAGTTTTTTAATCTATGACTTACTGCCTGTTACTAAGTGATTCTGGCTGTGTCAATAAATTTGTTCACAGCTCTAATTGTGTTAATGAATTGAACATAATTAAACTTACAACATGTCATGAGTTTCTTCTGGCAGAACTCAGTGGATTTTTCAGAAAAGATCTCTGTGGGAAAACAAATAAATGTATTGCACAACTTCTGCCATTGCCATATAGTCTCCGTGGAGAAAAGATTGAAATAAGGGATTCTGAAATTGACTTTTTGAAGAATTTCCCTCTCTGAATAAAGTTTTATTCAATTTGCAATGAGTGTGACCTCATTAATCTTACTAGGTTGCAAGCTCCTTTAGGAACATATATTATTAGTAGTATAGTATATACAGTATATACTATTTTATCTTTATATCCAATACTTAGCAGAGGACCTATTACATAAAAATGTATGGTGTGATGAATGTGGCCATGTGAATAAAGTCACTTGGAATAGTCTCATCTGGGGGCTCATGGAGGGAAGGAATCTACCATTTTTTTGGGCATCTGCTATGTGGCAGTCACTAGACTCCAAGTTCTCACATACAAAATTGTATCTAATCCTCACAAAACCTACTGGAGGAGATAAACTATCTCCATTTTATATGTGAGGAAGCTAAAGCTCAAAGAGGTTGAGTAACTAATCTGAACCCAGACTTAAGCGGGAGACTTTGGACTCAATCCAGATCTGTTGGACTCCAATACCTGTGCTCCTTCATGACCCCATGCTGTCCTTAGACATCACATGTGGAGTAGGGGTGCTTATTGGGCCAGTAGTTGACCAAAGAATTTTGCCTAAATGATTTGCCATTACCTAAATAATTTTTTAAAACTTAAATTAGGGGACTGGCCACGTGGCATAGTGGTTAAGTTCACGCACTCTGCTTTGGTGGCTCAGGGTTCATGGGTTTGGATCCCGGGCGCAGACCTACACACTGCTCATCAAGCCGTGGTGTGGCAGCATCCCATATTCAGAGTAGAGGAAGATTGGCATGGATGTTAGCTCAGGGCCAATCTTCCTCACCGATAAATAAATAATTAAATAGTAAAATTAGTTGCCAATTAAGAAATGTTTGCCACTTTTCTTGAGATGTTTTATTTACATGTTGTCTTCAAAGTTGAGGATCATGACAATATTTCTTTTCTGTCTGCTGCAGTGCAAGGCACGGGTCTTGCACACGGTGAGTGTTTAATAAGTGCTTCCTGGTGACAAGTGTTTCATCTGAATTCTTATTTTATGAGATGCTGCTGCCAAAAGAACACTGCTTTTAACCTACAAGACCTAAAAGCTTGTTTGACACATAGGGAAAAAGAAGTCAAGACCTAGGCAATATTCATTACGTTTGGGCACGATAAAGGAAAAAATCCCCCAAAACTCTGGTTTAGTCAGAAGGTTGATATTCACTTCAATTTTGCTAGAACCATTCACAAAAAAGTTTCATGGAGTTATTAGAGTTTTAGCAATATTTTCTAAGAGTGAAAAGCCTCGGAGACAGAAAAGAAGAAGAAAAGGACCAAAGAATCCAGATAAGTTTTGATAATCTTAATATTTATTTACGGTTTATAAGTTTCTCCAACAGGTTCTATCTTATTCCAGCCTAATAAGAGCAGCCCCATGGGGGGAGCAGGGCAGTTACCATTACTCCCATTTCATAGATGCAGAAATAGAATAATTGAACGATATACTTAAAAAGCCCAACCTGAGACAGGCTGAGTTTACTCACCCCCTCCTGTAGCTTGTCACTCTCTAGAGATGAGTTTGCCATGGCAGATGCTGGAAAGTTCTGAGTTTCAGGCAGGCCAGGACTCCAGGGTGTAAAGGCATGAGCCAGACAATGGGTCCAAATTCCTCCATCAGATGCACCTCGAGAAAGCTAGGGCAGGTGGAATGAGCTTAGGGACCTCCGCGCATTGGGAGAGGCTGAAAGAATGAGAATGTAAAATGCATAATTGAGGGCAGATCAGATGGCAAAACAGCTCAATTTGTCTCAGGAGCCAAGAGAAATGATACAAATTAGACAAGTAATCAATAGCTTTCAGATATCCAAGCAAATATTGCTGAACCCAAGTCTCCAGTATATTTAAATCTGTCTCTGAAAAGGTTTCCTTTTGTAGAAACACAAATGATACTTTTTACCACTGTTTCAAAAAATAAAGTAATAAAGTATTACATTTTGAGGATCTGTAGCAACAATGTCTCTTAATTGATTTTTCCAGCATTCCTTTTTATATAAAGTACAGTCAATCTTCATTATTTGTAGATTCTGTATTTGTGAATTTACCTACTTGCTAAAATGTATCTGTAACCCCCATATCAGCTCTCGTGGTATTTTATGATCATTTGAGGACATACGCAGAATGGGTGAAAAATTTGAGTCACCTGAGGTTGGAAAAAGTGATGTTCTGCCTTCTTGTTTCAATTGCCATTTACTACAAACAAATGTTCTTTTCATGGTCTATTTAGTGCAAGTTTTTTCACATTTTTGTGTTTTTTTTTGTTGTTGTTGTTGATGATTTTGCTGTTTAAAATGAATCCCAAGTGTAGTGCTAAAGTGCTGTCTAGTGCTCCGAAGCACAAGGAGGCTGTGATGTGCCTTTCAGAGAAAATACACGTGTTAAAGACTCTTTGTTCAGGCATGAGTTATAGTGCTGTTGGCCAGGAGTTCAATGCTAATGAATCAACAACATTAAACAAAGTGTCTTGAAATAGAACACACATAATACAAGGTTATGTGTTGATCAGTTGATGAGAAAGTTGTGACCAGAGGCTCCCAGGAACCTGACCCTGTATTTCCCCTGGAAGCAAAGGTTCCATGTTTTCTCCTTCAGTGTTCCCAGTGACTTTATAGAATGTAACTACAACAAATGATGAGAATCAACTGTATGTGTTAAGAGTTAGTCCAACGAGGGTCTAGCTGGTGACCACCAACTGTGAGTGGTAGCATAGCACATAATAGACGCTCAATAAATGATTTAGTGAATGAATAAATGAAGCCAAAGGGTTGGCACTGGGTAGCTTGGTAAAGATGTTAGCTAGAACCTATGCCAACTGGTTACTTATGCAAACTATGTGGAGAAAATGTAGAGCATGGGGCCAGAATAGCAAGAGACAATCTGAAGCTGACTCCCAGAGAAAAAAGTTGCAGGATGAGCACCCCTTTGATATTACTTTAGCAGCTTTGGGGAGACATGGAGGTCCGGAGACAGAAATATTCTCAAAAAAACAGCCCAAAATCAAAAAACAAAACAGACCTGTAACTCCCAGAGCGGAAAACTAACAAAGCAGCCCTCACTTTGGCCTGCCCATGAGATAGGGGGTGGGAGTGGAGCCACCAAATAGAAACTGCTTTTTAAACTTTGTAGTAACAGTCCCAGCTGTAACACTGGGGCAGATAAGGCACATCAGTCTTAAAGGAGATAAGTGGTGATTTGTTGTCATAATCCTGGGGTAGGCAGAATAATGGCCCCTGGAAGTCTTCCATGTCCTAATCCCCAGAACCCATGACTATGTTAGGTACATGGCAGAGGGGAATTAAAGTTGCAGATGGAGCTAAGGTTGCTAATAAACTGACCTTAAAATTCAGAGATTATCTTGGACTATCTGGGTTGGCCCAATGTCATCACCCGGCTCCTTATAAATGGAATCTGGAAGCAGAAGAATCAGTGTCAGAGTGATACAATGTGAGAAGGACTCCTCCTTCCTTTGCTGGATTTGAAGAGTGACGAGGGTCATGAGCCAAGGAATGAGGGTAACCTAGGAAGCTGAAAAAAGACAAGGAAACAGATTCTTCCCTAGAGCTTCCAGAAAGAAACGCAACCCTGCCCTCACCTTGGTTTTAGCCCAATGAGATCTGTTTTGGGCCTCTGACCTTAAGAACTGTAAAATAGTAAATATGTGTTATGTTAGGCCATTAATTTGTAGCAATTTGTTACAGCAGCAATAGGAAATTATTTCTCTATTTGTATGGTATTTCTAGCTTTTTTGGATACTTTCATCTTTGTGACTATGCATTATCTTTATACTCTCTGGGTCAGACAGACATTGTAGGGGGCCCTAAACTTAAAAGCTAGTGGCCACTTAGAGGTTGAACGGGATTCAAGTCTAGGCCTTACGTGCCTTTTTGAAAGGATTACTTTAGTTCATACTTAGAAAATTCTAAAATATTCTGGGACCACATCCAGATTCGGGGGACCTCTGAAGAATGCCCTTGCATAGTTTGAATGATCTTCTCCAGGACAGCTGAATAAGGATCAAGCCTTTCCATATCAGTTCACT
Source organism: Tapirus indicus (assembly GCA_031878705.1). Taxonomy (NCBI): domain Eukaryota; kingdom Metazoa; phylum Chordata; class Mammalia; order Perissodactyla; family Tapiridae; genus Tapirus; species Tapirus indicus. Next base: position 16,819,058 of record CM062939.1, on the reverse strand, counting down.
GTCAACTTCTCCAACCTAGCGCCATATTAGGGGCTGCTTGATGGGTGTGATAGGCAGAATTTTGACCCCATGAGTTTCACCCTCTGGTGTTATGCCATGAATCTGTTACATTGCATGGCAAAAGGAACTTTACAGTTGTAATTGATGTTACTAATCAGGGAGCTTATGGTAGGGAGATTATCCTGGACTATAGTGGCCAGCCCAATGTAATTACATGAGCCCTTAAAAGCAGGACATGTTCCTTACTGAGAGCAGAAGACGGAGGGGGACATGCGGAGACTACGGGAAGGACATGAAATCTACCAATGACCAGTGAGCTTGGAAGAGGATCTGAGCCCAAGATGATAACCACAGACCTGGCAGACATCTTGACTTTCACCCAGGGGGACCATAAGCAGAGAACTCAAGTGAGCCACACTGTATGCAGACTTCTGACCTACAGAACTGTGACATGATAACAAAAGTGTGTTGTTTTAAGCCATTAAATGTGTGGTCATTTGTTATGGTGGAAATAGTAAACCAATACAAGAGGAAATGGGCCATAAAAGAGACAGAAAAAAAGGAACATCCTTCAAAAAAGGGCTGAGCTTACATTTGCCACTAAGTGACCAGGAAGGATTCCGGATTGGAGAGAGGATTAAATGTGTCTCAAAGAGAAGATTTTGAATATAAAATTGGGCAAGTCGGGGTGAGGTGGAGAAAAGGGAGCAGCTGGAATAAAGGCAGGGGGAGGGGGAGATGCTTACACATACCCAGGGTCATATTCTCATCATCTGGAGGATTATTCTGGTTTAGGCTGACTCAAGGATAAGGATGCAGAATGAGAATTCCAGCCTGGATGTCAATCAAGTCTCAACCCAAGACCTCCAGCTGAGACCAAAGAAGATAAATTCCAGTTTGAGTTCAATCCCAGATTAACTTCTCTCTGTGTGTATGAAGGTCCCAGGACTGGGCCAAGTTAACACTGACCCTGGGGCTGTCTCAGGCTGACCCCACAGGCAGTGGACAACTGAATGAGAAGCTGGTGCTGGAGGTTGGGTGGAAGAAAGTTGGGGGCAGGTGGATGCCAGCGCTCCAACCTTTCATCTCAGTGAATAATATTCAGCCCACCCATTCATTTTCAACTGGCCTGTGATCCTGTAAAGTACATTGGGGAATAAAATTAATAAGATGAGCATTTTCCACTTGTGCAGAATCAGTGGGTGGCATTGGACCTGTGAGTGAATGGCAATTTGTAAGCCTAAACGAGGTGGACAGCTTGGATGATACAGGTCAACAGTAAGTAGTGAAGATGATGACTCAGTAGGTGTTTTTGATGCCCAGTTACCTGCGGTGACTACAATGGCGATGTCCTCATTGAAATGACTGATGACTAACTTCCCACACAAGCCTATTTCATCACATGTGGAGACACTAAGCTCCCAAGGTCGGAGAAAGTGGCCCCGAGACTTCTCTGTCACCTCCTTCCTCTACAGTTACATAGATACTTGGTAAATGTTTTCTGATTCTGGTGAGGATAAATAAGACAATAATGGTTTCTACTTGGAAGCTACATCCAGCAAATTGTTGGAGGTCCTTTGGTGATTTCAGTCTTCAAAACCACAAATCTGCCCACCATCCACCTGCCTGCACTCAAATAACACATTTCCATGTAGCACTAGAACAGATGTTCAAGCATCTTCTCTTTCGTAGAAGAGATAGAATTAAGTGGGGTCTCAAACAGTAGCAAAGATTGGGCAAGGGGAGTGGGGATGGAAAGAAGTTCCCAGCAGAGGCAGGAAAGCAGAGCTTGGGGTATATTTGGGAAGCAGCAAACGTCCCCAGAGAATCACACCTGTCCCATTCAAAAGGAAGAGCAGTTTTCAACATAACACTTTGCGATGATGTTCTTCTGAGTTTCTCTGGCTTAAACTCCAGAAGGCAGAGTGAAACCAGCACTGGCCGTGGAGTTGGGAAGACAGGAGTTTCAGTTCTGGCTTCAGTGTTGCCTACCTGCATCTCTACTTCAACTGAGAAACTGTGAGGATTCAAGGAAAGAATATGTATCAACGTGCTTGCAAGGTGCTCTACAAATGCGCCTGCTGGTTGTGTCACTACATTCTCTAATTCCTCCTCTGCTGTCTTTGAGAGCCTTGGGGGACAATTGGGACAGGTGTCCTGTCATGGTAAATAACGTAGGCTTTTTTCCTCCTTGGGGGAGGAGGTTGTGGCAGGGAAAATTCTGCCAAGTGGCCTGCAGCCTGAGAATGTGCCCAATTTGTGGACATTATTTCCCTTTGTCTACTCCAAAGGAAGTTTCTTTCTCTGCAAATGAGAGCCAGTCTGTCACCTTCGCCCAGGCATCCTGTGCTCACCGTCATGTCCGTCACACATATGGTGCCTGGCAGGGTGCATCTCCACTCCAAGGCCCTTTCTGGAGAGCATCTGCTAACCCTGCCAGCCTGATGCCTTCCAACCTCAGCATCACCTTTTCCCAGGTTTCTTGCTGAATCAACCAATTAGCTCAAATCGTCTCTGACTGCTTTGAACTATGTCTTGTTAAAACATGAGTGGATGGGGACCTGGGGAAGTCCAAAAGTCACTCTAAGAGAACCAAGCATCCTAACACAGCCCTGATGCTGGAATGTCTCTCTTCCACTTAATGTAGTTAGAGGTCTTAGTGCCCAAGTTGTCACTTTGACTTCTGGAAGGATCTCGGTCGGGATTCTGAGCAATGCCTTCACTGAAGCATTCCTGGTGACATTTCCTCCAGGATCTTTCCATGACCTAAAAGCTAAATTGCATGATTTATTTTGAAAAAGGAAATTAGTAACTGACTGTGAGCTCAAGTGATCAATGATATATCACGGATTGTCTTTCCTTTAACGCTGCACCTCAGCTCTTGGTATCCCTGTGACAAACCCAATACCTGTGGCCCAAAAAGTCAAGTAATCACACTAAAGTCTCATCAGCTCTGCCCAGTTGCTGATAAGCATGAACTCTCTCTGATGCAATAGGGTTCCTTGCAGATCCCCCAAGGAAGTTTGCCATGGGGGTCCCCGCACTTTTACAAGCCAGGTGGAGGGAAGGAGTAGAGACGTCCTGCCATTCTTGGAAAAATTTCTCTAGTGACCTGGCATTTTGAAGTTATTGTCTTGCCCTGATTCTGAATATTTATTTTAGTTCCTAAGACTCTATTGAGGAGAGTGCAAAAGCTAAATATTAAGGAAAGCCAATAAAAACACACTTTATATAATACACAAAAGACTTTCATAAGCTCCAAAATGGCCCTTTGGAGGTTATTTATTCTTTCTAAGTGAAATCGCTCCATTAATAGATTACTTTTCACTACCATCGATGTTTATCCTTCCACCGGAGAACTATTGTGGTTTGTTTCACAGAAGATGTACCAAGCAAGTCATCAGTCAATTCCCCACGCAAACTCCTGAAACTTCTACCAATGAAAACTCGCACCAAAACAGCACAAACAAAATCTACATTTTGAAAGGTGACATCTGCCTTAATTATTTGCAAATGACTTTGATATCACGGTTGACATTATGAAGGGGATAAAGCAGAAATCCATGTAAGCCACGATTTTCTCCGTATTTAAACTATTTCTTCTGACCAAATGGATTATTTTAGGTTTGCACGCTCAGTGTAATTAGTGCATATGGTCCAGCTGTGAAGAAATAGCTGAGGAGTCCTAACTTATTATTAATTAGGCTCATTAAAATGCGAGTAAGGGAACGTTGCCTAGGTAAACAATACCTTATGTCAAAAAGTCATTACTTGACAAGAGTTAGTCTTCCTAACTAAAGTCATTACTGGTATTTTGTGGAGGGTTTTTTTTTAAGGCACCGTGGGTGCCAGTTAACTACTTTTGACTGACATCAAGGACAGACGTGCAGAGTTGGAAAGAACCAGTGGTACAGCACAGCAATTCTTTTCACATCATTTCAAAATACGTCTGGGGGAGGTTAAAGGTTGACAGCCCAATGACAGGCCTTCTTCAACTGCCGTGGTGTCACAGCGGGAGCACGTCAGGAAAATTTCCTCAGCCCCTCTGAATTTCTTACATGTTCACATTTCTTTCCCTGTCTCACAAGTAGGGAGGGATTGTCAGTTTTGTGACAAACACCTGGGAAAGAGAAATGTGCATTATCCCTGTTAGGAATCAGGGGGGTATTGAGGGGAAAAGACACCTGAACTCAAGTGGGAAGTCTCTCCTGATATTTTGCCAAATCGGAGAGGAGAGCAGTCCAGTCTAGTCCAGAGAGACATCATGCGTAAGCCCTTATGTCCTATATTTTTGGGCACTTTTCCAAGGGAGTGTATAGGTTGGCTGTGGCCTCTGCCCCTAGGAAATGCAGTTCCACAGCCTGATAACTCAGGACTTAGCTCAGCTAACTTGGTGGAGGCCTTCCCAGTCTGATGAGTGCAAGACCACAGGGTAGACAAGATTTGAAGGATGAATGCTAGGCTTCCATACCCAGGCCCTGGAGAGCACCCACCTTCAGGGTCAGATACTTCAGTCAGGATCTTTGAAGGTCTTAGGTATTATTTCCCAGGTATAATCTTCTCTCTGGGGTTCTTTGTTTGAAAGCAACAGAAGCAGCACTACTCACACAAGCTGATTTCTAGAGTTCTAGAAATGTTTCCCTGTCTTTGAAAGTCCATGCACGTGTCAGTATAAATCACTACAGGGATGCAGGCTCTGGTCTAAATGGATCAAAAGAGGCTATTGACAGATGCTGAAATGAGTGTCTACCTTTAACACCGGGTCAATTGATAAGTGTCTGACCTAGACTTTTGACTGACGTGAAGAGCTGTCAAGAAGAAAGTGTCTTTTCCAGTGATGACAATGAGGCAGGAGGAGAGGAGAGAGAGGAAAGGGAAAGCCAGGGAAGACCTCACTCCCTGATGGACACATTTGTAGTCTCCCAAATGCACCCCAGGCAACTGCCTGTTGGAAGATTACATTCAGCAAGTGGGCTGGATAAAGGATTGGAGGAGTCCAGTGAAATCTGAGCATTCCACAAATGGAACTTGGAAAGAATTACAGTTTGTCTCAGTCAAATAGAACATTATCACTAAAATTATTATTATGGTTTTTGGTGAGGAAGATTTGCCATGAGCTAACATCTGTTGCCAATCTTCCTCATTTTTTGCTTGAGGAAGATTATCTCTGAGCTAACATCTGTGTCAGTCTTCCTCTACTTTGTATGTGGGTCACTCTCACAGCATGGCTGATGAGTGGTGTAGGTCCACACCCAGAATTCGAACCTGCGAACCCAGGCTGCCAAAGTGGAGCATGCCAAACTTAACCACTATACCATGGGGCCAGCCCCTGGCTAATATTATTTTTAATCCCCATTTCAAAACAATTAAAAGAAAAGCATTAAATTTAAAGCAAAATTTTTCCATGTGATCCTATGGGAAAATTTGCAGTCTTGAACAGAATTACTGGAATGTTGGAGAGGTCCAAAAACACTCTAATCTGTGCTACTCCTAGTTTAGCAGTTGGGAATATGACATCTCCAAGAGGAATTTGTTGGGTGTATCCTGTTTTTGCAATGTCATTTATTCTATATTTTAACCCAACTGATATCTGCAAAGTTATGTCATTTAGGTGCCTTCACATGTCCAGAAGCTATAAGTTTGTAGTTAAGCTTTTCACTTTTGAGTTGTGATGATGTGTCCTGACAGACAACAGGATTCGACTGTTAAATCACAATGCTCCTCAAACCCAGACTGTCCTTTTCTTGGTGGCCATTGCCACCTCTCCTCAGAAATGCCTCTTCCCCAACCAGACTCTGTGCTAATCCACTTTCTCGTTGACTTCCAATCCACACCACACCTCTCGAGGTCAGTATCATCACCACTACTTTACAGATGAGGGGACTGGCTCAGAGGGATTAAGTAACTGGCCTAAGGACACTCATATATTTGCTTTTTAATATAATTGGAATTAAAGAAACTGAAAAAAGAGAGTGTTCTGGGAAAAGTTTCTCATTTGAAGCTAGTTATTAAGAATCTATTCAAGAAGATTTTGAAAGGGTCTGTCATACTGTGTTCTTCACCTAAAAGGCAGGACCAAACAGAGTTGGATGTTTACATGCAATTATAGATACTTAATTTAGATTATGACGATGAAGATTGTATTTAGCTTATGTACCACACCAGTGAAATATCTACTTTCCCAATATGATAATACTAGATGATTGACAGCTCCTTACAGATATTCTATACACCTTCAGGTTATTCAGAAAATAAAAGTATTGTATGGATGAATTATTCTTTATAAATGAAATATTTCCATTAATAGGTTACCTTTCACTACCATTTGTGTTTTTCTTTCAACCTGAGGACTCTACTTCTAAAGAATATCTAAAACAATGAATTGGGTGCCATTCTCCCAGGTATCCCATATGTCAGTCTGTTTATTCACTATCAATGAACAATTACTGAACATTTGGATTTTCAGGCAATGATTGCGTGCTAGAAATACATGGCTGAGTAGGATATGATTCCTCAGGTCAAAAACCTTAGAGTCTAGATTAAATTCAATGACCTGTAGAAAACTAGCACAATGAAGTATTGTAGCTGTTGTGATAGGCTTAGATGCAGAATTGAAGATGGGTCATATGTTGCTCAAGGAGAAGATTCTATCTGGGACAACCAAGTAGAGAAGTATGGTGGAGACAGGTTTTAAAGGTGAGTTTGAAAAGATGAACGATGCATCGAGTGGACAGAGATAAGGGTAAGGGGGATGGAAGTCCAGGCCTAGAAGAAGGGGAAGGTAGAACAAAGATGCATAAGTATGAAGTAGGGAGATCTGTTTGGAGCGTTATAAGCAGTGTGGCCTGGCTTCAGTACTGTAGAATGTAAAGAAGGACAAAACAAGAGTTGAAGACAGAGAGGTGGGGGAGTGGACATTTGTTTCTGCTTGGACATCTGGCATTTATTCACCCTTTGGGTAATAATAGCCTTGATTTTCATTTGGGGGTCCATTTGTGCCATTCTCTCTCAATCTATGTGGTTCCAGAGAAACCGCCTTCACCACCAGCTCCAAAGATTGCATGTGACTCAAGTCTGGACAGCGAGAGCATTCCTTAACCACAGTGACTAGGTCAAGGATGGGCATATGCCCCATTGGAGCTGATAAGATGCTATAGGATACCAAGGGACAGAAGTCTTCAAGTTGCAACAGTATGACGCAGGTGCTCTTGCAGCCTTCTTACTACCATAAGAGAAGAACCCAGCTAAGACAGAAGCCAGTCCAGAGGAACTAGAGCTAAAATATGGATGGAGAGAAATTCCATCCTGGAAATTCCATCCTATAATTCCTGGTGCTACTATTTGAGTCCCTGGATCATGTTCTTCCAGAAAACTGCCAAGGACTTTTAAACTACGTATTGTTTTGTTTTGTTTTATTTCTGCTTTGAAACAGAACAAGTCCTACTGGATCAGGCAGTTCAGGGCCAGTGTGTTTCCTTCAGAGAGAGCAAAGTAGGGAGACTTGAGTCAAAGAGTTTGAACTCTGCCATATGGCAATGAGGGTGTCATTAAAATATTTAAATCAGGAGAATGACACGGTCAAATCTGTGTGTGTGTGTGTGAGGAAGATTAGTTCTGAGCTAACATCTGTTGCCAGTCTTCCTCTTTTTGCTGAGGAAGATTGGCCCGGGGCTAACATCCGTGCCCATCTTCTTCCACCCTACATGGGACACCACCACAGCATGGCTTGACAAGTGGTGCATGTGTCTGCACCCGGGACCTGAACCCGTGAACTCAACCCCTATGCCACCCGGCCAGCCCCTGGTCAAATTTTTATTTCAGAGAAATTGTTCTGGTGGCAGTGTAGAGGCTGTCGGAAGAAGACAATTCTGGAGGGAGGCAGACTAGTTAGGAGCCTAAGCAATGGAGGTGAGGCCTGGGGCTGGAAACATGGGTTCCAGAGACCAGTATCAGCAAGGAATATTCTATCTGCCCCACCACGTCGTATCTTTTGAGGGTATCCTGATCCTTGATCTCTGCCATGCTCTTCATCTGCTCCCCATCTGAAAAGACCACGAGACTAGAATACAAACAACCATCAAGGCACTCAGATTCTGAGTCCCCACAGAGGCGGATTCTCATGAAAATCTACCTAGAAATTAGAGAAGCATAGTTGACCAAAGATTCATTGTGTGTGTGTGAGTGGGGGATGGCAGGGAGGAAGACAGAGAGGGAACAGACGGCATAAAGGAGGACTCATCCCAGTTTTCAGTTTATTATTCCCTTATTTCAAGCCTTTGGTGATATGTGCCTACTGGGAGACACGCAAGTGAAATTATTCGTAAAATTCACCAAAAGGGAAGCTTTCAAGAAGAGTAATATAAAAGAACAAAGTGGGCACTGCCCCCAGGAGGCCTCCCTACTGCGAGCAGCAGCACAGACCAATCTGGAGACAGCAGGGCTGGGGCTACGCATCCTGCTTCTACATGCACAGATCCTCAGTCCTTTGCTATGTTTTTCTAAAATGAATATTCTAGGGAAGAAAGGCCAAAATCACACCATGCGGGAGCACAAAGACTAGGTTACACAATTCCCAAGCTTGAAGGGAAGAGGAGGACCCAGAATGCTGCGGTAAGAGTAACTAGGAGAAGGCTGTGTGGGATTGTTCCCATGGGCCCTTCTCCATCCTGCCTTCTGGCCTACAACTCTGACCTCTAGGCATCTACAACAATGGGCTTCAGTGTCCTCCAGCATCCGGTTGGTTTCCTTCAACAGAGAGTCCTAGCACAAAGTGAAGGAAGGAGGAGAATGAGGTCACAGTATAAATTTTCCTGGTTCCCCATGAGTCACCTCTACAAAAGGTCACTGCTTTTCTCAAGGAGGCCAACTCTATATGACTCTTCCAGTAACCTCCCCCTCCCCCATCCTTTTGAGCCTAGGGGTGCTGACAGTTCTGCCACAGCTAACCCCTGATTCTTAAATTACCCCTAGTGGTCCCCACAACCCATCATATTCAGGGATTAATCTCTTGTACATATCCTTATGTGGACATTCCACCTATAGGGACCTTGTCTACACAGGGCTTCAGTATACACATCCCCTCCAGGTAATCCCAAGAAATTTACTTTCTTTCCATGTAGAAATCAGACAGGTCCACAATACAGAGTGAGTTCTGGAGGTGAAAATGTGCAGAAGTGGAAATACCACTTCCTCTAGTAGTGCAGGACTCAGCAAAAGACCTGATATCCTTACTGTGCAAGAGTGTAACCCTAGACATTTAATTTAGTGCCCACTAGCACTCTACATATATTACTCTATCTAATTTAATTCTTACAACACTAATCTAAGACAGGTATTATTTTCATCCCATTTTATGGAGGAGGAAATTGAGATTAAAGTTGATAACTTGCCGGAAGTTGTACAGTTAATGGCGGAAGTTGGAAGTGGCCAAGGGCAATGGGCCTAAAGTTCCTGGGTAACATGGCAGTCTGTGAAAATGGCAGAGGCTGGCATGACTTACAGGCCATTCTAAAGGCATCTTGTACTTTTGGTTTTCCAAAATATAAAGAGTTTTAAAATGTTCTATTCTATATGAAATGGTAAGTCCATGATGATATCAAGACCGGCCATTTCAGAGAGACTTGTATATCCAGTTGTTGACTTGACATCTCTACTTGGATGTCCAAGGGTATCCAGAACTTAACGTGACAAAATGAAGCTCTTTATACCACCCCCACTGCAAGCCTGCTCCTCTTGTGATCATTCCCTCTGAGTACATGGCAACTCCATTCCTCCGATTGCTTAAGCTAAAAACCTGGGAATCATCTTTGATCCCTCTTTTTGTCTCACACCTCTCATTCATCCTGCCTGGAAACCCTGATGGATGTCTGCAGTGGGTGTCCCCCAAAATTCACGTCCACTGAGAACTTCAGAATGTGACCTTATTTGGAAATAGGGTCTTTGTAGGTGTAATGACCTATGGATAGAGATGAGATCATACAGCATGAGGGTGGACCCTATATCCAATGACTGGAAACCTTATGAGAAGAAGACAATGTAAAGATGGAGGCAGAGATTGGCGTTATGTTGCCCAAATCCTTACAATAACCCACAGAGCCCCACAGCATCTGGCCCCCTGGTCTCTTTGATTTCATCTCCTCCCATGTTTCCACTTTCTCACTCTGCTCTGGGCACACTGGCCTCTGCACTCCTCCTCTATCATGTCAGTCTTGTTCCTGCTTCCAGCCTCTGGCATTGGTTCCCTCCTTTGTCTGGATGATTCTACCGTCTGAGATCCTCACCTCTCACTTCACTTCTTTCAAGCCTTTGCTCAGAGATCACCTTCCCAATTATTTTAAATAACACCCCCCACATTCACACACTCATACACTTCACACTTCATTTCTCTCTTACTCTGCTTAATGTTTTCCCCCAGAGCAATCATCACTTTCTAACATACCATAAGATTGAATTACTTATCGTGTGTAATGACTATTGTCCATCTCCCCACTGCACACTAGAATGTAAGCTTCATTAGTGCAGAAACCTTGATTTTGTTCATTGATATGGTCCATGTACCTGGTAGGGTGCCCAGAACATAGAAGGAGCTTAAAAATATTTGTTGAGTGAATGAATGAGGGAAAGAAAAGTAGTAGAGGAGGACTTTAGGAGGAGTTAGGGGCCAGATTAAGTAGAGGTTTTTAAACTCTGGGAAGGATTTAAATTTCATTCCGAGTGAGAAGTGACCTAGGTGAAGTATTTCACTTTTCCTCCACCTATCTGAGGAGTTAATGTGGTCTAATTCTCTGTGCCTCTGTACAAGGTCATTTGAAGAACTCTGAGGACTTATTGACAGTATCTTAAAAGATCCTAATGGGGCCGGCCCTGTGACCTAGTAGTTAAGTTCCATGCACTCTGTTTTGGCAGCCCAGGTTCGTGGGTTTGGATCCCAGGTGCGGACCTATACCACTTGTCAAGCCATGCTGTGATGGTGACCCACATACAAAAGAGAGGAAGATGGGCACAGATGTTAGCTCAAGGCTAGTCTTCCCCAAGCAAAAAAAGAGGAAGATTGGTGACAGATGTTAGCTCACTTCCAATCTTCCTCACCAAACAAAAAAAGATCCCCATATATGAACTTGCTTCAGCTATATATAGAACCAAGAGCTTGTATATTTGCCTCAAGGGTGATAACTAATTAATTAGTTTAAAAATATGAAAAAGAGGTGACAAATTTAGGAACCGTTCATAGAACCCGTATAAAAACTTCATGTCAAATGAGGAAACTCTTGCTTTATTTTATAATCAGGAGCGTTCACATAATAGTTTAGAGAAAAGAGCAATTAGCTTCTACACCTCACCGATATTTAGCAGCACTGTCTGGCTTCCTGGCCTCTACACCTCAGCAAATGTGATCATTTTAAGGCATTTCCATGCCCGGCCAAAGAAATGTTCAATAATTGAGAATTGCTTCAGCCTTGGCTGACATCTTTTTCTGTTTGTTCATAAAACGTTTGTGCCTTTATCCCAGAGGGGGGAAAATTACCTTTTAAAGGCCTCATCTAACTTTCCCCTGAGCTAAAAAAGTACATTTTTCTCTGAGCGAAAAGGTACGTCTCCAGTAGAATTTGTTACCATGTTCCCTTCTGTCTTAGACCTGCAAATTTGTTATCAAAATGCTTCCCTGACCTTCTCCTTCCCTCTCCATCACACACTGACACATCTAGCCTAAATTTGCGTCTTGCATCACCTCAGGAAACTCATGGCTAATTTCATTATTTGGGAGAGAAAAATGCAAATGAAGCCAGACAGCTGGTGCTTTCCTCGCGGCTGAGAGTGATGGAGGGGCCGAGGCCCACCTCATCGGAGGCCCTCACACCCACCTGCTCAGACAGGCCCTGGCGGGGGGAGAGCAGAGAGGCTGCCGGAGCAGCAGGAACAGATGGCTAGGAGGGGAAAAAGATGGAGAAGCCCAACTTGCTGGAGAGACTAGGGAAATGTGGGGTGTCACTTGCCCGGGCAGTCAGATGAAACACATAGGACAGGGATGGAGCGCTCACAACCCTTAAACACTGCCACTTACTTAAGGGCAGAGGGAGCCCTGGATACTGTCTAATAGCATTGTCTGCCAATGGCAGTGGGGATTCCTCTGCTCTGGCCTACCTGGCCGGGCCTACATTTCACTTTCTGTCTGTATCCTTAACATCTGCTTTTTGCCAGAAAGGAGACATGGATACAGACAGAGATAAAGAGAAAGGAGAGAAGAGTAAGAGCCCATTTCTTTCACCCTGGATGAATCTCAGTCTGCAAACCGAAGTGTGCAAGATGCCTAACTTTATTTTTCTACAACTGAACTTAATTTTGTTTTCTGAGCACTCAGATGGAGTGATGGAAACCTTATTTCATTCATTATCCTTCCTTCCTCTCGAGTTCATCGAAATACAGGGAGACTTAGAAAGTTCCCAGGGCGGGGCATTAAGTCTTTTGCATCCGACCACACTGCGCTCTGCTGAGATGTCCATCATCCCCTTCAGCTCTTGGTCATTGGTCCATGCAGGTTGCTGCTGAGAGGGCCTTCGCTGGCTGCTCCATTTCTCCTTACTTCCAGGTCTTTCTGGTACACACAGATATCAGTCTAGTGTGCCAGGGCTGGGCCAGGCTGGGGACACTCTGTGGGACACTCCATCTAGCCCTTTGACACTCGGGTTCATAGGGATAATTCTGTTCCTGCCTCTTTTCCTCAAAGGCACAAGGCAGGGGGCAGGTTCCACCAACACCTACACACCCTTCACTTCCCTGCTACGTCTCCTTAGAGAATCGTCTAATCTGGGACAGTAACCCAGTTCTTGCTCATTCTGCATTCTCCCAAGATTTCAACCAAGACCTGGGCTCAAGAAAAAAAGCAAGGAAAAAAACAAAAAATCCAAGTGAGTATTTCAAAGATATTTCTTATCATACAGAAAAGAAGAAAAGATGGGCCTGGAAAAAGGGGGCCTCCAGCCAAATCTAATTGGGGTGGACATGGGACTCAGGTCTCCTTGAGCTATCCAGTTAGCTGATGGGATGTTTTAGGTTGGGTAAGGCCATCCTTGTTCACCCCACAGTCTCTGGTGCCATGAACTGTCTCAGAGGCCTCGCGGGCCCCCAGGGGGATTTAAATGACATTCTGGTCTAAAGAGCGGAATGCGATTCTTGTGGTCCAATCTATACCAGGATGGGCTCCTAAAATCCTAGAAATATTGAATGCAGCCTAAACTGCAGGGACAACATTGGCAGGAAAGCAGGGAGAGCGGCGGGCAGGAGGAGCTTGCTGCATAGATTTAATCATGGCCTTCAAATCATCCCACTGATTACAGAAAGCCTGGAGAGGGCTTGCGAGAGACCCCTAATCATTCCTTTCAATTGCACTGGGCCCTCTACACTGTATAACACTTTTGCTTTAATCCTTTTTCTTTGCACTCACACTACCTCTGTAAAATAGGATTGTTTTAAAGTAGAGGGACTATGCAGAGATAGAAAGTCTCCTCATTCCTGTGCTGGGTTCTCTTCTTATCTCCTCCTCCCACCCCACATCGTGAGGCCCAGCAAACTTCCTCCTCTTCCCATTATACTAGTTTGTTTATACCTAGCTGTGTTGGCATGATCATATCTCACCCTATAACTAGCCAAGTGAGAAAGTCCTTCCTGGTGCCTGATCCCTGATCTACAGGACACAAATAGTACTGGATCCATGTTAAATCCTAAAGTGACCTTAGTGCTTCCTGTCTACTAAATGTGCTTTGAATGACTCTGGTCTTTGAGAAACTAACCTGGCTGCTGGACATCAGCTCCATTCTGTCTTTTGTGGGAATGAAAAGACAGATTCCCATTTTTAGGAATTATCCCATTTTTTTTGAATACTTTTGGAGTATACACAGAGTAAAATATGAGTGCTTATTGATGTCTTTATATACATACTGCAGTTTCTCCAAAATTATCTTCCATCAAAAAATGAAAGTCTTCCAGGGCCAGCCCTGTGGTCTCCTGGTTAAGTTCGGTGCTCTCCGCTTCAGTCCCCAGGTTCAGACCTACACCACTCATCAGCAGCCATGCTGTGGCAGTGACTCACATTCAAAATAGAGGAAGATTGGCACAGATGTTAGCTCAGGGAGAATATGCTTCAGCAAAAAAACAAAAGGAAAAAAAGGAAAGGCTTTTGATCTCCATTAATCCTGATAACATTCAGGGTGAGGGAGAAACTGAGGCACAACAGATGTTTTGACTCAAAGTTGTGACTCATGGAAAAAAGCCAGAGCTTTCAAATTCAGTTATCTTAGTTCATATACCTTTTTACTTTTAAAAATGTCTCCCTTTTTTACACATCTTTCTGCCCTATAGGCTTATGAAGCACAAGTTTTATTGTGTTATCATTATCCTCTTTTTCCAGGACAGCAAAGCTCTGGAAGTTTAAGTCACTCAGACCCAGCCTGCAGGGGCTTCTCCCTCCCTTCAGGGCCCCGTTTCTGGGCTCCACTCAGTGACTCTGCACCTCCCTTTCAGGGAAAAGCAGCTGGGGTGAAGTTCTGTAAATGCTGTAATAGAATTTGTTAACCACTTCCACATGATTTTTAAAGTAAATGTCACACTGCATCGTAACAGTGAGCTAACAACATGTTAGCGCGTTTTCTTTCTCATTTAATTCTCTTTGCCAGTACCAAAGTTGCTGTGATGCCTGCGAGGACGGCCACGTTCTGTGAATTACTCGGCAGCTGGGCCGTTTGTTTCTCCACTTCTCCCCTGCTGCCTCCCTGGGTGGTTTTTGAAGTTTAGTTATTGCTATGCTTTCTCTCATGCTGCTACCCCAGGGAGAATGTAGCAGTTGGTTTAAGGAGTAGTCGAATCTGCATGTTCAGGCCCCTGTGGGAAAAGTGGATCCCACTCTGGCCTGATCACTTAGCAGTCTTCCTGTCCACCACAGTCTGTGGTGTGCCCAGAGCAGGAAGCACAGGCTGAGTTGTTGGCTCTGCACTTGCCTTGTCTGAGACTGTTATGGGTTGAACTGTGTCCTCCCCAGATTCATATGTTAAAGTCCTAACACCCAGAACCTCAGAGTGTGACCTTACTTGGAAATAGGGTCATGACAGATGTAACTTCCAGCATCCAGAACTGTGAGACAATAAATTTCTATTGTTTAAACAACTCAGTTCATGGTCCTTTATTATGCCAGCCCTGAGAAACCACAGATATTATGACCTGATCCACATTCCTCCCATCCGAAGGAGCCTCTGAAAGAGCCCCAAGCAGCCAGGGAACCCCTGGGGCTCTGGGGTCCAGTGATGACTTCAAAGGATGGGCTTTCTGCCCTTTTAGCCAGTGCTGAGAGCTGGGGCCTCTTGAAAGAGGGAAAATCCCAGGATTCCCTTGGGGAGCTCTAGGGAAAAGGGTCTTTGAGGAGCACAGTTTTAGCCAAATTATATCTACACAGACCTGCACTGACCAGTAAAGGATACTGTGACCACCCCTCCCGTATCCCGGAGCCCCGTGTACACTTAGACATTAAGGTTCCGCTCTGTCTGCAGCCCAGAGTGATGCACACTTCTAGTGAGGAGCGTGCAAGAGTGATGTTATCAACATATTATGTTATTAGCCCCATCATCATCCTCATCATCACAACAATAATAATGATATCCATAACCACCGCCACAGTGACTCCGCCATTTATTGAGCATTAACTACATGCCAAGCTTATGCTTTATCTCACTTCCTTGCTAAATGACCCTGAGCAGCTCATTTAACCTCTCTGTGCCTCAGTTTCCTAATCTGTAAAATGGGAATAATAATATATAAAGCATTTAGAAGTGTTAGCTGCTATTATTATTATCGTAGATGAGATTAATATGATTTTCCCATTTTAAAGATGAAGAAACTGATGATAGGGAAGGGTAAGCAACTTACCAAAGTCACTGTCAAGCAAGGGACACGTGTTACCTCCTCAAGAGGAGTCCCACTGAGTGGAGGATAGCGAAGGGCATAACAATGCCTGTCACCAGGAACAGCAGTCCCAGGAGGTCGACGTACTGTGTGGTTTTCAGATGTCAGGGTCCCCAGGAAAGACACAACTCACACAAGCACTAGGTAAAACAACACTTCACTCACTGAGCAAGCTCAGCCTCTGCAGTGAGCATTGGTCCCCCATGGCCAGCGGGGATCCCCTGTGCCGACACAGGGCGATGGTCTGCACCCACCTCCCCTATGCTACAGGCAAAGGACGCTGTTCCCTCCCCACCGGGAGCATATAGAGCAGTGGAGTTGACCACGTGCCATAGGACACACACGCTTGAGCAGAATGAAGACGCGAGCATTAAGTCCAGAACGGGGACAGCTACTCCCAAAGAGACACGCCCAGCCTAGGCTGCGAGGGCTCCTCATCTCTTCGTAAGGAAATGTTCTGGGTCCGAGACACATCCTTACACAACAGTCCAGGGGTCAAAATGTGGCACGCATGTGACTGCCTTTCCCGACAGTCACAACTAGCAGAGCCAGGACTTGAACTCAGGTGATTCTTTCCAACCACTGTGTGTTGACTGCCTACTGCGTGCACGACGCTGTGCTCGGCATTGTGAGGTCTGCAAAACCTTTTCAGACAAAGAAATCAAGCTCTTCCTCAAAAAGCTTACAGTAATGGAGAAGGTAAAGGTATACTCATAAATAGAACACAAAGTCTCATTTTAAAATCTCACCCTTTAATAACATAGTCAACATACATCTTGAGAATCTGCCGTTTGCAGGGACCATGCCAGGCAGTAGGGGACAATGGTGAATAAAAGCATTCTTACCCACGGATTCACAGCGCAGCAAAAAGACAAGGAAGAAAACCAAGACTCTGGCGATTACGTGTGAGGCACTGAGCTGGACCCAAGACATAAAAACTGAAAAATTAAAGATCTGAACCTCTAATCGTGGTCCTCACTGGACACGCAGTCTAAGGTGAGGCAGAGAAGCATTAAGCAATTACAGAACCACATACACTGAGAGGGACAGTGTGCAGGGTGCTGTGGGGTGTAGGGAAGGGGCACCTCAAAAGGAGGCCAGGAATAGCTTCCTGGAGGAACGATGCCTGAGCTGAATTTGAAGGCAAATAGGTCTGAATCAGATCAAGGAGAGGGGAAGGCATTCTTCTCAGGAGCAGGAAGTACATGGGCGCTAACAAGCCATGTGCTTTCAGAGTACACACAGTTTGGCAGGACTGTGATGAAAGCTATGAGGGGGCAGCAGGAAGTGGGGACAGGGGTGGATCCCGAAAGTGTGGGAGGATGGAGACAAAGGCAGAACTTGGAAGGCCTGTGTAGAAAGCTAACAGGATGCAGAAGCTCAGATAGTGCCCGAGTTAGCTTGAGAATATTCAGAAATGATTCAAGGAGAGACACAATCTGGAAAAGATGGGAAAAATTTGGACCTGTGGAGAAGAGGCGAATGGACCTTCTAAGCAAAGGGGGTACTTTGGCATAGCTGGGTGTAGAAGAAACAAGGGAGGCAGGGGAGATGGGGTGGTTCATTAGGCCGTGGAGACAGACTGTACGTAAACTAACACATTGTTACGTGCTAGGCATTATCCAAAATGAACTAAGACGTGCTCCTCACGGAGATACGCGTGCACGTCAGATACATGGGCAGACTTTACAAACACGAAGAGGAAACCCAGTGACAATACAGTTTGTTGTCCTAACTGAGACACTATTGAGGGTAAAAAGAGTGCAATACATAGTACAGTAGGGCAAGAGGCTTAAGTCAGGACAGTCTCAGAAACTGGAATGTAGGGGGCCAGCCTGGGGGCGCAGCGGTTTAGTTCGTGGTTTGGCAGCCTGGGGCTCGTGGGTTCGGATCCTGGGTGCTGGCCCATGCACTGCTTGTCAGCCACGCCGTGGCGGCGTCCCATATAAAGTAGAGGAAGATGGGCACGATGTTAGCCCAGGGCCAGTCTTCCTTAGCACCCACAAAAAAAGAGGAGGATTGGCAACAGACGTTAGCTCAGAGATAGTCCTCCTCACACACACAAAAAAGAAAGAAACTGGAATGGAGGGTCAACATACAAACAAAAAAGTAGATCAGGTAAAATGTTTACAGTTGTGAAAGCCAGCAGAAGAGGAGTGTTTGAGATGCACATATTGAAGTAATATTCACAGGAGTTTTCTGAGACACAGCAAGGTGGGTTTGGGGAAATCATCGACTCACTCCTAAATACACACCAACGCACACACACATATAACACAAACACACACATTCATTTACATATATACGTAGGTAAGTAGACAGACAGCTAGATGGAAGCACACACACGTGAATGCCGCAAAAACAGAATGCTTGCTTTATCCTGTGAGATTCAGGCTTGTTTTTTTCTTTCAATTAATTGAAGGCAGTAAAGGATAATAGCCAAAGACTTTAGACTCATGCATATCTGAGTTTGCATATGAGTTTCACCATTTAGGACCTTGGCTGGATTATTTGACTTCTCTGAGTCTGTTTCCTTATCTACAAAATGGGGATAATAATATTTACTTCAAAGGATTGCTGTGGGGGTTAGATACGTCCATTGTCTGGTACATAGTAAAATCTTCAATAAATAATATTTTATGCATCTCCTGAATAGCTTATGTATGGACATATATATATTATTGGTTATTAATGTAGCAATACTCAATACAAAAAAATTAGAATATAAAGAGGTATATTGCATAAAACTCAAATCACCCATTGAACTCAAATCAATTTGGCTCACGTAAAAAGGGAATATTTAAATTTATATAACGGAGACAATCAAGGATGAGATCTTGCTTTAGGCAGGACTGTATCCAGAGACTAAATCCTTTTCACCAGAGCTCTTTTTTCTGTATCCTTAACAAGCTGTGTTCCAGGAGAGGACACAGTGGCTTCTGGGGGCCTCAGAGGGGCATATCACTAGGGGAGAAATCCTAGTGGAAAAAGAGCTTGTTCTCTACTAGCTCTCCAAAAAAATACTGAGAAGTTTCTGAGTAGCCCATCTTGGGTCTTGTGTTTAACCTTGAACTTGTCTGAGTACTCCGACTAGCAGGCCAAGGTCATATGTCCGCCTCCCTGACTGGAGGTGGGGAGGAAAGTCAGCCCTACCTGAAGTCAGGGAAGGGGATTTCTGATACCAGCAAACGGGACAATTAAAGGGACAATTTGCTGCCTGCGACAAAGTAACTCAATTTCACTACATCCTACCATCTGGAGAGATCACTGCCATTGTTTTGGTGCATTTCCTCCAGTTTTGGTTTCCTATACAAACATAAATATATATGACCTTTTAAGAATGTTTTGCTACAAAAACAGATCATACACTCTTTTTTTTAACCACTTACCAGTATATCATGGACTTTTTTTCATGTGAATAAATATAAGCCTAATAAATCTTTCTAAATGGTTGCATAGTATTCCACTATGTTCCTGCATCATAATTAATTTAACTTTTATTAAGTTCTCTGAATGGGATGGACCCTCTAGGAAAGAACCATAGTGTGACTGATTAGAAGGAAGTGGGTTTCCATCTCCTTGTATTTGCAGCCTTGGATGATGTGTGTGTGTGTGTGCAAGTGTGGGCATGTAAGTGTACAAGGGGAAATGCACAAGGACATTTACATGATCCAGAGTCATCAGAAAATGCTCACAGGCTTGAGAGAGAAAGGAGGTCAGAATCACAGCCTCTCTTAGAATCACTTTTTCCAACTAGCCTGATGGGCCCTGGTGAGCATTTAGCACAACTTACTTTTAGTCCTCATCAGAAAGGAACGGGAATCCGTGTCAGATGCTGAATCTCAGGTAAGACAGAGAGCTCACTCTAAGAGCTTACATTTTTATGTCACCCAGTACATAGAGGTCACATGAGTAACTGAAATGGATATACGACTAGAAAGTTATATTGTATGCAATAAACAGATAAAAGACAATTCTAGGGTTCCTGAGAGAAGGAGGGAATTGCCACATTTGAAGTCTGAGACAAAAGAGAAGATGCTTCATTAAAAAACAGCAACAAAAAAGAAAATCTTTACAAAACTAGGTGACGCAGATTTATTTTTTAAAGGTTCCCTTTCCACGTTTCCCGTGGAATAGTCGCTGTGGTTTTAAAAATAGAAAGCTGCCTGCTAATGCTTGGTGCCAGACTCACAGAGGGGCCCCACTTCTCCCCCTGCTTCTTGCACAGGAGCGCTGGAGCCAGCTGAGTCAGCCGCGGGTCTGCTGCGCTCCCGGCCGCCCGCGGCTGACCCGGAGCCCAGGGTGCACACTGCCCGGTGCACAGCCTCAGTGCCAATCTCCGGCCTCCCCGCCGTGAGAGCCAGTGAGAGGACCAATTAGTGCAAGCTGTGATGTGGAGATGGCTCCTCCGAGGATGAAAACCCCTCCCCGTTCTCTTGGCAGAGGCCACTGGAAAGGGCCATCGGATGTCAACATCTTTCCATCACTCCTGCCCAGCTCCAGGGGGCTTCCCGGGCACCTGGCCCAGCCAGACTCAGCCTGGCTGCAGCAATTGCTCAGGAGAGTTCATTCCCACCGCCCCCTGCCCGACAGTCCTTCAGATCGCTTCTTGGATGTAGAACCAGTTGGATATTGGTACATTTGGCTCTTTTAATCCGAGGCAGGACTCCGGAAGTGAAGGGAAACACTTTAAAAAAATAAATGTATGTCTTTATAGCCATTTTGCAGAATAAGGAAATGCCCTTGACACATACTCAGGAGCTTCTTGTTTTGAGAGCATCTGAACAAAAGAATGCACGTATGCGCATTAGGCTTGCCCGTGCACCGATTCAGTACATATCTGAAAAAGTAATCACTTTATAACTCTTCCAGTACCGGTAGGTGATCAGGTCCTGGAAAATGTTTTGTGAATTATGGGGTATAATAGGACATGGCAAATATTTCACATACATAAAAATTGTTTTAAAAAGAACTTGCTGTGTACAAAAGATTCTCTATGGTATTTGCTGACAGGTAGATAACCGGATGACTAATGGTGTTTTTTTTCCTTTGATCAACTCAATTTTGTTAATTTCATTTGAACTGAGAAATGGACATATAATTCAACAAAGCCATTAATTCAAAATCCTTCTGTCAAGTTCAAGAATATATTACACGATTTGGCAAGCAACAAACTCCTTTCCCAGTTATAAGTGGATTAAACCAACAACAAACTTATGAATACATTTCAGCTGTCTTAGGAGAGGAGGCAGTTTAGAAACTCAAGGAAGAAAATCAGGATGGTGGTATAGAGTGAACTATCTAAATTTGTTGTAAAAAAGGGAGATAGATACTTCAAAGTAGTGGATTATCCAAATGCAATGTTGCATGTTTCAACTTGCAATGCAATATTTATGGCTTTTTTTCTCCCTGGCAAGACAGAAATATATATATATATATATTTATCTTATGCCTGCCTCTGGGAGACAAGAGGCACAGTTCCTGACCCCAAGGAACAGGACTCCCTAACTCACATAAAATGATACTAATTATACAAGAAATGACAAGTTTTAAAAGTATATGTGAATATAATTGGTGCCATAGGAGTTCAGTAATAAATCAGGTATGCTTAAAATCCAGGGGGTTATCAACTTTCTAAATTTCTAACCTCATATTTATTGGCCTCCCTCCTCAATTCCATGGCCTTTACTTCCTCTCCATTTCAGGAACCCACTTTGCCTGAAACACTCAAAATTATTCCATTTTAGGAGTATTAACTAAAATCCACCACTCTCTTAATACGACTTTCAATCCTTCTAGTTGTCCTCCTCTCTTACTCTAGGTAGTCCACACTTCTGTGAAGGAGAGTTCCCTACCTTGAGAATTCCATCTCCTTCCAATCTGTCTTTACTCCCTTCTCTCTCCAACCAAATTCTTATTTTCCTTCTTTCACCCACTGTCTCACTTACAGCCTTGCCTCCTTATCTAATGCACACACAGAAACATCAAAACCTCAATCCATATATAAAATATTTAATTGATGTGCTTGCCTATGACCTTACCCAATTTAAGTAGCTAGACAGGTCCTCAACCACAGCATTAGAAAGCTGTCATGGATGAAGACACTGCATTCTTATCTTTTTGGTTCAAAAGCCTCAATGTAGGTATCAGATAGAAAAGACTGGAAAAGATATGTGATGATTTTGAATTTGTTTTTTCTTGCTGACCCCCAACTTAAAAAATTCCAGCTGTAGAGGAGAAAGAAGGAGGATGGAGAAGAAGAGAAATGAGATGTGTGTGTCCTGGGAGAGGCAGGGGTAACAACCCCCTTGCTTCAGGTATTTGGGGATCTGAGGGGGCAGGATAAGTGCCCAATTTCCATCTAGAGACTAGGAGGGAGTGAGCCTTGCATAGGTGCGCCGCAACCAGAATGGTCCAGGGGCAGTAGAAGAGTGGTGGCTGAAGGGTTCCTAGGGTAGAGTCTCCTGCAGCCCCCAGTTAGCAAAAAGAACATGCAAATCCCCTATTCCCCTACTAGTCCCAGAGGGAGCTGTGAAAGTTAGCTGAGCTAGCTGGTAGGCATGCAGGGACATTTGCAACCAGTGTAAAGAGAAGCTGAAAAGGAAGAAGTAGCCTGGTCCAGCCAGTGGCGATGACACACCTGAAAAGTAGATGGAGATTGGGGGAGATGAGTAGGTGAAGCACAGGTAGGATTTTTAGAGAGTGAAAATACTCGTTATGATATCCTAGTAATAGGTAAATGTCATTTTATATGTCCAAACCCATAGAATGTACACCACCAAGAGTGAACTGTAATGTAAACTATGGACTTTGGGTGATTATGATGTGTCAATGCAGGTTCGTCAATTGTAACAAATGTACCACTCTAGTGGGGGATTTTGATAAGACTGCATGTGAGGGAGCAGGGTTTGTATGAGAAATGTCTCTGTGTACCTTCCCCTTAATGTTGCTGTGCCTTAAAACTGCTCTAAAAACTAAAAAGAAAAACAATTTTCTTTTAAAAAGAAAAACAATTGTGAAGAGTGACATCTCAGCATAGTACAACGTTGGACTGAAGACGCAACTGTTGACCAGATACCCCACCTCTACGGGAGGGCTGCCATGACACTGTGAAAACCCCAGGAGCAGGAGGAAGGAGGACAAAAAATTTCCTGAACTTGCCTGAAGTTGGAGCTGAAACGGCTGATAAATAAGCAAATTCTACTGAGTTTACCTGGAATTATCAGGTAAGTTTCCTGCCATGAAAAAGGAATAGGGGACTCAAGATACCAACTGAATTTAGTTATAGAAAAAAATACATTCGCTGTCACATACCAGCTTTGGGGACTCAAATTTGTACCTACCACACTTCATTGTCTTTCTGATGCACTGACCCTTCAAAACCCCAATCTTCTAAATTCTCTATTTCTCCAGGCCACTGAGCCCTGCTGAAGAAAAGCACTCTGAACGAAGGAGGTGGGAGCTCTGAGGGGTGAGAGAGATGGGCTTTAAGGTCTGCCTTATTTGATGGGCAGGTTTATAAGTGAAGGAAGGAGGGACAACAGAGTAAGAACTAATAGCTGTATAGAACATTCCAGTTTACAAAGAAGGCATTTTCTATGCATTATCCCACTCAATGCTCACAATAATCTAGGAGGGAGATATATATTCCTTTTTGCTATTGACCAAGGACATGCAGCTTATCAGCAACAGACTCTAGACTTGACACAACTTTTCTGACTAAATCTCATGTTCTCTCCACTCTCCCACACTCAGGATCCTTCTCTGGTGTCCAAAAGTTTGACGATGGTTGATGCAAGATTGCTTTAGCTTTCACCTTCAGATTCCCATTTGATCTTACTACTATTGCTCCCATTTTACAAATGAGCAAACCCAGCTTCCATCACTTGTTCAAGGTCACAGGACTGTTAAGACATTGAACCTGGACTGAAAGCAGTTTTTCTGCTTCATGATTCAATGACCTACCCATTTACCCTGCTAATATTAAGCTGCAACAGTACACTATTAATGTTATATTTTTAGAGAAGCAACATAATGCCTTATTCACAGAGAAGAATGAATGGACCAGTTGAACTTTTTTCCTTAGATTCTTATGAATGTCACATATACATCATAAGACAAAACAGTGTCACATTTGATTAGATTTCCATTTCCTTTCAACGAACCGCACTAAAATTACATATTTTAATCCGAAAAATTGAGAAATACAAATGTAATTTCTGTGACAATGCCTAGAGTAAGCGAAGCATTAATAAAATGCTTATTATTTTTAACCAAACCAGTTTCTCAATATTGACTTTGAAATCAGCGGCAAATTTCTCGGTTTGTTTGTTAAATCGTTCCGCATCGGTTTCCTTCTCCTCTTTTGATCATTTTGCTGCACTTGCAATTTGATATCTCATTCATGGCTCTCCTGTCTGCAAACTCTGTTTAGTGCAAAGCGTTGCAGAAAAAAAAAAAAAAAAATCTCTTATTTGACCATGAACTTTCGATGATCTAGTTAGCGTTACTGTCAAGCTTCCCGCGGTCTTTTTGAAAAGGAGGACTTGTCCGTGCTGCCCTCTGGCCAACTTCAGTGGGACTTAAACGCTAGCAAGAGCCGTCAAACTGCCTGACGGCTTGTCACCAGCGAGGCTCCATTAATTTACACACATTTTCCACTGTTTGGCATCTACAGTGATAACTCTTTTCTCTTCCAAGCAGCTCCTGTTTGCATTTAACACTTGGGTTAATTTTCATCAGAGTTTAAATTTAGCCATCAGTTATTTCAGGCGAGCTGTCAGCCAACATATGGAGAGAGGGAGAAAAAAATCCTTCTGAATTTATAATAAAGTGGAATCTGTTGAATGTGAAACAAAAAACCAACCGCAATATAGTGAGGCCCCAGTGGGGAGAGCAGGGTCAGGGAAGAATTGCAGAGTGGATTAGCTGTTCTATTCACCAGAGCCGCATCTGGGCACCTCGGAGCTTCTCGATATATCAAAAAATGATGGAAAGACACAGTTCAATTTGTCCCCCTTTTATAAAGGATAATTAACCTGTCAGTCTTGCTACTTTAACAACTTCATTAAATTGGAGGCGAAATGGGTGCTGAGAAGTCTCGCCTTCATCCAGAAGGAACACAGGGCACTTGTATAAATGGTGGAAGAGGAGGGAAAACATACACGCACACCTCGATAATTCTGTCTGCTTCTGGAAAAATGGAACATGCTTCTTCCAATTATGTAATCATCCTGCCTTTACTATGACCTGCTAAAAGTAATTTTCTTAACTCAGAAGGCAGGGGAAATAGTGTCACAGCCCGACTAGGCCAGGGAAGCGCACCATTTAAAAATTGAGGTTATAGTTTCAGACGCTCTTGGGCCAAACTATTTAAGACCCGGAGTAATGGCCGCTGCAGGTGAAGAGCATTTCACAAGTAATAAAAAGAAATGAAAGCAGAGCTCCCTGAGTCCTCAGCCCCTCCCGCTGCCACTCCCCCATTAGCTTCCAGAATTTGTATCTCACAAATAAATCATTTTGTTACTACTACAAAGATTCTAAACTTTAAAATCCATTCATTCAAGAGAAAAAGAACACAAATCATTTTAGTGTTTGGAACCTTAAATAATCTTGGCTTTTTCCTTCTTAAAGCTAATGTACTGAATATTTTAAGTAACTGAAATAGTAGTTTTATTAAGATTATAGTCATCTTCTCTTTAGAAATCCTACTCAGTATAAATAAGTGTAAAGGCATAGTTAGAAATTAATTATAAAGTATTTTCCAAATTTTATATTATTTCCAGTTGAAAAGGAAATGGTTTTGTGAGGTTGGTAATTCCACCTTATAATACCACTTTTAATTATTACAAAATGATAATTTATCACAAAACAATAATAAAATATTTCAACTAGCTATAGTAAAGATAAAATTTAATATGCTTCTCTTGTCAGTATAGTCAGGAATTCTGAGTGTGATCATATAATTTTCCAAAAAAGGCAATTTTTTAAATTCATAAAACATTTTGAATGATTAAAAACAGAAACCAATTTACATCTGCCCAATTTCTTTGGTTAGTATTTTTTTCATGAGATTATTAAAAAGTAAAATTTTTACAAAGCTAATATTAGCCCTTTAAAGTTTATTCTAAATTTATGATCCTTATGAAACATGATATTTTTATTTTAAATTCATTTAAAATATTTCATTTTTGATAATTTGTGAATGTACTAGGAAGGCAAAAATAAAGAAACATACTTCTTTTAGTACAATAGATGCCACATAGATGAAAATATTTCAATTTTATTACG
This sequence comes from Tapirus indicus, assembly GCA_031878705.1. NCBI lineage: Eukaryota > Metazoa > Chordata > Mammalia > Perissodactyla > Tapiridae > Tapirus > Tapirus indicus. The sequence goes on along the minus strand of CM062939.1, from coordinate 16,792,820 downwards.
AGTGATTTTTAGAAAAGAGAGTGACAATGTTATTTATTAAAATATTTGCATGCTTTATTTGATGAAGACATCAGAATTCATCTAATTTTTGTTTTATTTGATACAAGACTTGGTACAGCTCCTAGAATAATTAAGCTACTACAATGGCTATTCAGTTAACATTTGAGAACTTTTTTTATAATGAAAATTGCCTAATTTCATAGAAACAATTATAAAAAAAGAGATGACACTTTTGAAGATCAGTGGCATTCAGAGATTTACAGCGCATATTTGGTTTTATCACATCAATTATAGATTCCTATTTACCTCGCTTACCTAAGGATTCTATTTATCATAAAGAAGACAATTCATTTTGTTACAGTTTTTGGAAAGGGAGTTGGTCCTCTGTTGTCTCCAAAGTGACTTTTTCCTGTTGCTGAACTTGCCTGTCTCCACAGTTAGACAATCATTAAGATGATACATTTTGTATTGTTCCGACTTAGACCTCTGTCTGCACGCATTTGCAGAGAAGAATTAACAGCTTTATTAGCCCTTCCCCCACGGTTTTGTAAAAGGGGGAACCGTGATTCAGAGTGGCAAATGTTCTTGCCACTGGTGCTTTTCCGAGTTGTACATGATCTCAAAAAGCGTGGTGGTGGACGCACAACACCGTGACCGCTTTTCTGCAGCAATGACATCCCACCTTTTTATATATAGCACTTGGCATGTTTGCTTGCTGTGTCTTTTAGGGGAAAGACCCAAGGGCCATTGAGATTAGCAGCCTCCTCAGCCGTGTCACCCTCTCCAGCTGGTCTGGCACCAGGGGCACTGCAGACTGAAAAGTAAATGACTCTGATTCCGTCTAAACTAATGTTGGGAGACTGGGGATGTTACCAAGGAAAGCGGCATCAGTCAGAGCTTATCGGCGGTTCACTATATATAAATGAAATGGAACAGGGACAAGGGAGAAGGTTTTGTGAGATTAAATCCTACTTTAGGGTCTAGAGGTAGGTTCACTGCACTGTGACTCTGAAAGAAGTTATAGAGTGACCCAAACCTTAATTGTAAGAACCAAGAGACTCCACACACCCAAATAGAATATTCCAAACAAGAAACGGGTGGCTGCCTTATGTCAATGTGGGTTTGTTTTGAATGAAGCTAGTGTTGTTTTAATTCAGCTGTGCCCATCCTTCTTGTTTCTTGTTCTAAGATAACAAAACATGGCTAATTTTAGAGAGTGAAGACTGCCAAAAGCTAAAATGAGCAGCTAGTATGGCTAAATAAACATGGGAAGAAGCGCAATTTACTATTGTAACAAAATGTTTAAATTGCCTCCGATTTAATCACTGTAATTTAGTAATTTTGTGAATGCAGGTCAGCCATTTGTTGGCAGTGATGTTTTTTATTTAAAAGGCATATTTTTTTCCACTAATCTTCAAATTTGCAGTCAATTTATTTCCAAGAAGTACAAAATTACCAATGAAGCATAAATATAATTACGTCTCCTTATATACAGCACAAGTAAAACTGTCTACGAAGGGTTCTCTGAGCCTGATTTTAAGATCAAGTCCTCACAGTTCTTGACTATTAGAATTGAGAATGAAGTGGTGGTTTTAACAGAAAATACTTAGGTGCTTGCAACAAATGTGAACACCTGTTATCTTCATTCCATAATTTTCTTTTTCTTATGTTATCACCAGACGATGTCATAAAAATTACCTCTACTACCATCACTACCACCACAATAAAAGGAGTGGAGATGTAATTATTATCTGAGTAGTTTAAATAAGTATATGTTGGGTAAATTATCTGGCTTTTTTTGAAACTATTAATTTGGCTTTGTGTCTATATGGGAATCTATATGAAGCTATAAGGCACAGAGGGACACAGAATGTGTATTGAAATCAGTGACTCCTAATGTAAATTGTAATGGACACGCCTATACTACTTCACATTTCCCCTACTCTCATTTTCGAAACAGAAATATTTTGCAGCAGATCACCAGCTCTCCACGCGTAGTCCTAAGATTTGCAAAGACAATGAATGACTCATTTCCTTTTGGGCAGCTGGAGGTTGTGCCGTCTTTCAATTAGCATATCCCAGGGGTAAGGGAGGAATTGAAACTCTTTACTACTGGTAGTAAAATTGCAGGTTAGGAACTGATCCTGGTTTTGAATCACACAAAATAATAACGTAGTAATGTGCATGTGGTATGTTTCATAGCTTTGGAAATACAAATTTGTGTTGCTATTTGAGACATCAGTTTGAGGAAATCTTATGTTTAACAAACATTGTTTCAAACTTGTGATTCATTCACACATGCTCATATTTTGGACTGGCTAAAATGTAGATTTTTCAGGGCACTAAGTTCAACTTTTGTTCCACGCATTTCTCTTTGCTTCATTTTGTGACAAATGACCAAAATTCTATATGGCAATATACAGTGTATCTTTTTGGTAAGAATTTTGAATCCTCATATTCTAGGATTCATTTCCATAAATTTCTCTTTTCTATAAATGCTTTGTAACTCGCTGTTAGCCAACTTAGTAAGTGCTGTGGGGCATCATTGTTAATTGAATGTTTTAGATAAATAAGCGCTGCTGTTTCCATATTCTCTCTCACTAGCTGGCTACCCAGATCCTCTCGGATGCCACCACTTATCAGTGAAAGCATAGTGATCTCCCTCCCCTGATTCCTATAACAAGTAAAGATCACTCATTGTGTATTCAAATACACACTTCTTCCTGCTAGTCATTATCTCTCAGTAGGGACTTCTCTCATCTCCCCAATCAAGCATCCTAAAACACTATCCAGTCCCTGCAATCTAGCAGGCCCCTGGGTAGGCACTGAGGTAGGCTGTTCTATATCATTCTCACAATTGTATGAGGAAAGCAAGACCACACTTATTTTACAAATGAAGAATGAACTGAATCTCAGACACGTTAGACAATTTGCTCAAGGTGACCTAATTACTCAATGACAAAATCAGGACTTGAAGTCAGGGCTTTTGAATTTCATATCCCACAGTATTTCCGCCTTTCAAGTCCACATGGGTGTCTTGAATCCAGCACAATGAATTATTTCTCCTTGGATCAGAGTGCCTAGCATGGTGTCAGGCTCATAGTAAGTACCTGATAAATACTCTGTGATTCCATAATTTCTTGGTATTCCTCAGGTGGAGTGCTAGTCTATGCAAAACTCAACTACTTCAACTTAATCATCTGTTTACCCATCTGTCCCTTGTACAAAGCTTTCTTTTATCTTACTCATCATTTGTACTCCCAGTGTCTGACACATGGCCGTCTCTCAGTAATCAAGAGATTCAAGATCGGGGGAGGCACCTGGAGAGGAGTACAAAGATTGGCAACAGGAGAGGAGATCAGCCCCCTCCGTGGTGTTTGGAGAGATGAAACTTCAACACCAGAAAACCCTAGCATTATTGATTAATTAAGTTTTCCATTTAAGGGACAGAGATTTTTTTCAAAGGAACTTTTGTGCTATACCATAATGGTAGAAGTAAATGGCCCATGAGATCAGGTAGAATCTATGCAGACATCCCAAAAGGCCCAGAGAATAATTTGTCTGTGTGTTTTTACTGAATTGTTGATATTGGCTTTCTGGTCAATTATATCTCTCCTCAAGATTTTTGTAAAGGCTGCTTCCCAGTTTAGCAATATGGGTACATCTCTATTTGGTGTTGAATCAGGAATGGGAAGTCACACCTGATGTGACTCTGTGCACCTGCCTTTGCCATTGCATAGGTGGATGGAGACACGCGTATAGTGATCCATATCCAGAACAGCAGTAGGATAGGACTTATTCTTATGAGTTGAATTGTGTCCCCCCAAAAGATGTTGAAGTATCTGTGAGTGTGACCTTATTGGGAAATAGGGTCATTGCAGATGCAGTCAAGTTATAACGAGGTCATCAGGGTGGACCCTAATCCAATATGACTGGTGTCATTATAAAAAGGGGAAATTTGGATACAGAGACAAACACTTACAGAGGGAGAATGTAAAGATGAAGGCTGAGATCAGGGTGATGCTTCTAAGAGCCTAGGAACACCAGAGATTGCCAAGAAACCAGTAGAAGGTAAGGGAGAGGCCTAGAACAGATTGTCCTTCACAGCCCTCATAAGAGACCAACCCTGCTGACACCTTGATCTCAAACTTCCAGCCTCCAGAACTGTGAGATGATAAATTTCTGTTGTTTAAGCCACCTGGTTTGTGGGTACTTAGTTATAGCAGTGTTAGGAAACTAACACACTTGCCTGACACTAAGATTTATAGACAGTGTTCTTTAATTAAATGGCTTCTGTCTTGATTTAAAAGTAAAAGAAAAATGATCTTTTTCATGTTTGTTTTTCTCTTTAGTCCAAAAATACAAGTGTTGGAGTCATTATACACAAACATTATTTAGAAATATGTTAATTTAAAATACTTAAGATAAAGTCATTTTTTCTTCTTTTTTTGCAGGGAAAGATTAGCCCTGAGCTAACATCTGTTGCCAATCTTTCCTCTTTTTTGTTTTCTTTCTTCTCCCCAAAGCCCCAAGCATGGTTGTATATCCTAGTTGCAGGTCCTTCTAGTTCTTGTATGTGAGCCGCGGCCACAACATAGCAACTGACAGACATGTGGTGTGGTTCCACAACTGGGAAATGAAGCTGGGCTGCCGAAGCCAAGAGCACAGAACTTGAACCACTAGCCCATCAGGGCTGGCTCAAGATAAAGTCATTTTTGACATATCTTTTGAGTACTATGCAAATAGACTGTATGCTAGTGATAGTCTGAGACAATATTTTATTAGAGATGCTGCAAGATATAATCATTTATCGCACAGGTGAATAAAGAGAAAATACAGAGATGAAAGATAGAAGTTGGTCAATTCTCAGATATGACTATCATCTACCCCATGTTGTCTGGACATCAAAGACATCTATTGGAAGTGAAAAACGTAGGCCAATCAGTTTTGATGCCATGTGGAAAGCTTACTGGGTGGTGCTGGGATTTCTGGGAAGATGTGGGGGATGGGAACTAAGGGGAGGCCTTGGGGGCTGAGCTCCCCCCTTCTGCATCAGCAAAAGCAGCTCCAATTTTACCAGTTTCATATATTGGGTCCTGCATAAAGTTTTGTTTGAAAACAGGGCTAGGCTGCTTAAAAAAATTGAAACCATTGCTTTGGCATTGTTTCCCGCCACGACCGGCCAACCCTACAGAGCTGTAGGACATAGGTAGATAAGTAGATAGATAGAGCAATCCAAAGTTAATTAAAACATAGTTTTCTGAGATCACACCATTTCACAGTATCCCTTAAAATTACTGCACGAAAGTCTGAATATATCTAAATCCAAATTTAGGAATGAATGCTTCTTCTAATTGTAACTTGTTTTACTCAATTCAAACCTATTGAAAGAATTCAGTTAGTTTGCTGGTATATTTATTCTCTGATTTGAAAACTTGAAGGACCTCCCAGCTCTGAGAACCCTCTCCTCATTCTGATCATCCTTTTCTTAAAAATTCTTTCTTTGAAGGAATATTCTTCCTTCAAAGCTGGAGGTAATGTTTGTCTCTTCTAAAACCAAGTCTATTTTGTGATGTGTAATGTCAGATCATTACTGGTTTGTGTTCTTCCTTTAAACTATATTACTATGTATAATAAATGCTCATTATAACAGGGCCTCTGGTCCTCTGGTCACTACCTGAATAGATCTGGGTCTCAGCCAGTTTTGATGGTGCCAAACAGCTGTGCTATGATCAGTTGTGTTATGTTGGGTTGTGTATGATACCCGTCAAATACAGTTCAGTTTCAAAATGCAAACCGCCCTATTTAAGACTGACCACTCTAAGGTTCCAACTTATCAGCCATCCTCCTTTCTCACTACTTCAAAACATGGCCTTTTAGTCTCAGCTAGGTACCCACCTCAACTATTCCTTGACTCCACTCCATTATCATCTCTGTGTATTCACGCAGACTGTGCCTTTGTCCAAACACACAGACCTACAACTACCTCCACGTTTTAAAAGCTCAATCCCAAATTCCTTAAAGTGAACCCAAGCCTCTTTGTCTCCCCTTTTCTTCTCCAAAGTCAACTGTTTAACAGAGTCCGCATTAGCAAAAGAAGATGGATGCCTTCCTGTTTTAGCCCACCCTACGTTCTTCTTTTGTCTGGTTAGAATGCCCTCCGTCCTTTACGGTATACTACTTAAATGTTTCCTACAATTGTTTCTTCCAGTTTCAGGTAGGTCTGTCTTCTTACCCATTTGGATTATAAACTACCTGAAGACATGGAACAAGCCTTTCTTTAATTTAGGTTCCTCATAGAACTGATAGTGCTGAGTATGCTTGAGCATTCAATTAATACCCAAAAGGGAAATCTGGATTAAATTAACTGAATTCTAAAGCTTTCACCAACACAGAAAACATGTCTGTAGTATTTCTGCTTTCATGGCTGAAGTAGGAGTGATGGTAAAGTCAATTTCAGTGGATATTCTTGACAGGATAATCAAAATGACATTGATGGCGAGATCAGAAATGTGCACTGTCTCCAGCTAACGCAGGCCACTCCTTCGGATTTGTGCCTAGTGATAAATCATTCACCTCTTGACACAAACTGTTTAGCAAAGGAGTTTCAGCTTAGAAACTAGGAAGATCCTGAAGGTTGGAAATAGGGTCTCTGCTGTAAAGCTTGTCCAAACTGGGCACCTAGTAGGTACTTAATAAATGCCTGTTAAAAATGAATGGATCGGTATGAGGCTAGAGCCACCACCAATGACAATTGCATAGAGCAAATGTCGTTCATTTCAGTAAGCCAAAGATTCTCATTTTTTTCTAATACTTTTGTCTTCTTAAAAAAAGAAGATAGATAATTAAATTGCCTTCAGACAGCGCTCTGAAATATGACTCTGAACACTTCAACAATTTTGTTTAATATCCTAATCTGAATCCATTTGTTCCTTTTAGAAAGACAAATTAAAATACAGCCACTTGAGGGGGCCAGCCAGATGGTGTAGTGGTTAAGTTTGTGTGCTCTGCTTCAGCAGCCTGGGGTTCACAGGTTCGGATCCCAGGCACGGACCAATGCACTGCTTGTCAAACCATGCTGTGGCGGCATCCCATATAAAGTACAGGAAGATGGGCACGGATGTTAGCCCAGGGCCAATCTTCCTCAGCAAAAAGAGGAGGATTGGCAACAGATGCTAGCTCAGGGCGGGTCTTCCTTACACACACACACAAAAATACAGCCACTTGAACACAAAACAGAGGGTACTCTCCTCTCTGGATGCCCCTTGGCGGCTGCAGAGGCGGGTAGTAGTCAACATTTACAAGGTACTCTGAAATAACAGGCTTTTCACTGTTCCCTTTGCTGACAAATTGGTGAGAAAATGACATTTCTCTATTCAATACCCACAAGATATTTATATAGCTCATGGTGTTGAATCCCCGTGTTCAGTGTATTTGGGTCAGGGGTGTCCGTTGACTCAATCCAAATAAATTAACTGTTAGTTTCTTGTGGTCTTTTAAAAGTCCTCTACTTAATGGTCTGTGCTTCCTCATCACCAACTTTGTTTTTCCCTATTATTTTCCAATCTGGAAAAGAAAATTCTACATATTTAGAGAGCAGCTGCTGCACATGGCTTATTCATTGCATGCCACCTTCCCATTTCTCCGGCAGTCTGACTGCGAATTTCAGTGATCACATAGGTAATGGGGCCTTTGGGATTTCTAGAATAAAACTAGCTGTGTCTCCATAACACTTACCCCCGGATCTCCTCAGCATTCAGATATTAGATTCGGTTTGTTCGTATCCATGTGGTTTTAGTTGGAGCTCCTTCCTGTATCTCCTGTCTTCATCCTGACCTTGCCTGAGAGACGCCCCCATGGCCTCAAAGGCAGAAAGAATGCATCCTTTTTCCCAGCAAACCCTAGAGAAGCTGACACGGCTCCTGTATTATTAGAGGCAGGAGTAACGGAGCAAACTTGACTGCCTAATATCTCATTTTTAACATAGCTCGGGAAAGCAATCATTTCACATGCACATAACTCAGGTGAGTTTACAAATTCTTTAAATCAAGGCACGCGTTCCCTTGTTTCTCTGACACTCACAGTAAGCCTTGTTACACTTACATAGGCCGGTATCTCCTTTCTGGAAAAAAAAAAAAAAAAAAGAGACAGCGGCCCCTCTCCTTAATACAGGGGAGCCAGGGAAATGCACCTGTAGTGGAGAATGAATATTCTAATGCTTCCGAACCTTTTGGTGAAGGTGAAGGGGGCTTGTTGAAAACATTGCTGTGAGCAGATGGACCCCTGAAACCATCTGCTATGAAGCAACTAAATGTTCAATGATGCATTACAGAATTATTTAGCTCTCAAAGAGCCTGAAAGTAGTTAGTAATGATGGCATCTGTACCGAGAGCAAACAGCCTATTTATATATGATCTATCACTTCATAAACTGTTCGGAGACCCTCACTTCTTAAAGAAGCAGCGGCCTTGTTGATTGCAGGTATAAAATCGTTACTGAAAACGTTGTCGATTATCACCTTAAAATTAGCATCTATTTTCCTCCTTTGGGTTAAGTAAACTTTTTCCTGAACCCCATTTTTTTCTCATTCCCCAGTAAAAGTGCAGCTAAGACTATTTCGTACCACTTAAATCAAAAGGAAATAAAGTGTATTTTCATTTCTCCAAATCGTATCTCCTTGACATTTTAATATCTATATAAATATATCATCTTTTTCAAAATAAAGTTTTTCTATTATAAAAATGATAGGTACCCTTTATAAAAAGCTGGACAAATAAAAATAGAAAAAAGAAAAGAAGTTATTCATCAAAGACAATCCCTATTAATATTTTTGGTGTGTTTTCTTTAGGTCTTTTTTCATACTTAGTTTAAAAACAAAAACAAACAATGAAATTTGGTTCTATAATCCCTACAAAAGTATACATATTCTCCTAGAGACTTGGTTTTGTGATATAAAACTTGATGGCATATTCTGTTTGTTCATGGTCTCCTTGAAATACATAAAATTCAAATAGTTTATCCATATAATGGAATACTACCCAGCAAGAAAACAGAACAGACTATTAATATACACAATGGATGAAGCTCAAATGTGTTATGCTAAAAGAAGGGAGCCAGACCTAGAAGGCTACATACAGTATAGTTGCATTTATATGACCTTCTAGAAAAAGCAAAACTGTAGAAGAACAGACCATTGGTTGCCAGGGGTTAAAGAAGGTTGGACTAGAAAGAAATAGCGTGAGGGATTTTTTTGAAGGATGATGGAATTGTTCTGTAGCTTGATTGAAGTGGGGGTTACATGACTGTATGCACTGGTCAAGTGCATAAAACTGCACACCCAAAAGACTAAATATCACTTTCAGTACCTAAAAAAGAAATTTAAAAAATAAATTCCAAAAAGCATAGACCATAGAAATGATCAGGTCTTAGCTTTACCCTTGCTTAAGAAAGTGTATTATTCATTCAACAATCATTTTTTGAGCACTATTCTATTCCAGGCACTGGTAGGTCCCGGGAATAGAGCAGTGAATAGAAAAAAACACGTGCATTTGGGGAGCTTACATTCTAATGGGGGAAGACAGAAGGCAAAATAAATAACTGAATTAGATTAGATTACGGTAAGTGCCATAGAGAAAAGCGAAGCAGAGAAGAGAAATAGGAGGGCCTCTCTAAGAAGGCAATATTTGAGCAAAGTCTTGAAGGAGATGAGAGGATGAGCCCTGTGGCTATCTGCAGGAAGCCCAGTGAAAGGCCCCAAGGTCCTGAGGGAGAAATGTGCTTGGTTCAGTCCAAGAAGGAGAGAAGGGATGGCTGGCCTGCAGGGCTAGGAGGAAGAGCCTGGGAGATGAAGTCAGAGGGGTGAAGGAGGTGGGTCTTGTGAGGATTCCAGACAAATGTCAAGACTTGGCTTTACTCTGTGTGAGGAGTGCTATTGGAGGGTGTCAAGTAGAGGAGCAGTACGATCTTACTTAGACTTATAAGGAATCAATCTGACTGCTACATGAAAATAGTGTGTGGTTTGGGTTGGGGGCTGGGAGAATGAAAGATGGAAAACAATCAGGAGACTCTTTAATCCATGAAGAGATGAGGGTGGCTGGGACTTGGGTGGTAGTGGTAGAGTTGGTGAGGAGTGATTGGATCTTCAATATATCTGGAATTAAAGATAAAGGATTTCATCACAGGATGGATGTGGAGTGAGAGAAGAAAAGAAGTCAAGGATGACTCAAGGTTTTTGGGTTGATCAATTGGAAAAATGGACTTGTTAACTAAAATGGGGAAGATTGTAGGAAGAATAGGTTTGGAAGAGAAAGTTATGAGTTCAAAATATGAGTTCATTTTTGAATTTGTTACATTTGAGGTGTGGACTTCCAAGTGGAGACATCTGGTGGATAGTTTGACATTGAGTTTGGAGTTCAGGGGAGACATCCAAGGAGGAGATATAAATTGGAGTGTTGTCAGTATATAGATGGTATTTAAAGTCATGAGACCCATTCAAATCATTCTCCCAAACAAAGGAGTTGCAGGCTCCCGTAGATGTATCCAAATGCTTACATTCTTGCAAAACAGAAAATAGCTCTAAGCTTCTACATACTAACCTCCTCCCAGCCCCCCCAGAAATCTCAACAAGAAGCATGAAGAGAGCTTTTCCAAACATTTAACCTAAAAGTGAGAAATCAGCCTTGAAAGGATAGCAATGGAAGCTTCTCCTTCTCCTTTCGTATCCTGCTTTCTGGGAATTTCCCTGTGTACTAATTCCTGCTATGCATACATCACATATTAACTGTATCAAGGGTATGCACACAGCAGTGGCTTTTATAGTGAAGTAACCTAGGAATTTGCAGATCTATGTGCCATATATATATATTTTTTTGAAGGGATGTTTGATTTCAGAGTTTTTAATTAAAATCATTTTCAATTAGTTATGTATAGAATTATTTGGAAGTAAAAATAGAGTTTGGAACATGCATATACGCAAAATTTATACTGTGTAACTAAGTATAAAGTACAAATTTACACAAATAATATATGTAAAAGAGAAAAATTAGTTTTTACTTCTGAATCTGCAGTTAACCGGAACTTATCTGCAGTTAACCGGAACTTTTCATATTTAATTCATTTTTATAAATGAGATGTGTTTATAAAAGCTAGTTTTTTTGGTGAGGAAGACTGGCCCTGAGCTAACATCTGGGCCAGTCTTCCTCTATTTTGTATGTGGGACACTAACACAGCATGACTTAATGAGCAGTGTGTAGGTCCACACTTGGGATCTGAACCCATGAACCCGGGCCACCGAAGTAGAGCATGTGAAAACCACGCCAGCAGGCCAGCCCCATAAAGCTAGTTTTTAAAACTCATTAGTTTTATGTGTATCATCTCAAAATAATATTCTGAAGAGAGTATTAATTTCTGACATCAAAAACATGAAAATGCTCTTTGTTGAATTAATGATTTTTATTTTTGCCTCTCCTGATCTTACCCAATTTAAATAACACTTTTTTTCACACAGTTTGAAAGCGTTATCTTTTAATAAGATATACCTAAGAAAGTTTTCTCTGCTAAGATATCATCTGAGTTTAAACACTAAAGATTTTTCCAAGTTGGGGCAAATAGTTCTCTATCAATTAATCAATCAATGTTTATCAAGCAACATCTGATAATTCTGACACCGAGTTGCCTCACATTCTACTCCTTGCTTTTAGAAATTTTTGTGACTGTGATTTTTCTCCTTTCTGCATTACCAAACACAAATCCTTTGCATTACCAACACAATAAATTTCTCGGATATTGCAGAGTTGATCCTTAATTTTGATTTTATTAATTTGATTAACACATTTGATGAAAGTGTTTTAATATAACAAAACATTCTTCTATACACAAACATCTCAGAAATCTTAAACATTTACCCTTTTCATTTTATTAGAAATAAAGAACTTATAAAACTCAATTTTTTAATTGAAACTACAAATTTGCTTCGTAAGTATAAAGAAAGTGTAAAGCGACAGAAGACTTTAAAAGACTATACAACTAGCCTCTCTCACTGTCTTCAGAATTAAACCTAGAAAATATTTCTTCCCACCACCTCATTTGTGTGGTGGGTCTGTGTTTTATGTTATGGGTTTTTTTCATGTATTGTATTTCTTCAAAAACAAAGTTCCTGAAATACAGGTGATAAATCTGAAGGGAAATCCATGTGTGATGCCTCCGACAGGTTTCCCAAAACCACAGAGGTGAAACACAGGCTCTCCTCATCCTAACACCGGCTTCCTCTGGCCCCACCTCACCTGTCAATCCATCACTAGTCAATCAAAGAGAGAGGCACAGTCAGCAGCTTAACGACAGCCAGATGGCACCGCCTTTCGTGAACTGTGTTCTGAAGTCAGAGCCTGCCTGGGACTAGGCTCAGTGTTCTATCCCCGGGTAATAACGAGACGTTTTTGTATTCAGTGTAAGCTGTAATGTCTCACACCTCTGACAGGACCCCCAGCCTACCCCCTCGGTGAAGAGAGTAAGGTTCTCTGCATTCATTGATTTGACATAAACAAAGTGGTCTCTAATCATTAAAACAAGCAACCTCACTTCCTTCTTTCCAATCTGATTTCAGAATAAGGTGTTAATGGGCCCTGCGGAAGAGGTACGCAAATTTGAGGGGTAAATAGTCAGCCGGCCTTTCCAACAGCTGAGAAGCAGTGCTGACATTTAAATATGGACTGACGTGCTCTTCCTCACATGGGTTTACCAGAGCTTCCAACCTTGACCTGAAGGGAACACCTTTTCTGGAAGTGACAGGTAATTTAGCCTTCTTGCTAAGTTCTGGGGCTCTCTGGTGGTGAATTATGTATGGTGCTTCTGTGATACAGACACCTGTCCACTGAGAGCCAAACCAAAGCTGATAGATTCCTCTTAAAGACCCTAGATTAGATATAAACTACCTTTTTCCCCCTAGAAAAGTCATCATGATGCCAATCACCTTGCCTTTCCTTTCCTCCCGTGATTTCAGGGATCCAAGAGAGACCTAAAACAAACTGAGCAATGTTTGCTTTTAAAAAATGACTCTTTCAGTAGAACTCTGGTTTCTCTCTTTTTTTTCATTTTTCTGAAACAGTCAAAAACTCTTTTCTGTTGGAGCAATAACTTGTGAATTTTGAATTACCACTGTTTGTCCCCCCACCCCACACTGGGTCTTAAAATCATTCATTAAACTGTATAAATAAGTGCATTATGTTAATTAAATCAGAGTTTCCAGCAAGGTTGCCAACCAGTTCAAAACCAGCTTTTGTACTGAAAAAAGTGATATTGCATCACACTGCACTCCTGGTGTGTGTTCTAATTTGAGAAAGGTAAATCAAGTGTTTTGCATCTGAAAAATAAGAAAAAGGTAATGCCAGCAGCATTGCAAAAATCCTGGTGGATATAAAGAAAGGCTAGATCGATATTTATGAAGGGATTTAAATCTCTCATGTAGGAAATGGTTTAACCTCCTCGTGGGTGGTGGGGAGGGTGGAGGGAGTGAATGAGCATTGTATTGGGAGGAACAGCATTCTCCAGAATAAACTATATTTATGTCTGGCTCAGATGGTCCCTGGCCAGCCAGACTTTGGCCAGGATTTAATCTGGAATCCATGAGACCACCTCAAGTACAACTGAAATTGTTACCAAACCAAGTGGGCTCACCTCTTAGTGAGTTAAATAAGACTCTACACGAATGGAAGTTGTCTCACAAAGTAAAGTGTATTTGCAGCAAATAGGAGGCCATCAGGAATCATTTCCAAAGTCATGGCATCCCTGAACAAAGGGAAACAGGAACCTTTATTTCAGATGGGAATGAATATTCAAAAGGGAGAGGTGGTTATTTGCCTGCACAGGTTCAACTGGAGAATGTTTTTCCACATAATGAGGCCTAAGCTCCTCCTGGAGAGATCTTAGCTTAATAATAAGGCAAAGATCATGGGTGCAGCTCTTGTGGTGAGGCTTAGTCAGTTTCAGGATGTTTGGTGGTTACATCTCCCTTGAGTTTCTCACTTGGTCAGTTTCAGGATGGTGGTGGTGACATCTCCTTAACATACAAAAGGAAAAGAAACAATTTGGAAAAACAGTTAATTACTTCCTAATCCACCTTTAGGTTTCTCAAGGCCCTAGTTGGTGACAAATGGGTTCAGGGAATTTAGTGCCCTGGGGAAGGCCCTTTGAAATGCTATTTTTGTTGCTCTCTATAGGCAAAATAGAAAAGACAGTACTTCCATCCAGGAGCAAATCTCTTTCTGAAACATGATTTGAGGCTGGGCATTTGCTTGGAGCTCTTTCCATGGACTGCTCTGCCCAGCACACACCTTTAATTCTGTGTTTCCCCCTGGGATTGGAAGGAAGCCCCCACTTCTCTGTAGCAGTGGCTGCTTTCTGACTTCCTGCCCAGGACAGTCCAGAAAGGGAAATATGGTCACCTTATGACTCAAGGGCAGGCAGGTCCATATCCATTAAAGATGGGATGTAAATTGGGAAAAATCTCCTGAGATGAACCCCTCCCACAGCCACTATTCTCCGAGTCCCTTGCCAGAGTGCAGACAGAGAATCTCATTAGGGATCTAATACAATAAAGACATGTAGATCTTAAGGGTGGGGGTGGAGTGCAAATCAAATTAGCTTCATTACTTTATTCTGCACCTCACAGCGCTTCTGCCAGTGGACAATTGCATTAGGTGGGCGAGGAGATCAAAAGGCAAAAACTCCCTGGAAATTCATTGTCTGAAGCAAGACCAGGGTGTGGAGGAGAACTGAGAGGAGGAGGCAGGAATAAATTGTGTTGACCCATGCTGTAAATTTAGTACATCTACCCACACCCACGCTGGGCCCTCTTCTTTGCTGTTTCAGCTCCCAGGTCACTCTTGTTTTATGTTGGCCGTGGGAGAGAGAGCAGGCAGGCCCAAGTGAGAAGACAGAAAACAAGGTTCTTACCTCCAACCTGGCTCTCAAATCAGCTGAGCTTGGAGAGTTTTGCTTTTACACTCTTTAAATTTCAGAGGGCGGGGCCGCCCGGTGGCGCAGCGGTTTAGTCCGCGCTTGGCAGCCCGGGGTTCGCTGGTTCGGATCCCGGGCGCCGGCCGACGCACTGCCTGTCAGCCACGCCGGGGCGGCGTCCCATATAAAGTGGAGGAAGATGGGCACGATGTTAGCCCAGGGCCAGTCTTCCTCAGTAAAAAGGGGAGGATTGGCAACGGAGGTTAGCTCAGGGCTGGTCTTCCCCACAAAAAAAAAAAAAAAAAAAAAATTCAGAGGGCCCTTAGAATTATCTAGGTAAATACACAAAAATGTTGCTGAAGTGTCTCTAGACTTCGTGCCAACAGCTGCACTATAGAGGGAGAAACGTTCAGGAAGGGAAGTATAAGCAAATCTGGTTAAAAACTAGATGGCGTGTGTATCCTAACAAGAGAAAAACTACAACCCGATCCGTTATTGTTTTTGCAAATTTAACTACAGATAAATATGATACAAAATAAGATGCACCGTAATTGAATACGTACTACGTTTATTTAAGAAATAATTCACTGAGGGACTAAGAGTTGGAGGTGGACAAAAGTGAGTGACATGTACCAGAAAGTACAGAAATGTTCAACAACAACAAAATAATGGGGGCATAGAAGGGGTACAGGAGCCAACTGAAAGAGACCCCGATGGTCAAAACTGGAATAATTCGAGCAGCAAAATAAAGTAGTAAAATATTACAACTCAGTATAAAGTAAATATCTAAATGTCCATGAGTCCCTACTGATATTAACAAATGGGGAGAAGAAACAAACATCCTGTGTAGCAGAATTCCAAATAATTTATGCAGATACTCCATCCTCAAGGAAGTGAATCACTCCTTTAAGTGGGAGCTGCACTTAGTGACTTCCTTCCAAAGAGGACAGTAAGGAAAGTGGGGGAAAAAGACTAATGTCATGGTGGAGAAACCTGATAACACTTGCTCAGCCAGTTGATCTAGGTCAACATTAATATGGATGTCATATTGACAGTATGTACCCTTAATATAACACAATGAAAATGGCACTTTGCCTCTGTGATCATCCTGCTAGAACCCAGAGCCCCAGTCTAATCATGAGAGAAACATTAGACAAATTCCAAAAATAGGCGTCCTGTGAAATATCTGACCAGTACACTTCAAATCTGTCAAAGTCAATGAAAACAAAGACAGTCCAAGAAACTGTCACGGCCAAGAGGAACCTAAGGAGATATGATGAGTAAATGAAATGTGGTATTCCAGACAGGGTCCTGGAAGACGAAAAGGACATTAGGTAAAACTAAGGAAATCTGAATCAAGTATGGACTTTAGTTAATATTAATGTATAAACATTGGTCTATTATTTGTAACAAATGAACCGTCCTAAGGTAAGACATTAATAATAGGGGAAACTGGGTCCTTGGGTATGTGGGAACTCTCCATACTATCTTCTCAATTTTTCTGTAAATCTAAAACTGTTCTAAAAAATAAAGGCTACTTTAAAAAGTGAATAACGTGCCTTTGCTCTCAAAGAACTTTCAGTGAAGTGGGAAATAATCCAGAGACATCTGTAATATATGCCCTTCCCTGTAGAGTTGGTGCTCATCAGAAAACCAAATCAGCAGAGTATTGCCAAATTGAACTTACAGAATTTAATTTTAAGATTAAAAATACTAGGGAATAGTTGCTATTAATATTATCTGAAACTACTTTATTATTTATTCTATAATTGCAGAAGAAAGGTTGTAAAAAATCTACTAAGGAGGTTTTTTTTTTTTTTTTCACTGAGAGGTAGGTCTTATTTCATTATGTAATTATTAAGTCAAGACTCTTGACACAAACCAATATTGGCCTATAATACTATCCAGTGGTCACATGCATTTCTTTCTCTCACATATATACTACACTCTATTCCCAACCTCTTCACCCAACTGTGTGAAGACAATTGTAGTTGATCCAATCACCTCTTGGGTCAAAGGCCCTTCTGGAATTCCATGCAATGCGTTAATCTACAAATCAATACATACATACTGACAACCAACTTTGCGCAGTTGCTAAGAGCAAACCAGAGAATAGAACAGAACATAAAAAGTTTAAAGAAAAATGCAAGACAAAACAGAAATTACAAGATTTGTGTGGTTCATCTCCAAATAAATGATATAAACAGTAAATATAGCCATTTCTAATGACTGTTCAGAGCTACTGCAACTTCTTAAACCAAAGTTTTACAGAAGAAAATAAACTTGAGCCAGGTCTTGGAAGGGTGTAGGATTTAAACAGAGTAGGAAATTGGGAACTCGGGAAAAGTATAGCATGGAGGTATGGGAAGGGATAACAGGAAACAGTGACTATTGTGATTTGGAATGAGTGGAGGTTCTATATGCAAGAATGGGCGGTTAGAGCTGGCATTGCGGGACGACTGTGGAGGCCACCAGGATGTATTGATGATCTTGTAGGCAATGGAGAATTATAAATTGTGGATCCAATGTCAGCACTATGCCATCAAGAATTCTTTGGTTGGGCTATGCATAAACCAGATTATGACAAATTTGTTTCTCATAGGATAATTGTCTCATGAACAAATATATGAACATAAATATATACATTTCTGACCATATGTCAGCTACATAATTTGAATGATCAAGCTCAGAAATTCTACATATATATATGTTTCACATTTTTATATTTTTTATGGATATATATTTTTTCCCATGGCATCTAACTAGCCATTGCAGAGTTAGCAATCTGATATACAGTGTGTCCCTGGAGTGTGCAGGACCTGGGATAAATGTTTTTATGAATCTCCTGTCTACATAAACAACTTGATTAAAAAATTCATGAACCCATATGAAATATAGAGGTTTATTAATGAAGATTTAGAATAATGGGTAGGGAAAAGGGACTTACATATTTATTTATTGTTCAGTCAGTACACATGGAGATTCTTAGTCTGTAGGTATCATCAACTTCTGTTCAAGCCCAGGAATCATCTCTTTGTGGTTTTTTTTTTTTTTTTATTGTCAAATGCTCCCCTCCTAGCTGATTTCATATCTAAAAAGTGGCAATGCTGTTATTACTCATAACGCCATGGCTCTTCAGAATCTGTTTGGATTGAAACAGTATACAGTATACTTTTGCTTCCGCAGTTCCCTAACACCATCTATTCAACGCTCTTTGTATCATCCATGGTACCACCCACGAATACTGGCTAACAGAGACTCTGAAAGGTTGTTACTGTGCTTCACTGAAGATGACCACAATGCAAGACTTATCAGACTATGCAGGAAAACATGAACAATAGTTCATTTTCTGGTCATGTGAAATTTACCAATCGGAATTGTACACATAAACAGATCTTCCAACCATGACTCTTGAACCCTTGGCTGTCATTTCTGCATTCCTAGAACATGGTCCCTCAGTGTTGACCACACCCCTGCCTTCCATGCTGCATCCAGTGGACAGCACAGGAAGAGTTGTCCCACTCCCATAAGGAATGTCTGTCCCTCTTGAAGAACAACCCAAGAAGGCGTGCCTTCAGGAGAGCTTGTTGGCCTGGCAGAGCAACCACCACCCAGAATGGTCTGGCACATGGTGCAGCGTGGGTGACTGCCCTGGGTGCCTGCGACAGTGGTGCACAGGGTAAAGGACAGGGAAGACTTGTACCTTAGCAGAGAGGGGTCGGGTGGCTACCCGTAGATACCCAGAGCCCTTAACTCGTCCCTGTGTCTAACGTGAATGGAAGTCACCCGGAATCAGCATGTCAGCACCGTTCTTCAGGTCCAGTCTTGTGGGTGGAGGGTCAGAGAGCGCCCCAGAGAGGAAAGAAACAGGGACTCAAGCCCACACGGGTTCCTGCCTAGGTTTGAGTTTCCCTGTGTGGTCCTAGACAGGAGAGCTAGACCTTGGAAATTTGGAGAAAAGCTACAGAATGGTGGGGTGGGGGTGAGGGAGCATTCGGATGCTGAGAGCTGGGTCGGGGCAAGGGCACCCTTGCCTGGATCTAAGGATAGTACACTTGAAATGCACAACTGTCTTTTTAAAAGTGGTTTCACAGCAACAACAACAAAGTGCGTTATTGCTTTATTGATTTCATAGTAGAGTTTGTGTGTCCTACTTTGGTCCTCTATTGAGGTGTTAATTTAACCCATAAATAGGACCGGTTTTTGTTGGACTTCACAGAAGCTTTAGAGTTTAGGCAGAAATTAGTCGCTAATGTGAAAACAATACATTGAGTTTGGGGTGATGGGCACACAAGGATTCCTGGATGTGAATGAGGACATATGTTGCTGTCAACAGCTGTCTTGATCTTTGGATAGAAACTGCATAAACCTGGAACCAACACACTAAGTAGGGCAGAGCTCAGAAAATTCCAGAAAAAAGAGCTGGTTTCTTTCTTTTTTTGGGGAGGAAGATTTGCTCTGAGCTAGCATCCATTGCCAATCTTTCTCTTTTTTTGCTTGAGGAAGATTAGTCCTGAATTAACACCTGTGCCAATCCTCCATTTTTGGTATATTGGTCACTGCCACAAGATGGCTTGATGAGTGGTGTAGGTCCGCACCCAGGGTCCAAACCCACAAACCAAGGATGCCAAAGCAGAACATGTGGGACTTAACCACTACCCCAAGGAGCTGGTTTCTGGATCACACTGAGCCAGAGGTTTAACTTACCTCTGGACTTTTGAATTAGGTGAACTGCTACTGGATCCTTTATTATCTTTAAGCCAATTTGAGATTGATTCCCCCTGCATCCACGCAAGGGAAGATTTGCCCTGAGCTAGCATCTATTGCCAATCTTCCTCTTTTTTTTTTTTTCTCCTCCCCAAAGCCCCAGTGCATGGTTGTGTATCCTAGTTGTAAGTCCTTCTAGTTCTTCTCTGTGAGCTGCTGCCACAGCATGGCAACTGACAGATGAGTGGTGTGTGTGGTTTTGTGACTGGGAAATGAACCCCAGCCACCAAGGCAGTGAGATCACTGAACTTTAACCACTAGACCATCAGGGCTGCCTCTGATTTTTTTTAAATTACTTAGAACCATAGAGATCATAATTGGTAAAAGCACTGACTACAAAAACAGCCTCAGCTGGACTTCTCATGCTAAGAAGAAAATAGTCATAACCAGAAGATGCATAGACAGTTTACAAAAACTCTGAACACTAGGGAGAGGCCCCTGAGGGTCCTTTACATAGTTATTCTGACATAACCAGAAGGAAATGAGTAACATTCTTCTCCTTGTTCCTTTACCAAAGTTCCAATAGCCTTCATTAATTATTTTTCTGTCCATGTCATTTCTGTCTTTCCTGACTATCCCCAGGACTCATTGAATATATCATATTTGGGAATTTGATTAAAGGTTACCTTTTCTTTTTCTCTTATGGCTCCAATTTATTTGTATTCATTCTCCAAATAGATTATAATCTTCTTGATATCAGGGTCTGTGGTAGGCAGCTTT
Organism: Tapirus indicus; assembly: GCA_031878705.1. Taxonomy (NCBI): domain Eukaryota; kingdom Metazoa; phylum Chordata; class Mammalia; order Perissodactyla; family Tapiridae; genus Tapirus; species Tapirus indicus. The sequence goes on along the minus strand of CM062939.1, from coordinate 16,772,381 downwards.
CAAGGAGGGTCCTCAATGACCTCCCCCTCCTTTTATTCACAACCTTGTATAATCCCCTCTTCTTGAGTATGGGCTGGCCTGGTGACTTGCTCCTAACAAAGAGAAAACCCTGAAAGGGATGGAATGTCACTTCTGTCATTGAGTTATAAAAGACTGTGAGTTCTGTCTTGCTGGACTCTTGCTCTACAAAGAGAGAATATCGTATTATATTGTATAAAGTTGTAGAATATAATATGAAAGGAATCATTTAAAAAACTACCATGTGTTGGGTTCTAAACCATAACAAAACATGACTGACAATGCAACCACGGGCCTTCCAGGACCAGTTCAACTGACCCTATCTTAACAACTGAGTGATAAAGAATTGTCTTTCAGAAAATTTGCAAAGTCACATAGCTAGAGCATGCTCAGAAGAAATCTTGACCTGAAATGACCGCAGAACCAAAGATTGTCCTCCCCACACACCCAAAGGACTGGGACATGACCAGAATTTAGAAGTTGAACTATTATCAGAAGGAGGAGTCCATCATTCTGGAAGATCTTCTGTTAAAATTCCTTCCCCACATCATCATAAATGTTTAGAACCTCATTGTAAATGTTTAGAACCTTACCATAAATGCTTGAAGCCCACCAATCAAAACCTGTCCTGCCAGAGTTTCCATGTGCCAGCCTTTTCTCCCCAACCTCTTAAATTTTGCACTGAATCCTGAATTGGAGAAACAAATCTGAGGGCACACACCCCCTGTCTCCCTGTAGATTGATCTCACAGGATAAAGCTGATATCTTTTCCCAAAGGCTGATGCCATAATTAATTGGCTTGTTTATGCACATTGGGCAAGAGAACCCCAATTTTGTGTGGGTTCAACAGACAACAGACAACAAGAATGTCTGTTTGACTATCCTTCAATTATCTTTTAGTCTGCAAGTGAAAAATCATCTCTGTAGCATAAATTAGTATCTATTTTTTATCATTTCTTAAGCTTATCCCTTAGTGACTGGCCAAATGAAAAGCGTACTATTCCCTCTGCCTCCCTCTGTCTTTTTCATTCATTCATCTCCCCCATTCCCTCAGTCCCCTCTCTCCACCAAAGCATTTGTGTCACTCTCTTCCTGCATACGGCTGTCTCTTAACTTCTGAACTGAACTTCTCAAAGAGTTGAAAGGGGAGATGAACTGACAAGGAGATTTTCTTGTCTCAGAGCTTGGCTGTGCCTGCCTTTAATTAAAAATGGTATTGATTTTTCTCTGCTCTAATGATAGGCACTAGTCTGCCCTCCTGATGTTAGTCCCTGACAGTTTAAGTATGAAACAAAGGGCATTTATTCAGCACTTAATGCGAAATTATGACTGATTAAAAAGTGATTTATCATGAGAACTACATCTGTATAGGCTTTGGGTTTTTTTTTTTTTTTTTCCGAATGCTTACTCTAACCAGAGTTTGGAAGGTTTAGCTGGTTGATTGGAACAATTCTCTTCTTCTCTCATTCAGTTCTCCTTCCTTGGTTTCAGCACAAAATGAAAAACAAAATTTCCACTGGGTTCAGCACCAAAAAATGTGGGAAGGGAAAGAATTCTAGAAGTCAGACCTTTAGCTTTGACATCCCAGATGTCAATTGGTAAGTCATGGAGTTGCCTTCAGGGGGCAAAACACTCAGTGAGAATTTTTCTAGGACTACATTCTTCTGACACCTGCCCCCATCCATTTCCTATTTCACATAGTGTTAGACACTGTAGAAATTGACCCAACATCTTAGAAGAAAAAACAGTGCAGAAGGTTTGAAAGCATGACCTGAGAGCAAGGGAAGGAAGTTATGTCCACATAATTCAGGCAACCTTCATTAATCCCTTATGAGTTCTGCTCTTTTCCAGCCCTGGGCTCAGTCTGCCCTCCTTCCTGGGAGCAATGAGGTAGTGGTATGTCTTTTTTGGTTAAGAACACAAGCCCTAGAGTCAGACTATCAAGGTTCAAATCTCATTTCTGCCATCTATTAGATGTGTGGCCTTAAGTATGTTATTTAATCTTTCTATGCCTCAGCTTCTCCACCTGCAAAATGGGGTTCATAGTACCACCACCATGTAGGGTTAATGGGAATATTAAACAATGGCAGTATTAAAGAAAACAATTAGAATGGTGTCTGATACATAATAAATGCCCCCCAAATATTACCAGATTTCACCACACACACACACACACACACACACACACACACACACACACACACACACATATATATATAAGATGCTAACTATTATGAGATACATCTTGATTTCAGAAATCTTAACATATGAAAAAAATGTACCTCTTAGATTTGATGAAATACTATAGGTGGTCATTGTTGATAATACCTGCTCATTTACAACTATAAACTCTAATTAGAGAGTGGAAAGATATCCAACTGCAGTGGAATTTTGTAAATATCCATACTAAAATAGTAAGAGTAGTACCTTTTACACTCGTGTCTGCTACCTCATTCTATCCTCAGGTGGTGTAAGATAGTACAGACTCATGGATTTTGACATTAGAAAGGCCTGAGTCCCCACCCAGCTCTGTCACCTACTAGGAGCATGTCCCTGATTAAGTTACTTCCCCCTCCAAGTCTCGGTTGGGTTTAGCGATGCCCACGTCACAGTGTTCTGGAAACCCCTCAAGCCTACAAGCTTGGCATAGGACTCAAGAAAAGCAGGGGCACATACCAAAATTTTTGGAAAAATTTTTATATTATATATTTTTTTAAGTTTCAAAATGATCAGCTCAGGGGAAATGAGAACTTTATTGAACTACATTATACTTACTTTACTGTTTAAAATTTTTAAAACCTTTCACACAGTGGTGTAGTGGAGGATGGAAAGGTAGGCACCACAATCTTTTTGGGATATAGGGCTTCCTCAGGTCTTAAATCAGTCCCGTGGTCAGGAGAAATAAAGAGAAAAATACAGAGCAGCTATAACATAGGGATTGGTATATAGTTTTTTGTGCTCATTTTCTGCTGCCTTTATTTTGTAGTTGAAGCAGAAATACAAACAAGTTAATGACTTGCTAAATATCTAGGGTTCATTAGCAGCAGAGCTTGTAGGAAAGCCCAAGTGTTACAGATATCAAGACAAGTGTTCCTTCCACTAAGGCATAGAAAGGTGGTAACTTACCTTTTAGCATTAAATGATAGCAAGTACAAAAGGTGAGATGAATTATTAATTTAGAGAGCAAAGCTTACTGATGGATAAATTCCTTGCATAGTGATTATCAAAGCAACATTACATTGTGCTTCTGATAATGAAAGAAAAATTTAATATATATCTGTGTCCATGTTTCTTGGGAGGAAATCCCCAAGGATCCTGAAATTAAGGAAAAACTGAGAAGTTCATCAGATTTCCTACCAAAGAGTTCACTAAGAGAAAAAAGCATGAATATGAGACTAGATGATGGACAATGAAGAGAAAAAAGAAGGCCCAAAGTTGAGAAGACATCAGGAACAGTGGGCATAGTGCCCAGAGATTACTAAGTGAGGAAGAAAGACAAAATTAGGGAAAGAAAGAAAAAAAATCAAGAAAATAGAAGGCAATCTAGGAGCAAAACAAATGGAGAAAACTCATTCATTTATTTACAAATATTTATTGTGTACCTACTATGTGCTAGACTGTGTTCTTTGTAATTTGAATACCTCACTGAACAAAATAGACAAAGATCCCTGTCTTCACGGAGCTTACATTATAGCAGGGAGATGCAGGCAACAAAAAACAGATGTTATATTCTATATATATAGATCTATATAACTGTATAGAATACAGATCAGGTTAGGGTGACAAGGGTTAAATATGATGGGCAGGAAGGCTTTTTGATGTGACATTTGGACAAATACTTGAAGGAGGTGAGGGCATTAGCTAAGCATACATCTGAACAAAGAATGTTCCAGGCAGAGGAAATACATCACAAGAGTGTGAGCATGCCTGGCATGTTGGAGTAGCAAGAGCAAGGCCATTGTGGTTAGAACAGAGTGAGCAAGGAGGAGAGAAATAGGAGTTGAAGTCACAGTGATAATGGAGGACCTTGTAGACCACTGAGGACTATGGTTTTTACTCTATTTTGAAGAATATTATCTGACTTAAATTTTGAAAAACTTACTCTGGCTGATGTGTAGGGGAGTAATGGAGGAAGCAGGAAGACCAGTTAGGAGGCTATTGTGGTAATGGACAGGAGCAATGAGTTAACTTGATCTGGATTTTAGCAGTGAAGCAGATAAGAAGTGGCCAGATTGTACGTATATTTTGAGGATAGAGTCAATAGGATTTTCCCAGAGATTGGATGGATGTGAGAGGAAAAAAAAAAAAAATCAATGATGATTACAAGGGTTTGGCCTGAGTACTAATATTATGAAATTGCCATATATTGAGATGGGAAATTTTGTCATTGGGCAAGAGGGGCTATCAAATGTTTGGTTTTGGGCATAAATTTGAGATTTAAAAGATTTAAGTGAGACATTCAAAAGAAGATGTTGATTAGGCAACTGGATGTTCAAGTCTTAATTTGAAGAGATATCTGGAATAGACATAAATTTGAAAGGCATCAGCACATAGATAGGGCTTAAGATAATGAGAATGGATGAGAGCAGCAAGTGAATATACACAAAAAAGAGAAAAGGACCATGAGCTCTGTATTAGTTTTCTTGGGCTGCTATAACAAAATACCATAGACCGGGTGGTCTAAACAACATACATTTCTCATAGTTCTGGAGACTAGGAAGTCCAAAATCAAGATGCTGGCCTATTCTGTTCCTAATGAAAATTTAAATTCAGAAAGGGAAATGACAACTCAGAAAATATTTAGAAATAAAAGAATTAAGCATTTCAGAATGAAAATTAGAAGGAATACAAGAGTGAATAAATGCAATAGACAATGCCTTAAGAGAAACAGAAAAGGAAAAGGAGTAAAATTCTAAAAAAAAATTTTTTAGTAAAAAGGGATTTAAAAGGACAGTTAAGTAATGATGTTCCAAAATATACGTTATAAGAATCCCAGAAAAAAGAAAACCATATAAATGGAACAGGATAAATGTTAGAAATTTTATTTCAAGGAAACTTTCCTGAAATACAAATGACTTAAAAAATATATTTAAAGGGGAAACTGCACCTGGGAGAACTGAACCAGAAAGGCCAGCATTGAAAAATGTTGCAATAAAATTAGTGGTTTTAAGTTAAAGAAAAAAAACAAAAAACACTTCTTTGTCCATGCAAGCAAAAAGACTATAAGGAAAGAATATAATTTTGTTATTTAGGCTTCTCAACATTCAAGCTTTATTCTATAGGACAATGGTATAATGTTTAAGATACTCAGAACAAAATATGTAAGCCAAGGATTTTATATCCAGCCAAATTTACCTTCAAGAATAAAAGCCACAAACTGAAATGTATATGAAAGATTTCAGGAAATACCCTGAGACCTTCCTGAGAAATCTAATGTTAAATAAGCCTCAAACAATCAAAATGATAAAAAGGACATCAGCATAAAGATAGTTAAATATAGTTACTTACAGAAACAGGCTTAAATAATAGTTTTAAGGGAGATATTTTAAAATGTAAAAGATCATGTTCTAACAATGTGGGCACTGCATAGTTATAAAAATATGGGCAGGGTTCAACTTCTGCTTTTGGAGATGATGGAGGGACACTAGGACTAAACTTGCCCTTCCACTGTAAATAATTATAAAACTGGACAAAATATATGACACAAATGTTTTTACACATTGGACAACTGTCCATGAGCAATTTATGGTCTCTAAGAGAAAGGAAACAAGACAAATAAGCCCTATAATTGTTCAGCTTCTGTCTGGAGGCACTTTCTCCTACAGTAAAGAGAAGGAGAACCCAAACAGACAGAACATGGGGCACAGGCTCTTTTCATGGAAGAGAAAGAAATTTGAATTTGGGTTGGTTAAAGTGGCTGAAATTTACAGAACAATATCTTCCTTAAACCTGGGGAATTCAGTAGAGATCACAGTAAACTAACATCTTAGTAGTATGTGTAAATTAACCTTAAATCAAAGAACACTTAAGACCTTTCCAGAAGCCTTAAAATTAAGCCTTGAAAGGAGCAAACTAATCCACAAATAACTTTGCTTGACAAAATAAAGCTCATTATTTAAAAGAATGTAAAAAACAAAAATTCCAATTTCAGCAATGTAAAATTTACAATGTACAGCATCCGATCAAAAAATATCAAATGTAAAGAAACAAGAAAACGTGACCCATAATAAGGAGAAAAATTAGTCAATAGAAAGATACCAGAAATGACAGATGATGAAATTAGCAAGCAAGACATTTAAATCAGCTCTTATAATTATATTCAAAGAGCTAAAGGAAAAGATGGACATAATGAGAAGAGCAATGGAAGATAAAACAGAAACTTCTAGAGATAAAAAAGTAAAATATCTGAAGTGAAAAATTCACTAGATGGGATTAACAGCTGATTAGATATCGCAGGAAAAATAAAATCAGTTAACTTGAAGACATATCATAAAAATTACCCAAACTGAAACAAAGGGAAAAAAGGTCAAAAAACTCCCACAGCATTAGTGACCTTTAGGACAATATGTATTGTTCTAACATAAGTGAAATCAGAGTGCCAAGATGAAGTTTAAGAAAAGATGATAAAAAAAGAGGTAAAGAACCAGTTCTGATGGCCTAGTGGTTAAAGTTCTGTGCTTTGGCAGCCTGGGTTCGTTTACCAGTCATGGAACCACACCACCCCTCTATCAGTTGCCATGCTGTGGCAGTGGCTCACATAGAACTAGAAGGACTTACAACTAGGATATACAACCACGCAATGGGGCTTTGGGGAGGAAAAAAAAAGAGGAAGATGGGCAATAGATGTTAGCTCAGGGTGAATCCTTCCCTGCAAGAAGAAAAAATAAGAACAATTTAAAAAGAGGTAAAAATTTTTTTACAAGATAATGACCAAAATTTAATGAAAAAATATCAATCCACAGTCGATGAACCCTAAGCAAGGTAAATACAAAGAAAACTACAATAAGGTAGATCATAACCAATTATGAACAAGTTTAATGCAATGAATGTGAGAACTTAGGTGAAATAGAGAAAATCCTTGAAAGACATTAATTACCAAAACTAACTCAAGAAGAAATAGAAAACCTGAATAGCCCTATATCAATTAAAGAAATTAAATTTGTAAGTAAATCTTTCCTACAAAGAAAATGCCATACCCAGATGTCTTTGCTGCTAAATTCTCACAAGCATTTAAGGAAGACGTAACACCAAACGCTACATAAACTCATTCAGAATATAGAAGAGGAGGAAACACATTTCAACTGAGTTTATGATCCCAGTATTAACTTGATGCAAAGACATTGAAAAAAAGACAATTTCAGATCATGAACACAGATAAAAACTCTTTAACAAAATATTAGCTACTTGAATCCAGCTCTGTGTGTATATGTGTGTGTGTGTATTATAAATGAGAAGCAAGGAGTCAAAGAAACTGGAGTGTAATTTATTTATCTCTGAATTAAGAGGAAGGAGGGATCACATTCCCAGGGAAACCAGCCAAGTGACCCTGTCTAACCTCCCTGTAACTGGAGCCTTGTAGCTGGAACTCCTGATAAACATACTAATGATATTTGTTAAGAATAAAGTCCTTATCTATGGACTCCTCTTTACAAGATGTCCTGATTTAGGACTGTTTTATGGTTAATAAACCCATATGTAATCTGGGGATAACTGAGGCATGGCTCCCTGGAGAATGTCACCTAGGCTGGATGAATATCTGAGACATAAAATGGAGATATTCCATCACCTAAAGACTCTCTGATGTGTAAGGTGATCCGTCAACTTCACTTAGGGACCTCAGCTATCACCCTGGTCCAGAGAACATGTGTTCAATGCAGGAAGGAAGTACCTGGGGAGTCTTGACTTTTCACGGACCTCTCCCTGCTTTGCTTGTGCCTCTTGACTGCTTGTATCCTTGGAAGCATTAGTAAAGCTTGATCGGGTGAGTGACCCTTGGTAGGGTCAATGTGTTAGCTCAATTGCCAAGTGAGGTTTGTGTCGAGTATGCAAGTTTGGTTTACACTCAAAAATCAATCAATGTGATTCATCATATAAATAGAATAAGAGTGACAGGTCTCCCAGTATCATCTCATAACTCAATAATCATTTATTCCATAAATATGTATTGAGTGCCTCCTATGCCAGGCACTGCTTGAGACTCTGAGTAAAGCAGTGGGACAAACACATACACACACACACCTACATACACACCCACGCCACCACACCATCAACCACAGCAACATCCCTGCTCTCACGGAGCTTATAATCTACTCATCTGAATCTGGCATCTATGGGAAAAATTCAGATAAATATATTTCTCAGGTATTTCAATGCATAAAACAGTAGCTGCAGACATCTTGCTGAACGTTATTAAAATCTCATAAATAAGTATCTAATTTCCTAAGGATATGAAGAACTCTGATGTATTAAAATTTCCTGTGGAAGCAAACTAGTCCAGCTAATGGGAGGAGTAGATAGACTCAAGAAAGCAGTCCATGTGGGAGACTGGTTATTGTGTTAGTCAACTATTGTCCACTAGATCCCTCCAAAGCTCTAACAGAGCCATCTTTGATTCACTGCAGTACCCAAGCAGCCAAGATAATAGCCCAAGCTTTGCATTCTGTGAAACATAAAAGGACTGACTGATGAATAACTACAGTACATTGAATCCTTGTTTAGTGAACTGTCATTATGTATATTTTGTATGTGGTGGAGAAACCTGCCCAGTAACAATAATAGCTAATTATATACAGGCCTCCCAGATATTGTCATCAGGCTGTGATAGGAGAGTTGCCTTCAAGACTATGTGTGTGGTGTCTCTATAATGGTGGCTTCCTTTCTCCCACATACTAGAAATCAACGATGCTGGTTTCTCAGCTCTGCAGGAATGAAAACTTTAGTTGAAAGTAAGAGAGCCCTGTTGGTAATCACACTAAGTTCTCATTTCCTGATGGATGAGGCAGATTGCATTATGTGCTTATGCATTATGTGCACTATGTAAGCCTATAGTGCTTATCATGCACACCAGGACTCTGAAGCAAGTGTGTGTTCCAGGTCTTGTGCTAAACACTGAGAATATTAGAGATACGGTCTCTGCTCTACTGGACAGCTTATAATCTACCAAGACAGATTGACGGTGGTGTCAGCATTATAAAAGAGAAGAGTTTTCAACAGTTGGAGTCAGCTTGGTCTGATGGATGAGAGACAGCTTTCTTGAGGAGATTATATTCATGTTGAGATTGAAAAATGAAGTATGAGTTCATCAGCTGAAAAGAGCAGAGAGGAAGTTTGGCAAATATTTCAGTTGACTGGCCCAACTACAATTTCCAACCCTTCTTATTGCCTGCCTCTACCATACAAATATGCGCTAAAAACTTGATCTCCCAGACCTCCTTCCAGCTGGCGTAGCCCTGTGACGCAGTTCTGGCTAATGAGACATAGATAGAAATCTGAGGATTCACTCCCAGATAAAAAGATGAAGCCTTGCAATGAGAAAACTGTTCTTGTCTTTTCACCTTTTGCCTTTTTTTTTTTTTTTAACTAACTTCTCCCTTCTTCCTATCTGGGACTTTGCCCTGAAGACCAAAAGTACAATAAACATTTTGCCACCATAAGGTGACAAGCATGAGACAAAAGATGGCAAAGGAGGAAATATTACCTGGGTCTCTGAGGCATTGTTGTGTAGTGTCCCCAAACCTGGACTTCCTTTAGAACTGGTGCAGACCTCTTGCTTGTGAGAAAAATGAACCCTGTCTCTAGGCTACCTAAGTAATACAGGAAAAGAGAGATGAGTTGAAGAGGTAGACTTACACCAGGGCCTCACAATGCCAGGCCTTACAGGCCATTTTAAGGATTATGTCAGTCAGAGTTCAACCAGAGAGGCAGAACTATGTGTGTGCGTATACATATATGTACACATATATACACACATATATGTACACATGCATTGATTGATTGACTGCCTTCACAATCATGATGAGTGGCTAAGTGAGTCTAAATTCTGTAAGGCAAGCAGCCAGGAAGAGAAGATCACGAGCAGGCTGGAACCCCACAGGCGTGAACTGTTTGGAATCTCTAAGCTCAGGAAAGGTCTAAGCCCTTTTTTAAAGGGCTCACTTCATTAGGTCAGGTCCTCCCAGGATAATTTCCTTTTTTGATTAGTTTAAATTCAATGTATTAGGGACTTTACATCTGAAAAATCCTTTCACTGTAGCACCTAGATTAGTGTTTGATCAAATGACTGGGGACTGAGTTTAGCCTACCCAATTTGAAACATCAAAACCATCACATGGGCTTTCTCTCAAGGTCAATGGGAAGTCGTTGAGTTTTAAGCAGAGAGATAGCATGATCGCATTTGTAATCACTGTGGCTAAAGTGTGGAAGGTGAATTGGAAGTGGAATAAACTTGAAGAGTAGAAAAATCATGTAGGAGAGAGATTATGAAGACTTGAGCAAATGTCATGGGAGTGAGGAAATATGAGGAGAAATTGGACAGCCAATTAGGACTGGATTTGGTGAGTGACTGAATATGAGGGAGATGGAAGAATCAAAATGACCTCTGGGTTTCTGATGTGCAATAAGGATTGTTTACCACCTACTGGGACCTACAGGGCTAAAGAGGAAATTATGCTACTTACTAAGATATTGATAAGGAGAAGTGAATTTAGAAGGAAAAATTATAAATTCCATTTTGCTGCCTATGAGGAGCCAATGAGATCTATTCCATGGATTTGTGAGGAAGTAGTTAAATGATGAGGTGTATATTGGTCTAGATCTCAGAGGAGAGGAGTAGACTAGAGATATAAATGCAGGAGTTTTGGGCCACAGCTTCTTGAAGTAATGAAAACGGATTAGTGGGTCTAGACAGAACACAGAATGGAAGAAAAGGGGTCCAAGGACAGAGCCCCAAGTACATCCAGTATTTCATAGTCAGGTGGAAGAGGATCTGGCAGGAGACAGTAAGAAGAATGATCTGGACAGAGATCTGAGGCCCCAAGTGTGTTGTTTTAAAAGATAAGATGACTCTTATAACATGGAAAATTCTACAAGAGTTCCAGGCTCTTGAAAGACTTCTTGGAGTGGTGGGGAGGGGTAGAATGAATCCACATACATATGTCTGGAGGAGGAGAAGACAAGACTAAGTTTTAGAGTCCAATAGGCTTGGGAACACTTCCTCATCCAACTCCAACTCTGTAACCTCAATTAAGTTACTTAATATTTCTGAGACTCAGTTTCCTCATCCATTAAATCAAGCTACCTCATACAAATTGACGTAAAGATTAAATAATGTATTTCACATGGAACATAAATATCACTCATAAAATCATTTTAAAGGAGGCTGACTCTATAGTATGCCCAAACATAATAACTAAAATATTTTGTGAATGTTTACAATGCACCACTATGCATCTAAGTGCCTTATATGTATTAACTCATCCAATTCTCACAACAACCCTTTGAAGTAGTTCCTTCTATTCCATGTCTCAAGATGAGGTAACTAAAGAGGTCCGTCCAACTCCATTCATTCATTTATTCAACAAACGTTTATTAAGTATTTACTACGTGCTTTTTGAAATACTAGAGATACATCAAGTAACAAAACAGACAAAATTTCTTCTCCAAAGGAGTTGACATTCTAGTGGAAGAGATGATGTCAGAAGGTTATAAATGATATGGAAAGATTTGAGAAGGTTAAAGAGAACTATGTTTGCCGGGTTTAGGGCTCAGGGTTGTGTGTTACGATATTAAATAGAGTGGTAAGTGTAGGCTTACTAAAAAGTCTATGTTTGGACAAAAACTTTCTCAAAGGAGCCAAAAGAACAGCGAGGAGGTGCCTCAAGCCAATGAGGGGAGCAAATGAGAGAACTGTGGAGATGAGCTTAGGGAGTTAGTGGTGGGCCAGCTGGGGCCACGTCTTGCAGGCCATTGAAGGACTTTGGCTTTATGTTGAGTGAATGGGAGCCACTGGAGGGTTTTCACAAAGGACTTCTTTTGAGTCAAATAAAAGGATAACTCTGTCTGCTGTTTTGGTAGAGGTTGTATGGGGGCAAGATGGCAGCTGGATCAGTTGGCAGGCTTTTGCAAAGATCAAGCAAGAGATCAGTTGGTGCTTAGGCCAAGGAAGTAGTAGTAGAGGTGGAGGTAAGAGTTTGGATATATTTTGAAAATAGAGCTAGTAGGAGTCCTGATTGGATGGAGAATATAAGAAAAACAGAGAAGTCAAGAACGAGCAACTAGAAGAAAAGAATTGCCATTAATTAGATTGGGCAGGACTGCTGGTGGAGTAGACTTTGTGTTGAAGGTAAGAAAATTATTTTTGAACATGACACGTTCACCATGACCTACTACACTACACAGTCTGTCACATTTTTTTCCTCCTGGATTTTTCTTTTCTTTTTATAGAGGCATATCTGAATATTTATTCATTTGAAAATAATGTCCGACAACTAGTCGCCATCTTTGACATCTTAGTGACCATTTATATTCTACAAGGTAAGCCATAATCCTATGTTCTGGTTAATTTTTGAAAAAAGTGTGCTTTAACAATAATTTTATTCTTTTTTTCTCAAGCATTTATTTAATAGAGGCTTCTGAAGGTCTTTGATGGAAGGTGGTTAGGACAGGTTTGAGTCTGAACAAAGCAGAGGTGGGGACTCCCTGTTGAACTTAGCTGGGCTCTCAGGACTTTGAAAGTGGAGGGTTCCCAGTAGATATTTCCAGCCTCTTCTCCCCAATTCCTCCATCTTCTCTTCTTCCATTTCTCACAATTAGGCATCCTTGAACTCTACACCTGCACATCGGCACTGGGTAAGGCTCTTCCTTTATCCCACAAATTGGAGCTCCTCAAGCTTTGCTGGGCAGTGACCGACACTCTACCCTGGGAGGATGTGGACGCCGAGAAGTTGGCTGTGTGTCCTAGAGTGAGGGGACGGCAGGTGCCTCATTCCTTTTCAGTCTCCCCACCAATGCCAAGTTCTCCTAAGATATGAGCATAAGCTAAACATCAATTTTTCTTATCTTTTATTAAAGAGAGAATATTCTTCCTATTTGGAAGGCTTTGCCCTCACCCTGTTTGACCCAATGCATTCACCGCTATGGTTTGTCTCACTCCAGAGCTTGGTTTACATTACAAGAGTTATCACATTTGCTGAAAATAGCTTCCTCTTAGTCAGTCCTGTGGTGTTTGTGTTTTTGTTTAATTCGGGCTTAATCCTCATAAAAGGAGAGGGTTTTGTAGTTAATCTTGCTCCTCATAATTATAAGAATAAAATGGATGAATGATTACAAAAGACAATTAAAATAATTCCCATAAATTCATGAAGACATTTGGGTATTAATTTTAGACACTAGCCTAAAGCAGGCACTAGAGAATGGCTGGGTTATAAAATGTAAGAATCCCTTTAATCTTGTATTTAGATGTATTTTGAAGAGAGTCAAGATGCTAACCTCCGAGAATAATCAACAAAGCATTTTTGTGATATTGTGATTTATAAGGAATATATGTTTGGTCCTTGTCCTCTTTCTGGCACAGAGTTCCTAAAACCCTTGGAATTTTCTACGTGATGTGAGCTATAAAGGTGTCTTTTGTTATGCTAATGAGGTGACTTTTGGAAAGCACCTAAGGAGGGGGGCTGTTTGCCAGAAGACCCAGCCATGTGTTTAGAGGGTTAGAAGTTGCCGTCTCCTCCCTTGATCTCTGGAAAGGGGAGAAGGGCTGAAAGTTGAATCAATCCCAAAGGCCAATGATTTAATCAATCATGCCTAGGTAATGAAGCTTCCATAAAAACTCAAAGAGGGAGAGCTTCCAGGTTGGTGAACACGTGGAGCTTCAGGGACAGGGGTGTACTCAGGAGACAGTGGAGAGGGCATGGAAACTCTGTCCCCCTTTCCCATACCTTGCCCTGTGTACTTTTCCATCTGGCTGTTTCTGAGTAAACTTTTATAGTAAACTGGTGATTTACTAAGTAAAATGTTTGAGTTCTAGAACATTCTAAAATGTTCTAGCAAATTAATCGAACCCAAGGAGGGGTTCTTTGGAACCTCCAATCTGTAGCCTGTCATTCAGAAGCACAGGTGACAATCTGGACTTATGATTGGCATCTGAGGTTGGAGGTAGGCAGAGCAGTCTTTTAGGACTGAGCCCCTAACCTGTGGAATCGGACGCTGTCTCTGGATAGACAGTGTCAGAATTGAGTTGAACTGTAGGACACCCAGCTGGTGTCGGAGAATTGCTTGTCAGTGTGGGAAAAAATCCTCTCCTCCCACACATGTTGGAATTGGTACTAGCATTAATCTTTTCCCTAAATATCCTAATATTTTGGTCACAAAAACGTGTTCTTGCTTTAGATACGTTTATTACAGCACACCTAAAACTGGCGCTTCCTTCTCTTGGATCATCTCCCTTCAGTTTTGCCTTTTCTTATTTCCTTGTTCAATCATTCTTCTCTACTGGAACCTTCCTTCAGCATATAAGTGTGCTTACTTCTCTTAGACAGAAAGCCCCTTCCTTGAATCCAGTGATGTCTTCACCGTCACCCACTGTATCTCATTCCCTTCTCCTCCATGCTTCCCAAAACTATCTGCAGATATTGCCTCCACTTCCTCAACATCCACTACCTTCTTAACTCTTCACAATCTGCCCTCCATTTCTACCACTCTTTTGAAATGATTGTCATGGAAAAATATTTTATCACATAGTTTAAAATCTCAGGGATAATCTTCTCAGTATAGCCTTGGTACTGGTTTCCACACTTTCATTCTTGAAATTCCTCCTTATCTGGCTTCCATGGTGTGTCCATTCTTGTCTTGTCTTTTAAGACTTTCTTTCTTAGTTCCTTTTCCTGTTTTTCTAAACTTAAAAGCTGCTGGGCTATCATATCGCTCTCTTACACAAAGACCTTTTAAGTTTAAATTCCTTATTCTGTCATTCAAAGCTCTCTATAGATTGACCCTGGAGTTTGAAATCCAAGTCTATGAGAGGATAAGAGATAGAGAGCACGGAGACTTGGGCTTTGGCCATTGTGCGTTGCTCTGTGTGAAGGGACAGATAAGGAGGAAGAGTGTGGAGCTTTGGCTATGCCGATGCAAGACATGGAGTTACGGAGGTCAGAGTCAAAGAGCTCTGAGCCTGCCTAACCCCATGCTGTCACTTATCCCTCCACAAGCATGGATGACCCCAACATTCTCCAATCAGGAAAGTCAGAAAAGAGTACAAATTACTGACAATTATGCCCATGAGATGATTAGTAAATGGAAATTCCAGCAGAAATGACTGAACTCCTTGTGAAGATGCACTCTGAGATGGAGCGGCGGTTGGACAACTGAATAGAAAATAGCAGCCATCTCACTTGGGGAGGCCCTGGAGTAGCTATGGAAGGACATGCAATCACCAATATGTGAGAGGAAAACAGAATCATGCAGGAAAGAAAATCCTAAGGCAGAATAATTTTTCTAGGTATGTCATAGCTAGTGTCTGGAAAGGACCAGCCAAGAAAGAAAGTACACCCCACCCACATAGAACTAGTCATTCGTTCCTGGACACAATGTGGTTTTGCATTCCTTGATTCCCTTCAGCTATTTTTTTTCTCTCCTTATTTGTTTAACACTTTTAAAACACCACAGTGTGCTAGGGAGAGCTCTAAGCATTTTACTAACACTAACTTTTAAAAGTTTCATGACAACACTCCAGGGCAGGTACTAGTAGCACCCTTTTTCTACAGGTAAAGAAACTGATGAAGAGAAGTTAAGCAACTCGTTCAAGTTCTCATAGCCAGGAAAGACAGAGCCAGAATTTGAACCCAGGCAGTTTCAGAGTCCATCCTCCAGCCATGATGCCATTTGGTGAACTCCTATTCATCCTTCAAGACTCAATTCAAACATCGCCCCTTGTATGGAATATCTCAGTGCCATCATTCAGAATTGGAGTTAAGAAGTGTTCCAATAGCACTCTGAACATACCCCTACTGGACCATTCAATTGTTAAAAGTTTATTTTAATTTAGTCTATATTTGGGGTAAAATTCTTAGAGGCAGGGACTATATAATGAATCTGTGTATAGCTTTCCTGGCACAGAGTGGGTGCTCGACCAGTATCTGTTGAATTGAGTTAAATTCAAATACATTGAAATGATTTATCAGAGATTGTTAGGGCTCAAAAACAGTTAAAAAGAAATACCAAATAAATACAAAGTGAAAAAAATGACAAATATAGCTTGCCATCTCCAGAACAACTACTCACTGAATAAACTACGAGGTGGAGGAATCACAGGCACCTTGACAAATAAAGGTTATCGGACCACAATATACATTAAAACAGCATAGCCAGTGGTGGTGTCCATCCCTCAGAAAGTGAATGGGCCTATGAGAGTGCAGTTGAAAAGAGCAGTGAGTTCTTTCAACCCTATACCAATGTGCCTCTATGCTAGCTGTTCACTAAGTGCCACTGCATTTTTGTTTTTGTGTTGGGAAGTTGTCCCCGCTACTCTCACTTTTCCAAAATCTCTACTTACGCTCCCTTAAATAACAGAACTGCTCCACTGCGTCCTCAACCTCATCTGAACTTGATACTTACAAGTATATCATATTGGCCATCTAACCTATTTTTCATACCCTCCTTAACAAAGAGTCACTGTAGGGACTTCAGAAGGACAGCAGTGGAATTTAGATGGACTTTGTCTACCAAAAGTGAGATAAAGAAATCCTGGGACCCCAATATGAGAGGAGGGTCCCATTGCTTTCCATATTTCCAAAGCTCATGATTCTTCTATCATCCAAAATTTCTCCTGGCTAGTTTCTATGCAAGTCAGATAAAATTTTATACCCCAAACTTCATATTCCGCCTCTGCCCAAAAAGTATCCATTTGGAAACAAAAACTAGCTTGAAAGCTGGCTAAGAAAAAAGTTAGCTCAAGTACTGGGCAGAGTTTTCATAGGATACTCTCTAAGAAACTGACATTGGGGAGGAAATTAGACAATCCAGTTTAAGAATTTACTGAGTATTTATTTATTTACTTATTTATTTATGATTTACCCAACAGCAAACCTGATAAGACCTTTAATAATTCAAGCAGGCTCTGGGGGCACTAAAGTGTATAAAATAGCCCCTGCTATGATGGAGTGCATTCTAAAAAAAGAAAGCAGGCATTAAAAAAATACTTAGAAATAACTACTCACATGATTATAACTGTACTAAGTGCAATTTTAGTAACTAGAAGGGAGGGGGTTAGTTGTGAACAAGAACCATCATCATAAGCAGATTACAAATGTCAGTTGTGTAAGATGTCTTTAGTATTGTTTTGCTGGGAAAGATTTGCCCTGAGCTAACGTCTGTTGCCAATCTTCCTCTTTTAAAAATTTTTTTCCCTCCCCAAAGGCCCAGTGCATGGTTGTATATTGTAGTTGTAGGTCCTCCTAGTTCTTCTGTGTGAGCCGCCACCACAGCATGGCAACTGACAGATGAGTGGTGTGGTTCCATGACTGGGAACCAAACCTGGGCCGCCGAAGTGGTGGGATTGCTGAACTTTGACCACTAGACCATCAGGGCTGGCTTTGTTTAGTATATTTTTGAAAAGCAACACAGGAAAGAATGAGTTTGTCTTTTGCACAATTAACTGAGCAATTGTGCTAAGTGCTTTTCATATACTGTTTGTATGATCCTCATAGGCATCCAGCAACTGGAAACCACTAGTATCCTCATTTTATGCCTAAAGAAACTATGGCTCAAAGGGGTCAAGTACTTGCCCATGAGGATGGCAGAACCAGGAATAAAATCTAGGAATGACTTCATGATCTCTGCTCTTCACCACTCTAAATGCTTAGTAAGTGACTTTTAAAAAATGATTTAATTAAGTTTAACTCTGTAATTTAACAAGAAGTTGTAAATCTTTCTCCTTTCTGGGAGAACATCACCCAACCTTCCCAGGAAACAGAGCTATATTCATGGACTACATGGTAGTTGAGAAAAGCACGGACGTTGGGAGCAGACATAGCCGAGCTGGAACACTGGCACAGCTTGAACCCCTGAGCCTCAGTTTCCTATAAGGAGAATGAAAATAACAATGTCTACTTTGCAGGATTGTAGTGAGGAACGACTGTAACATCCACCCATTCATTTATCACACATTTTTTTGAGCATCTGCTCTGCAACAACTAACGTAGTAAGACGCCAGAGATACTAAGACAATAAGGCAAATTCCTTGTATTTAAGAAGTTTACTGTGCCAGTGGGGAAATAGACAAGGACACAAACAAGAAAGTGTGCTGAGCACTATATTAGGGCACTGAGGGAGCAGATAATGTGTGCAAATTTTATAACCCATAGTTGGTGGTCAACAGGGCCCCTTCTCTATCAATAGTTTACTTTAAAAGTTCCTATATATCTGTGATTTTTCATCTCCACTTTTCTGGGATTCTCGGTGGCTCCTACAACTGCCAGGAGGAGAGCTGGCCTTGTATCAGAACCTCAGGGACAGGGGCAAATGCTCTCCCTTTTCCACAAGCCGCCCCTCCCCTTTGCTTTGAATTGCCTGAATGCCAACCAATGAATGGCATTTCACCATAAGTGCCAAAGTCCCTTCCTAGACTTTCTTTGCCATCTTTAGTTTCTGTCAAGACAAGGTCTCTTGGCAATGATAGCCTAGAAATCTGAGGCCAATTTCTCACCAGTTACACTGGGAAGTCACAAGTCAGAAACGTCCAGATTTCTGTAGGATCTCATTCAGCTGCACTTGACGACTTTTGCCTCGATGGAGCTAGACAGCCTGGACGGTAGTAGAAAGGATTCCTCCAGCGCCTGACCCACCAGATTATTTTTCCCCGTGATCAGGCGGCTGCTTTCCTCTGGCTTTCAAGCCCGTGGGGGGAGAGTAGGAGGTGGCCAGAGATGCCCACCGGTGACAGAGGGGAAAGTAGCGGAGGGCATCTGGCTCCAAGGAACTTACATGGTGAAGCCCCCAGCTAAAGAGAAAGTTGCCCGGGCTGAGGGCAGGAGGAAGGAGCTTCCTTTCAGAGTGTTGCTAATGACCTACGGGGAAACCGCACAGCAGTCATTTCGCAGATCCGATGGCAGGTCACGGTGGCAGATGTTCCCAACATATGTGGAGAATTAATTACCCACTAGTAAACAAAATCTGTGATGCGGAGAGTCATTTTGTCCAAATTTCTTACGATTTTGCTGTTATTAGGAGCTTAATTTTTCTTGATCATCTAGATCCTCTTGGATTAAAGCACTTCTTAATAGGCTTGAGGAACATTCCAGCGAGGAATAAGGCCCTAGTCGGCTGCAGAGGGAAAGAGGAGGAGGTAGAGGAGGAGAAGGAGCAGGTCTCAGGCAGCAGGGAGGATGGAGTTAAGGGATGTGGCTGATGGGGAGGCTACACCACACTGCGTGATTAGCAAATTATTTGATTAAAACATTGGATCCTAGTCATATTTTTTTTAATATTCTAATGGTTACCTCCTATTTAACAGCGCTTACACTTAATTTAACTGCGTGCTGTGGAACAGCTGCAGTTTCTAAAGGAAATTACAACATTCTGACAGAAATAGGCTTCCAGAAAGATTTTCTTTTGAGTTACTTTTAAGATTCTGAACATATTTCTGTCTCGGGTCATGGAAACAGATTCTGATAGTCATCATTTAAGAAAATAGATTCTCTTAAAAAGCAGGATTCAAGAGTCTTTTGATTTTGGGGAGGGAATTATTTCCTTGGCCATTTTCATCAATCACAAAAACTCAAAAATGCAGTGATTCTCCAAGTAAATAAATCTGAAAGTCTATTGAAAAAAATGGTGCCTTATCCATTCAAAAGTTTGCGACTGCTCTAAATCTTAAATTCATAATTGTCCCTTAAATCTTTTATTTAACAAAGCAGAGTAAATTTTAAAAAATCCATTAGTTCTATCAAACACTGACTATGATTAAACACAGACACACTTCTTGATTTTCTCATTCATTCAAAAATATTCGTTGGTCTAGGTGTTGGAGGAACAAAGATGAATAATATAAGGTCTATAATTTTAAGGACTTATGCAGAAAACAGATATAAACAGATAGTTACCTTCCTACAACTAACTTCTTTGTGATGATTAACAAAATGCCAATAGCATCCCCATTACTGTGACATCCAAAATGCCCCCTAGAGGGCAGGATTGCCCCCCACCTGAGGTCAGAACCACAAATGTAGACAATACTCACAGTGAGGATAGAAAGAACAGGGCCAGGGGTTCTTCTAGAATGTTCGTGAGCAACTTCAGGGCTGGGACATTTCTGGGAACATGGGCCATGAGAATAAAGTCTATTGCTCCAGTGATGAGAGAGAAAAAAACAGTCTATTGATGCACCGATAAAATGGAAGGAAACAACAAGCTTAAGACAAAGCCCACTTTTATCACATTTCTTACTCTAGGCATTGATTTCCTGTCCTTGCTTTCTACAGATTTGACCCATCACAGGAAACAAAATTCTTTGTAAAAATGTCTATGATATATAACCACAGCTTGATATTCACTTTTGCTGCAAGTCACCAGGATCTGACAGGTGAAATTTATTTGGGTGAAACTTCTCTTCAAAAATAAAAATTGCCTAAAAAATAACTGATTCTGAGAAAAAATAATTTCAGAGAATTAAAACTAAAATGAATACACTAGAATTGTTTTACTGTGCTATATTTTAAAGAAATCAATCAAGGAATTCATAATACTGTATTGCCTATTTGAAAGTTGCTAACAGAGTAAATCTTAGAAGTTCTCATCACAAGAAAAACAATGTATAACTCTTAACAAAGATAGATGTTAACTAGACTTCTTGTAGTGATCATTTTGCAAGATATACAAATACTGAATCATCACGTTGTAGACCTGAAACCAATATAAAAAATAAATTTAAATTTAATAATAAAATAAAATAAAAATTGCTTGTCCCACTTTCTCAGGAATTCTGAATTTCTTCCTGAATTCCCAGAAATTTGAGAGGGATGGCAGGAACTGTGGTGGGTTTTACATGGCAGCTTTGTTAGTTGGAACAGATGAAAACTGCTTTATGAATATTTTAGGTGGTAACACTTTAATTCTGCTATTTAACTTGTTTGATGCTGTGTGATACTTAGGTTTTTACCCTTTTTGGTGGTGGTTGGTATTAGACTATAATAAACACCTAATAACCTATTGTGTTAGATAGAATGTGGTCTAAATGGGAGGATGGCCTTTCTCTTGAATAGGGGATATTTACAAGTAAACAACGCAGAATGGGAAGAGGCATAGGCCAGTGACTTGTGAACTTGCTATAACTCACCTGTGACCTTGATAAGATCTCTTAGTTTCATAATCTCGGTGCAGTTTTACACACACATGAACCAGTCTTCTGGCACATTGCCACGATTTCACATTTTTCTCTTCTTTCATTAGGTAAAACAATAACCACCTAAGAGAATTAATGTTTTCCTGCTTCTAATCGCGATACCATTGTTTTAGTTTTCATTTCAGAGCTTATACATATTCAATCCTATTTGAACATGATCACATGGTACAGTATGTCAAATATTTAGAAGCAGGCCAAAATAGACCTAGTTCAAGGGACAGCGTAGAGTCTTCAGCTGTAGTAATTTATTATTCCTCGCAACAAATGATTAAACCAATTCTCTGATTAATCAGAACGGTACTCTGAAACTAGCCACATGAGACCAGAATTTTAAATCATGTTATGCAGACTGTAGCAATACAGAACAAGATTGAAAAATTAATTCTATAAGAAATATTTAATAAATAAGTGTTAATCTTCCCTCAGACTTCTTGAAAGATCAAAGCCACACTCAAGCAAACTTTAAAATATATGCCTTGCCAAACACCAAGGAAAATGTCACATTCTTTTAATAGGTGCGCAGTGTTACCATGAATCATTTCTCCTTGAAGGACTTCGGCACTGTTTATGGCTTTTCCTGATGACACATCTTTCCTCGTCAACTTTCTAGCTACTGTTTGTGCCCCCTCCTCAGCACTGAAGGGAAGGGCCAGAATTCTTCTCATTTTCCATTGCTACTTCCACAAATATAATTCAATAACACTCCCTCATTTGAAAGTAATGTCATTTAATTAAACTACCCTTTTCCCAATCTTCATGCCATCCACTGGACTCCATCTTCATTTCTCTACTTTCCCCAAACTTGACTTACAATTTTCTTTTCTGTTCTATCCTTGTTCTCATTAGTTAACTCGTTCATTCACTCTTATTCATCAAGCATTTATCAAATGTTTAAATGTCAGAGACTCTGTCAGGAATACAAAGATAAATAAGAAATCTATTCTGCCCTCAAAACAGTGGAATAATCCCAGTGACTTTACTTGGATCTGGTGTAGTTGGTGTGTTGGTGGACTGGCATTTTCCCACAGCATAACATAACCCTCAACACCCCAACATATTATCCTGGTATATGAGAAGAAAAAAATTAACTGTACAAAACATGGAACATGATAGTTTGTGATTCAGTAGCATAAACTGCGCATGTAAGTTTTGTTTATTCTATGAAAATATACATTCATGGCAAGATATAAACTAAAACTAAAACAGTAAGTGCCTAAAATGGCTACCACCATCTCATCCACCACCACCCCTCACATTCAGGCATTTTTTCCAGTGGAGAAGGGGCACAAATAGTAAGATTTTTACCCCAGCAATCATATCAACCATTTGCAAGTTGCTCACCTCCAAGTTACAAATTCTGAAATTCATCTCTTTTATCAGGAAAACAGGTTTTTTTTTTACAAGTTACCTTGCCTTATTTCCACTGAACAAACTCTTTGTTCTCCAGTCATTTAATGTACCCTGTTCTCAGCTTCTACAAGTGCTTCTTACCTTTATTTTCTTCCCTAGTTTAGCTATTAGACACCATTTCAACTCTTCCATCATCAGCACTTTAGATTACTCCAAATTTATGATGATAGGGCATATGGCCCATCCCTAAACATGGATTCATCCAATTCAAAATTTTCTTGTCTTCTCATCTGATCCATTACAGATTACAGGTAAAGTATATAACTGCACTGGCTGGGTCACTATGAGCTAATTGTGTAAACCTAAGCTGAATCCACAAAATAATTTACCAAATCTTCAACTCATTTCTAAACACCTTGCACCCTCTCCCACCCCCTACCAATGCCCCATAGAAGCTACTATGAACTTTATTAACTCTACTGAAACATCCAAGTGAAGAGAACAAGGTCATTTGAGAATTTTCCTAGTTTCCCTCCCTTCCATAACAAATATCTCTATATTTCCTTCCATTCTTTTGTTTATGTTAGAGGACAAAATGCCCTTATTTGTTGTTCGAGATAATCTATTTGGCTCTGTTCTTAATACAATTAAGATTCCTTCCCTCTCCTAGGAATTTCCTCAGTTATTCTATTTCCTTTCCATACTTCCCATCTCTCAGTATTTCTTTTTCCTTTCCTGACCTTGGCCACACACCTTTCAGATTTCAAAAGAGACCATGAGACAAAAAACAACAAATGTTGGAGAGGATGTGGAGGAAAGGGACAACTCATACACTGCTGGAGGGAATGCAAACTGGTGCAGCCTCTATGGGAAACAGTATGGAGATTCTTCAAAAAATTAAAAATAGAACTTCCATATGATCCAACTACTCCACTGCCGGGTATTTATCCAAAGAACTTGAAATCAACAATTCAAAGAGCCTTATGCACCCCTATGTTCATTGCAGCATTACTCACAATAGCCAAGACATGGAAGCAACCCAAGTGCCCAACAACTGATGACTGGATAAAGAAGAAGTGGTATATATATACAATGGAATACTACTCAGCCATAAAGAAGAAAAATTGTCCCATTTGCAACAACATGGACGCACCTTGAGGGTATTATGTTAAGCAAAATAAGCTAGACAGAGAGAGACAAACACTGTGTGATTTCACTCATATGTGGAAGATAAGCCAGCACACAAAGAGAACAGATTAGTGGTTACCACAGGGGAAGGGGGTTGGGGAGTAAGCATAAGGGGTGAAGGAGCACATTTATATGGTGACTGACAAATAATAATGTACAACTGGAATTTCACAGTGTTATGCACTATTATGATCTCAATAAAAAAAATGAAAAAGGGACCATGAGAAATTTGCTCTCCAATTTCATGATAGCCCAGTGAATAAATAGTTATGGCCACTAATGCTGGTCAATGGGTCATTTCCTCATTTTCTTTTATATACAGCATTATAATATTGCAACTTAAACATTTACCTTTCTTTATTAATAGAGACATTTAGCCTAAAGAATTCATTTCTCTAGGTAGGTAGATAATCCTAGTTACTTCAAAAAGTAACTTTTGTGACTACCATGTTTTTTATTTTATCTTGGCCACAAATTTAAATGCTCCTTGTATTGTTTTATACTTCAAAGCACAAGAAGCTTTGAATAAGTAAGTAAACACATTATAGACCTATAATTAGGGCTAATTATAAAGTGGGCAAGAGGAGACTTCTACTGTGATTGGCAATGAAGAATCTTGGGCATTGAAATTAATTCAGTTTAATTCCCTAATCTAAATATACTGACTTCATAACAAAATTAGCAATTAAAACATTAAAAGACATTTATAAAATTTATGAACAAAACCTGAAGGAAATTAATTTATCTCTAATTGCATTAACAATAATCACTTGATATCTCAAGCACCACTAAATTCATAGCCTGTTATGAAATGTTGGGGTTTTTTTCCTCTTTCTTATTTTAAAGGTGAGATCTATGAATTTAGAATGACCTATATGTTATAAAGTATCATTGTTATTTTCTAAGCTATATCAAAAGGTGTCTGTCCCAACCGAAGTGCACAATGCAAGGATGGAAATTTCTCAATTTCGGTAGGTTGTTCTGCCACTGAAACCTCACTCCCATCACAAAGTTCTCTATACATTTTTTTGATTCTCAGGACAAATATTTGTTGAGCATATGTGAGGTCCTGTTCTGTGTGAGGATTCAGAGGTGAGCAAGGCAGACCACGTCCTCCCCCTTGTCTATAAAGACAATATCTATGTACAATATTCCACTAGACTAAATCAGACCAGTGAAAGGTCTACTTCTGAGAGCCAGCCCATATGATCTGTTTTGGTGTACATATGACATTGAACTGTTGGCCCACTGGTAAAGAGAATTGAATAGGACAAAAGCCACAGCAATGGGGTGTAGATCATAACCTATAGTAACATATCAGAGAAGAAGGCTCAGGAACATCTGTGCTCTCTTACTATTTCATGCCTTTCTTCATCACCATCTACCTTCAGTTAACTATAACATATTGTGCTCTCTGTCACTGCTTTGCACAGATGATCTCATTTATTGCCCTCATCACCCTTCTAAAGAAAGTTCTATCATCTCTAGTTTCAAAATGAGGAAACTGATAATCTAGAGAAGGCAAGAAGAATGTCCAAGTTCACACATCCAGTAAGGAGCAGGAGATAGTAATCATGGCATGTCTGTGATACTGCCTTCCTCTGAAATAAAATTATCCTGTGCTAAATAAGCATTGAATAAATGAAAATTGGGTAATAAGCACATAAAATAGATAAATAGATGTAGAGAATCTCCCCCCTTCAAAAAAAAAAAAAAAAAAAAACAACCCATAGTAGCTTCTCTCTTTAATCCCAAGGTAGTTTCTTTAGAAAAGGTCTTTTTTTTGTGGACGACAACAGAACAGCAGGAGACAGTCTGTTTTTCCTTAACTAGGTGCACTTCTGCTTTCAAGTTACAATGTTTCCAAGAAAGCACAGTCTGTGACTCAAGGCCTCCACCATCTTTTACAAGTCGTTAATCTTGTTCAAATGTTTGTTAAAATGAAAAGTTAAGGAAATCTGATTAACACTCTTTCTCTAGTCTTTAAGGAGGAGGCAACAAATTTGATCATCATATTGAAAAAAAGTGATAAACGGGAAAATGATGGTGTTTCGCTACACCGACTCTTAACTCATTTTGTCTGGAAACCTATTGACTTAATTTGCAACGATTTTGTGGAGTAAGTGGATTACTGTCAATGTGAACACTTTGTATGTGCAACTTTTGTTCCCACAGCAAAAATGTTGGCTAAGATGCCAGCACCATTAGCTGCCTGCATTTACAATCACCCAGGGAACTCCCGTTGAACAGCCACCAAACGGGGACAGCTTAATGTAAATTGAATAGTGTCCCTAATATTACATTGCCACTTAGCACTCAACTTCTAACTGTCAGGGTGTCTTGAGCCCAGTTCTACTCTGGGACCAGAATAGCGATTCATGAACCACCATTAATGTTACCAACCGTTACAACAAAAGCGTGTCACTGAAGTTGAAGAAACCATCCTGCTAATGATGCCTTTTTTCTTTTTTTGCTTAATCCTCACCTAATACACCCAGCTGTCCCATTCATTTCAAAAGAATATTTATGTGAAGATGATTGCAGTGAGGCCAGCCCTGGTGGTCTACTTGTTAAGCTCTGGCGCTCTCATCGCTGCGACCGGGTTCTTTTCCTAGTCAGGGAACCACACCACCCGTCTGTCAGTTGTCATACTGTGGTGGCTGTGTGTTGCTGTGATGCTGAAAGCTATGCCACTGGGATTTCAAATACCTGCAGGGTCACCCATGGTGGACAGTTTTCAGCGGAGCTTCTAGACTAGATCAACTAGGAAGAAGGACCTGGCCACCCACTTCCAAAAATATTGGCCATGAAAGTACTATGAATAGCAGTGGAGCATTGTCTGATACAGCACTGGAAGGGGAGAGGAAGGAGCAGAAAGACCAGGCAGGATTCTGCTCTGCTACACATGGGGTTGGTAGAAATCGGAATCCACTGGATGGTACTAACAACAAAATTGCAGTGAGGGATGGAAGGTCTCTCCAGCTAAACCTTTTTGAATGGGTAGATTAGATATGACTCCTAGGCCAGAGCAAGAAGGATAGCATAAGCAATATTAAACCATTAAGCAAAAGAAGCTTGGGTCAGAAATATGAAAGTCAAGTATGAGAAGAGAAGGGATGCAAATTCAAAGTGAAATCAAGAACAGGATCAGAGTCAGATTGCGAAGTTATCATCCAAGACGCA
This sequence comes from Tapirus indicus, assembly GCA_031878705.1. NCBI lineage: Eukaryota > Metazoa > Chordata > Mammalia > Perissodactyla > Tapiridae > Tapirus > Tapirus indicus. The sequence continues at coordinate 16,745,251 of CM062939.1, read as the reverse complement.
GAAAAATCAGCATCATGATTGGGCAGAGAAAGTATCCAGGACAACCCCTAAAATTTGTGGGGCCCAAAACAACGGTACAGATGGAGGCTCATATCCTGTAAGTCCTACGTTTAAAAGTAAAAGAAAAAATAAACAAGTGGGACCTCATCAGACTAAGGAGCTTCTACAAGGCAAATGAAACCAGGATCAAAATGAATAAACAACCCACCAGCTGGGAGAAAATATTTGCAAATCGTTTGTCCGACAAGGGATTAATCTCAGTAATATATAAAGATCTCATACAACTGAGAAACAAAAAAAACAAAAAACCCGATCAAAAAATGGGCAGAGGATATGAACAGACATTTTTCCAAGGAAGAGATCCAGATGGCCAATAGACACATGAAAAGATGTTCAACATCACTAATCATCAGGGAAATGCAAATCAAAACTACACTAAGATATCACCTTACACCAGTTAGAATGGCTATAATCACAAAGACAAATAACAAATGCTGGAGAGGTTGTGGAGAAATGGGGACCCTCATTCACTGCTGGTGGGAATGCAAACTGGTGCAGCCTCTATGGAAAACAGTATGGAGAGTCCTCAAAAAATTAAAAACAGAAATACCGTATGATCCAGCAATCCCACTCTTGGGCATCTACCCAATGGACATGAAATCAACCATCACAAGAGGCGTATGCACCCCTATGTTCATTGCAGCATTATTCACTATAGCCAAGAAGTGGAAGCAACCCAAGTGTCCCTCAACTGATGATTGGTTAAAGAAGATGTGGTATATACATACAGTGGAATACTACTCAGCCATAAGAGAAGACACAATTGTCCCATTTGCAACAACATGGAAGGACCTAGAGGGTATTATGTTAAGTGAAATAAGCCAGAGAGAGAAGGACAGACACTGCATGAACTCACTCATATATGGAATATAAGTGAACACACAGACAGAGAGAACTGATTGGTGGTTACCAAGGGGAAGGGGGGTGGGGGGGGCACAAGGAGTGAAGGGTTACATCCACAAGGTGACGGACAAACAAAAATGTACAACTAAAACCCCACGGTGTTATAAACTATTAAGACATCAATAAAAAAAATGGTAAAAAAAAAAAAGTTATAACTCAAGCTCTGCCGAGGGCCCGGCTCACCTTCCCACCCCAGCTGCTCCTGGAGGCCTAGCCCACTCCTAGCAGATGCTTTTGTGAAGCTGTCCTGCTGGCTGCTAGCCTGAGTGGAAGCATGAATCTGCTGGGGCAAGGCCCAGACCAAAGCACCTGGGCAGGGACCAGCCCAAACCCGGGGTGGAGAGTGACCAAATCAAGCTCGTCAGGGAGCCAGGAGGAGCAGGTTCCCATCCCCAAACTTCGACCACTCAAGATGCTCAGGGTGTTCTAAATCCCTCCCAGAGTGAAACCCCTGAGGATAAAGGAGGAAGGGAATGCAGTCTTTGGAGAACCTGGTCTGCTTGGACACTCCCCTTGGAGATTGGAGCAGCCAAATTTAAGCAAAATCAGCCTCTCTTCCCCTGGTGAGCCAGGACAGGGGCTGGATCTTCTCCTCCCTCATGCGCACTTGCAGGATCTCAGCTCTGCTCCCTGGGCTGAGGCGCTTAGTACCAGTTCCTCTAGAAGGTACTTCATCTGTAATGCCTGTTTGCCCAATTCGGTCCTTCCAAAACCTTTTTTAGGAAAAATAAAATCAGTCTTGTGTTTCAGTGTTTGTGATATGTAGTGCCCTCTAACATGCAGGCCCAGGAACTTCTTGCCTGGGTCTAAGGGCAGAACTGAAAGCACCCCTTCATTTTCAGTTCTGTAGAAGCCAATTGCGAACAAAAAGGAAGGTAATTGATTGCCTTAAATACTTGGCATTCCCTGATGGTGGCCCCTGTTCTTTCTGCTCCAGGTATGCCCAATCAACTCGCATCTTGGGAGTCCCAGTGAAGTGCCAATTCCCTCTATGAAAGAAGAATGAAATAATCAAGTCCAGAAAGCACTGGAGCACATTTTCAAATAATGGGTCAGAGTCATCTATTGCAGAAAATCAAACTATAGACGACAGATGAGTCTGACATGTGGCTTTTAGGAGTAGAGTAATTACAATGGAGCATAAGCTTTGGAGTAAACTCTTAGTCCACGAGGCCGCTTTGTAGACAGTACTGGGTAGGGAAAACTATAATTCCAGTCTGGGAAAGATTAGTGGTAATCTACAATTTTTATTAAGCATATGCATATATAAAAATAGAAAGGACTCACAGAAATGATCATCTTCAATACATATCGCATGAATGCCTACAATTTGTGCTTTGTTGAATTTACAAGAGGGAATAGATATTAGGGCAAAGGGATTTAGCTAAGGTACCACAAAAAGCCTAGAACTGGTGGAGAGTCAACTCTAAAATTAGGATTTAGTCCAATATTTACTACAGATGTCTGCACACAATTGATCCTCAATAAATAAAAGTGACCCAAACAACAACAAATAGAATTTTCTTAGACCTCAAACTCACAAGCATCAAGCTTTTCTGGAAGTAAACATAACTGTGAGCTGTGAATAGGTAGAACCTTAGTATTGACTCCTGCGTTCTCCAGCTTTCCACTCAACCAATGACTCTCTGGGTAGCCTGTTATGCATATTTGTGATGTAATGATTTTGATTCTGTAGAGAGTCTCTTTGGAAAGAGGGTAAATATAAAAAGTATCTTAAAAAGCTGCCATATAACATTTCTCAGAATATTTTGAAAAAATATAAAGGAAGTCTCATTAGTTTCTTTGCACTAAGTAACTAGTTTCAATGAGGAGTCCTGAATAACAAATAAAAATTTGAGGGATTTGGAAGTCCTTGCTGCTGCATGTGACAGGGAGGCTACAATTAAAAGTGTCTGCGGCTGGCCCAGGGGCATAGTGGTTAAGTTTGTGTGCTCCTCTTCAGCGGCCTGGGATTCATGGGTTTGGATTCCGGGCACAGACCTACACACCACTCATCAATACATGTTGTGGTGGCATCCCACACACAAAAAATAGAGGAAGATTGGCTAACAGATATTAGCTCAGGGCCAATCTTCCTCACCAAAAAACCCAAAAAGTGTGCTCTGATTAGTGTCCAAACAGACTCAATAGGGAGTGGACTGTATTGAACTGGGAAATAGGAGTTCCAGGTTGTGGGGTCAACAAGCACTTTGTAGAATGAACAATGTAAATTTATAGACACACATAAAACATGGGGAAGAATTTTAGAACCTTGCTAACTATCTTAATTTAGAATAAAAATCAACAAAAGATAAATTACTTCTAATTTTGTTTGAAAAAATGGTAACCCAGCCACAGAATATATGTCTGAAATTTGAAGGATCGTTCAAATGTTATCTCTGTACCTAAGACAGTAAGTCTTCCTGTTGACCTTCAAAACAGGATCCACATTTAATAAGATGCTTTTAGTCTACCATGAAGTCCTTCCGGGTTATGTTAAACTGGATCAGGCCAGGACAGATGAAACTTACCAGTCGGTTCAGACCATTGTATACAAACTCTCATGAGGAAGGAGACACAAGCAGGCCATCAATCTATAAAAACAATCTATCTCCATCTTCTCTACTGAAGCTCACACACATAGGTGATAACTTGAACAATTTTCCAGTCCATAAAGAGAATAAATAAATTATAAGACAACGTAGTGCTTAATTTTGTTTGTTTCTTTCTCTTTTTCCTTTCTGGCTTCAGGCTGCAGAATGCTTAAGCACTGAAATGAGCAAAAAGCAGTTTTAAGAATATAGGTCAGGACATTAATATAAATTTGATCACCTCCTTTTTATTCTTGAACATTCCCCACCATAAATCAGCTGGCTTTCCTCCACCCCCTCCTCACACACACTTCACCGTCCCGTCCTGATTTCGGATCGCCGGATGTAAATCTGTGACAAGGGTATCTATATATAATATTAATGGTGTCGAGGAGGGCTGGTGTGAAGTGTGAGCGTTTGCCAAGAAAGGAGCGATCAGAGCCGTTCGTCCTCTGCAGTGTGCTCTACGTCATCTACAGGACAAATGTAACATCATTAGGAAAAAAAACGGTGGGGGCGAAGGAGAGAGGAGGAGGTGGGAAAGTAGCCATTCTGCAAAGAAATGGCTAAATTGGAGTTTCCAATCCATCTAAGGCCAGGTTCCCTGAGATACTGTTAGCTGCTACAGACAAAACAGATTGCAGGAGAGATCCCTAAGAGTCAAATAAACAGAAAACCACAAAAATACAGCAATTTTATCAGAGATCTACTCAAGTACTGGTTGGCATTTTAAATCCATTTGCCACTTTAACCCTACTTTACATGCCTAAGAAAGAGAAAGAAGTTGCTTTATGACTAAAAAAAGGACGCCAAGTAATCAGCACTCCACGAGTACTTAAAGTCAATAAGCATTTGTTGTAGATGCAAAGTGAAATTGTTGCAGATAGCTTGTGAGTCAAAGTTTAAAAAAAAAATGGAAGAAGGATAGAGGAGTTTAAGTTTCAAGCTTTACTTAAGGCCGAAGTCTAGTTTCTGGGTTGGTGTGCGCCTGAGTCTGTAAGGTTTCCAAATTATGATAAGCAAAACTCTTCCTCCTGCCAATTATTGAAATTAGGGCCCTGTTGAATGGAGAAGATGATGTGTGGGTAATTCCAGATTTAAGGTAGTGCAAAGAAATAGTGCTTAATGCAACCAAACTAAGAAAGTGCAAGATCATATTTCACTGTATCAAACTTGATTCTTTAAGCTCCAGCAGGATTTGATCACCAGCAACTCATGGAATGCTGAATTTGTCTAAATGATTCTTTTTCCTTCTATGAATGACCATAGTTTGTATTTAATTTAAACTGAGATGTATAAAATTATAGTGATGGTTTTGGGAGAAAATCAGAATAATTTTTATTTTATTAACTACAGTGTACTGGGTGTACACAATGTACACAAATATACAAATAAGTATAGTGAATCTCTAAGGAAGCAATGCAAAAACAGGAAACTAAAGAGAAATTTGATTTTGACACACATGGCCCATTATCTAATTCTGACTCCAGAAAGGAATGTCCCCTAATCATAATTATCACTGCACTAACAATTCACCAATCCATTCTGGAAAAAATGAACAACTGGCAGAACTAAACAATTAAGGAGCTCTGGGCAAATGTTTTCGCATTTCCCATTATGGTCTCTCCTGTAAAATAAAGAGTAGATGAACTGAATCATGAATATCAGGTCACGAATGAGTATTATTTTCTTATTATTCTTAAACAAGCAATGGGTAAATGTTATCACATTAATTGAAAATGAAGATATGATGCATTTGCTTAGTCTGGTTAATTTTGTACCACTTTACTTATGGAATAATGGAGAAATTTGCAAAATTAAAATAATGTTGCAAATCTAATTTGAGTCAGATGATCTTGGCTCATTTTTATGATTCATCTGTTTTAAATTTTAAATTAGTGGGAAATTAATTTATTTGCTGACATTTAAAAATTCCTTATTGTCTCTCCACGTAGATGTAATCTTCTATTGCATTTTGGAAGCTTTAGAAAATGTAATGATGTTCAGAATTTTTTTTTTCAAAAAATAAAGCTGTGACTTATTAAATGTGTGACATTTTCACCAAATTATTAGCTCCTTGTGGGATGGAAGTGTCTCTAATTCATCATTTTATCCGGAGCACTGATGCAGGATTGGGCCTTCCTGTGGGACTGAACTCTGTGACTTTGTACAAGTCACTACCTGTCTGACGGCTTATTACCTCTTTTATAAACTGGAGGTTTGGATGAGATGATTGGTACAATTTCTTCTCACAAAGAGAGGGATGATTTAATGAATCATTATGAACTGAGGACGCAATACCTGCTCTATTGGGTCTTAGTAGTTGTAGGTCTTCGTAAGGAAAAACCACGTAAACAAATAGCACTTAGATAAAACAAAGGAAAACAAGTAGTGTGATGGACAAATTGCATGGGAAGAGCTGGTAATCTTAACCTAGGGATGAAGAAAGTCTTAAAGAAATTTTGAGCTGGGTCTTGAATGATAAGTAGCATTTCTGGTAGGGGAAGAGGAGAGAAGGCATTCCAGGCTGCAAGAACAGCCTGAGCAAAGACTAAGTAAGGGGCACCTTATAGGTGAGCAGATGTAATGAAAGGTGAAAATAATCCTGATACTAAGAACTAGGATTTGAAAGAAGGGAACGAGAAGATCAGGTTGTGGTGCACAAGAAAACTTCAACAGAGGAAGTGGGATTTGAGCTGAATCTTGGAAAATGAGTAAGATTTAAAGAGAAAAAGGAGAGGATAGAGTGAATTTAATATAGAGAAAAGTATATTTGATAGCTATATTTAGGTCAGGAAAGCAATTTGATTAGAATGAAGCATTTATGTGAAAATCGAGACTGTAAAGGAGATCAGCAAGATTTTGGAGGGGACAGAGCATTCCAGGCTGAAGAATTTGCCTGTTTCTCATGTTTTGAATAGTCTTTGCTATGTTCTATGCAGAAGAGTCAAGTAACGATAGCATTGGAAAGCCTTGTATGGCAGAGGAATATGGGGTGGCCCAGAAAACAGAAAGACTGGAAGGGGGGCCAGTGGAGAAACTATTACCTAGGTGCAGGCATGGGGTGATTAATAAAGCAAAAGAAGAAAAAACCTCAGGACTTTGACAAAATGGATATGACACATGAGATAGAGAAACCATTTAAAGAAGTTATGAAAATGTGGTACGTTGAGCGCTCATGTGTAGGACATATAGACATATCTCACACATTTTGAGGGGTTGTATTATTTATGTGGAGTGTCATTGCAAAAAACACAGCAGGCAAAACTAGCTCTTGTAGAATAGAGGGTGCTCATTGGGAACTTAAGAAATTGACAATAAATATATGCATCTATTGAAAAAGTATTCAGTTGCAAGTAACATATATCCCAACCATGGGTTACAAAACTATGAATCTAATCATCTCACATAACAAGAAATCTGTTAGTAGGTATTTGCTGTTTAGGTTCAGATGCTTGGCAAACTCATCTTTCTACTCTGACATCCTTAAGGTATAGGTGTTCATCTGTATGCTTCTCACCTCCTGGTCACAATGTGGCTACTATATCTCCAGACATTACATTTCATTTCCGAGGCAGGAAAAAGAGGTAAAACCTTGTCCTCTTATATTAGGAAAGCAGAAGCTTTCCTAGAAATCCCTGGCAGACTTTCATTTACACCTTATTAGTCAGAGCTGATTGACATGGCCACTACTAGCAGCAAGGCGGGCTGGGAATGTGTTTTCTGGGCACCTTACATATCAAATGAAGTCAGGATTCTGTTAGCAAGAAAGAAAGGAAAATGGATATTGTGTAGGTAATTAGAAAGATATGCCAGAGTGTGTGTATACATACACACACACACACACACATATATATATATATTTGGTGAGGAAGATTGGCCCTGAGCTAACATCTGTGCCAATCTTCCTCTATTTTTCATATGTGGGTCACTGTCACAGCATGGCTGACGAGTGGTGTAAGTCCACCCCCGGGATCCGAACCCTTGAACCCCAAGCCACCAAAGTGAAGCATGCCGAACTTAACCACTACACCACTGGGTCAACCCCTTGGAGTATATTTTATAGCATAGTAAATAAAAGTTCTAGAAGGTGACTTCTTTCAAGTGATAAAAAATTTATTGTCATTAAAACTTGATCCAGTTGGTGACCCTTCCAAATCTCTCTCAAAATTGTTACTCTCCCTGTCTCCCCCATCTCCACGAATGCTACCTATTTGGCTTGGACTATGACAATGATGTCACCTGGTCAGTTTGCCTCCATCCTTTAGCCCTATGACTGTCTGTTTTCTGTACAGTAATAAGAATAATCTTCTTTAGAGGAGGAAATTACAACTCAACTTATAGTTTACCTAAAAATCAATTAAAATAGGAACACTAGATATCATGTAGCTAAAAATGAGACTGCATTCATTCACCTGAAAAAGAATCATGACAAAATATACTAAAATTAAGTGAGAAGAAGGAATTAATAAAGACAAAAGATAAAATGGTTATTTAGAAAAAAAATCAGTAAAATTGATCCATAATAAAATGAGCTAATATTTTTGAAAAGACCAATAAGTTAAAGCTCTAACAAGCCCCTGTGAGAAAAAGAGAATACACATACACACATACATGTGTGTATACATAATATATGTATGTAACCAATAAATTCTAGAGTATAATCAATGACATTAAATATGAGAAAGAGCTACAATAAAATTTTATTTTTGTAATATGAGTAATTTCTCTATATAGTTTCACATAATAAATTTGAAAGGAAATGTGTGATTTTCAATTAAATGTCAAATAAACAAAGTTATTTGAGAAAAAGGCAACCAAAAAAGAAAATGAAGAGCTGTTCTTGCAGCTAACACCAAAAAAGGAGAAGTCTCAGATCATCATAGAAGTGATTGCTATCAAATCTTGAATGACACAGTATTCTTTATGTTTCTTACCTTATTCCCAAGCACAGGAAAAGGTAGACAGCTTTCAATTTATTTTTTGTGTCCAACATAATTCTGATACCAAAATTGTACCAAAAATGAAGCCCATGGTCTAGTCTCAGTCATGACTATATCTTGTTTAGGGGAGGAGGAGATATTCCTCTGCCCTCTGGGTCATTCTGGCTGGTCTAAGAATTAAATTGACATGAGACAGAATAATAGGAGAAAATCAAACAAAGTTTAATGATATGTATACGTGGGAGAAACCCAGGAAAACTGAGTAACTCACGAAAATGGCTGAAGCCACCATCTTAAATAGCATCTTCAGTTAAAGACAAAGGAGGATGTTGGGGCTAGTGGCTTGGGACTTCAAAGAGGAGGAGGGTGATTTACATGGAAATGGAAAAGCAAATGTTTGGTAAATAAATGTTTCTTGGGGGCCATCTATAGACAATGTGACTTGAGAGAGAACTTTGATAAAATGGGCCTTGCTAGGTTTCTTCCAGTCTACCACACCTAGAGTTATCTACAGTGATAGCTCCCTCCTGGGACAGGCGTTCTACCTTAAATTCTTTTAGGTGATTAGAGGAAAGGTCAAAGTTTCTTTCTGAGTCTTTTGTTCTTAAAAATAATCAAGTCAAAGAGATACATTTTGGGGTGGCAAATTCTGATCCCCCATACTTGCTTTCCTATATTCTACAAAGTTTGTTCCAAGCTGTTTTCATATTTCTCAATCAACCACCTGATTGTCCTCCATCATTCTCACATGTAATCTTTACAGAGAAAAAATAGAAGCTGTATCCTTTTAGGTGGGAAATTTTCCCTCAACTCTGGGCCACCCAAACTGCTTGCATCTGCCTGCATTCTGACCCAGTTGCTTCCTGTTAAAATAGAGGTGTTCACTCCCAGGTAGGAAGTAGGGAAAATTCTTTTGCCTGAGCTCTGAATCCCACCCTCTACCACTCTCTCACTAGGAATATTCCGTGGGCACTTCTGTATCTTCACCATTTTATCTTGTTAAAGCCTTCTCATCAGCATTTAAACATTCTCAAGTCTTCTTCCATCTAGGAGAATAAACCCTCACTTGACTAACCTCCCCATCTGCTTACCTTTATCTCTCTCCTGCCCTCCAGCCAAACTTCCTAAAAGAGAGGTCTTAAGGCTTTTCTTCCAATTCCCATTGCCCACAAACTTCACAATCAAAATGGCTTCTGTTCATGCTACCTGTTCTCTAAGACTTCTCTTGCTGGTAAATATTTTTCCAACTCCATGATCATGAAAGCAACGTTCAATAATGATGACTACACCTCCTTTTTAAATTCCTCTCTTCCCTTAAATTTTATAACACCAAACCCTTTTCCTCCTAGTTCTGTAACTGTTTCTTCTCTGTCTTTGCTTGATCTTCTTCATCTACTTACCATTAAATATTGGAGTGCCCGACAGGAAAAGATCTTCAACATCACTAATTATTAGGGAAATGCTAATCAAAACTACACCCATCAGAATGGCTATAATTAACAAGACAGGAAATAAGTGTTGGAGAGGATGTGGAGAAAAGGGAACCCTTATACACTGCTAGTGGGAATGCAAACTGGTGCAGCCACTATGGAAAACAGCATGGAGATTTCTGAAAAAATTGAAAATAGAACTACCATATGATTCACTACTGGGTATTTATCCAAAGAATATGAAATCAATAATTCAAAAAGATTTATGCACCCCTAGGTTCATTGCAGCATTACTCATAATAGCCAAGAAGTGGAAGCAACCCACATGCCCATCAACTGATGAATGGACAAAGAAGATGTGGTGTATATATATATATATATATATATATATATATATATATACAGACAATGGACTACTACTCACCCGTAAAAAAGACAAAATCATACCATTTGCAACAACATGGTTGGACCTTGAGGGTGTTATGCTAAGCAAAATAAGTCAGACAAGGACAGACAAATACCATATGACTTCACTCATATGTGGAAGATAAGTGAACAAACAGATAAAGAGAACAGATTAGTGGTTACCAGAGGGGAAGGGGGAGGGGGGGAGGGTAAAAGGGGTAAAGGGGCACATATGTATGGTGACAGATAAAAACTGGACTATTGGGGGTGAGCACAATGCAGTCTACACAGAAAGTGATACCTAATAATGTACACCTGAAATTTACACAATGTTGTAAGCCAATATGATCTCAATAAAATAATTAAATATATATATATGAGTGCTCCAATCGAAGTTTAGTCCTCTGCCCTCAGTTTATTCTCAGCCTAATTTCTCTACCTAGGCAATCTCATTCTTACCAATAGTTTCAATTGCCCTGATGACTCTCAAGTTTTTATCTGTCTCTCACCTTGCTCTGAGCTCCAGACACACATATCCAATTGTTTATTTGATGTCTCTACTAGTGTCTTATAGTCACTTCATAGGTGACATATCCAAAATTAAATTCATGATCTTCTCTATAAATCTACTCTTCTTCTATTATTTTTATGTAATGGCCTCATCAAATACCCAGTTTTACAAATCCAATGACCTTGACAACTTCTTCTTCACTCTTATAAATATTCAACTATCAAATCCTAACACTTTTAGGATTTGAATACCTCTTGAATCTGTCCACTTCTCTCCATCTTCACTGCCAAAACCCCAAATCATGCCATCTTCTCTTGCATAGAGAAGTCTATTGCTCTCCTAACTAGTCATCATAAATATTATTTCCCTCCTCCAGTTTTTCTTGACCCTACAACTAAAATGATCTACTTAAAATCCTCCATGGCTCTAAAGACAAAAGGTAAATCCTTCACCCACCCTACAAGGCTTTATATAGTTAACCTTACCCTACCCTCCTATCTTCACCTCAGGCTGCTCTCTGATTTGCTTTTTGCACTCCAGCCACACTGGACTTCTTTTTTAATTCATCAGATGAAATGTTCTCCTTTCCACTCTAGAGTCTGTGCACTAAATATTTGGAATGTTCGACCCCTTAATTATACCCTGTCACTTCTTCCTAGTTAACTCTTATTCATATTTGCTATTTGACTCAAATATCACTTCTACTGAGAAGCCTGCTCTAAGCTGTCAGATAATAGAATACTAATTATATTCTCTTTTAGCACCTTATATTCTATTTCAATTGTAATTAATTAGTTTTTAAATGTATGGCTCCCTTCCAGACTGCAAACTCTAGGAAGACAGCCACTGTGACTCCTCATTCATAGCTATGTTTTCAGTTCCTAGTGCAATGCCTCACCCAAAGCAGACGTTCAATAACTACGTGTTGAATTTGAATCTGTGAATGTAAAAACACATCTCAGCAACATAATCACCCGAACAAGCAGGTTTATTTCAGGAATGCAAAGATGGCTCAATATCAGACAATCTATTAATTTAATACATAACTTTCATGTGCCAAATATGCCAAAAAGTTATTTGATAACTTTCAGCTAGACATAATAACAAGTCAGTAAATTTGAGAATAAAATCAGCAGATACAATATGATAAAGAATATACATCACAGAGCACACCATTTTACATGATAGGAATACACTAGACACTTTCCTATTATAGTGAGGAACAAGAAGTAATACTTATGTTGAAGCTTGTATTATTGTTCTAAATATTGTCTTCTCCTCTCTATAGGAAGATTATAGATCCCTAGCCTTCAATGGCAGGATTAGCCATGTGACTTGTAGTGTCCCTCCTCATAGAAGAATTATACATTCCCATCTCACTGATAGTGGTAGTTGCCCTGTGACTTCCTTTGAATAATTTATTGTGAGCAAAAGTAGTGGTGACACTCCTAAACAGAAGCTTCAAGGAGCATCTCAGTGTCCCACCATATTCTTTTCATCTCCCATGAGATCACCGTATCCCAGTTAGGGACTAAACCAACAATATGGATCTGCAAGACAAGGCAAACAGAACAGAGTTGTGGTTGATCTATAATGTACATGAAATGTGAGCGAGCCTTTGCTTTTGGAATCCATTGAAATGTGGGGGCCATTTGTTACTAAAAGAATTTAGCTTAAGTTGACTGATACCATACATATCATCCCCATTAGTATTCTGCATTTTTCTGAAGGTTTTAGCCAATATGATAAGATTAGAAAAAGATATACAGTATATAAAAAGTAAATATGGGCAAGGAAAATGAGTAATTGTCATTATTTGCTAGTGACATATTGCTATTTAATGTGAGTCCAAGAGAATCAGCTGAAAATCTATTAAGATTAATAGAACTTGGATATAAAAAATATTTATAAAAACCAAGCCTTTCTTAATATCACAAATAACCAGACAAAAAACATAATAAAAGTGATTCCAATTAAAATAGCAATAAAATAATTAAAATACTAGAAATTAACAATAAGTGAGCAAGACTTACATAGCTGTATTGAGAAAATCAATCATTTGGCATTCAATAAATATGTATTAAGTGTTAGGCACTATTGTAGGCCCTGCAATACAACAAAATGCTGCCATCCTGTAGGTTACTTTCTACTCGGGGATGAGAGTCAATAAAGAAGTAGGCAAACTAATATATAATATGTGAAATAGGGATAAGTACTAAAGAGGAAATGTAAACAAGTGTAGGTGAAGAGGATAGGAAATATGAAGGGAAGTAGAAGGGGAAGCATGGTTTTATGTAGGATGGTCGGAAAAAGACTCACTGAGAAGATGACATTGGAGTAGAGACATAAAAAGGGTGAGAAGTGAGCTATGAGGCTTCCCTGCAGAAGTAACAGCTTTCCATGTAGAGGGAACAACAAGTGCAGAGGCCTTGAGACAAGTGTGGCACATCCCTGGACCATCACGAAGGCCAGTACAACTGAAGTGGAAGGAGCGAGGGACAGGAGGTGGGAGAGGGGTCCCAGAGATCACTGGGCACTGGTGGGACACAGATTATAAAAAGCTTGGAAATTTTACTCTGAATAAAATGGAAACCATAAAGTTGTACTAAAAAACATTAAAATAGACAGAAATAAATGCACAGATAGATTCTGATTCCTGGATAAAAAGTTCAATGTTCTAAAGATGCCATTTTTTTCACAGTAGTATATAAATTTTGTAAAATTCCAAAAAAAGTCCCAATGAGTTGTTTTTCGAATTTAACAAATAGAATTTTTTAAAAAGTTGATACGGAAGAACATACATAAGGAAATATTCGAGAAGGTTTTGTATATTAAGAAAAAGAAGGGAGTGCTCACCCAATCAGACATCAAAATATATCTTAAGCTATAGTAAATACATGCTTCTCGTACCATGTAGGAACAGAATAATCAAACTAGATAGAACCTCAGAGTATATATGGGAATTCCCTATATGAGGAATGGGTCATTATGAATCAGTGGGTAGGGGACAGATTATTCAGAAGATAATATTGGGTCAATTAGTGAACATGAGAAAAAATTTTTAATTTCCTATCTCATACCTTATAAAAAACCATATTCCCAGTGGAACATGAATACTTAAACCATAGGACTACAAAAAGAAAATGTAGGAGTTTTTCTTCTAATTTATAGTCTTTAGTTAGGGAAAGCTTTTTTAAATCATGATACCAATGAAAGGAACTAAGAAGTAAATAACTGAGAGAGTGACCATGTAGAAATTTAAAACTTCTGTATAGAAAAAAATTACCATAAAAAAAGACAAAAAACAAACCACAATTGAAAAGAATGTGTGTGACAAAGGGAAACAGACTTTGGTGATTGTATAGAGAGCTCCAAGAAGAAAATGACTAGTTTGATAGCAAAGACCAAAAATAAACATTTATGCTTTCAATTGACTACAATTTATTGAGCAAATGGCTGCTTCTTACCCTGAACAGGGCACTTATATTGAAGAGGGAGGAAATAGACAATATAAACATTGGAAAATAAATAAATAAGCTGAGACTTGAATAACAAGGAGTCAGCCATCGAAAAACTGAAGGAAAATTCTGGAAAGAAAGAAGTGTAAGACCCCAGGGTGTGAAGGAGTTTGAAGTTTCCAAGTGTAGGGGATCAGAATTTGCCACCCCAAAATGTGTCTCTTTGGCTTGAATATTTTTAAGAACAAAAGACTCAGGAAGAAATTTTGACCTTCCCCCTAACTGCCTAAAAGAATTTAAGATAGAAGATCTGTCCCAGGAAGGACCTCTCACCATAGATAACTCTAGGCATGGTAGACAGGAAGGCATCTAGCAAGGCTCATTTTTATCAAAGTTCTCTCTCAGGTCTCATTGTCTATAGATGGCCCAGCAGACATTTGTTCACCAAATAGTTGCTTTTTGTGAATCACCATCCTCCCCTTTGAAGTCCCAAACCACCATCCCCAACATCCTCCTTTGTCTTTAGCTGAAGATGGTATTTAAGGGGGTGGCTTTGGCCATATTAGTGAGTTACTCAGTTTTCCTGGGTTTCTCCCATGTATACATGTTATTAAACTTTGATTTTCTCCTGTTATTCTGTCTCATGTCAATTTGATTCTTAGACCAGCCAGAAGAACCTAGAGGGTAGAGGAATATTCTTCACCCTCTACACGGGTAGAGAAAGAAGGCCAATATGGAGAGGGAGAAAGATAAGAAGGTGAGGTCTGAGAAACAGTCAGGACTTATTAGGCAATGGGAAAGGGCCTGGATTTGATGCTACTGGCAATGGGAAATCATTGGAAAGTTAAATGCAGGTGGATGATAGGATCTGATACTCATTTTTAAGAGATCGGTCCGTCTGAAATATGAAAAGTAGACTGCAGGAAATTAAGAGCAGAAGTTGAGAGATCATTTAAAAGGTGTTTGCTAGAAAATCACCTGTGTTGGCTGGAAAAAGGGGTTAAGTTGGACTCTAGTTTCTGCAATGGGGCACGTTCCTATAAGAGAAATGTCTGAATTGACAGTTACACACATGAAATATTTTGCTAGATATTGTCAAATTGCCCTCTAAAAAAAAATGGAAGCAACAACTGTGTAAGAGTGCTTATTCCCCTTCATTCTTATTAATATTAGGTATTCCTTTTTTCATCTTTAGTAATATGATAGACAAAAAAGTTTATATCTTCTGAATTTCAATTATTTGAATAACAGTAAGATCAAACATCTCTTTTATATGTGTATTTGACATTTGTAGCTTTTTAAAAAAAATTGCATACCAAATGCAATAGTCAATTCTGTCTTCATCTTAATTGGTCCTTCAGCAACATCTGACACTTGGATCACTTTCTTTTTTTTGAAATACTTTCTTCTATAGGCTTCCTGGATATCACAATACCCTGGACTTCCAGCTCATCTTCTGTTGTGTCCTTCTTTGGCTCCTGTGCAGGCTCTAAGGTGGCCAAACCTCATAATGATGAGTCCCAAGAGTTTTGATCCTATTCTCTATCCATGCTCTCTCCTAGATGATCTCATCTCATCCTATCCCAAGGCTTTCAACACCATCTAGATGCTATGGATTCCCAAATCAGTGTCTCCTCTCAAAACTTCTTCCCTAGCACATGGTGTATACATATTTCCACTTACATCTATAACCACAGGCCCATTTACAGCCAGTTTGAACAGACCCCATCTCTTATCGACAAAGTGATTAAGGATTGTCTTTCAGAAAAACTGGAGAGTCACACAGCCAGGGCATGTGCAAAAGAAGAAATTGTGACCGGAAACGACATCAGAACCAAAGACTCTCCTCCCCACAGAACCCAAGGACCAGGACATGACTGGAACTTGAAAGCCAGACTCTTATCAGAAGCTAGGGGTCCCACATCCAGGACGATCCAGTGTTAAAATTCCTCCCTTACCTGATACAAAAATATTTAGAACCCCACCATAAATGTTTAGAATCTCATAGTAAGTGTATAAAACCTTACCATAAATACCTGAACCACACCAATCAAGAACCTATCCCACCAGCATTTCTGCTTGCCAACCTGTTCTCCCCAACCTCTTAAATTTTGTCCCAAATCCTGAATCAGGGAGACAGATCTGATAGCACACACTCCCTGTCTCCCTAGAGATCGATCTCGCAGAAGAAAGCTGGCTTCTCCTCTCAAAGGCTGGTGCCATAATTAATTGGCTTCTTTATGAGCATCAGGCAGAGAACCCCAATTTCAGTCAGTAACACATCTAGCAGATATCTTGAACTTACTCTGTCTGAAACATATTGACTTACAAGGCTGCTCCTCCCTGGTCTTCCCCATCTCAATGAGTGGTTCCTCCAGTCCCTCAGTCACTCTATCCCTGCCTGTTAAAAAACGAAATTCACCTGAGTAAATTTTAAAGATCTTATTGGCTTTATTCAGTGCTTCATGAATCAGGCAGCATCCAGTCTAGCAGATAGAAAGGAGCTTCAAAGAGCTATACAAGGCAAGTGATTTTATACGCAGAAGGGAGCAGGAACAAGGAAGTTGTACTGGCCAAAAAGCAATTGGTTATTGCAAGGTTACTTTCCTTACAGGGGATGGAGGGGGGTTATCAGGCAAAATACCTAATTAGTGCTGATTAGGTAATTCCTGATTGATTGGTTTAAGATTCCATTTCTGTGAGAACCAAAACTGTAGTTAAGTGTCAGTTTGATGACGTGGGGCTTAGCATAAGTTACTCCATTTTAGGCCTGTTGTCTTATCTTGAAGATTCCTTTCTCATTTGCTCCACCCCACACATTTAGGAATCTGTCCTCTGTAAATATAGCAAGTGAGAGCCAAAACATAAGCACAAGAATGCCCACTTGGCATTGTTTGTAGTAATTGAAAAACAGAAACAAACAAAATATCCATCACAAGAGATTAAGTAAATCATGATACAACTGAGGCAGAGCAGCATATGCCACCCCAAAATATGCCATTTTGGCATGTGGATTATTTTGAGCTGAAGACAATCAATGCCCAACACACTCAGGAAGAGCTGTTTACCTTTCCCTTAACTGCTAAAAGAATTTCCATAGAGGGTCTGTACCGAGAGAGCTAATACCAAAGATAACTTTTTATATCAGAATGACTTAGCTGCATGGTATGGCAAACTTTTGTTTACCCAACATCTGGTCTTCTCATCTTGTGATTTGTCTTCCTTCCCTTTGAAGCACCAGCCCCAGCCCCAAACCTTCTCCTTAGCTCAGGATGGAGTATAAGCCTCAATTGCCTGACTGTCTTTGGGTCTCATGTCTTGGGGCTCCCTTACATACGAAATTTGTTTTTCCCCTGTTAATCTGTATTATGTTAAGTTAATTATTAGACTAGCCAAAGAATCTAGAAGGAAAGAAGGAAAAATTTTCCACCTCTACACAATCATTGAATGGGAGACTTTGAAGGCTTTACAAACCATGAAATAAATTTGCTATTAAGTGAAAAACACAAATTGCAAAGCAGGATAATCTCAGACGGAGAGAAAACAAATCAAACTGCAAAATGGAAAGTTTTCTTCAGAAGGTAGGATTACAAAGTAAGTGCTTTGAACAATTTGTTTTGTTCAAGTTTTTCATTAGAGGTATTATCATTTTTATGATATAAAAACAAAACTTTTAAAAATAGAATTGACAAAATGGAGGTAAGTAAAGATTAGGGTATGGGATTATAAATGAGTTTTTTGGGCATTAAATTTTCATAGGAAAACCACAAATAGGGCTAGTAGAAGAAATATTGGATATCTAGAAGCATATAGCATGGACTGCTGAAACATAGCAGAATCAGGGAAGTTGATATAACACCTTCTCAGCTCTAAAGTTCTTTCTGAGTAAAAGGTTTGGAGACATGTTTAACAAAAAGGCCAAAAGAACAAGATTACAAGTGTTAATTCAGTGGCTATGGCATATATCCAACTATTTAAATATTTATGTTTTAAGAACTAGTTCCTAGAGTAATCATTAAAAACTTATCTTGAGATTCTTGACAAGAGGGTGGAGGTATGGTCTAGTGAGAAGACCACTGGACCAGAAGCTGGAAGAAGTCATTTGTTCTTGGATATGCCCTCTCCTGAGTGACCTTGAGCTTGACATTTCATTTCGAAGCCTCAGTTTTCCAATTTGTAAAATGGAGTTATTGCATCTGCCTTTCCACCCTATGGGCTTATTGCCAGTATTAGATAAACTAATGAATTGCAGCACCACACAGATATAAGGCTAGTCAATACTTCAGACAATCTTGAACAAATTTCTTTGGATCTCAATTATAATTATCTCCTCCTATACTATTATTGCCCCTATTATAAGCCTCTTCGCCCTATGGTGAAAATAATTTCCGAAAGGTTATACTTGCAATTTACTTTAAAATGCTGCAAAAATTAGGATGGATTGATGGATGAATAGAAAAATGGATAGATATGTCACAAAGCAAGAACAGTAAATATAAATAATATTGAGGCAGTGGGTATACAGGTGTTGATAAAGTTAATTTGTATGTCAGGACTCACAAAATGGGAGGCCACTCAAGTGGCCTGGCTCATGTCACAAATCTAAACCTAAGTCAGCCTGCACTTACTGGAAACATCTGTCAAGGAAACCTAACAGACCATTCACAATCCTCCAACTCAGCTTTAGCTAGCTTACCGTACCCTAGAAAATAGGACTTGCTAGCCTTGTAAGGGAATCCTCCACCTTCTAGGCAATCACACTCTGTTTCCGCATTGCCTCTCCTAACATTCTATAAAACTTTGCTCTTGCCCAAAATCCCTTGGGAAGAGCACGCCACTGTTTGTAAGGCACTGGACTCCACCCATTCATGGATTGTCTTCCCTTGAATAAAGGACATCACACTAGTTACTAAATTGTTTTAGTTTTGTCATTTGACAGTGTTCACTGTAAAATTCTTTCAGTGTTTCTGTGTTTGAAAATCTTCACAAGAAAATGTTGGGAGGAACTTTCATTAAAAAGAAGAATATAGTGTTCCCTTTAGTCATATAAAAGCAGAGGGGTTAGACTCATTTGCTCAGAGAGCACCCTATATGGATAGAAGACCAGTTGTATTATGCTAATTTAAAGGACAGCAATTTTATGTCATTTAATTATGTCATAAATGCCAGTTAACAACCACAGCCAAGCCAATGCATGACCTCCCCCCAGCCTCCAACACCAACAAGTGTTCCAGAGCGGTTTAACACACAGCCAAGAGATGGCTACTCACAGTAGGGGTCTCAGCTTTGCATCTGTATTGCTGTGTGACCTTGAGAAAAGCATTTTACCTCTCCCTTCTTGAATTGTCCCATCTGAAAATGGTGACTACTATTAATGATCTCAAGACTACTGAGGACGTTACAGAATGATTTTTAAAGTACTCAGCAATGCCTTAGACAATTTAAATGATCCTTTCCCTCTTTCCTATTGATTTCACTTTTGAGTATTTTCTGAGAATTTAAGATCAGTTTCAAAATGCACTTCCTGTCCCATCCTCCAGGGCCTAGCATAGTGTCTTATACATAGTAATCACTCAATAAATATTTATTGTTTTGATCTGATAACCTCACAGTGTTAGAGTGCATTTATTCCAAAAACATACTAGTCATTTGATCATTACAATTGCCTTGTCCTAAAGTATACATTACAAACCTTGAGACCTGTCTGACGCAGCAGAAACTAAGCTCAGATACTAATCCTAGGAGACCTTGAAGAGAAGGCAACATTATGTCTGGTGGTTGCTTTTTTTCACAGCGACACGTACCATAGAGTCAAGAGAAAAGATAATAAATCTAATTGATCACCTTGGACGTTATAACACAGAGTCAGGCACAAACTGTCCTGCAATATTTAAATGGAAGCCACACAGAGTCAACACGATGCCAGAAAAGAGAATAGACTGATATTCTTAATTCTGCAAAACTGTATTGGTAATCAATTGGAATGTGAGAGCAATTGAAAAGCTGTCCAATTTTCAATTGCAGTATAAGTTGGGAAACAATTTGAAAATAATAGCTCATACAAAGAGTTTTTGAAGCAGTCAATATGGACTTCATGTGAAGGACAAATAGGAATTTGGCAACATGTGCTATGTCCAGCTACTGTGCATTAGACAGTGTCTGTAGCTCCCACAGAAGGATCTGCCTCATATCAGAATGCGGACTCTTTCAGAGAGTGGCTCTTTCAAGACCCTATTAAATGGGATACTCACTGAGAAAGCATTTCCAATGAATGCACATTAACAAGACTGTGAACACCCCTATTAATGTACAATCACTGCAAATGTATTTACATTTATGTGGTTTACTGAACTGACTCACATTTGAAATGTTTGTCATGTTGTGTTATGGTATAGCGATGTTATGAAACTGCTCATAAGATTAAAAATAGCTTCCGCCGTTGCCCACTGACTCTGATCCAGTGCTAGAATTTTTTTTTCTCATACAAAAGGCTTCCTAGGTTGAAAAAACAAAACAACGTGAAAATCTGCACATTATGATTTATTTATTTACATGAAGAAAACAGAGTTCTCTGGCTATATTTCACTTTATCACAAACTATGGAAATGGAGAAAGTTTATAGAACTCAGTTATGCATTTGACACCTAGAGAATTATGCCTTTTTTTTTTCAAAGCTGGTATGATCTCAGTGGATCTAGTGCAAATAATATAGAGGACCCACATCAACTACACCCCCCCACTCCTGCTTACTCTTTCCAATATTGGAGTCCTATCCAGTATTATACTCTGCATGATATATATTGTAAATATTTACCACCATTGAAAGCAAGGAAGGCAGCTAATTGATTTATATATATTTATTTATTGATATATATATATATTGATTGATTGATTTATATAATATTTATATATTTCATATACTGTTGGTGTTTTTCTTTCATGCATATGTTCTTTTCTAACTCTTCTTAGAGGTTTATCCTTGGCTAATGATCTTAACAAGCAGACCAACGCCTCCTTCCGGGATGATTTAAATGTAGTGTGCCTGAGAATGTCCGGGATGGCTTCTGGAACTCCCTTCCAGCCTGAAGTTTGTAATTCTGATAGAGACACATTTTCCGAGGGCCTCATTTACATACCCCCACAAACCCAGAGCAGACAGCTATTTGCCCACACTGACTGCACTTGTACCCGCACAGACATGCCAGTTAGGTGCTGCATACTCAGTGCAGTTTTGTGTGTTTATTAAATTTACTCACTTCCTAACAGGCCTGCCTGACAGGGGCTGAAGGAAGACCTTTTAAATGTTGATGTAGACAATAAATAAGGCAGTGTCTTTTTTTAAAGACACCTTGAAAAAACATAAATTAAGTGATTCCAGAGGCTGATTTCTTTAATCTCTAATTCAGCGGCTAAATAAATTTTCCCTAAATAGTTAAAATGGGTTGAGGTTGCACAGCTGTGGAATTTGTCACTGTAAATAGCATATTACTTTGCTCTATGCTTCAAGTCATCTCCGATCACTGTTGAGTTATTTATTTCAAATTTGAGCTCACCCTCAAAACAGATTTTCTTCTCCATTGATGATAATATTGCCTTCTAGAAAGGAAGATGCCTAAAAGGACAATTGTCACTTTCTTTAGAACAGAGATTCCTAACTCAAGGACAGAGAGTCCTTGAGGGACCCTATGGGGTTTTTACCAGCCCATTAGCCCCAAGAATTGCTCACAGGGTGAAGACATAAACACCTGTTTAAAGTGTGTGTATATGTTGTGATTAATAAAACTGAAAAAACTTAATTTCAAAGTGTGTGTATTATTCTCTATGTACTTTCAAATAAAGAGGCACTAAAACATAACTGCTATCACGTACAGGTTGTGTAATTTTGATAATTTTTTATTTAAAGATTTCCAGCCTCAAACTGGATATGATTATGAACTACAACTTTACATAACCTTTGCTTTCTCCTTTCTGTTATCAAAAGAGAACAAATGCAAGAACAAAAATCTATAATGCCCAAACTCATGCTAAAATAGGAATAATCGCACCACTTAAATGTCTTAGAAATCCTAAATTTCCTTCCAAACATCAAATCTCGAGTCCCATGAGGATAAAGATCTACCGAAGGCTCCCCAATCTTGTTTTCAAAGTCAGGAAGGGACATTTTAATCACGTCTTCCTTTGAGTCTAGAGAGGATGGCATTAAAATCATTCTGTACCAAAATGCATCATTTCTCTTCTATTTTCAAAGATCTCCAGGGAAAAATAGTTTTAGACTTTTTTAGTCACAAATTTCAATATTATAAATATCCTTCTCTGTCCAGGCCTCCTTTAAGATTTCTAACCTCAATCTCCTCCATTCACTTTAGACTTACTCCCTCTTTTTCCCATCTTGGTGGAAATTGGAACTATTTGATCACATTCTCCTTAATCTTTTATAACTTCTTATATACTAGAATATTAATTACAAATCATTTCTTGGCTTTCACTTCACCAAGCTGGAAAACCCAAACTTCTAGTTTTTGCCATATGCCTAATTTTAACATCCCTCTATGTTTCTGTGACTCTCCTAAGAATTATCTATAATTTTAGCTTATCCCATTTAGTTAGAGACATTGAAACTAAGTTCCGATCATTGTCAATATAATGAGAGGGTTTGTGAATTATTTCTTTACTTTCTTCTATTTATGCTTTCAAGATCATGATTTTCTAAAGATACTGCAGAGCCGAATTAGATTCAGCCTGTGAAACACTGTGAAATTGCATCCTTTTCTACAATATTCCTGCATATCTACTCATTTCTCAGGCTAAGAATTTTTTTTCCCCAGAATCATCTGTTATAAAATGAAAAACCCTTTGGATGAAGGTGTTTGCTCTGGTTACACTAGATGAAAATACAGCATATCTGACTGAAAATGAAATGTGTGTGTTCCCAACACATTTTTTTCTCTCTCTGTCTCTATTTTCAATGAAGGTCTCATTAATACCCTTGGCAGTTTGGCATTTTTTTAAGGGCTCACCTTGAAAATATTTCTAACTCCATATAATTAGAGAAATCCATGAGAATAGTAAGTGGAGCCCATTAGTACCTATTGGAGGGATAGGAAAAATATCCCTGGGATATTAGTGATCAGGGCACTTAACTTTAGTTTTGATCCAAATCCTAATTGATCAGGATTTAAAGTTTTAAATTTTCATTGTTAGCACAAAGTGTTAGGAAAATCAGTGTTCTAAGAGACTGTTTTCCTGTCTGCTAATAACCAAAAACTTAAAAGCTCTTCCTGCCTTCAAAATTCTGAAAAACAACCCAAGAACCTTAAGAAGGGACTATTAGCAAATTTTCCTATTTTCTGAATTCCTGTTTCATTTATTATTCATGCCATAAAATGTGTCACCTAACTGTATATTGTCATGTTCTATCCGGTTACTTCTTGTGTATTAGTTCTTGCTCCACAGTAGGATTTTAAGATGCAGTCATCATTAAATTATGATTATTATATTAAGCAGGCAATGAATAATATTAAAGCCTTAATAGATGAGTGAAAAGAAGCATACCAACGTAACTCATTTATTCTTAGCAAATGTTTTATTCAAGCTGACTCTTTATTGCCATATCACTTGGCTAGCTCTCTTTACCTCCAAATGTGCGTGTACTTCAAAACTGGGAACCAATTTTAAAGTTTGCCTACATAAAAGGGAGAGCTAGTCTTTACTGAGTGTCAATACCATGTCAGGCTTTCTGCTAGGCACTTGGCAGATTCCATTCCACACAGTACTGAAAACATCCACCCAACTCCCCGCTTCTATCACAAATTCATCTTTCTACCATCAGTGATCTCTGGGTATTCTCTTGTTTTGCCTGTCTTTGCTAAATCTCTTCTCCATCAAAATAGAGAGTGGAAAATTGGCTGTATTTTTGCTCCAAATTTAGTCTTTAGATAAGAAAGCTGAGGTAATTGTTCAAAGAGAGTAAGCCAAGAAAGCCTTTTCGAGGAAGATAACTTACTGGTTCTCATTTTACAGATTGACACCATAGAGGTTTACCAAATAGTTGCGTGCCTTCCCACATACGTACAGATGAACCATGGGCTCCATGGAGCTCCAGGGTGCTCCCCCATGCAGCTGCTTAAGAAATAACCAGCAATCAACATCTTTCCAACATCAAGGAAACAGCAGTGCTGAAATAGGATGCAGAGTTAAATAAAACCCTCGCTCTAGATTTCTTTAATGAAAGGAACCTATTTTTTCCCTTGAAGTAGCTTTGAAACAAGGTTCATTCTCCAGGCGAGAAGGGCTGTGCTTTGTTAGCTGATAGCTTGTGACATAATTAGCTGACAATCTGCACCAGAATATGACGTGCAAATAGGACAATAATGCAGGAGAGCGTGGTCAGGTTAACCAATTTGCAAGCCTTTCAACATTAAAGGAAACCCCAAAGAAGTAAATTATACCCTGGTGTTGATCTTTTAAAGCTAAAATCAGTTTAAGTCATTACGATGGCTATAGAAGAAATGAGCAGTGTCAATTTGTGGTAGGTTTAGAAATATTTACCACAGGAAATGCAAAAACTTCAACTTGATACTCCAATCATTGATAGCCGTGGAGAAGAGTCTGAACGAGTGATAAGTTAATGATTATAAAA
Organism: Tapirus indicus; assembly: GCA_031878705.1. Lineage (NCBI taxonomy): Eukaryota > Metazoa > Chordata > Mammalia > Perissodactyla > Tapiridae > Tapirus > Tapirus indicus. Next base: position 16,720,311 of record CM062939.1, on the reverse strand, counting down.
TGAGGGAGCTGGTGTTTAGAATTCATCACACTGATACCCACAGCGAGTCTGCAAGCTTAATGTTGCTCCCTGGAAGATTTTAGGTTATTTTTCTCTCTGTGACTTTATCTTTCCGTGTTATTTTGGGACAGATTACCACAACTCTAAAATATACGACGCAAACGTGAAAACTGAAGAGGGAAATGAAAAAATAGGGATGTAGACTCTGAGACACTGATCATCACTATTAGAGAGAGAGAAACAGAAAAAAAAAAATCTATATTTTTAGAAGGAAAAAACCTTAACGTGTCTTTAGTAAGTTTGTTTTGACATTAAAAGGGGAGTCTGAATTTCTCTTTAAAGGGCAATAAACTGTTCAGTTGCTGCCATCTTATGTCTCCATCAATAGGATGTCTTTTCTTTCTTTTCTCTTCCAGGGTGTTCTGTGGCTGTTTTGCCTCCTCTCTCTCCTTCTGGGCTGTCAGATTTCTAAGGAGACCTGGAGGGAGAAAGCTTGAAGAACTTGTTAGTCCACAGCTGCCTCTCTGTCGAGGACGGTGGGTTTGATTAAAGGGGAGCGCCCCCCCGGATTTCACAGATCACATCAATCACGTTGATCAACCCCAGAAAGGCAACATATTGTCTGGGACTCGGCCAAGGAGGGATATCAATTTCACAATTGCACTTATGTCTTTCAGCCAAGAACCAGTTTATTTTGGGCTACTGAAGTCGGAGACTCACTTTGGAGCAGAATTTACACTTTCATGCTTTATGCCAGCCTCTCGGAGAGAACTTTCTCTTTAGTCAAATTGAGGCATCTTTACATAGCAAATGAGCTCTGCCCCACAGTCCTTCCCTAAGAGGCTTGTTTTATATTTTTACAGAGCTGTGAGGGCTTTTTTCTTCTCTTATTAATTCTTGCTTCTATAGAGAGGGATTTCTTGATGGAGGGAGCCTCCTTTCAAACAAAGCTGTGGGAAAAACAACTGTCAGAAGCAGCATTATTCTAAGAAAAGTTAAAAACAAAAGCAATGCTTAAATCTTCAGTTTCTGATGAAGCTAACAGCAATAATAATAATAGTATTCAATATATACTCAATAATATGAGAAAGTGAACCATAACCGCTATGCCAATTTTTGGTGTCAGGTACATTGTATGTCTAAATGTATTTAAAATAATTTTAAATATTGTACTTTGAAAATTGGGGAGAATCATTTATATACCCCATCTTAGGACTCCATCAAAATTAGACAGTTCGCTCACATAAAATTCTGACCTGTGATTACTTTGTATTATCTCTTCACTTTTAAAATATATACTCTTTTTAATCCATTTATTGTGGTTGCTTTTTCTATTTGCCAGTTAATCATTAGGGACCTTTACTAATCGTGTCTGGAATTCTGGCTCATTTAAGGAATAAACTGCTTACCAGGAGATGGATTACAATGAAAATTAGATTAATCACTGAAACAAATATTTGCTGAGGAAAAAAAGTTCAAAACATACTTTTTAGAACTTCATAAATAAAACCCATCTTCCAACTGCTTAAAATATCTTATAAAACATTTCAGGTTAATAAATGAGAGCAGATAACTAAAGTGTGTTATCTACCCATTTGTGCTTTGTAAATTATATAATGAATCACAGAATTAAACTTAATGACTTTTTAAAACCATTGGTTTTTCCTGGTTGGTTTTGATATTCAAGAATTTATAAAACAATGTAAAAATTCAAAAGCTGAATACTACTAAATCCTTTTTTAGGAATAGCACCTCTGTGGATGTAATGCTTTGTGACTACAGCTTCTGTAAAACTTTTAAAATAATAAATGATTTGTTCAAACTTGACGTCAACCTATTATAAGATACTTTTCTTTTAGTTCTAAACACTCTGAAACAGATTTTTAACACCAGTTTCAAACACTAATTTGAATATATTCTTTGAATAAGTAAATAAAATAGGTTTTAAGTAGAGCTATGTTTAGGAAATACTGTGTGATCATGTTATTTTCTTTTGAATCATCAGAAGTAAGTGATACTTTTTTTCAATTATTTTCTCAGATAGCAAGCCATAAAAAGACATCATCACAATGTGTTCCTGAAAATTAACTCGAGTTCTCGGCTTCTAGTTTAGTGTGATTCTATTACAGGCATTTGGCACTGTAATAAGTGCTGAAACCTTATTGTGTTTAAATGAGGTAAGATATGCTAACTACCGTCAGCAATAACTATCTTTGAAATGTACTGCCAGATTCTTTAATTACCTTTAAATACTTTTCTTAAATTATTTTAAAATGCTTCTTTTTTGGGTTCTGGGAATATAAATGGTTCCTTTATAGCCTATGTTGACTATTCAACCTTTATATCTACAAACAATCTTGTTTAATTTTTTCTGACACAGGGATTATTTGCTTTAGTATTTCTTTTCTATTGATACAAAATACTGCAAAATCTAATTTTAAATTCCACACATTATATTTCTCCAGAGGAGACTGTTGTGCAGTCAAGTTCATTTTAAAGGGCAAAAATGCTAATTAACACTTTGATACGGACCAGTATTTTGATAAAAATCTTTATTTTTGAACCCATGCCTTAAGTCTGTTTTTAAATGTGAATGACAGGGATGTCTTTCACCAAATTAAATATAGAAGAGAGAGAAACGATTGATGTCGGTAGAGTGACATTATTTGTCATGGTGAGATGTTCTTGAGAATATGCAGTGTGTCCTAGTTCCCTGAAATTTGGATTTTGATAAAGTAAATATTTTAATTTGGTTTTAATTAATTATATTTATAACATTCTGATTTGTAAATTAGAAGTGTTTGTTCCTCTTTAAATCATATATTAAATCTCAGAATAGAAGGTAACATTAAAAATGGAGGAAAGCTATTATTTGCCTAAGTGAATTTCACAACCTGTGATAATTTATCATTAATTTAACTGAGTTCCTTGACTTTCTTCATCTTGATTTTCCTGTTAGATATCTACTACTTCAATGCATAGCCAATATTATCATGCACTGAACTAAGTCAGCAGTTTTGACATCTTCATTTCAATGTCCTTTTCTGTACCTTCAGCAATGTTAATGTTACAAATTATAGGAGGGCATATTAATAGCCATACCCAAGAAGCAGAAAGAAAAGTGCATTTTTTTAAACTAAGTACTAACTTGGGATTTCCCGGGCCCATTGTCAAGTCAGCCGAACCCACAGCTCCTCCATTGTGATGATAATGGATTCCGTGTTGTTGGCGCAAAGGTCGTGAGGTCACCGTAAGCTCCTTAATGGACTGTGAAATAACTTTAACTGCATTAACCTCTCTGGATCACATGGGTGGCACCAACAGCCACTCCTGAAATTCTCATTCGCTTATAGAGACAATACCATTAGATTATTATATTTTCCATTTCGAATAGCAATAGGCTCAAAGCAATTATGCAGTTAAGCATTTCCATTAAGTGAATAGGACCTTAAAGAAGATTAACTAGAACACCTCTTGCATCAGATATGTGGGGGTAGGGGTGGATACTTGGGAAAATTTCACTGGACTTTCAGATACCTTAAACTCAAAAGGCCCACTCCCTTAGGTTTTAGGCTATTAAGTCACTGGGTTAAATGAAAATATCTTATACATATTACCAAGCCCAGATGGACTCTCCCTCTTCCCTAAGCTAAGCAGTATATTTAGAGGATATAAGTTTTCCCCATCTATAATTTTTCTAAATGAAAGAAATCATCAACCATGAAACCAAAAGAACTGAGAACTTAAGCCAGAGAAAACCACGTTGGAAGCCATACGTCATCCTTTCTCTGACCCTGGGGAAACAGAGATACTCTTTTCCCCAGGAACTTAAATGTTGTTGTTCTAATTTCTGTCTGCTGATTATTGTGTTTAAAAGATCAAAGGGCTTTCCTTTGAAACCACATAAAGCTGGGAAGCCCTTATTATCTGAAGGACAAGAATAATTGGTATTGGTTTGCACAGATGTAATCAGACATCTATTTACCTACAAGTTAAGCCCTGTTGAATAAGTACCCAAGTGAGATTTAAGAGTACAGAGTACTATGGTCATCAGTACCAGCTACTTTATATCATTCAAGTACCTCATTGTCATCTTGATATGATATAACAGAAAAACACACCACATTAAACATATGTTTTAAATGCGATTTGATTTTCTAGTGAGGGTTTCATAAACTGAAAAGTGAAAACAGATAGACTACATTTCTTTGCTTCCAAAATGCATATTTCAATGTTTCCAAAATTAGGCTCTCACTTGCAATCGATTTTTATATTTAACGTAGTATTTCTTTTAATTCTGGAAAATCTGTTATAATTGAAAGTGTCTTAGAATTGGGAAAGTATGGTGAACTAATTGAAGGTATAAACATTTTTTCTTTAATCTTCATCTGTGTGTGTTTGTTTTAACCTTGGAAAACTGCTTTTTGAGGGTTAGATGGGAGTTAGTAATTGTTGTTTTCTAGAAACAAGAAAGGAAAAGCATATGAGCATGGTGGCTTGGCCTTTGGAGTATAAAATGGCATCGCTTATGTCATCTAAGAAATCTGAGAGAGTGGATAAATTATACTTCTGCTAAAGCCAGATACGTTGCACTCTATTATTTGATCACAGTAGCACCTGTTATTAAAAAATCTTTTGTGAAAGTGTTTGCCTCTTTCTCTGGGAGCTCCTTTGCTTTACTTGATCAGGGGCACTCTGCCTCTGATTGCTGCCACCAAATGGATCAGCCAGCTTACTATTTCCTCATTCAACAAGCCATTATTGCTCACTTTCTGTATGCCAAGCACTTTTGATATGCAGACATTCTAGTTGTGGAGACTGGCAAGCAGATCAGGTGTTGTAAGTATTCTAAGTGAGGCCTGTACAATGTGGGAACTCAGAGAAGGGCCCCTATCATGCATTTCCTTAACAGGTGAATTAAAGTTGTGTTTTGTGTTTCCATATCTCCCTTCTCACTTCAGCTTACAATAAAACCACTACCCAAGAGGTTTGCAACTGTGTTTCCTGAACATGGCATGCTTGCTTTGATCCCCTTCTCACTTCCTCAGTTGGCTCTCCCAGCTTGCTGGTCCATGTTGAGCTCTCCATACAGAAGGCTGATGAATGTGCTCAAGATATCAGCTATGACACATGAGCTGCTTGCTTGTCTCATGACCCAGTTGCAAAAACACAGACCAATCAATTAATTAGTCTGCAAATATGTATAGAGCATCTACTCTGAAATGGCAAGGAGCTGGCTGGCTTTTTCACTCAAATGTGTGTTTGAGATTTGGCTTGATAAGGTTGCAGTAAGCTATCACATGACTAAAGTGAGCTCCCTTGTAATCCTTGAGAAAGCCAAGTCTTTTCGATAATGGTCAGAGTTCAAGCCAACAAATATTGTTAATATGTTGTGATGAATATAAAATGCAGAAGCTTCAGTGCAATGCCTGCATTTCTCTTGCATCATCATGCCGCCAGGATATGAGGATATTCTTTATAGTGTATTAAACCCACTGAAAAGTCTACAGTATATCAAGCAACATATAAAAAGAATTATGCACCATGACCTAGTGGGATTTATCCCAGGGATGAAAGGTTGGTTTAACATGCAAAAATCAGTTACTGTAAAATATCATGTCAATTGAATAAAAACAAAACACAATCATCTCAATAGACACAGAAAAGCATTTAACAGCATTTAACACTTTTCCTTGATAAAAACACTCAACAAACTAGGGACATCTACAAAAATCCCACAGGTAACATTATACTTAATGGTGAAAGATGGATGCTTTCCTGTTTATATAAGGAATGAGATAAGGATGTCTGCTCTTGCTGCTTCTATTCAACATTTGCACTGGAGATTTTAGCTAGAGTAATTAGGCAAGAAAAAGAAATAAAGGAATCCAGATTGGAAAGGAAGAAGTAAAAATATCTTTATCCACAGATGAATGACCTTGTATATAGAAAATCCTAAAGTAATTCACTAAAAAACTATTAGAACTAACAAATGAGTTCAGCAAGGCTGTAGGATATAAGGCCAATACACCAAAGTCAACTGTATTTCTATTAACTTGCAATGAACAATCTGAAAATGAAATTAAGGAAACAATTTCATTCACAATAGCTTTAAAAAGAAAAAAACACTTATGAATAAATTTAATAAAAGAACTACAAAACTTATACTCTGAAAACTACAAAACATTATTGAAAGTAACTAACCAAGATCGAATAAATGGGAAAATATCCCATGTTCATGGATTGGAAGACTTAACATTGTTAAGATGACAATATTCCACACACTGATCTGCAGATTCAATGCTATCTCTATCAGAATCATCGCTAACTTCTTTGTAAAAATGAGCAATTTGATTTTAAAATTCATATGGAATTGTAAGAGGCCCAAAATAGCCAAAACGATCCTGAAAAGGAAGAACAAAGCTGGAGGACTCACACTTCCTGATTTCAAAACTTATTTCAAAGCAACAGTAATCAAGACAGTCCGGTACTGGCACAAGAATAGACATATAGATCAATCGAATAGAACTTAGAGTCCACATATAAACCCATTTATCTATAGTCAACTGATTTTCAACAAGTGTGCCAAGACCATTCAACAGGGAAAAAATAGTTTTTTTGCAACAAATAGTGATAGGACAACTGGATATCCACTTGCAAAAGAATGAACTTGAACCCTTACTTCACATCATATAAAATATCAACTCAAAATGAATCAAAGACCTAAATGTAAGAGTTAAAACTATTAGATTCTTAGAAAGGTAAATCTTCATTATCTTCATATTGAAAAGGATTCTTAGATACAACACCAAAAGCAGGAGCAAAAAAAAAAAAAAAGAAAGATACATTGGATTTCATCAAAATTAAAGCTTTTCTTCTTTAAAGGACACCATCAAAAAACTGAAAAGACAGAATTGGAGAAAATATTTGCAAATCATATATCCAATAAGGGACTGGCATATATGATATATAAAGGACACATAACTCAATAATAAAAAAACAAATAACCCAATTAAAAATGGGCAAAGGATCTGAATAGACATTTCTCCAAGGAATATATGCAAATGGCCAATAAGCACATGAAAAGATGATCAACATCAGTGATATTGTGATATAATAAGAAATATATTTTTGGTCTTTGTCCCCAGTTCCTGGCACAAGAGCTGCTAAAACTCTTGAAATTTCCTGAGTGGTTTCAGTAATAGGGATGTCTTTTGTTCTAATGAGACAACTCTTGTTGAGCCCCAAACAGCTTCTGAAGGGGGGCTGGTCAACAAAAAGACCAAACCTTGATTAGAAGCTTGGAACATTGAGCCTCATCCCCACCCTCCGGGGAGGAGAGAGGAGCTGGAGATAGAGTTAATAACTGATCATGCTCACAGGAGGAAACTTCTATAAAAAACCTAAACAACAGGCTTTCCAGAGCTTCCGGGTTGATGAACACATATATGTGACAGGAGGGTGGTGCAGCCCAACTCCGTGGGGATAGAAGCTCCAGTACTTGGACCTTTCCAGACCTCACCCTATGTACCTCTTCATCTGGCTATTCATTTATATCCTTTATTATATCTCTATAATAAACTGGTATTAATAAGTAAAATACCTTCCTGAGTTTTGTGAGCTGTTTTTAGCAAATTATCAAATCTGAGGAGGGGGTTGTGGAAACACCTGATTTATAGCTGGTTGGTCAAAAGTATAGATGGCAACCTGGGACTTGGCAACTGGCGTCTGAAGTGAGGACAGTCTTGTGGGACTGAGCCCTGAACTTGTAGGATCTGCACTAACTCTGTGTAGTTAATGTCGGAATTGAATTGACCTGTAAGACACCCAGTTGGTGTTAGAGAGTTGGACAATTGGTTGGGGTGGGTTGGGGGGCACCCCACACATTTGGTGTCAGAACTGTTGTGAGTAAAAAGAGTTCAACATCATTTGTCATCAAATCAAATCCAAATCCCAATGAGATACCACTTCACACCCACTAGGATGGCTAGAATGAAAAAAGTCAGGCAATGACAAGCATTGGAGAAAATGAATAGAAATCATAACCCTCATGAACTGCTGATGGGAAGGTAAAATGATGCAGCTGCTTTGGAAAACAGTCTGGTAGTTCCTCAAATGGTTAAACATAGAGTTACCATATGATCTAGCAATTCCACTCCTGGGTATATACTCAAGAGAAATGAAGACATAGATCCTTACAAAAACTTGTACATGACTCTTTAGGTCAGCATTATTCATAACAGCCAAAAGGTGGAAAGAACCCAAATGTCCATCAACACAAATTGATAAAGAAAATATAGTATATCCATACAATGGAATATTCTTCAGCCACAAAAAGGAATGAATGTGCTGATACAACATGGATGAACCTTGAAAACATTATGCTAAGTGAAATACGCCAGTCACGAAAGATCATATATTCTATGATTCCATTCATATGAAAGTTCAGAATAAGGAAGTCTGTAGATACAGAAAGTAAATTAGTGGTTACTTAGGGCTAGGGGGAGAGGTGGGAATGATGAGTAGGTGAGCTAAATGATAGCTAAAGGGTTCTTTTTGAGGTGATGAAATCTTTTAAATTTGACTGTGGTGATGGTTGCACATATCTGTGAATATACTAAAATTTATTGAATTGTACACTTTAAATTGGTGAGTTGTACAGTATGTGAATTATATCACAAAGCCGTTAAAGAAAAAAAGATTCTACAGCATATATTTTAAGACATATGCTCTAGAACTATCTAATTGCCTTTCAGTTATGGAAATCATTTTCCAACAGTAAATATGCAAGACAAAGTATTTGTTATTCTCAGTACTATACCTTTGGAATCAGATTGGGATGGGATTTAAAGTAATTGGCAGGTGGTCTTCGAGGCACTAGACAACTGAAAGTTTCATGTGCACGAAGTCTAGGTTGGTTTAACCTCTGCTCTCACATCTGGGTTTATACAAGCAAGACTAGGAACCTGAGATATTCAATTCTAAAAACTCGAAATATTTCAAGGCCAGTTATCTGAATACCATTGTTTGAATGCAACCACTGCCTTAATTTTCCCCCCTTTCCCCTGTAAATTAGACTTCAGCATAATTCTTCTTTCCCCTGAGGTATTTCCAATTCCCAGGGTTTGTATCATGCCTATCTTTTTTCTGTAGTTTTTAAATAATCGCTGTTCTCCTCCATAATAGATGCAAATGACAGCATCACTCTGAAAGCCAGAAATAATATTCTAAAATGGAGCAGTATTTAACAAGTACATACATGACCACTTCAGGATAAATGCAATCACTAGACTCAAAGAGAGATCCAAAATCCATTTCTTGTCCTTGTGGAGAGGAGAGATTATGGGTGAATGTGTCTTTACGTAAGTGTTCTCACTGAAGTTTATTTGCTTCAGGTCTTAAGGTGGCATAGCATTTTGCCATGAAGGCTCTTGCAGCCTTACATTGTGCTATCTGTACCTTCACAGGTCTTGCTCCCATTAGTATCCCCTGAATGATGGATTTTTAATCCACATGGGCATTTTTCATATATCAGAAGACAATTTCTAAAAGCCCGGAGATACCTATATTAATTTCACACCCTTCCAGGACATTTCAAAATTCCCTAGAGGGCTGTTTCCTTTTCTCTCTGCAATGTACATGGTCTAAGAAAATATTCAGCACTATTATTGAGTACTTGGCCTTTCATATTTAGGACAGAATGATGATTCAGGAAATCCAGTGGGATGGTTCATTGATGTTGGCCTTGTGACTAATGTCTTAAGAGAATCACAACATCAAGGCCCGGTTATATGGTCAAGAGACTCAGTCATTTAACAATAGTGAACTGTGTGCCTATCATGTGCAAGGCATTGAGCCAGCCGGAGAGAAACTCAGCCCAACAAGGGGAAGGAGGGAGATGATATGCATGCATAGCCACCATATTAGGCTGTGTGTAAAGAAGGCCTTTGAAAATGTACCAATTTCTGTAGGAATAAACAGAGGAGATCACACTGGCTTCCTCGGGGTGGTGGAATTTGAGTTGGAACTTGAAGAAGAATGATATTTCAACAGGTTAAGAGAGTGATGAGCTCATTAAAGACAAAGGCAAGTGGATAAACAAAGAGACGTAAGTCTTGGGATATGTTAAGGAAAGGTGAATAATTATGTTTGGCTGGGCCACAGAATATTAATAGGAAAGAAGTCTGGAAAGTAAGTTGAAGCTAGATCGTGGGTAAGATTAGAATACCAGTTGAAGAAATTTGGATTTTATAAAGGGGATGCCAATTAGCAACTGTTGCAGCAAGTCCATGCAAGAGTTAATAAGGATTTTCAAGATAAATGAGGATTTCTAGGACATAGGAAAAAGAGGTGTTTTAGCAGCAGAGTCCATAGAAGTTGGAGACTGATTGGATATAAAGTGTGAAGGTAAGGACAGAGGCAAAGATCCCTCCTGGGTGCCAAGGTTAGGATGTGAAATAGAAATGGGAACATGAAGAGAAAGACCCAACCTGGGGAGGAAGATTATGGGTTAGGTTTGTGATATAATGGGATTGGACATATCAGGGCGTATCCAGAATGTGACCTCGGGCAGCAGACGGAAGTGTGAGATTAGAGTTTGAAGAGAGGTCAGGATTTGGGATCATAGACTAGGGTCCACCTATACACCCATGATGCTTTAAAGTCTCTTGAAATGATATGTAACAAGAATGGATTACGTATAAACTAAAATAATTCAAGTGATGCTAGGAAATAAAAGGGATCACTAAAGAAGATAAATAAAGGGAAATCAAGAAGCATAAGTGAAAAAAAATATCCAGAGACAAGTCAATGACAGAATATTGCAGACATCCACATTTCCAAATCAGAGAGGCAAGAAAGAGTCAGGGATGTAGACAAGGTGGCATCCGAAAGGAAAGTTGGAACATGGAAGAGAATTTCAAGGAAAAGACGTTAATTGGAGATGAAGGAATAATGGCAACAGGTGAAAAACTAGTGATTTAACAATGAGGAACCTCTTTGGAGAGAAATCAGCAAACAAAAGAATGTTTGATAATACTGTTATTAACCTAGGTTATATAATATTTTTGCAACTCAGCAAGCACTTTCAAAACTTCTGAGCAATGTGGGAAATTTTGCGAATAAAGTGAGTTTTTCAAAGTTTCAAGCTTAAATATTAATTTGCAGAAAGCTGAGTATGAAACCAATGAGAAAACCAGCACTAGATCAGAGAACAGGCTAATTATCATTTAGAGTGTAATTAATGCACCTTATAATTAATTAATAGAGACTAACCTCACTGAGAACCTCAAATTCCTACATCATTTGTAGTAGATCAATTTTATGCAACCATCTCATATTAAAATGGAAAAGTGACCAAAGTTTTGAATTTAAAAAGGAAAATGTGAAGGTCAGCTTTAATCTTTATAACTGTAATAAAACTGAGACTTTACTAAATTCAAAGGTTAAATAAAGGAATCAGGAAAGAGAAAAGGTGTGTCCAGGGCAATCATTTTTAAACTCCAGAAGGTTAAATAGACCCAACAGATAGACTGTAAAACTATACAAATCTCCTTTCCCCAATAAAAAATTACCTTTTGTGTTTTTAAGATGTTTTTCCTTTTTTCTAAATAGACATCATGTAAAAAGTCTTTCCCTGAAAGCAATTTAAACTCAAAGTTCTAAGAAGGAAAAACTGCCAGTTTAGCAAATTGTCTCCTTTATTATTTTCTAACTGAGAACCTCAAATACAAAGACCATTTCATCTGACTCTTTGGGAATCCCTTCTGTTTGTTAAGGTAACTCTAGTTAGGAGAAGATAATTCTAGAACTGTCTGGAAGAGTAACCTTGACTGTTCTGATAAAATATTTAGTTATACAATCTTCAGCACAATTACTAAAAATTAGCACATGCTACGGGAATGTGAACGAGAAACTCTTCCCAGTGTTGCCAGATTCGTGGAAACTTCACGTCTGTTTATATTTTCCATTTAACCATAGGCCTTCTTGTCTTTGAATATACATAGACTTTATTTTAGTCTTAAATTTGTAATATTTCTGACAATTTTAGGACTTTTCACAAAACTCATCTCCCTTGATTGTTTTGAAAAAAATCCTACGTGGTAAGTAAACCAGAGATTATAATTCCCATTTTACAGATGAAGAAAATGACTCTTAGAAAGGTGGAGGGACCAACTACAGGACCTTGTGCAAGTTTGTAGTAGAATGCTGCCTTTCAAGATAGGCAGATAATGCTTGTGTTTGGTTATTTAGGATCTGTTATCCATATTGGAATGAAAGGTCCCTAAAGACCATTGTTCATTGCTGCAAATCCCATCTCTAGATCATGGTCAGGCACATAGGAGATGCTCAATACTTATTTCTTAAATAAATGGATAGTGACATGTTAAAATCAAGTGGATAAACATCGACAATAAGAATAGCTGTGTTCATGGAATGAGGACAGGATCCGAATTATGGAGAACATGTGGAACTTGAATCAGCATGATGAAGATTGTGATCTTTTATGTTTTAGAACAGGTTTATTTAGAACAGGTTCCACTGATTTTTATGAAAGATTGTGTCCTTGACTGCATCACAGTTTTGTATCATTCTTTCATTCAATAAATAGTTTGGTGTATATTTTTTATAATACACCAGACATTGTGCTGTGCAGTGAGGTTGAATAAATGATGAATCTTTATCTTTAGGTAGGCTTGAGGGTAAGGTAAGAGGTTGGTGAAATCTACTTTAAAGATAAAGAAAAGTGAAAATTTCTATTGGACTTCTGGTTTCTATTGGACAGAAATTATATAGGACGGGATCATGATTGTTAGAATTTTGAGTACAGTCATGTGACCCCTAATGACGGGATACATTCTGAGAAAAGCACCGTTAGGCAATTTTGTCATTGTGCAAACATCACAGAGTGTACTTACATAAACCTAGATGGTACAGCCAACTACACACCTAGGCTGTATGGTACTAATCTTATGGGACCACCGTCGTATATGTGTTCCATCGTTGACTGAAAGGTCGTTATGCGGCATGTGACCATAATTATATTTCCCTTATACTTCCCTCATAAGATCCCTTGTCACAATTTGCAGTATCCCAAAAAGGGATTATGTGCTTGTTTGTAGTGGAGAGCATAGAAGGGCATTGCTGGAGAAACTGTGCCTCATGTGACCACCAGGCTGTGGTGGAAGAGGATGCTGGAGTGGATGGAATCTCAAAAGATATAGTGGGTGATGGCAGCTAGTACAGGAGAAGAAGAGAAGACGAGCTGGCCAAGATCTGTGACTTGCTGCCAGAAAGAAAGCAAAGTATGGAAAACCTGTCTAGCCCCGAGAAGTGGAAGCCCTTGGGAAGTTCTCCAGCTAAGCCATTAACATAGGAGCAAACACAGATGTGAGAATGGAAATGATATGTGCAACGTTTTCCCTACAGTTTTGAGAGGTGGTAAAGGTTCAAATCCTGGCACTTTGCCTATTGTTGTAACCTTAGACACATAACTTAAACCTCTTTGTGCCTCAGTCTCCTCATCTGTAAAATAAGTATAATAATATAGTTGTGAAAATAAATTATATGTGAAGTAGTAAACACTATATAAATAATTATTTACCAACACCATATTATTATGATGCATGTCTGGGAGATATAAGGCAAATATATCTAGAAGACAGTTGGAAATATATTCTGGGAAGCAATCAAATCTAGTTGTATAAATATGGGAGGAAATCAGAAATAATGTATACTACCACGAGATTCATTCATTCACTGAACAACTATTTATTGAGTACCAGCTATATTCTCGGCATTATTCTGGGTGCTGGCTATACACCAGGACACAAAGTGAAAATTCGCACCTTCATGCGCTTACTTGAGAGTGTTGAAAAGATTATAGATGGAAAAAAAAAGAATAGGGCCATGGTTGATACTTTCTAATGTCTGCATTCAGGAGGTAGGAGGTGAAGAAAAAAAATGCTAGTGAAGAAGATTGAAGGATTCAGAGAGTTAAAAAGTGCAAGAAATAGGGTAACATACTAGAATCTAAGAAAAAAACAAGTCTAAGAATGATGGAATGATCAACACTTAGTTTGACTGTTAAATCTTGATTTTCCTTAGATAATTTCAGTTTCTTCTATTGTTCCAGCATAAAAGTGTCTAATTTTGATGTTAAATTATGCAGTCATACTATCAAAATTATACAATTTTGAGAGATCTGAGAAGATGGGGACTGAGGCAAGGCCACTGCCCACTGGCCCCTTTGAGAGAGCAAGTTGATAGCAAATAAGGACACACAGTTAAATTTGCAATATTTGGGACATGCGTATACTAAAAAAGTATTCATTGTTTACCAAAAATTAAAATTGAACTAGATATCCTTTATTTTATCTGACAATCCTAGAAGGAAGGTGATAAAATGGTAACTCTAAACGTTGCGCAAATGAAGGGAGGTTTTATAAAGTTTTGAACTATGGAAATTTTACCATGTCTTACAAATCTCAAAGACAGATCTTTTTTTTTCTTTTGCTGGTGAGGGATGTTGAAGGGATAGGGAAACTAGGAGATAAAAGACGTAGAGGCTGAGCTGCCTGGATTTCAACTCTGACTCTGCTGCTTCCTAGCTGTGTGACCTAAGGCAAACAATTGAACCTCTCTGTTCCTCAGTTTCATAGGATTTTTATGGTGATTAAACAAGGTTATTTTTAAAACACTTAGAACAATGTAAGTGTATAGAACATAGAATATAGTAAGCAATATGTATCTGTTAAATAAACGAACAATTTAAATTATTACTTGTAAATGAACATTGCTGTTATTTCCAAAACACTAATATTCCCTTTAGAAAAGCAAATGAAATTCCTATAATACCAAGTGTTAAAAAATGATTAAAGAAGACAATTTAGGTGATATAAATTATTTAACACTTCATGAAGCTGGCAGTCTCCATTTCCAAGCATCCAGAGAACTACAAATGGGGCAGAAGGCTGGAAGCTTTTATAGGATAAAGAATAAAGAACAAGAAAGAGACAAATAGAAAATACCTGATTGGCTGAGGCCACGTAGTCAACCTTGTCTGAAGTGAGAAAGAACAGGAAATAAGTGTAGACCCAGACTTGACTTGGTGTTTGGGGATTGGCTGACTGGATATATTGCGTTTCTGGTCAGGGGGAGTATTTACAGGAACACAAAAGTTATCTATATTTTGGTTTGCTCACGTGGCACCTGGGCAGGAGAGTCTCCACCTTAGGCCTAGAAATTTATTGCAGCATAAAGTATGTTCTCTCTCAAAAATTTCAACAGAAAATATCCTAATAGTCAAGGTCAAAGAGTACTCAGTAATTTGTATAGCAGCATTAAGGGGTCAACTATAAAGATGAATAATTACCGAGGTGAACTCTAATAACAATGAAAGCAAGTGAGAATAATCTCAAATGGCTAAGGACAATCCTACATGCTTAATAATTTAAATCATAAAAATATTTTTAAAAACTTTTCATACTAAAAAATTTCATTCCTAACCCTTGTCTAATGGAATTTAATGATACACCTTGAAAAAAGATAAAAAGTTGAAGTGAAAAAACGTACCTGCCTTCTGGTGAGTTCTCCCCAGTAGGCACTAAATAGCTCAAGTGTCTGGAAGGCAGGAGAGGAGTCGTCATTCTACTTGTCTTTGATGCAGCACTTAAAAGTTAACCCAAGAAATGCCAAATTATAAAGAGAAAACAAGAGAAGTAATTAAGAGAATAAGAAGCAGAACAGAGTGGAAAGTCTTAAAAGGTTTTGGAAATCATTCTGACCCTCAGAAAGCACAACTCATTTTAATTTGAAAGGTTTTTTGTCCATATCTCATAAAATCTGCCAGAGGGAAGATTGCTTTTCTGAATGATCTTATATACCTCATTAGACCAATAAGAATCTATAGATTTCTCTTTTTTGTCTTGGCTTCCAGGAAGCTTAAAACTAAATTTAGTGACCATTTACTGTATGGATCTCCAAGTTTTTTATGCTGTATTCATACTCTAAAATTTCAAATTCAAATGATTATTTTTATCTCTGCTTTTCAAATTGTAAGACACCTAAATTTTTTAAAAATCAGGCTAGATTACAATTTTTCTAAAAGAAAGAATTTTAAGGTACTAAATTCCAAATCTATCACCAGGCAATAACTTCTCTACTCTTCCATACTCTCACCAACTTACTACCATCCCCAACCTAAATCTAAATAATCTAAAGGGTTTCACCAAAGAGAAAGAATCTTATTTAGAAATAGGATTTTATTTTTTTCACATTCCTGTGTACTAGTAAGATTAATGATTTTGTTTGTTTATTTTTTTAATACAGTTAAGTGCTAATGGAGAGTCAATAGAAATAGTTGAAAGACAGCATCAGTCTATAAAAATCCATAATATGGATTCTAAAATCAATATTGCAATATAACTTGAGAGAATTCTTCTTAGAGAGGGTTGGGAACTGTTGAGATAAACACAAACCTTCTTTTTCTTTTATCTTTTCACTTGAAAAGTGTATGTCATTCTGGTAGCATTTCATGTAAAATATGAATTCTAGCAGAATAAGAACCAACAGGAACCATATCAACCAGACAGCTATTCAACAATGGTTTTATTACAGTACAATAATATTAAAAACTAGAGAAATTTGAGAGTATATATAATAAATATTATATGTAAGATGTAATAAATATATAAATATGCAATTAAAAATGAAATCAGAGTGACATTGTATGATCGTAATAAGATAATATTCTAAACTTTGGCTGACTGTCAGAAATACATAAGCCTGGAGTCTACCCTGGATATGCTCATTCATTAAGCCTGGGATGGTGTGATTCTAGGGTGTGGTCAGGCTGAGAACCTAAAATCAGACCACAGCAAATCTGGACATCCTAAGAAGTAATTGTTACCAAAGCAGGTTTGTTTTGCCCACCGCATAATTATGCCAATCACCAAGAGGAGGATTTTGCAAAGAGAAAGGATTTAATCACAAGGCAGCCCAGCGAGGAGGTGGGAGAATCAGTTTCAGATCCACCTCTCCAAAAATGGGGACTTGGGGATATTTATGTGATAGGGGGCAAGGTGGTCTGAAGAGTGGAGATAGATGATTGGCGGTAAGGAGTCGTAAGGTATTTGATGATCTAGGCAAGCGTAGTCCAGCTTCACGGCTCTTCATAGGATGCGTGGTCACAAAATGGCTTGTTCCCATGATCTGAGGTGGAGTTTTTAGCCTCTTGATGTCAAAAAGGTCACTTATTGGGCACCTGTGCAGGCCCAGTTGATGGGTTGGTGATCTCAACCGGCCTGAACTGGACAAGGAGGTCCTAGTTCCTGAAAAACAGTTCAAACATCTGTTACCACGGTGACCCAGGCTCCAGGGAGATGTTATCTATAGTAACCTAGTGGGAGGCGGATAATATATTGCCTAAGCAGCATAGCTCACAATGGGTGCGTGGACAACTAAAAGTTATGACTAGTAATTGCAAAAAATGCCTTTAGTTACTAACTACCTATTCATTAATGGCTAACCGTTTGCCAGTTTCATAATTAGAAATGAAGAAAACAAATATGCATAAAGATGTCTATCACTGAATTATCTCTAATAGCAAATTAGTGACTTGCTATTGTAAATTAAGTAAACTCTGTTATATAAATGGACTAGCATGGGCTATTCATAATTATGAATATAGGAAATTTAAAGACACAGGAAATTCTGATAATATTGAGTCCACTAGAATGTAGGCCCCATGGAGGCAGAGACTTGTCTCTTTGGGTCACTGTTCCATCCCCACGTGCCTAAATAGTATGTGACACATTGTATGTGCTCATTAAATACAAAAATAAAAGAATGAATAAGTAACTTAAAAAGCAGGATAAAAAATTGCACATAGAGTAATAGCTCAATTATATTTAAAAATCATTAAAAGTTGAAGGAAACATGCTGTTTGTTTTTCATTCAGAAAAACAGATTAGAAGCCTGAATAAATTTTAAGTGGGAATCTATGCTCACGGAATCTGCTAAGCTGTGATGTGGCAAGGTAATTCAAATTTTGATTGTGGACATTGAGGATTCATGAAAGCATTTCCTCATGCTTTCTCCTAGATCAAAAACCATAGAATATAATCAGGCAGGAGTGGGAAGGTTGGTCTTGGCAGGAAAATGCCAGAGACGGGACTAAAGGAAGCTAGGGGACCCTATGTGTCTCCGAAACGCCTGCATTTACAATCTGCCTCCACCATCAGTGCTTCCCGGAGAGTTAATCTGAATCTTGACATTTAGCAGTGCTTCTAGTTGATGTGAAGAGCGCTCTGGTGCTGTGTGCTTAGTCCACAGCAAGGGAGGCCTGTTGGGCACATAAGGTGTGCAAGAATGCTTGATGATTGACTGGTTGATTGGAAAGAGGAAGATATGTGTCAGTTGCAGATGGTCCCCTGAGGAAGAAGAGGAGGCGATCCAGGAATCTCTGCCCCAGAAAAACCACAGGCTGTCAATTACACGCATCAAGCAGTGTTGAGAAGAGGTAAAGTGGAAGCAAAAGAGAACTAAGACGTCATTCTCCAATGCATGGCTTTGGTAGTGTCTCCACCTTTACCAATTTCCGGGACCTTTCCAGGAGCACTTGGGTCCACATACAACCCCCGAGGGTCTACACATCTCCTCATGTTTTAGATACGCTTGAAGTGAAAACAAATTGGCTTCATGATTCTATTTTGGTTTTCTCCCCAAGTATCATCCTTTCAATAATTTTTTCTTTTTTTTTTTTTTGAAAAAGTTTATTTGCTGCCAAAGAGAAAGTGTGGGTCTTTGTTATTAATGTTGTAGAAATACAAATATGTCCACCTCTGAAAGGAGTCTTCATTAACTCCCACAGCCCAGAAAATTAAGACACGCCTCATCAGGACCCGAGCTTGCTGTCGACTAAATTGCAAGGGACTAGTTGAGTAGCTGGGGTTCATAATGCTGATAGAGCGGTTTCTACGTGAATGAAGGATAAACAGCGATTAATTTCAGCCAATAAATAATGGCTTGAGGCCCACATTGAAAGAGGAACAATTACTTTTCCATTTTTCCTGCCAAATGAGCTGATAAGAGAAAACAGGGGAGTTGGCCACGTAAATCAGTCTTAATTTTATCTTCCCCATTAAAAAGCAGCCATTAAGACCATCTTCGGCTCATTTCATCCTCCTCTTGTTTCACTTTTTCAATTTGCACAAAAGGGGGGAGTTTGCTCGTCATAAAATTTCACTTTGGCCAACCTATCATTTGCATCTGGGCCAATAAATAGCAATTAGCATAAACATTTAAATCAGGAACTGGAACAAATTCTTGTTCCCCCAGCAAGCTGTTAAATTACAGTATTTTACTATATATAAGAAGCACTAAACAAAAGATCTGTCAGGCACTATTATCCTCTTTCAAATAGGACATGGTTGAAAGAGAAATAATAACTCCAAACCCACAAACTTCTAACTCAGATCCAGGAGGTCTGTCTTGACCTGTGGAATCAATGCGTCTTGCCTACTAGTTAAGTTCCCATCCTAACGAGTAGATTTTAACTCAGTTTGATGAAGTATGAAAATTGCAGTAAAGACTTTCTTGGATAAATAAATGCTTTGCATTATTATTAAAAGATGCATCAAGGAGTTGTTTTGAGCTCAAATCTGAGTCCATTACACAAAGTATAATGAAATGCATATAATTGAGAGGTGAGAACCGGCTACTTTTGGAATTAAGGTGCCCTCCTGAATTCAGAGGAAAAAAGATTATTCTGTGATCAAAGTCTCCAGGTGAAAAGGTCCAGACCCACAGCTCCCCGTGCCCGGATCTCGGTTCTCACAGTGGCCCCTGTAGGTGGTTGGTTGTGGAAAAGATTGGTTGTCTTATAAGATGTTGTTCTCAAAGACAGAAATGCAATCCCAAACTTACCTTTATTTAAACCTGGTTGCATTTTTGGCCCATAGTCTCTCTTGCCATGTTAAAGGGCTAGAATGAGGCATTATAGAGAGATATTCAGAGGAAAAATACAGAGACAGGCCCAGGTGACTGTCTCTCAACCAAGTATTAAGACTGGCACCTTTATTTCTCTTTAAGCCGCTTTTATTGTCATCTGAAACTTAGTTCATTATTTATCTATGGCTCATTGAAAGTCAAGGTGAGTGCTTCTCTTGATTAGGCCCTAATTAATTTTGGCTGGAAACCCAGAGTGGAACAGAGTGGTTTTGATGTTTTTTATGAACGCTTTCAGTGGAAAGATTTGGGTTTACCAATGAAACACTATGAAGTACTTCCAGTTTGCACATATGTGAAATGTTTATTTGCAATTATTACATAGGTTCCAGGGAGAAGACACTGAAAATTTGAGTCAATTGTTCCTTATTGCTGTTTTTGATCAATTATTCTCTTATTTCTGTGAGGCATTTAAAAAGGAACAAAATTTTGCCTGACTTGTAAGGAATTTGAACATAGTCAAGCTGGGGTCAACTCAAAATGTAAGAGTGATGTTTCCACCATCCCCAGTACTAGCCAGATGTTAAATGACGCTGCTTCTATTTCTTGTAGGACATCAAAAAATAGCTTAACTCAGCTTTGAGTTTACAGTTTGTCGGTTTAGTTATGTGAATATGCATGTCCCTTCTTTATTCTTTCCCTTTCTACTTCCCATCAAACTATGCACTGCCCCTTATTCCATCATACCTATATTTGGACCTGGGATAGAAACAGGAGAGAAAAGGGAAGAATCATGTATTCATGTATGTTCTGCCCTGACGCTCAAGGGAATGAGTAGAATTAAAGGCACCAGGAATCCCAAATCCTCTTTCCTTCTACTTCAACTGCCAACTTCCCAAAATAGATGATGATAAATTTATTTAATCTACAAATATTTATTGGGTCCTGCTGTGTGCCAGACCATGGTAAAGTCACTGAATGGAAGGCCTGTGACCTTCTCATCTCAAAATTTGGGTACAAAAATTTAACATAACAAGCTAGAAATATTTGCTAGGCTGTGAATCAATAAACCTCAAAGCCCCGATAATGACATTGGTCTGCAAAAACACAAAAACTGCTCTCACTCAACCTGTTGTTGTCCAATGTATTGGAATACAAAAATCTGAATAGCTAGATTATTGTTCATAAATACAGCAAACATTTGAGCATACTTCGACTGGCCCATAACACTGGGGATGAAAAACATCTTGACATGTGTTCAATATTTTGTTAAATTGAAGGGAAAGCCAGGTTGAGACAGTTTCCCAAGAAATCCAGGTCTGGTAAACAGGACACCCTGTATACTCTCAGAGAATGTGACCAAAACAATGCCACGTGTTGCCACACTAGTTTCTTGCCTAGGTTACACAGCAAAACTACATTTCCCAGCTTCCTGTGCAGTTAGGTTGTGGCTGGCTAAATTCCAGTTAATGAAATGTGGACAGAAATTATGTAAGTCACTTCCAGGTCTAGCCCTAAACACATCTCATCTCAATTCTCTTCTTTCCTCTGGAACCTTGGGGCCAAAAATTTCAGATGGAGTGGCTAAGAGATGAAGAAGGGCAGTATTAGACTGTAACATGAATGAAAAGTCAACTTTCAGTATGTTAAACCACCAAGATTTCAGGGTTTGTCTGCTGTGGCAGCTGGTTCCATTACCCTGAATAATGCAGAATAGGAAGAAAACAAGTAAGGTGATCCAAAAAAATTCTCTCTCCAATTGGGATAGCCAGAGATTACATTTTAGAATGCACAGAACTACGAAACTACTCTTTCTTGTGTCTCTTAGAGAATAATGAAAATCAAAGTTGAGCAAATTAAATAATAATTTAAAGCAGAATGAGGCAGAGATACATCCATTGGGATCAGTGGGAAGCAGAAAGACAGTGGTTCTTCTAAGGAAAAGAAATTAAATGAGCAGCTAAGGAGTTCAACACTAAATTGTCTAATCCCATTGACAAGCTGTCCGGGAAGTGGGGTGGGGGTGGAGGTGGGGGACTTCTAGACAAAATCAAGGAAAAAGAAAGTCAAAAAAGTCAAAGTGCTTAAAGTAAGAGTAAGTTATCTTTGGGAATTATAGTAACTAATAATAATTTACTTTTGAATAAACTAAATATCATTATAACAACTCATTAAAATAATGGATATACTACATAGCAAATCACGTTCATTGACATAGTTACATATTTGGATTATTTATTTATGAATGTGTGTGTGTGTGTATATACACACACACACACATATATGTAAATGAATCTGTTTGTGGCAGAACTATTTGCTTTCACTAATCTGTCGATTTTTTGCCCTAAGACAAAACAAACATTTTTTTAAAACTTATTGAGGTTTTCATACTATCTTTAGTATTTTAGAGATTATGAAAAAACACATTTTATTGTAGAATATTTGGAAAATAAGGAAAAGTATAAAGAAAAAAAAATCAAGTTCTCCTACTATTATCTTTCAGATAATACAGCAACATTTGTGTGAATGTGTGTATATGCCAATTTTGCAAAATCTATTTTAGCCACATTGAAAGTATACTTTATATTGAGATTTGTTCCATGATGTTTTATCTCCTACCATTTACTTGCTATTAAAATCCTCCATTTGGGGCTGGCCCTGTGCGATAGCAGTTAGGTTCGCGCACTCTGCTTTGGCGGCCCCGGGTTTGCAGATTCAGATCCCAGGCAGGGACCTACGCACTGCTCATCAAGCCATGCTGTGGAGGCGTCCCACATAAAGTAGAGGGAGATGGGCACAGATGTTAGCTCAAAGCCAACCTTCCTCAGCAAAAAGAGGAAGACTGACAACAGATGTTAGCTCAGGGACACTCTCCCTCACACACACACACAAAAATCCTCCATTGGTTTTCCATCTCAATGACAGCAAAAATCTACTTTGATGTACAGTGGGGCACACTGGGCTACAAGTGTGCCCAGACATTGGCTCCCTCAGTTAGTAGGGCTACCCAGAGGGGGCTGGGGCTGCCAGCAGCCTCATCCACTTAAGCCAGTGTGTTGTAAAACTATCATAATTTTCTACGTCTGCCATGATATGAAGAAGATTCAGAAGCACTGTAGATGATTATCTTCTCTCCCAATAAATACTTCTGGGTATTTGTATTAAATTTGTTAACTGTACCTGTAATTATTATTTATTGTAATAATGCATTAGCTCTGTCTAACTTACTTCCATGTTTGTCATGATTCCCTTACACTGTATCATTCCTATGCTTGAATTCATTTTTCATTTTGCTAGAGCTTATCTTTATGATTTCTTTTTCCCCAGGCAGGATACAAAAGTGGTATATTTTTGAGCCCTTTTTCAGCTGAGAGCCTCTTTACTTTGGTTTATCACATGAGTGATAACTTGAGTTGGTTTTTAATTTTCAGGTCGCAATCCGTTTCCTTTAAAAGACTGCAAACATTGCTCCATTGTCTTTTGGCATTTCACATGACGGAAGAGAAGTCTGAATGCTTATAGTTATTTTATTTATTCTTAGAAGTCAACTTTTTCCTATCATATGGGTCTCTTTTAATCAAATTTGTCTAGATTTTAGAAATCCCATCAAAGTTTAGATTGATGTTTATTGAACTTAGAATTTTTTTCTATTATAACTGTGATTAATTCCTTCCCTTTGTTCTGGCTTGTCTCTCGAATACAGTTAATTAATTCAATTAATTTTACAAATATTTATTGATTACCTACTATGTGCCAAATACTGTGTTGGGAATTGATGGGTACGGTGGATAAAGCAGCAAACAAGAAAGAATTGTTGCTTTCTTCTTTGATTTTACAAGCCTGAAAACAAAATAATTCATAATGATTAAAGAAATGTACAGGACCCTAACCCCTAGGAAGATGCATATTTATAATACTCAGGATGGACATTCACTCTTTATTCTCTGTGCCTGCTCTCTTCTTATTTTGTTTTATATCTTTGTCATTATGCTCTGCATTTTTCTTCCTTGTCACTCAAACTTTTCTGAAGTTTCATTTCTGCTTTTAACCACCTTTAATAAAAACTTTAATTTGACTCTTATTTTGTATTTCATAGATGCTTCTCTTTTTTACACTTACCTCCCCTCTTATCACATCCTTCCCTTTAGTCTGTTCAAAATAAAGCTGCTTGTTCCTTTACCACAGAGACTATGTCCTCAGAAATCTTTTTCTCCCAACTTTAAAAAAAATTGAGATATAATTCACATACCATCCAATTCACCATTTTGAAGTATACAATTTAGTGGGTTTCAGTATATTCTTAAGGTTGTACAGCCATCACCACTATCTAAATTTAATTCCAGAACATTTTCGTTACCCCCTCAAAAAACCTTGTACTTTCCAGCATTCACTCGCCATCCCCACACCACCCTCAGCTTCTGGGAACCACTAATCTGCTTTCCAGCTCTATGGATTTGCGTACTTTGGGCATTTCATATAAATGGAATCATATAGTAAGTGGCCTTTTGTGTCTGCTTTCTTTCACTTAGCATAACGTTTTCAAGATTCATCCATGTTGTAATGTGTGGGTACTTCATTCCTTTTTATTGCCAAATAATCTTCCATTATAAGGAGTCATATTCCATTATAACATTCCAATATATACATCACATTTTGTTTCTCCATTCATCAGTTGAGGAACATTTGGGACGTTTCCACTTTGCAGCCTCATTGAATAATGCCGTTATCAACAATTTTTTTGTGTGAACATGTGTTTTCAATTCCCTTGGACATATACCTAGAAGTGGAAATTCTGGGTTAAATGGAAAATCTATGTTTAAGTTTTTAAGGAAACTGCCAGGCTGTTTTCCACAGCAGCTGCACTATTTTACATCCCCACCAGCAATGTATGTGGGTTCCAGTTTCTCCACTTCCTTGCCAACACTTGTTAGTTTTTTTCTTCTTTTCTTAAGTATAGCCTGCCTAGTGGGTGTGAAGTGCTATCTCATTGTGGTTTTGATTTGCATTTCTTTGATAACTAATAATGTGAGCATCTTTTCATGTACTTACGGGCCATTTGTATATCTTCTTTGGAGAAATATATATTCAAATTCATTGTTCATTTTTTATGTGGATTTATCCTTTTTTTCTTTTATTTGTCTTTTGTTGTTGAGTTGTAAGAATTCTTTATATAGTCTTGATACCAGAACTTTATCACATATACGATTTACAAATATTTTCTCTCATTCTGTGGATTGTCTTTTTACTTTCTTGACATTGTCTTTTGGTGCACAAACCTTTTTAATTTTAATGAAGTCAAATTTATATACTTTTTTCTTTGGTTTCTTGTGCTTTTGGTGTCATAGCTAAGAAATTGTTGCCTAATCGAAGGTCACAAAAATTTATGCTTATGATTTCTTCTGAGTTTATAATTTTAGCTCTTTCATTTAGGTCTTTGATTCATTTTGAGTTAATTTGTCCATATTATATGAAGTTAGGGTTCAAGTTCATTCTTTCACCATTTGTTGAAAAAACTGCTCTTTTCCCATTGAACGTTCTTGGCACCCTTGTCAAAAATCAATTGACCATAGATGTATGGTTTATTTCTGAACACTCAAGTATTTTCCATCGATCTATATGTCTATCCTTATGCCAGTACCATACTCTTGATCACTGTAGCATTGCAATAAGTTTTGAAATAAGGAAATGTGATGCCTCCAACTTTGTTCTTCTTTTTCAAGATTGTTTTGGCTGTTCTGGGATCCTTGCATTACCATATGAATTTTAGGATCAGTTTGTCCAATTCAGCAATAAAGACAGAATTTTGATAGGCATTGCATTGAATCTGTAACTCAATTTGGGGAGTATTATAATCTCAACAATATTAGGTCTTCCAATCCATGACACAGGATGTTATTTTATTTATTTAGATCTTCTTTAATTTCTTTCAACAATATTTTGTAGTTTTCAGTTTACAACTCTTACACTTCTTTGGTTAAATTTATTCCTAATTATTTTATTCTTTTTGCTTCTGTTATGAGTGGCCCTTGACCTTTTATTCTGAAACATTTCAAACATACAGAAAAATTAAAGACTAATTAGTACAATAGAATCCCGTATACCCTACCCTTCACCCAGACTCACCAATGTTAACATTTTGACATATTTGCTTTCTCTTATTTTCTCTCTTCCTCTTTCTCTGTCTCCCACTCTCTTTTCCCTCTTTGGAAAAATATTTCTAAATATCAGAAAAATGACTTACAAATGAGCATTTTGAACAATACCCTTTATATCATTTGAGGACTGCTAATTTTTGAAAGAGTAACATTCAAAAACTGCTCTCAGCCTTTCTTTGATGATACAAAGGATACTTCTCCCACCTGAACATTATCATTTTGAATGATGATTATAATTGTTTGAGTATGAAATACAAAGATGGTTGACGACACCTCCAACTGCCAAAATGCAGATAAATCAGTTTCTCCTGTCTCATGTTCCAGTACCATGCATTCTAGGGAGGTGCAAACGTCAACAAACAGACAAGTCTTCCATGGAACCTCAACAGGTGGCTCTTAGTTATGGCTACAGTATTTTATGGGAGAACAAAGGACAAGTAAAGACTCCTTCAGAAAAAGAAATCATGTATTTATTTATTTAATAAATATTGTTTGCAAGTCTTTTATTACCAGGTATGGCACCAAGTACTAAGGATACAAAGATGAAAACAGACCTAGTACCTGCCCTCATGGAAGTTTTAGGCTGGTGTGGTAACAGACCATGAACAAACAAACAGATAAATTTAAACAAGTCCATAATTCCTAACCAATTATTTTGACATTTATAAAGATATCAAAACAGAAAGCATTTTCACCAAAAACATAAAGTATTTTCATAATTCCATGAGCAGTAAAACCTGATCTGTATAGACGTGAAGCCATATTTGTTTATCTATTTATCCATCCATCCCACTTGGTGAGAATATTCATATCTTTCATAATATCATAATAGAAATATTAATGTGCTTAATTACAAGATACTGTTCCAGATTCTGTAAAATAAGGTTTGTGCACCATATCATCTCTCTAAAAGAAAAAAAAAATCTAAATTCTTAAATATGCCTGGCATCAATAGTTTCAGATGGAGGAAATAGAAGAGAATGCCTGGAATAGAAGGTATTTAAGTGGCGGGTATTACACAGGGACAGCAAATAGTGTGAGGGTTTTGGTAAGGGAGAGATTGAACGGATTTGGGAGCAAAGACTTCTCAGAATGTACAAGCTAAGACCTGAAAAATAAGGAACCAGCCATACAAAGTTGGGGGGAGGGAACAGTGCAGGGAGAGTTACAGACAAAGGGAGAGCAAGTACAAACTCTGATGAGGGACAGAAGGCCTTTTGTGGCTGGAATGTAGCAACTCTTGCTACTTCGGTAAAGTGGGGAAGGATTTCTTAATCTAACCACATACAACTTCATAGTTGTTCGAGTTTCATAAAAAAGTTATCAGAACATAAGAAGAAATTTCACTGACAACCATGTTTTGAACTCTCCTAGAAAATTCAAACAAACCGAAAAAAAGACTACTAGACTATTAACATTTCTGTTTGTCTGTAGAAAAAGTAGTTTTTACACAAACTCCATTGAGTCTAAAGCAGCATTTACATGATGGCAAATACCAGATTAAGATGAAATTTGTTAGCTGAACGTTTAATTGTATAACATCTACATCAGCGTAATGGAAAAGAGCTAATAATTGGCCAGATGTTTGGCTTTTCATTTGATTGGTTGTTTTCAAATTATTTTCTACCCCAACACACCTGAGGGTCACAACACACCCCATCAGTTAGAGTAATTCTCAAGGGGAGAGGGGGCCTGTCAGCCCCGAATGGAGGGAGGGGGTTGGAAAAAGTCCCTCAAGTGACTCTGGTATGTGCCCCTAGGGAACCATCATGTGGCAAAGACTAAGTAGAAATGAGGCGTTTTATGAGTAAGCTGTTTCAGTGGCATCACACTAAAAATAGCATCATCAATTATGGTATTTAAGTCCTCCATTTTCAAATATAAAAACTCTAGACTGATTCTAAGACTAGGCTTACATGAGCAAACAGAAAACTAGATAAGGACGACTGAGTGGAATTGATCAACTTCGATGACTGTGTGAGACTATTGAGACAAAACTGCTCACCTTCTTTCTACATAATCAATTTTGGGGGGTAGTGCTTATTCAAGTAAGAAAGTATTTTAGTCTGTATTTTACTTCTCTGTTAATTCATTCAACATGCATTTTGCTGCATCTACTCTCTATATTCTACTGGGTTGGGCAATTCCATATTGGACAGCCCTGATAGTTGCCAGTTTCTTGGACATTAAAAAAATCTTGAATTGCTTTCAAAGACCAGTCCAATAGACCCATTTCAGCCTTAGGATATAAAACTAAACCAAAGCCAGTTTTAAATTTGAGAGGTGAATTTCCCCTATGCTTTTTTTTTTCAAGCCATGCTTTAAGTAGTTTTCCAGTTCCATGTTCTGTGTATTTGTATAACTACATATTATATACATGTGTCTACATGCCCATGGTATGCAGACACACACAATTTAATTATATTAAGCCAAAGATTAATGTCCAGAATTAGGTGACTAATATACCACATGAGCTTGGTCATTTAATTAATATCAAATGTTCAAACATAAAATAAAATATAAGAACTCTTACCCTCACTTTAGCATATAATTTACCTAGACAATTAAGAAAAATGGAATCACGGAAGGATAATATGTTTATTACCCTGTTCCTTTTACCTTGATTAATTGTTTTGTTTCCTACCATGCCTGGGTGGATTCCCAATTTCTGAGTCCCACTGTATATATATATATCCAAATGTGAAGGTCTTTCTTATTTCCTGTGACTCAGAAGAAAAATAGTCATAGCCATACCTACGAGGCTTAGAAGGACTGTCAGTTAGTTCCAGAAACAACCTTGACATCTTCCAATTGCAAAATCTACCTGCAAGCTTTTGTGA
Source organism: Tapirus indicus (assembly GCA_031878705.1). Lineage (NCBI taxonomy): Eukaryota > Metazoa > Chordata > Mammalia > Perissodactyla > Tapiridae > Tapirus > Tapirus indicus. Next base: position 16,691,369 of record CM062939.1, on the reverse strand, counting down.
TAGGCATAATTCTGTTATGTGCCCAATTGCAAAGCAAGATATTTTCCAAAAATTATTCTTCAGAAAAGAGAGACTCACCTTATATTTGAAGCCTTAACAGCTCTCTCATAGCCAAGGAGTTTACTCCCAATTACTTCATTTTGAAAAGTAACATATTATTTAAGAAAAAAAGAACAGCCCTAAATGACCTCAGTTAATATTGCTGATGGAAATGGCTTAAGAAGAAAAAGAAGTCTAAGAAGTATAACACAGGTTAGCAATTATTCTGGGAGTATAAATCACAATTACAAGTATTGTCTACCATTATAATCAAGGCTTTTAAAGATCACTTTGAAACAATATCATGATTAGTCATGTTGTGAGGAACACAGATGTATACTTACAGGACGAGTAGAATACCAAAACTTACCCAAATGTAACATGAATGGTCACTATGGCTTGGGATCACATTTTTGGTGACACCATCAGTTATAGACTTAAAGATGTTCTATCTCAAACAGCTTAGAAGAAAGTGCAAGAAAAGCCAGTGTAAAACTCTTCGATGACAAGTATGACTCAGTGATGGCAAAGACACTGATGTCAAAGATGTGAGGGAAGAGTTTGAATAAGACTGCGGTGTGAAGTATGAGCGTGGACAAAGCATTTAGTTTTTAAATTGGTATATCATATTATTTATATATAAATCTCTAATGTAAATTATATGAGTAGACATTTGACTATTCCAAATGTGTCTCAAAATTATTTATTCAGGTTCAAGAATTATTTTAAAAATCTAACAATGGAAATAAATGAATCTTGCCTTATATTTGAGCTCACATTATATGTGGACACATATGATATTATGTATATACCTTTAAATTTCAGAGTTAAGTGTGTTAACCTGTGCCCTACTCAAATAAGTTATTTGTTCCTTTAAACGTCAAGCATTATCATTTAATAATTATTTCATGTTAATTTTAATAGCAGCCTATATCTGTCTTTTCTTTTCTCTTACTTTTGCAAGTATATTTTAAGTCATTGTAGTCAGAATAGAATGCGTTGGTCACTTGAAATTTTAATGTTTATAATATGAAATTTTCTCTGGAGTCAGGTGGCCAGATTTAGCCAATAAAATACAATTGCCTGGTTACATTTTAATCTCAGATAAACAATGAATTTTTTCAATATAAATATGTAAATATTAACAGCAGAGAAAGCACCATAAATAGCAGAGAAAGCACTTATACTAAAAATAAAAAATCAACTATTTATCTGAAATTCAAATTTAAATGAGTAGCCTGTATTTTATTTGGCAATCTTTTCTTAGAGTGAATTGAGAATTTACTTTTGTTATATTTAAAAGGAATGAGTCAGGGAAACTGTGAGTGGGGTTTTCAGTATGCTAATTTTAGGAGTAGATTTATTTTCTTGATTCCCAAACATTGAAAAATGGGAACAAGCCCAGCCTGTCCTACTGACTCAGTACATACATACTGTAGCCAGTCAGAAATAGCTCCTTTCTCTGTCTTCATGTTGCCTTCTCTCCCGCAGCTGATATATATATCTTTTACTTTCACTCTGTAGAGCTATTTCAGAGTCAAATTGCATGAACGATGCCATATCAACAAAGCAACGTTGTGCAGGATGCTGGAAAGAATTGTTTGGGGGGCCGCACATTATTCCAATGACGGGAAATGCTCGTCCATCAGAGAAAAACATTCCTCTGAGGTGTATTCCAGACACACTTTAAAAAAATCATAAAGTTTGAAATTCTTCTTATCATCTTTCCAGCCTTCAAAGAAGGTTTTTAAAAAAGGGTAACACGTAGGACCCGGTGTTATTTCTGCATGGCATTAGCTCCCATTACTGTTCCACATACGTTATAAACATTTCACAAGGGGCATCCTGAGCCCTGCGGTGCAAATTTTCATGAAACGATTTATTCCCACCCAGTGGGCACTTAAACCTCCTTCCTGCATAGGAGCGAAGTGTGTTCCAGCCATAAATAGCAGAGAAAGCACCATCATATGTCTTTTATCCCCCACACATGCAGACCTTGATGGATCAGACTAATTCTCCTCTTTTGAACCGTCAACTGGATGCTTCGGCACTATCCAAAAGTCACACCACTCTAGATAGTCTGTTATTGGTTAACTAGACAAAGCCCAACAGGTCGGGTGACCTATTTTTGCTTTCTGACAGTGCAAGTCAAAGTATTTAACTTCAATCACGATCTCATTTACAAACCGCCCCCCCCCCAAATAAAAAGCATGACAGTGAACACTAATATGATGGTAATTTCATATTGTTTCTGCTTATGAATTTGTCTTTCCCTTATTAATCATCCAATAAAGTACTGACACTGCAGAATCTTGACGTGGCTCAACAAACCATGGACTAAGGACAGTAGCACCCTAAAGGAAGAGGCTACAGACAAAGCGAGAAGCGCAAAGCTTTTATTAACACCAGAGGCCCATTACAGTGCTCCCTGTTCACCTTCAGTGGAGCAATAAATGAAGAGAGCTTCACCGGAGAAGACTCCTACTGTCTTTGTGCTGGTAATGCACAGCCAAGCTGTAGTCATGTTGTAACGCTTGTAAGAAACAGATGTTCCTTCCCTGACAAATCTCCTTTCTTGATTTATTATTCATTTGCTCAAATCACAATGGAAAGTCTTTGGCCCATTAATTAAATTCCAAGCAAAATAAAATTTGCAGCAGAACTCATTACTGGTAAATGACTTTGACACTTCATCAGATTTGAAGGTAAAAGAGGCGACTTTAGGAAGTTAAAGGTGGAGGGAGCCTAGGCCTTTTCTGCAACCACTGCAAGATGATAAAGATTGTGATGAAATTTTTATGTTAAGTACTGATCTTGGAAAGTTCAATTTTCTTCCCCCCCAGCCAGCCCCCACCCTGCCCCCACCATGATCTACTTTCTAGCTTCTTTTATAGGAAGGTCTGAAGCAGACACTTAGATTTCAAATATATTTATGTATGTGGGTATCATGTCTTGTTCCAAACACTAAAGCACCTATTTTTTTAAGTATGCAGAGCTTGGTGCATTGTATATTTGATGTACTACCTTTTGAACAAAGGTCCAAGGGAAATCTAATAACCATGAACTATAGCATGATAAAGGCATTAAAATTAGAACTTGAGAACAAAGCAGAAGGAATTTTGATATCCCAATCCAAATATCCAAAAATATTGCCTATAGTGAAGCAAAAATGTTAGAATTTCAAGTCGTGCTCAACTTAGATCAAATCATATGCAACTAAAAGGGGAAGAAGATAAATGCTTTCAGAAGAAGGGCAGAACTCATGATTTTCTTCAGAAATAGTACACACATTGAATATGGACTTTTGAATATTTGAAACACCTAACCAGCTATACAACAACGTTTGCTTGCATGAGAAGTTGAATTCTATTTCTTCTTATGTAATGTTGGTTTTGGGGTGAGTCTTATTAATGAAATCTATCTGGTCCCAATAATTCAAATATACTTTTCCTTTGCAATTGTGTATTACAATATTTTTGTTCTGCAGTGATTTATATACTAAAGGCATCAAACATAAAGGGCATTTATACTTTAGAGGATGTTATGTCTTGAATCTAGGCCACTGGAAGAGGAAATACTTAACAAATACCATATTAAAAATTAGACAAAAATATAATTTTATTGCTAGAATCCAAGCATCCGTTTCTGAAAAAAAGTATGGGTGAAGATCCACCATATGGTATTAAATGGCTCTGTCAGTCCACTTTAAGCAAACTTGTTATTATAGGGTTTGTGAGAAAAATAAGAAAATGAATGAAAAATGGTGGCAAACTTTAAGCAAAATGAGAATTCATTTTTGTCATTTCAAGGACCAGCTTATGATATCTACTTGCTTAAAATTAAGATGAAATGAGATGGATACTAGACACAGATAAGTTTTTAAATGAACGTCCAGGTCTCAGATTAACAGTATTTAATAAATATGCCCTAGTAACATCTTCAAAATGCAGACACCTTTAACTGAAGATTTGTGATAATTCAGGAAGAGTCAGTACTGAACTTGAATACCATGTCCAATACTGTTTGTTACGTGTATGAGATGCCACCAAGAGAGAAGGGTAATGTCAACATATTTAGAAAAGTCACCTGTCTTACCTAAAAAGATTGAGAAGATCATTGAGAAGATGATACAATTTACTTTCACCAAAAATTTAAGCAGATCCACAGTTTCCAGTTGCAAAGAAAAAATATATATTTTACATATACTGGAAAGTAGCAGCTACATTTCTACTGAAACGTAGAAAGTTTTTCTTATTAATTCAAACTGCCCTTGTCTCAGCTGTTCCAGTCTCTGTTTTCAATTTTAATCCTTTCTACTTGCTCTGAAAATAAAAATTCAAGAAACAAAGAAACTCATATGTGAAAACAACACAGTGTAAGACACAAAAAAGGCTCATGCAAACCAAAGAGCCAAAGCCAAGAGAGTGTTATAAAGGCTAAAGAAGAAGGCTGAAGTCTAGTCCTTGGTCCTGCAAAGATTGGCTGCCTTTGTCTTGGCCAAATGAAGCCTCCTTTTGGCTTCATGCTAGATAATATAGGACTTTATACAAAGGTGAATAAAGTTATAATTATGAATCTAAATCATATTTTTAATTTAACGAACATACCAGAGTCTTTCTACCAAATAGGTAACTGTCTATCAAAGTAGTCACCTTAGTTAACTACCCACTTGTTCTAATGACACTGTCACTGCTGAAAAACTCTGTATGAAACACCTTGAGTCATTAGTGTCATTTTTTTTGAAGTCAGATTTCTTTTTAGACCGTGGGTGATGTTATGTCACTGATGATCAAATTATCCATCCTATTTCACACCTGTATGACAGTTGGGTATTTCCGAAAAACAAACCCATCTTTAAAAATATAACAATTTGCTATTAGCCAGGACATTCTCAGGTTCTCGAGGTTATTTCAATAAAGGAGTTATGAAGTGTTGCTACATTAATAGAATTTATGTGTATATTCCCAAGGTGACAACTAGGAAGGGGGCACCACTCATTTGGATGAATTACTTTTAGCTTATTAGCAAAAATATCATGTTATAGTCACACAGAATCTCAAGAGAGTAAAGAAACTGGTATATAGACATCTCTGTTCCTTTATTTTTGTCATCCTAATAGACTGAAAGTGGAGGCATGAATGTAATAGTCACAGACCCCTTCAGCATCTGCTTCTGCACCTTAAAGTAAGAAATTAAAGTCTTCAAAGCTTTAAAGGTGCATATCTACCCTTTGAATACCCCAAATAAAAGTATTAAGAGAACACACTGTTCTACTTACATGATATAGTAGGTATTTGGTGCCTAAATTATTATGAAAAAATTAAGTCTTGGAGCAACTGACACGAAATGTACAGATATAAATAAAAAGATGACTGTACTAAATGGAATGAAAAAATTGAAGAATACCAGGAGCCAGAGGTCATGAAATAAATGTCAAGACCTTTCAAGGATAATTAATTGAACAAAAATGTACTTAAAAGGAAAACAAGAAAGAGAAGGTGGAAGAGGAGATCATGGCAGTGGATTTTTTTCTTCAATACGTTTGTAAAGGAGAAGGGGTCACAGATGCCATGTAAGACAAAGGAGAGAAAGAATACATCCTCTTCTATCACTAAATGAAAAAAATCAACAATATCAAGATTTGGTGGCTTAATCATATTTCAGCGGTACCTTAGTAGCCTTTTTTGGCTGATTGATTTAGTTGCTTAAAACAGGGCTTCAGGCTACAGTTAGAAGTTTAATTTTCTCATTCTCTCCCTTGACTCTAGACTCTACCTGTAACTCGATATGGCCTCCTTGGAAACACACATCTTTTTAGAAGGAGCTTCTGTGGGTCAGGTATGTGGATCAGTGCAAATCTGAACCCATTACCATAAAAGTAATTCCAAACGGTAATTCAAAAGATACTAAGCCCATTTAAGAGACAGATAACTGTTATACAAGCTTTTAACATCAACAGATTCATCTATGACATGTCTGATAATAGACACATATGTATAAATAACATACTGTGGGATTTCAGGTGCTTGTTTGGGGGGGAAAAAGATAAACAATGTCTGCATAATACGTGCTCCCTTATCATGCAAATTAAAATACTAAAGTTAGGAAATGTCATATATTGTCCAAGTGGAATTCTAGTTAGATTATTGGAATGAATAAAAAGGTCTGTACAAATTCTTGGAAAATATTGTTACAACTGCTCAGTTTCAACATCTAGAGTCGAATTAAATTTAGAATTTATGTGTTTGCATTCAATTTTCCCAAGACACACATTATAGTTCCCTGAGTTTTAGACTCACTGCTATATATTCTCTTAAGAGCGTATGGTAATAGTAAGTCAGATGGTCATTTTTGCCCATAAAGGCAGCCCAGACCTGAGGGGTATCAGCTTACTCTAAACCATTTTGTGTGTGATGCCAAGAGAATGAGTTCCACTGTGACACTGCTGAGTGGCAAGGTAGCAGAAGGCATCCAAGAAAATACAAACAAATCAAGTTTGAAAGGCCTGGAGGCTCAGTGCTTCAGGAGTACAGAGCAAAAAGATTGGAAACATGGCAGACTTGCCCCTACATTCCTCTTCAAGGCATCACTGTCTCAGAGGCCCCGTGTACACCAATGGTTCAAAAATATGGAGGAAGGGTACTTTTTGATCTTTACTCTCTGGGCTCCCAGCACTCCTTTTTATCTCCCCCATATTTCCACTCTCATTACTACACATTTTTCTCTAGATCTACAAACATAACATGCCAACATGAGCAGTAAGGGAAGAGAGCATTGGCCACCAGAATGTAGTGGATGGAAGCCAGATTCACAGACTGACCAGGTTTTCAGTAATTAGCCCTCCACACAGAGTTGGCTGTCACTGGGAGTTTTAGCAACAGCCTTAGAACACGAGCAATGCTCTTGGAATCAAAAGACCAAGACTTGCTCCCTAGCACTGGTCCCTATTAGCTGTAAAACCTCAGGCAAGTAAGTCACTTTGATCTCTTTGGGACTCAGTCTATTTATCTATAAACCATCAAATTTGTAATCATAAATTCCTTCCAGATCTAACATGCTAGGATTCTATTCATTATTTTGAATTGATTTCAGTTCTTATCTCAGACTCTGAGCTACATACTTAGGAATGAGAAATTTCACTGCATAATTACAACTGTTCATTGAATGCTTATTATGTGTGAGCTTTGGGTAAGAGGTTTTATGTATATATTTTCTACTCTTTCCAACAATCTTCATTCTCCATTTTTAGATGAGGAAACTGACCCTCAAGGATATTAAGGTACTTTTCCAAAGCCACAAAGCTGTTAAGAGGCCCAGCTAGGATTGAAACTCAGTTTTCTTTAATCTCAACATCTACACTTCTTCCATTATGCTGCACTGCCTTCTCCTCTGGGAAGAAGCCTCTCTTTTAAAAACCCACAGGGTTGTTTTGCAGGGATGGAAAAGTTGAAGATGAAAACACATCCTGAGCAATAAAGGTGAAAATTTAGCACAAGTGATTACACACACACGCACACACACACACCTTGTACACATAGCTCTGGAAGCCCTTTTAAGTTAGAATATCAAGAGATAGGATTTTTCCCTCTAACACTGAAACACTTTCCAGAAGGGAATTTAAATATAACCCAAATTAGCAAACATTATTAATTGCTCATTATTTGGTTCAACAAGCATTTCTTGAGCATCTACTCTGTTAGGCTTGATGAGGGACACTGGGCATACACGGTCTCAGCCCTTGGAGAAGTCTTAACCATAGCAAGCCAACACTGGAGCATGGCACCTTGTGAGGGGTGCAGGGCAGTATGGAGGAGGAGTTTCTAAGCCAACCTTGATATTAGGAAAAACTCTTAAGAAGGTATAATGCAAAAACTGAATCTTGAAGAATTGGTACAAGCTATACAGAGGACGTGGCCATGGGGTGGTGGGGGACAACACAGGGATGAGAGGTTGTTTCTCAGGCTGAGGAAACCACATGTTCAAGATGGTAGAAAAGTCTATGGAAGGGACTCTGCTTGGATCATAGGTTGCATGTAGGAGCATGGTTGAAGATGACGCTGGAGAGGAGGGAATGGACCAGATTATGAAGGTCTATGGAGTCTTAGTAAAGAGATTTGACTTCATCCCAAAGGCAACTGGAGCTATGAAAGAATTTTAAGAATTTTAGTATGATGAGATTTTTGTGTAGAAAGCTGGCCATGGCAGTGGTGTGAAGGACCTGCTAGATAAGGTAAGATACCAGACCAAGTGAAATAATAATCAAGGAGACATAATTGAAGCCCCCAAGAGAGATGTGTAGAGTTGACCATACAGAACACAGAGGGTGATGTGTGTGATAAGAAAGCTCTTGACACAGTGCTATAGGACAGTGACCTATGCAGTCAGACAGGGGCCCACACACAGAAGGCCCCTGAGCTGGGTTTAATGCTCTGCTGTTGACATCTTGTGCTTTGTAGCTGAAGTCTGATGGGACAATGGAGCATGTGTATGAGTAGAGGAGATACAGGCAATATGTGTGTCTGCTATTCCTTGACATCCCATTTGGATATAGTGTTTGCAATGCCCCAGGAGCACTGAATTTCAGTAGACTCATGATGTGTGGATGTTCAGCAAGATTCAAGGCAGATACAAGATGAGTACGTTATGTCTAGGATTCATTAAGCAGGGGCATTGACAGCCACAAGAGGCTACCTTCGTTTGAACCAGAAATGCTTCAAACAGGGAAAGAAGGCAATGCCATCCTGAGAAACAGGAATGACTAGGGAACTCTATCCTTACGTGAGTTACATCCTTGTATCTACTTAAGCTGAAAATGATGACATAGAAGACAAGAGAAAAAGAGGACAACCCATAGTTCCTTTTCTTTTCAATTCAGTCCTTCCTTTCTGATCATCGATGAGCTAGAGATAGAGACTATTAATAGAATACGTGCATATCAAAAAGTGAAATAAAAACAGTTGAGTTCATTTTGTGCAATGTATCCACTGTTCTGGTAAGAACAAAAGACACGCATATTCAAGCTATAAAATATGAAATATGTAATGCTGATTCTGCATGTGATTAAATGCTCTTATATTTAAACTTAAAACTGGTATTGCACGATATAAGGATGAATGGTAAAACTGATGTTAATAATTTAAAATTTGAATTTTTCTTAACTTAGACCATTCAATAGCAAATAAATAACATCATGACAAGTCAAGAGGCGGTGGAAGAAAGGAAAAAGTTTTATATTTCAGTACTTTTAAATGTCACTTTTTTCTGTTTTTTAAACTAAGAACCCTGCATTTTCATTTTGCACTGGGCCCTGCAAATTATGTAGCTGACCTTGGTTATAGGTGTGCAGAGAGATTCATAGATATGGTGCAAAACCCATGTGAATATTTCCAAGTAGAGGAAGAGAAACTGTAGGTATTGAAAGCATGGTCTATGGACTGGAACTGGCCTCTGAAGTGCTTGTTCCATGATGGGTATTAAGACACACCAGTTGAGCATATTTAGAAAGATTACAGCAATTTGACAGAATAAATTAAGTCCGTTGAATCTAGTAATCAAAATATCTGGGGTTGTATTTCTATGCATTTGAGTTTTTAAATTCATTTTCTAGCCTTCACTTTTATTTTATTTTACAAAAATATCAGATCATAACAGTTTGGAAATTAAAACAAACCAACCAACAAAAACCTGTTCTTTCCCCCCAAAAAGTTTAAGAAGCCCTGATGAAAAGACTCTTCCTTCACTACAGATTGTGTACATTTTGTCCATGAACTGCTTTGCTTTTAGACATATTATTTTGTGTTTGCAGAGATGTGACCATTTCTGGGACAGATGTTTGATTCTCTCTAGAAACAGTGACAAGGGGTTAATATAATTGCACAGCTACTTCTGGAAGGAAGTGTTCCATAATAATCAAGAATGCCCCCAGTTGATCACAACTTAATCTCCCGCTACCTTTTCCTCCTCAATTTGTCCCCCCACAAATCTGGCTCTATAGAAGCTCCATCCTTTCCCATCCTCCCGGTCTGCCCATCCACCTTCATCTGTCCCCATGTGAGGAAACACTTACACAGAACTTTGATTGCCCCCTTCCTTCATCCTCTACCTGGATTTGCCAAGTTTGGTGGTTTTCAAACCTGGCTCCCTGTTACAATCACTGGGGGACCCTTTTTAAAAAAATTCCTGAATGTCACTCTTAGTCTGTTCATATTATTGCTCCAGGATAGGGCCTGGAACACAGTATTTTTTAAAAGCTCCTCTGGAGATTCCAATGGCCAGGCTAAGCCCAACCCTTGGAAAATTCGCTGTTCGTTTCCTCTGCCTCTGCCTTTGGGCTGCAGAACAATGCTAAAGAATTCCACAGTGGACCAATTAATTCCCCTCCGAATGAAGTTGTATGAATCACTTGTGTCATCTGGTTTGCCAGCCATCCCCTCTGTTTGTAGTCAATGGGCATCAGAAGAAAATCTGCCGATTGCAGAGGTTAAGGGTATAAATTCTAAAACCAGACTGCCTGTGTGATGTTGACTCTGCTGCTTACTGGTTGTGTGACCTTGGGCAAGTTTCTTAGCATCCAAGAAGCTCAGTTTCTCCATCTGTAAAATGGAGGTGATGATAGCACTTAGGATTGTGAAAAAGGTTAAATAAGCTAATATTGGTAAGGCACTTTTATAGCAGTGCCAGGTACATAGTAAGCACTACAGTAGTCCCTCCCTTATCCATGGTTTTGCTATCCATGGCTCCAGTTACCCATGGTCAACTGTGGCCTGGAAGCGGATGATTTTCCTTCTGACTTATCGTCTGAAAGTCAGTAATAGTCTAACACTACCTGGAAGTGCCTACATCATTCACCTCACTTTATCTCATCACGTGGGCATTTTATCATCTCACATCATCACAAGAAGAAGGGTGGGTATAGCACAATAAGACATTTTGAGAGAGAGAGAGACCACATTTACATAACTTTTATTGTAGTATATTGTTATACTTGTTCTATTTTGTTATTAGTTATTGTTGTTAATCTCTTACTGTGCCTAATTTATAAACTAAACTTTAACACAGATATGCATGTATAGAAAAAGCCATAGTAGATATAGAGTTTGGTACTATCCGCGATTTCAGGCATCCACTGGAGGTCTGAGAACATATCCCCATGGAAATGGGGGACTAATGTATACAAATGCTTGTTAAAATAATGACCATAAATCAGATTTTCTACAGTACCTACTCCAGCACACTTTGCCATCCCTGTTGTTAATTTCCTTCCTCTCTTCATTTAACTTAGTCATATTTTATTTATAACATTTGACAGGAGCTGCTTTGTTTTTCCTCCCTCTCATTTAGACATTTCTCCTAATTTCACGCATTCTTCTACTCCTTCCTCTCCATCCCGAAGAAAGACATAGCCTTGGTTCTTTGTTTAGTTAGCTACCCTCGCCCATGCCTTCGCTTCCATCCCTCGCTGCCTATTCCAAGCCCTCGCTCCAGCCCTTGTCTCCCCACCCTCTTCTTTCTGATTGGATCGTTACTCTCAGCATAAAAGCATGCCTAGATCTCTTCCTTCTCAAATAAAGCCTTTCTTTTATTCTATCTGCTCCTCAAGTTGTCATTTCTCTTTCCTTTCTCCACCAAGCTTCTTTTTGTATTCTTACTGAAAGGTTTTCCTGAACTTTTCTAAACTCGTTAACCTTTTAAAGATCAGTTTGTCTTCATAAGCTCACCACTTCTGCTCAAAAAGCCTCTTAATTCATTGGTTTTATTTCCCTCAGTTATTAAGCTTCTGTAACAGCTAGATCTTAAGTTAGCATGAGGGAAGCCATCTTAGGGAAAGGAAGCAATATTGTAACTATGATCCTGACTCACTAGTCTCTGAGAATGCACCCTAGCCTGCACATAGCCTAGATGATTAAGCACCTCTTGCTTTTGCAAAATACATGATCTGCTGGTTCTATGACTCTTGCTTACGTTTATCTCCCAGCTGTGATGAGATGATAACTTTGTTCTCCGAGTTCCCCAGGAACATGACTACCTCCAGAAAGAAAAACTCTGCATTGACATCCATCACAAATGACAGAAGAAAGAGATAATGTGGTGCCTTGAAGTTTGTCACACCAGATGTTCAACGTCCCTAAACCCCTTCCTTCCCTGCCCATTTGCCCTATATAACTTCCTCAAGATTCTGTATGATTTTAAGATGGTTCTTTAGGACACTAGTCTGCCACCTTCTGATTATGCTGACTAATCGTATAAATTTTTCTTTCTTAACCACCAGCTTGTTTGCAACTGATTGGCACCAGACTGCAGTGAGCAGAACGAGACCCTTTTTGCTCGCTTTCACTTCTTGTTTTCAGTATGGAACACATACCTCCTCTTATTTAAAAGTCCCTCCTCCCTTGGCTTTCATGATGCTCCACGTCCCTACTTCTCACCTACCTCTCTATACCTTCTCTAATTTGCTGACTCAACATTCTCTTTGGCCCACACTCCAATGTAAGCGTTCCCTAATGATCTGAGTTGGGCTCTGATCTCTTCCCTTTATTCTCTCTCCCTTGATAACCTTACTCAATTTCTTGATTTCTCCATGTAGATGAAATGAAGTTCTCTTTTTCCAGCCCAGCCTCTATTTTCAACTACCAACTGGGCAACACTATCTCACTGTCACGCGGACATCTCAGACTCACTCTGGATAAAAGTCAAACAACCAGTTTCCCTCTCTGCACCTCCTGTGTTTCCTAATTTTATTAAATGTATCCCCTTCCTGCTAGTAAAATAGACTTGAAACTTCAACGCCGTCTAGCATTACTTCCCAGTTTCTCCCCCTGCAGCCATCAATTCTATCTCTACAGTGTCTTTACTATTCACCTTCTTATTTCCATTTCCACTGCCAAAACCCTAGTATGAGTCTTCATCACCTCTCAGCAGAGCTGCTTCAGTGTCCTCAACTCTGCCTCTGGTCTTCTCATCCTGAATTCATCTCGGGCAGTGCTACCACAGAGCTCTGAGAGCATCACATTCCAAGACCTTTGAAGGCTCCCTATTGCCTAAAAAAGTAATGAATTAATTCCTTAGCCCAGTATTTGAAGACTTCTGTGATCTAGTCTCAGCCTACTCTCTAGTACCGCAAGCTGGAGTCCAATCCAGTGACTCAGTATTCCTTGTCCATGCACTGAAGTGTCATGCCTCTGTGTTTTCATCCCTCTGACCTCTACAAAAACTCGATTTACACAATTATGCTCATATCATACCTGTTTTTCAGCGTGGATGCCTTGAATGGAATTTAGAAACAAGGCCAGAGGCTTGTCCTGCATAGATCAGGGTTGTTTGGCAACTGTGGATGCAAAGCTAGACCTATTTAGATCTCCTGGATGACAAGAACACAGTGGTCTAGAGGGCCACTCATTAATCCAGCCTGGATTAATGGTTTGGTCTATCCCCTAAAGAAGGTCGAGAAATTGCAAGGGTTAATAATGACTGTAGATGCTGAGAATTTATCTGCAACAGAAACATCCTAACTTGCCCAAAGTAACAGTAGTAGTGTGTGGGTAGTGAAAAGTTTGCACACTCTTACATGCACACACAAACACACAAACATAAAGCACTCATTATAATTGCTAATGCAATGATCTGGTGATTTAAAATGACATAAAAGCCACACAAGAATATTTGAACTTCGTGTCAAATGGATAGTATTGTATTATTGTGATGGACAAAATTATAGAAATAGAATACCTGAATTGTGTCTCATTCCTGCTTTGTCCCTGCTTTCCTGGACTACCTGGCATGTTCTGTCATCTTTCTGAGCCCTGTTTTCTCTAAACAGCTCAAGAAGAAAGTCTATCCCAAAATACAACCCTCCCTATCTCCCCTCCCCTGTAACTTCAGCCTCTACCACAAGTGCTGCCCACTGAAAATTTATTTCTGAGAATATGTTTCTCTTGAGGGAATAAATATGTATTCTGGTAATACAATGCCTTTATATTTCAGTTGATATCTGAGCTGTGTTTCTTTCAAAGGGTTTACTTTTACTTTCATAATAACTTCTAACTTTGCCAACTGAATGCCATCTAAATATCCCAATCGTTGAAAATGTGGAACAGTGGGACTAGAAATGAAAAAAGAGAAAAATGAATACAAAACACAAGGGAAAAAGAATGAAAGGAAAGAGTGAATTTTGGAAATTAAACAGAGCTTCATCATGTATCAAGCTGATACTCTGGGAAAAAAGGCTATGAAATGAGGTTTCTGTTGTATTAGTTGTTGCCCACAGTCCAGCTAGGCGCTCCTTTCTCTGCAATGTTTAGCCCAAGACATGGCAATGCCACAAAACATGTTTTCCTGACAAGAGAATGAGTGCTTAAAGTCTCTTTGCTACAGGTAAAATTTATAGCTTTCAAAACACCAAATCATGTCTAGTAGTTGGAACTATAAAGCCTTTGAGTTAAATTGCTTCTTATGAAGGTTCACGATATAATAATGTGACTTATGCTAAAGTAGGAAACAAAGAGGCAAAAATGCATGGATCATTTGGGAATACAAAAGTTGACTTCAGGTGTGACCTTGGAATAGTCGTTAAGCCACTGGGCCCAAGTTTTTACAACATGCAATAATAACTTGGATTTCTATGAAGACCCGTTGAGCTGTTCTCAAAGCCAGCGTGTGACAAGATATTTTCCCAGCAGCCAAAATAGTCTCTATAATGGATGATGGCTTTATTTTTTCATGCACAGAAAGATAGACACAGATATTAGAGATCAGTCAATGATTAAGTACCGTTTTCTCCTGGATAAAATAATGACGCAAGTAGCCAGAACACACGAAAGCTAAGTGTAATAATTCTATTGAGGTTTAAATACTCAGAAGCTTCCAGTGCAAAGCTATTCGAGCAGCATCAGAAACACATTCACCATGGGCAGCAAACAGCCGCTTTACATTTAATTAGACAAAGAAACTCCAGCTGAATGGGTTAAAAATTGCCACTATTTCACAGTAAGTGATTTTCTTAACCCCCAAGGGTTCAAATTATTTTGGCAGGAAAAGCAATTATGCAATTAATAGGGGAAAAATCTCCAGAGCTCTGTAATTTGCAAAGAGGAAAAGGTTCTGCTGTGGCCTGCAGGGGACAGCTGAGCTCTGAAGCATTTTTCCTTTTCTTTCTTTTTTTTTTTTAAATTTTGACCACACCCGAAATAAAAAACCAAGGATATTTTAAGGAGTAGAAAGGCACAACAGCTCAGATAATGTCCCTGCCAGTATATTCATTACAGGCTCATCAGAGTGAATGCCTGCAATCGGAAGATTAAATACCCATTTACCAGGATCAGAAGAGAGTTTGGTTTTATAATGTATTGTCCTCTATTCCCTGGGAGGCTGCTTTGTTTGATAAAATGCTGAGTGTGGTGTAAAAATATCCCTCTCTCTGTAATTTGCACTCCTCTCCATTTAAAGCTATTCTTGCTGCAAACGAGAATCGAAAGCTGCTAAAATTAAGTGGTGTCAGTTCTCAATGACACTTTAATGATAGAGCGCTCAGCAAATGAGAAGAGAATGAATTCCAGCATCTCTGCTAAAGATAGTAACCCCAAACACTGTACTGCTCCAATGGGGCCACACTTCACCTGCTTCATTCATATTTAGTAGAAGCAAAATAGGGAAACTATAATTTAAATGGCCATAAAAAGAAAGGTGAAAATATCTGATGGACATTGGTTCAAGCAATTGGGAGTTTGGCGTTGTAAGTCTTAAATACTATCTCTGGCTGAGCACCCTACTTCTGTACCAAGACACTCTCACAGATACAAGACATTTTATCTCAAGAGAGTAAATGTCCCGTTGACCAAGAAAGTCTTTTCTGATACTGTGACCAAAAGGACATGAGGTTCTGATTCATTTTATAGAACGTGCTAGAAAAACTCATTCAAATTGTTGGCTTGGGCCGGCCCTGTGGCCCAGTGGTTCAGTTTGGCACACTCCGCTTCAGTGGCCCAGGTTCAGTTCCCGGGTGCAGACCTACACCACTCATGGGCGGCCATAGTGCGGTGGCAACCAACATACAAAAATAGAGGGAGACTGGCACAGATGTTAGCTCAGGGCAAATCTTCCTCAAGCATAAAGAGGAAGATTGGCAGCAGATGTTAGCTCAGGGTGAATCTTCCTCAGAGAAAAAAGAATTATTGGCTTGACATTCCTTGTATTGTCCTGTTCTGACAGACCTGATGATCTGAAGCACATTGGTAGCAGTATGGCATCATTCACAGAAAGTGAACGACACCATTCATGGGGACGACTATCTTCTCACTATGGGTGGACGAGGAGTTCTGGGGCAATAGCAGCGCCCCTCTTGAGGCTTCTCATGTATCAGAAAACTCCACACGGGAGGCCCACTGAATAAAACAAGGACCTAGTTGAATTGTTCTCCCAACCCAAGTTCAGGTGGTCAGTGTCATATTCAGAGTCCTGGGAACTTACACTTCAAGGCAAATTCACCAACATTTCCTTTCACAAGCATACAACTCAATTCATGATTAGTTTCAGTATCTAAGACTACAAAAGTCACCCTAGAAAATTAAAAAAAAAATGCACATAGAAAATAAAGTCTTTAAGGTACTTGCAATCTACTTAAAGGGACAATTAGACAATCATGAAAAAATCTAGATGACTATTTAATTTCAAAGTGATACATAGACACGTCTATACCAACAAGGCACAGACTCTCCAGATGGGTAAATAGAAGAGGAAGAGACTACCTTGTGAGGGGAGAGGCACGTGGTTGAGAATGGCTTCCTGGAGGAGGTGATCTGGGAGTGGGCCTTGAGTGAGTTAAAAACCTGGGTAGGTGGCAAAGAATAAGGAAGGTGTTCTGGTTAAAAAAAAAAAAAGGCAAAAATCTGAAGGAACTGCCCTAATTGATATAGCATTAAAAGGAATAATGAGAGCTAATCCGGCTGTCTAAGGTGCATGTTGTGTGAATACCTTAAATGGGCATCCAAAGAATTTGAATAGAACCTGAGTAGTAGTGATCTGAGTAGAACCGAGAAGTCACCAGAGATCCCTGAGCACCTCGAGGGTGTAATGCAAAAACGAAATGAGATAACATACGGGAAAGCAACTAGCACAACCATAAATGTTAGTATGTTGCAGCGTTATTTCTGAATAGGGTGAGAGATAATGAACACGAGCCTTCCGGAACAGTGATCTGCGCAAGATGAACCAGAGGCAGGGGGATCTGGGGCTGGTGCAGCAATCGGCCACAGGGTGACTAGCACGCCTCACCACTGAGAATATAGACCATATGTCACTCGATTTCAAAAAAGCTGCCATCTGCCACTGTAGCAACGTGATGGACCTCTGCCGCCTGTATGAGGCTGGCCAGGGACCTTCTGGACAATGTATCCTACTGTAAAGTGTAGTTCCCACATGTTTCTTGAAATTACAGTGTGGTTTTAGAAACAGACAGATGTGAGGCACAGGAAACAAAAATAGCAAGGCCATGGATTGCTCTTTTATGCTAGGGCTTCATTAACAATCTTCTAGAGAACACTAGAATTCCTTATGGTAGGGTGCCATGAGTATTGAGGGAAATGCTTCAAAGTTTTAAAATGAATAGCTATTTTTATAATCATAATGGAAAATATTGAAACAATTTTTTCCACATCTCCTGAGAGCAGTGGTCTGGCAGCACAGCAAGGGAGGTGCCATTATGCTAGCCTCCTCGGAGCTCTCATCTTCTTTCATATCCATCCATCAGCTTGGCAACGGTCAAAGAAGGGCTTCAATGCAGTGTGACCTAATGGTAGCTAAAGGTGCTGGCGATGTGCTTGGCACCAGCCAACGAGACGAAGAGCTTTTGCTTTAAACAATAAATATTGGT
Organism: Tapirus indicus; assembly: GCA_031878705.1. Classification (NCBI taxonomy): domain Eukaryota; kingdom Metazoa; phylum Chordata; class Mammalia; order Perissodactyla; family Tapiridae; genus Tapirus; species Tapirus indicus. The sequence goes on along the minus strand of CM062939.1, from coordinate 16,673,467 downwards.
AAACAAAGAGGTTACAAGTGCTTTTCTTAACTTCAGAAAGGAAGGGACACCCAAGTGAATTGCTCTGTTTTGTTCTCGTGGAATTGTCTGCAGTTTGGGTTTATTTGAACTTATGGCAATTGTTTACCAACTTCATTGAGGTATAATTTATGTATTATAAACCATTTTAAAGTACACTTTATGTACATAATTCACTTAAAGTATACACTTAAAGCATACAATTCTATAAGTTTTGACATTTGTATGTACTCTTTAAATCAACACCACAATAAAAAAATATTTCCTTCACCCCCAAAATATTCCCCATGCTCCTTCACAGTCCATCCTTCCTTCCACTCTCCACTCTAGGCTGTGGCTCACTATGTATTAGTGTCCTATATATGACTTTGCAGTTTGGAAGAATATCATGTAAATGGAATCATACAGCACGGACTCTTGTGTCTTGTGTCTTTCACTCAACATAGTGATTTTGAGATGGATCTATGTTGTTGCATCTGTAAGTAGTTTGTTCCTTTTTATTGCTGAATATTAGTTCCTTGTATGGATAACCATATGCTGTTTCTCTAGTCACCTGTTGGTGGGTATGTTCGTTTCCTAGGGCTCCTTAAAAAACTGCCACAAATTGGGTGGCTTAAAAGGACAGAAGTTTATTCTATCATAGTTCTAAAGGCTAGAAGTTCGAAATCAAGTTGTTGAGAAGCCACGCTCCCTCTGAAGGCTCCAGGGAAGAATCTGTTCTATGTTTTTCTCCTAACTTCTGGCTGTTGCCAGCAATCCTTGGCATTGCAGACTCATCACTCCAATTTCTGCCTCTATTCACAAGGTGTTCTTCCCTGTGGGTGTCTGTGTCTGTGTGTCCAAATTTCCCTCTTTTTATAAGGATGTTAATCATATTGGATTTGAGGTCCACCCTAATGCAGTATGATCTCATACTAACTTGATTACATCTGCAAAGACCATATTTCCAAGTAAGATCACTTTCACAGGTTCCAGGTTGACATGAATTTGCTGGGGGGTAGTAGTGGGACACCATTCAACCCAGTACAATGGGCATCTGGGTGTTTGACTATTGTGAATAAAGGTGATATATGTGTTGGTGTATAAGTCTCTATGTGGACATATGTTTTCATTTGTCTTCCATGTATACCTAGGTATGGAATGTCTGGTTTGCATAGTAGAAGTATATTTAACCCACTGAGAAGCTGTCAACAATTTTATAAAGTAGTTATGCCATTTTATTTCCCCACAAGTAATGTGTGAGAATTTAGTTCCACATCTTTGCCAACACTTAATGTGGTCAGGTTTATTATTTGAAGAATTCTTTATCTAGGTTGATACAAATCGTCTGTCAGATGTATGTATTGCGAATATTTTCTTCCAGTCTGTGGCTTGCTTTTTGTTTTCTAAGTGCTGGTTTTGTAAGAACAAAAGTTTATAATTTTGATAAAGTCCAGTTTATCAATTTTTTAATGGTTTGTGCTTTTTATGTTCTAAGAAATTTACCTACCCCAAGATTGCAAAAGTTTTCTCACTTGTTTTCTCCCAGAAGTCTTATAGTTTTAACTTTTATATTTAACTGTGAACTCCTGCCATTTTTTGAAAGTTTCGTAGATTTTCTATATTTTTCAAAAATATATATTTCTGCTTAGCCTCAAAACTTTTAAAAACATGCCATAATATATTCATTCATTTTTATGTTATTGCCTTTTGGATGATAGAAATAATACATGTTTACTATAAGCAATTCTAAAACTAGAAAACAGTATTAAGAAAATGAAAATTAAAACACCTACAATTCCACTGCCTAGAGATGTTAGCTCAACATTTTGGTACACATCTTCCCATATTCTTTTTAAGAATATCCTTCCCCCTGCCCCCCTATCCAAGTTAGGATCATGTTATATATATTTCCTTTCTTTCTTAAAATTATATGATAAGAAATTTCCCTTGTCACTATTAATTCTTTGGAAACATTATTTTTCCATACTAAGTACTCTTCTAATATGTGGGTATATGAAAACTTATCTTTGGGGCAATTTTAGTTTATTTCTAACATTTTGCTTGTCTAAAGAGTAGTATGGAAAGCATTCATGTAAATCAATCTTTTGATCATGTCTCCAATAATTTTCTTATGGAAAACTCCTAGAGATAGAACTACCATATCAAAGGATGTGCCCATTTTAAGATTCTTCAAATATATTGCTAAATTTATTCTTACCACCAATATATGGGAGTTCCCATTTCATTGTGCTATCACAAACATTGATTTAAATTATGATTTAAAAATAAATTCAGTTATTTGATAAAAAAAGATATCCCAATGTTCCTTACTTTTTCATTTCTACACATTACATGACATTAATTTTTATTACATTCATTGGCAAATTGCATTTCTCATTTGAATTGTCTGTTCACACATTTGCGTGTTTTCTATTAGGGTTTTGTATTTTTTTATTAGTTTATAAAAGCTTTAATTTGTAAAGGCATAGTAATTATGATTCTTCAGTAAGTGAGTGAAATTGACAGAAAAATCAAGAAAATGAAACAGATTCTAGTGTTTCCTTGAAACTTATACTTTTGACAAAGGAAGCATCACAAACTCGTATGGAAGATTCATTATTCAACACATAACACTGGGAGATTTGAGAGTAACTTGAGGGTAAAAATCAATTTATAGCTTCACTATGTCCCATACACCAATAAACATTTTATTTGGATTAAAAAGGTTTTGTTTTTAAGGAAATTGCTAAAATCGAGAAGAAAATATAAGTAAATTCTTAATTGATCTAAGAATGGAAAAGGATTATCTAGGCATAAAAACGCAAATAGGAATTACAAAGGAAACTGAATTAAAAGTAAAATAAAATTGCTAAAATTTGCATCAAATCTGACATAAGAAGGCGAATATCTGTGGTGGATTGAAGAAGGCCACAAACACTTTGAGACTCCTATGGAGAGGTGAGGTCTCTGTCTCCTGCCCTTGAATCTGGGCGGACTCTGAGATTGCTTTCACTACTAGAATATGGTGGAAGTGACACTGGGCCATTTTCAGAGTAAGACCTTAAGAGACTGGCAGCTTCTACTTCCTCTCTCTGGGGACATTCTCTACAGAAGCCCTAAAGCCACCATGTGAGAATTCTATCCTGAGACCATCTTGCTGGAGAGAGCACGAGTAAGCATCTCAGATGATGGTTTCAGCTGGGCTCAGCCTTCCAGCCGTCTTCACCATCTTCACAGTCAGACATGTGAGCGAGTCATTCCAGACCCTCCATCAGCTGAATACCACTGGCTGACATCAGTCTTTGCTCCACGGAGCCAAAGAATCACCCAGTCGAGTTCCTCTCAAATTCCTGACCCACAAAATCAAAAAATATAGTAAAATTGTCATTTTTTAAGCCACTAAGTTTTAGGGGCAATGTGATAATTAGCAAGAGTTAACTAGGATAATATCATCAATTAATCCACTGAGTTTTGCAAATACATGTAATACTATCTGTAAACCTGGGCTCTAGTGATTTAAAAACCTTTTCTTTCTTTCTTTCCTCTTTTTTTTTTTTGCTGAGGAAGATTCACCCTGAGCTAACATCAGTTGCCAATCTTCTTCTATTTTGTACTTGGGTAGCCACCACAGCGTGGCCACCGATGAGTGGTATAGGCCCACATCCAGCAGCTGAACCCGGGCCACCAAAGCAGAGCACACCAAACTTAACCACTAGGCTACGGGGCCGGCCTTAAAAACCATTTTTAAAAAATTGAAAAAAAAATATATATTTTTTTGATGAGGAAAATCAGCCCTGAGCTAACATCTGTGCCAATCTTCCTCTACTTTATATGTGGGCTGCTGCCACAGCATGGCTGACGAGCGATGCAGGTCTGCACCTGGGATCTGAACCCCTGAACCCAGGCAGCTGAACTTTACTATGCCACAGGATATTTTAAAATTAATAGTTGCTTTTAACTTTATAGATTTCCTTATATCTGGTTTGTTTAAAGAAGGTAACTTTGAAACTGAAATAAAATATTTCTTGAAATAAGTCAAGCCATAGAGATCTACATGGTCAGGAATTTTGATCTGGACAAGTACTGAACTTGGACTCAAGAAGTTTCAGTCTCCAGCCTTCCCGATTCCAAGCTGTGTAGCCTGAGAAATGCACTTAACATCCTGTGGGTTCTTGCAATGCATATGAAAAATATTAGCTTTAGTTTTCTGATTTACTGACCTTTCCAATAAGTTCTGATAGTTTTTCAATTGATTCTCTTGGATTTTTCTAGTACCCACTTTCACTATCATCACCTCCAATTAATTTCTCTCTTTGTAGCCAGTGATACCTTAACAATGCAAATCTGATCATAACAATCCCTCCTTGAACCTTCGAATAGCATCTCCTGCCCCCGATAACGTTCCATCCATGGCCTTAAAGGCCCCGTATGATCTGACTCATGTTCTGTCTCTCTTTCTGGACTCTGGCCACACCAGCCTTTTTTCAGAAGTGCCCTACGCTCAACCCCATCTTAGAGCCTTTGCATATGCTGTTTCTTCTCTCTGGAACCTTCTTTTCTCCACTCTTGACCTAGTTAACTAATAATCCTTTTTAAGTCTCCAACCCAACTTTATTTCATCAAGTAGGCCTTTCCCAAACCCCAACCCAAGGGTTCAGGTAACCTGAAGTTTTCTTTTCGGAAACCTGTTTAACATCCCTCCTCATCATCCAGCCCAACCTGTGGTTAGCTTCAGAAAGCATGGACCATGTCTGCCCTAATAGAGGGATGGGATGCTGCAGGCCTCAGCCAATACTGATGGACTGAATAGATGAATAAATAGAAGAGAACAAAAGCATTTTGTGGACTATAAAATGCTATATGTATGTTAAAAATTATAATGTCAGAAATAATAATGCCCTTCTCTAAACATCTCAGTTCATTTCTTAAAAGAAAGATCTTATATAATGCAACTGTCTAATCTATTTCCTCAGCACCAACGAAATGTGAAAGTTGGTAGGAAATTAATTTTCCTGTTATTCCAACTCACAGGGAAATCTCCTATTATTAACTCTGTACTATTTGTTGACCCTCAGTCAAACTCTGTCTATAAATCTTCTGTATTCCTGCCCTGTTTCATTACCAAAGTTTTGTTATGTAACCTTTCAAAAGTCCATACAGGCCTCCTAAACTAGATTATAAACTCCAGATGGGGATAGATCTGCTTTTTATCGCATATGATACTGGCCTCAACACTCCAGTCAGGGCAAAGGTTTCATTGCTCCTTGAAGAAATAAGAAAAAGAAATTTATTCAGTTTTTCTGACATTATACTCTTCTTAAATTAATTCACTGAAACTCCTCTTTCTTTTTGAAATTAAGATTATGTACACAGGAGGGGAAAGTTATGCCATTAAATAGTAAAAATAAAAATGGGCAGATCTACATCAGTCTCATTTTTAATTTTATTTTATACATTTTCACAAAATCTCAAAACCTGGGAGCTACTGCCTTAACACAAACACACATACATATAGTTCAAAAATATGTCTTGATCAATGAAAAAGTGAGAGAAATTATGCTTTTGAACTCCTTTAATCCCCAAGGTACTCCTTGCATGAGCTGAAGTGGTGATGTTTTTCCAATAGGCATCTGGTAGCTGCCATGGGCATTTGACGGTCCTGGATGGACATGTGTAGAAAAATAGGGAAAATACAATCAAACCTTGGGTGATTTACTATAATGCAAGTTTGGGACTGCCCATGAATCACTAAATTGTGAATTTTTGAAATAAAAAGTACACTAGACATTATCTGTATCAACCACCACCTCCCTCATGCTTACCCCCAGTTTTGCAGAAGAGAACTCTGGAACTTGGAGACCTACCACAGCTATATGTAGCAGAAACACATTAGAAACCAGGGCATCTCCTGCCCCTCATAAGTCCTAACTTGTTTAATGAAAAGGTCACCGGGACTTGGGTGTGTACACTTGTGTATGTCGTATGAATCTCATAGGGCAGGCAGAGAGTAGTCCTGTTCACAGAGACTGCAAGTTCCCCCCGATATCTGATAAAGCTGGGGGAGTACAGAGGCAAGCCTCAACACCTATTGCAACATCTTCAATTTTGGTGACAATAGAGTGAAAAATGTTAAACCAGGAGAAATTTGGTTTTGCCATTGCCAATATCCATTTTTTGCCTTCTCCTATTCCATGACATTCTGACACTTCCTTCTAGCTGGGCAATGCCCATTTCTCAAGAACCTCCAGCTGGCAGCCCTTGAGAGAGTGCACCATTCTCCAAAACCTTCTTCCTCCCTGAGCCCGAACATCGACGGGCTACTTTTAGCTAGGGTTTGGAGAAAAGTAAACACGGTTACAGAAATTCATGCTACCATGTGAATGAAGAGAAAACTCACCCTAAGGATATCTGCTTTTTAAATGAAAAGCGTATTAAGGTATGCAACTCTGTAATTGGATTCTAACAGCAGAGAGGTCTTCTTCCGTATTCCCTCCTCTCTCCATTCCACCACTCCTGCCGGCAGATTCAGACCAGAAAACGGAAGTAACCTGACACCCAACTTCTGAAAACTGTTTTTGTTTTATTTATATTTTGTTTTGTTTTGTTTTTGTTTCTGCCAGATGGAAAGAGAGCATATCATCACTGGAGCCAGTATAGAAGGTGTGATGTACTGACGTGAAGATTCATTTGATAATGAAACCTGGCAACTCTTTATTTTTGGTGAGGAAGATTAGCCTGAGCTAACATCTGTTGCTAATCTTCCTCTTTTTGCTGAGGAAGACTGGCCCTGGGCTAACATCTGTGCCCATCTTCCTCTACTTTATATGGGATGCCGCCACAGCATGGCTGACAAGCAGTGCTCCGGCAGGCGCCCGGGATCCGAACCGGCGAACCCTGGGCTGGAAACCTGGCAACTCTTAAATAAGTAGAAATAATTTGCACCAGTGTATGTGCAGGTTAATAGATGAGGAACAAATTATTAAATGCACTTTTTCCCTCCAGAAATTGTACCCATTACTCCAAATGTGATGTTAAGCAAACATAGATTGGAATCCCAACTTTTCAATTTGCTACCTGTTGGACTAAGGGAAAGTTACTCAAATTCATGAAGCATCGGTTTCCTCATCACACAGTCAACAACAAACTTATTGATTGCCACCAATTTTCTGGACATTGTTTTAGCTCTTTAGCATCTGTCAATGAAAATAATCCATAATCAATCTATAAATCAAAATTGGGGTAAGTTTATTATATGAGCCAGCTTTGAGGACTATAGCCCAGGAGAGAATCTTCACAAAGGAAGGAAGCTCTTTGAAGAAGCAGGGTGTTCATCGTGGTTATATATCATCTTGGAACAAGGAACATACATCAAATATGACAAGAAATATCTCTTTTACTATAGTCACAAGATGTTTTGCTAGCACAGCAGATCCGTGGTCACAAGATGAACACAGTAGGTCAGTAATTAATCCTCAGTTTCTGGGAAGAAATGTTTATCTTTAAAGAAATGCTGATATGGGGGGAGCATACATACTTAAGGGCATCATTCTTGTCTCTGGGATATTGTAAATATTTAAAGCAGATGCACAATGCATGCTCGACAGGCCACATCAGGACTTTCTGGAAAAATAAGGTCAGGCCAAATTAGTTTTAAACCAAATGGCTCCTTCATGTACCTCAATATATCTTACTGCTTTTCATTTATTAATCAGATATATCAGTGAATAAGACAAAAGTCCCTTGTGGAACTTGCATTCTAATAAGGGAAGACAATAAGCAATAAACGTAATGAATTGGCAAATTTATAGTATACGAGATGGTGGGAGAAAAATAGGGTCAGGGAAGGAGGGAGTGACAAAGTTGCAATTTTAAATAGGTCTCATTGAGAAGAGGACATTTGAGCAAATACTTGAAGAAAAAGAGAGAGTTAGCCACGCAGATATCTGGGAAGAGGGTAGTTCAGGGAGAGGAAACAGTCAGCACAAATGCCCTGGGGTAGGAATGTGACTGAAATGGAGTAGGAGATGAAGTCAGAAAGATAAGGAGGTCCAGTTTTCCCAACACCACTTATTGAAGGGCCTTTCCTTTCTCCATTGTATGTTCTTGGCTCTTTTGTCAAAGATTAGCTGTCCATAGATGTGTGGTTTTATTTTGGGGCTCTCAATTCTGTTTCATTGATCTGTGTGTCTGTTTTTCTGCCATGCTGATTTGATTACTATAGCTTTGTAGTATCATTTGAATTCAAGGAGTGTGATACCTCTAACTTGGTTCTTTTTTCTCAGGGTTGTTTTGGCTACTTACACCATATACAAAAATTAACTCAAAATGGATTAAAGATTTGAATATAAGACCTGAAACCATAAAAGTCCTAGAAGAAAATACAGGCAGTACATTCTTTAACATTGGTCTTAGCAGCATCTTTTCAAATACCATGCCTACTCAGTCAAGGGAAACAAAAGAAAAAATGAACAAATGGGACTACATCAGATTAAAAAGCTTCTGCACAGCAGAGGAAACCATCAACAAAACAAAAAGACATCCCACCAACTAGGAGAAAATATTTGCAAATCACACATCCAAAAATGGGTTAATTTCCAAAATATATAAAGAACTCATACAACTCAACAACAAAAAAATGAACAACCCAATCAAAAAATGGGCAGAGGATATGAACACACTTTTTTTCAAAGAAGATATACAGATGACCAACGGATACATGAAAAAACTGTTCAACATCACTGATTATTAGGGAAATGGAAATCAAAACTACAATGAGGTATCACCTTACTCCTGTCAGAATGGCTATAATTAACAAGACAAGAAAAAGAGGGAGTTAGCCATGCAGATATTGTGTTGGAGAGGATGTGGAGGAAAGGGAATCTTCATACACTGCTAGTGGGAATGCAAACTGGTGCAGCCACTATGTTTTCCATAAAAATAGAAATACCGTATGATCTGTCTATCCACTACAGTGCATTTATCCAAAAAATATGAAATCAACAATTCAAAGAGATTTATGCAACCCTATGTTTATTGCAGCATTATTCACAATAGTCAAGATGTGGAAGCAACCCAGGTACTCTTCAAGGGATGAATGGATAGAGAAGATGTGGTACATGGAATACTACTCAGCCATAAAAAAGACAAATTCGTGCCATTTGCGACAACGTGGATGGACCTCGAGCATATTATGCTAAGAGAAATAAGTCAGACAGAGAAAGATTAGTATGATTAGTATGATTTCACTCATATGTGGAAGATAAACAAATACATAGATAAGGAGAACAGATTAGTGGTTACCAGAGGAGGAGAGGATGGGGGAGGGCAAAAGGGATAAAGGGGCACATATGCATAGACTATTGAGGGTGAGCATGACACAGTCTATACAGTCTATACAGAAACTGAAATGTAATAATGAACACCTGATATTTACACAATGTTATAAGCCAATATAACGTCAATTAAAAAAAAGAAAGAAAGATAAGGGGGGGGGCCAGATCAAGCAGGACCTTGTAAGTCATTATATGAACTACAGCTTTTCCCCTGAGATGGAACAGGGAGCTATGGGAAAGTTTTAAGCACAGATACCACATCACTTGATGTGCATTTTAACAGGATCACTCTAGTTTCCGTTTTGAGAATAGACTGAAGGGGATCCAAAATAAAAGAAGCAAGGAGACCAGCTATGAAGTATTGTAGCAATCTCAGTAGGAAATGATGGGGACTCAGGCCAGGGTGCTAACAATGGAGGTAGCAAGGAGCGGTTGGATTCTGTATATATTTAGAAGACCAAGTTAGTGGAATATCCTACTTACATAAAATGTATAAACTAGAGGAGCCAAGGATGACTACAGGATATTTGACCCGAGAAATTGCAAAGATGAAGTTAACCGAGAGTGGCATCATTACAGGTAACAAAGATTTCGGGGGGAAGATCAGATGGTCAGTTTTGGACATGTTGAGTTGAGGATGTAAATTAGGTATCCAAGTGGAAATACCAAGCAGACAGTTAAATTTGGAGGTTGAGAAAGAGGTATGGGCTGGAGATATAATCTTGGAAGTTGTTGGCATAAGGATGTATTTAAAGTCATGAGACTAGATGAGATCAACAAGGGAATTAGCATAGATTAAGAAAAGAAGAGGACCAACAACTGAGCCAGCAGCACTTTAATATTAAGAGGCCTGAGAGAAGAGGAGGAACCAGCAAAGAAGAATGAGAAGGAGCTACCAGTGAGGTAGGAGGAAAGCTACAATAGAGCGATGTCCTGAAAGCCAGGTCAAGAAAGTACACCAAAGAAGAGAGAATGATCAACTGTGTCAAGCTGATAGGCCAAATAAAATGAAGACAGCACATTCACGATGGGTTTTCCAAAGGAGTTTATCAGTGACCTAGACAAATGTACTTCAGATAGAAAGTTAGAAGAGAAGTGTATTCAAGTCGGTATACTAGAGAACAGGAGGACACTAATTGGAGACAGTAAATATAGACAACTCTTTCCAAGAGTTTTCCTGCAATGAAATGACTCAGTAGCTGGTGGGGAAAATGGAGTAGAGAATATTTTTTAATGCAAGTTTTCTTGAAGGGCTGTTATTGTAGCTGTATATGTTGATCAAAGTGAACGTGTATTAGATCTAAATTGTACAGATGACAGTACTTAGTATTTATAGAGGAAATTAAACACATATTGACTGACTGGAGGGAAATACGATTGGCTGGAGGTCACATTGGTTAGGACAGCTTTGGTCACAAATAGTGGATCCCTCTGAAGCCAACTTCAGCAAAAAAAGAGTTGGTTATAAAAATATGACTGTCTTGCAGAATCTGAAGGCACAGATGTAGTTAGCCTTTGGAACAGGTTGGAACTAAGTATGAACATCTTTAGTACTCACTCTTCATCCACATCTCTGCTCCTCTCTGTATCCATCCATTTCTTTTCTTTTTGTAGACCAGTTTCCTCTGTGCCTCATGGTTAACTGGTAGAGCACACCTCCCTCAGCAACCTCCCTAGTTCTACTTGTCCTTGGCCCATTCCCAAACCAAATTCCCTCATCAACCCAACTGTCAAGTGCCCAGCTCTGAACCACACAACTGAGGTCATGCGGATCGTCTCATATTATAAAACTACAGCTGAAAAGACAATCCCCGTGGGTGATATGGGCAATTCCCAGATTATGTGGGGGCTGAGTCTGGGGTAGACAACATGAAAGTGTTAACACTACACAGATGAAGAATCTTCTGAATACAACGGAAGAAGAAGAAATGATGATGTTTATCAGCTAACACAACAAATCATTTATACATGTATATATATAATTCACACAAAAATGTGCATACGTGCATGTGTACATCCATATATCCATGTACATAAACACGCATATATATTTGATTTGAGTTTATAGTATATGACTTCACTGGAACATTTATCTCCTAATTGTGATTTACCTAAGCTTTTAATGAAATTGATTTATAGTCGATTAACAGTGAGTTTAGACAGGATAGAAATGGCTGGATAAACGAGAAAGTCTCAGTGGTTACCTACACTTTCCAGATGAGGATATTGAGCTACTGAGATCTGAAGTGATATGCCTAAGACCTTTTACCTGGTTAGCAGAAAAACCAGAACTTTTTCACCTACTTTAATCCTACCATCTGCATAAATACTGCCTGGTACTAAACTTTGCTAGAAAACACATCATATTCATGTGGATAACTAAGATATATCTGCAAGGAGTTCTCTTCACCTTTAAAGGTGAATTAATTGAAATCATAATTGTGTGGATTGAAATTTAAATATGTATATATGATGCCTTTCAATTTACTGTTATTGGGAAACAACTATCTATTTAATTTGCAGCTGTAGAAGGACCTTTTTAAATGTGAGAAAACTAACCTTGAATCAAATGCACATCACAAGAGAAGGGGAAAGCCGGGATGGCGCCCCATGGCAGCTTGGAGCCTTCTAGGAGCATCCACAAGAGCAGAGAAGACAGCACATCACCCACACCCAAGCTCTCTTCAGCTCCAGCACATCCTCCAAGTGGCAGTTCACCCCCTTCAGAGAGTGTTAAGAGACAAAGCAAGAATATTCTCTTTTGAGCGTGCCACAGACCAGCCTCGTTAGCAGAGAGTCATCTTTTCCTCTATCTTCCATCACATCTTATTACATCTAGGATGCTATTATCCTACTTACCTAGAAGATTGAAAGCATCCCTTTGATAGCTAATGCCACAGGTAAAATGTTCAACTGTAGACATTTTAGAATAAAGAATCAGGCTGATCTCCCTAAGAATTATTCTAGAAAGGTGTCAGGATCTCATCCAAGATGATCTTGAGATCCAAGTCTGCTTTATCAGCTCCTTCATAATTGACCTCATACTTAGTCTCTCTGTACCTGTTTTCTCTCTTTAAAACAAAAAAGATAACGGTAGCTACTAGATAGAGTTGTTTCCAAAATTAATTTATATGAAGTGCCTAGCATCTAACTGCTGCTAAAACAGAATAAAACAAAATGAACAAAATATTTCTTTCCTGTCTCCACCCTCCATTCTTATCATTTCTTTTCCCACCCACACTCCTGCCCCAATCTCTTCTAGTTTATGGTAGAAAGGGTGAAATTACATATATTACCCAAGATGCTCAGAATCTTACTTACCCCCCAAATGTGCTTTTTTTTTTTTCTGTGAGGAAGACTAGCCCTGAGCTAACATCCATCACCAATCCCCCTCTTTTTTTCTGAGGCAGACTGGCCCTGGGCTAACATCTGTGCCCATCTTCCTCTACTTTTAATATGGGACGCTGCCACAGCATGGCTTAGACAAGCAGTGCATCGGTCCACACCTGGGATCCGAACCTGCAAAACCCTGGGCCACCAAAGTGGAGCCCATGAACTCAACCGCTACACCACTGGGCCAGCCCCCCAAATGTGCTTTTTAATTCACAAATCCTCTTGTTTATTACTTCTTATTTAACATTTGATCTCTCATTATTAATGCATGATTCTAAACAAAAGTAAAGAACTGTAGTCAAAATATCCAAATGCTGCACAACTTATTCATTGCCTTCTCCACTGTATCAAAACCCAATTGTTTGTCTTTTAACTAAGTCAGCTAAGAAGAAATCTTACAGGGACATTCATATCAAAAACCCCAGCAGAGATCTTGACATAGCTGATGATCTTATGTTAGTTATAAAAGAGTCTTGGTTGCTTTATGTGCAATTCACACTTAATATAGTCTATGCTTTTCCTCAATACTCACTCAGTAAATTTTACTTGCTATCCCACTATGTGCCCATGCTGGTTAATAAAGGATGCACAGACACACACATGTATATGCATATACTTATATATGTGAATATATGAATAATAATCTCTTTATTCAAGTGACTTACAATCTTGCTGGAATAGTCTAAAAGTGAAGACTGATAGGGAAATTTTCTAATATAAATAATATTACAGTTAAAATATAGCATAAATTTTTATGCTATGATTGACTGCATTTGTAGCAATATTTGAGGCAAAATAAAGATAACAATATCAGAGTAGACAATCTGTACAGTGTCATGAAGTTTATAATTTCTTGTAATGCAACGTGATTTGGAACATATATCAGTGTGATATTTTAGTCCATTTCACCTTAATGTATTTTTCATATTAAATCTAGTTTAAATTATGATATAATATCAATAAAAGTTGCTTATTTGTATCAAGCAAATAAAATGCATGTGTTGGAACTAGGTCAGATGTATTCATTCAGAAGTTTGAGCCTTTAAAAATGAGAAATTCACATTTTTTTAAGAAAACATAAAATTATTTCATCAAATAAAAGTACCCAATGAATTTCAGCTGTTTGGATTTCTAGATCCAGAAATTATATTGGAAATTTCCTTATTGAAATCTATAGATACTTAGGCAATGAAAAATAGAACAAGATGCCATACGGCTATTTCCAAATATATAAATGTTTAATTGACTTTTATATTTTTATTGTATATATAGTGTCACTTTGCATAGACATACCTAAGGAGTTTTTCCTTCATGCACAAGCTGTTTATATACATTTATATAAATATACTAAATTTTCTCAATTGAATATATTTTGGTTTATTCTATCTTTATAAATGTGCAGAAATTATATTAACTACATTTAAATATGTTTCCAAAGAGTCCAGGGACTTAACTGTAGGAATTCTTTCATTCAGCAAATGTTTATTCTGTGTATGCTAAGGCCAAGCATTAGGAAATAATAATGAGGAAAAACAGGTCTGATCCCTTCCAAATCGAGCTTATGGTCTGGTGGGGGAGAGAACCACCAGTCAAATAATTATAGAAATACATGTAAAATTGCAACAATGATAAGGACTATGAAGAAGACGTTTGTGGTGCTAAGGAAGCTTCCGTTAGCAGGATCTGACCTTGTCAAGGAGATCAGGGAAGTCTTTTCCAGAAAGCGATGCTTGAATTGAGTTCTGAAGAAATTAATTCAGAAAATAGAGAGTTCTAGGGAGAAGAAGTAGAATATGCAGAAGCCCTGGATGTGCAGATCTGGTGAGGCTGGGCAGACAGAGATCAAGGGTGACCTCGAAGAGGATGCTGAAGAGGCTCATTTAGACAAGACCTTGCAGCTCATCTGAGGAATTTCACCTTTAACCTAAAAGCACTGTGAAGCATTGAAGGTTTTAAGCAATGGGATGGCATAATCAGATTCACATTTGACAAATATCACTTTGACTTCTGAATGGGAAGTAAAGTGGATAGGGACCAGACTGAATACTGGTAGGCCAATTAGAAGGCTACACAATAAAAATAAAAAATAACGGTGATTGTAGATAACAGAAAAGTGGTTATATTAAAAAAATAACCAGGAGTTTCTATTTCTGACCATGATAGTGTAACTGCTATCAGACCTGTCTTTCTATGGTAAGCAAGTATAAAGCTGAACAAAATATACGATGCAACTGTTTTCAGGTATTAAACAACAGACAGAACTTGAGAGAAGGGAAATTCAGGAAGCAAGCCTCGTAAATGACACAGCTCCCTGGATGGGGGCACTTTCCCTACTGCTAGTGTGGGAAGCAGAGCTCCAACAGAGCAGCGGTCACACTGAACTGAGAAGAGGGAGACCAGAATTTGAGGCTGCGGAAGTGGCTGGAACTTGTCGGACAGGATCCCTAAGAAAAGGAAGTTGTGCCCATGTGAATGGACTAATACTGCTGAACTCTTATGCATATTTTAGCACAATAAAAAATAATACTGGTTCTTAAAAAAGGGGGGGGAATTGTGCAAAGGTTGAGGAAGGTCATTAAAAGTCTGCATTGGGAGTTCACCATAAGACACTTGGTTCAAGGCTAAGCTGTACATGAATGGGGAGAGACTCTGCCAGCCCTAACAGAGAGCGACAGCTGTGGGATTGAGAGCCGAATGGTGAGATCAGAGTGCTACAGTGCTGGGAGACATTTGAGGTCCAGCTCAGCCAGAGAAGAGAGACCTAACAAGCCTCTCATGCATTCAGTTGAGTCCCCCCAAAAGCCACAATTTAGGAATGAGGATATTGCCACACCCAAGGGCTAAAGTCAAAACCAAAAGAAATTCACTCTAACAAAAAAAATAAACCAGATTGATAGGTTCAAAAGGAGCTGCCAGTAATCTATCAGTAAAACTTTTTATCAGTAAAACTGAACATCAATTAAAAGAAGTTAACACAATACAGAATTCCTATAACATCATCCAAAACATCTAACATAGAATAAAGAAAATTCTAGATATGCAGGAAAATATGGCCCACAATCAAGAATAAAAGCAATGAACAGAAACAGAATCCGAGATGTCTCAGGTATGGGAATTAGCAGGCAAGGACTTTAAAAGAGTCACTATAAGTATGTTCCAAGGCTTAAAGGAAAAGATAGTTATAGTGAGTGAAGAAATAAGAATTCTCAGCATAGACGTGGAAATGATAAAAAGAGAACCAAATGGAAAAATCTAGAGCTGAAAAATATAACATCTGAAATTTAATAAAAAACAAAATTAAACACATCAAGGGCTAACAGTGATATGAAGACAGCAAAAGAGTCAGTGTGTGTGAAGACAAATCAGTAGGTATTATCTGATTTGAAGAACCCAGAGAAAAAAAGTCTAAAAAACTCACAATGGAACAGAGCCTCAGATACCTGTGGGACAATGTGTAGAAGTCTAACAAACATGCATTTGGAGTTCCAGAGGGAGGGGAGAGATGGGGCAGGAAAAAAAACTTTGAAGAAAAGTGACTGAAAATTTCCAAAATTTCCAGGATAATGCAAAGAGAACCACATAGAAACATTGTAGTTAAACTGCTAAAAACCAAAGATATAAAGAAAATGATAAAAGCTTACACCTTAAGAAGCTAGAAAAAGAAGAGTAAATTAAACTCAAAATATGTAGAAGTAAGGAAACAAAGATAGTAGATGTCAATGAAATAAGAAATAAGAGAAAATAAAGAAACTGCTTTTTTATAAAGAGTAATAAATTGACAAGTTACCAATATCAAGAATAAAGGATATACTACAGACATTTGAAGAATAATAAGAAAATATTATGAATAATCAACACATTTGACAACTTAGATAAAGTGAACAAATTTCTTTAAAAAATACAGCTAACCAAAACTGACACAAGAAGAAATAGAAAATTCAAATCGCCTTATATATATTAAAGACGTTGAATTCATCCTCAAAAACCTTTTCACAAAGAAAACTCGGGGTCCAGATGGTTTCACTGGTGAATTCTGTCGAAGATTTTAGAAAGAATCAATAACAATTCTACACAAATTCCTTTGAAAAATAGAAGAGAAAGAGTGAACATGTCCCAACTCATTTTATGAGACCAACATAACCCTATTACCAAAATGCTAATAAAGATATTTCAAGAAAATAAAATTGCAAATCAAAATCCCTCATGAACATCAGTGCAAAAAAAGAATGAACTGCTGAAATATATAAAGTTATAAAGTTCAAAAAATCACGTTGAATAATTCCTTTTGTAAAAAGTTTGAGAAAAGGCAAACAAAATCTAAAATGAAAGAAATTAGAGCTGTGGTTTCTTACGAGGTGGGAGGAAAAGGTGGCAATTGGCCAGAAAGGGGCATGAGAGAACTTCCTGGGGTGCTGTATATGTTCTATATCTAGATTGAGGCGATTATTATACAGAGATATAGGTGTAGAGATAGGTGATCAATAGATTGGATAGATAGATAGATACATACATACATACACAGGTACATAGATAGATGATAAAAAACTCATCAAATCATACACTGAAGATCTGTGCATTTCCCTTTATGTATATTTGACCTCAGTTTTAAAAAAGATATCTAGAAGGCAAAATGACCAGGGTTTGGTGGCCAATTACATATGGTGTGTATGGAGAGGATGCAGGTATGATGGAGTAGAGATATCCAGGAAGAAAAATGAAATTTGATGAAACCTTTTTCTTGCCTTAAAACTGCTTAAATTTCTCTACCTGGCACCATGCAGACAATGGAAGGGCTCTAGAACCAAATAAGATATGGTCTTAAAGGTGTTTAAAACCAGTAAGGAAGTCAGAAACATATATGGTTCTGATGTAGGCAACTGTAATTCATTCATCGTGTAATTAAAATAGAACAACATCCTACAGGAAATGGAATAGGATCTTGATATCCTGTGCTGCCGAGTATGTTTTCCTGAAAGCTTGCTGAAGTCCATCTACAATGGATTGCTCTCACTTTTAAACTGCCCACATTGGAAGTTTTTTTGGCAAATAAGAACATGCACGTGGAAAAATGATTATTGCAAACGAAGGGGACACTGAGAGAACAAAGGGACGAAAATAGCTTGGGAAAGCATTGCTTTATAATTCTACTGCATATTGATTGATAGAAGTGGCATTTTTCAAGCTCTGTCACAACTGCATTATAAAGCAGTCACTGTGCAGGGTATTGATGAATACTCTAAAACATGCAAATAGCAGGAGACATCATTTTTCACAAAGTTTTGGCTAATGAGAGTGACTTGAGTCCCAGGGGCAGGGGAAAAGGAGAGAGGTCAGCCTTGGCATTCATTCAGAGGAAAGCCATGTCACCCTGCTGTGCTTTGCAGGTTATGATGAGTTACACGAGCTCCCTGCCAGAGTCCCCCTTAATGTGGTATGGGGATCCACATACTGCCCTCTGGCTAATTGAAGAACACACAGACTCTAGTTTAAAGAAAATTAACAGTTTTATTCCATAAAAATCTATTGATGAGGTAAATTAGCTTAAACACATTTGCATTCATGATAGTGTGTAGTTTTCTTTAAAAAAATAAATGTAGTTCTGGAATGACGTATCCAGTATCCCATCAATACTGGTAGAGCTATGGGAGGGTAGTACCATTTGTTAGCCATTTTTATGTATATAAAAGTAAGGTAAAATACAATATTAATTTTTAAGAATGTAAATAAAGTCAATGAACTTATCTTGATATCCCAAAATATTGTTCCTTTTAAATTGTTTTAGAATAGTACACTCAGAGGCAGAAATTAAGAGAGATATATATCTATATTTCCCTATCATTATAAATAATGCTCTTTAAACCTCCTTCTTCTCTCCATGTTTTTGTTGAGTTAATTTGGAATTTTAGATATGGATTGTAATAATTTTATAACCTGTGCATCCTTCAGGAATTATTTTGATATTTACATTGTTTCATGACTAATGTGATTGGAGCCCCGGGCAGATATTCACTGTATTGGCACTGGGTTAATTCACATTTTATGTTCCATTGCTCAACACTAGGTTTTTTTTTAACTAAGTCTTCCCCATTCTTAAGTTTTTCATTATGACTCATTTCTCAGTCTTCCTTTGAGAGGTGTTTTTTTTCCAGAAAAGTTTGAGAATGCCATATTTTTATTTGGTCCTTTCATGTCTGAGAATCTTGCCATTGCTTTTGCATAAATGTGAAAAATGGGCAGGATATAGAATTCTTAGGTGATGGCTCTTTCCATCAAAATTCTGGGAAGTGTGTTCCAAGGGTTTCTGGTTAATTTAGTGCAAGGAGAAATCTGACACAAGGTGAATTTTTTTTCTTTCCCAGGAAATCTGTTTTAATTCTTTTTCTACTTTTTTCTTGCCTGAGTATGCATTGATATGTTTTTCTTTATCCTTTAAATTCACACATCTCACCAGCTAACAAAAATATAGATCTTTTTCATTAGTTTTCTCTCATCCTCAAAGAGCACTTCCAATAGAATTTATTGATTCATTCAACAAATATTTATTGAGTACTTTTTATGTGCCTTTCACTGTTCTAAACTCTAAGGGCACAGTAATGAAAAGACAAAAATCTCTGTCTTCATGGAACTTGCATTCTAGTGGGAGAGAAATAAAACTAAAAATGAATAGATTGTGCTATGTGAAATTGCCATTTTTGTAGGTCAAAAATGGTTTTATATCAGTTATTTCATATGGCTCAACATATTGAATTTATAGTAGATAAGATGGCTGTAAGTGCTTATCTTACATTTGGGTTGAGGACAAATGCGTTGATGGTACCTGGGAAAAATGGTGGTCCCAGTTCCCTCTGTTGTTAATGGCCCTCTCTTGATGCTCATCGTTCTAATGATGCACAACAAAGTGCATAACATGGCCAGCAAGCCTTCACCTGCCCTCGCTCCTGCCTATTGTTTCAGCCTCATCTCAAGTCATTCTCCACTTCTGCTCCAGCCATCCCATCCATCTTACTTCCCCTTGAATACACCTGTTCTGCCTCTCCATATCAGATGACTCTTGAACAACTTTTAAGTTTAGTCTTCCACTTGCACTTTTTTCTATTTCAAATCCTGCTCTGATCATGTGCCCTAGTTCTCCTTGGCTCATTGTCCTACACTTTCCTATGTCTGAGTTGCACCTTGAAAAACAGTGGGGATCCCCAGTTCCTGCAGTTCTGAGAACTGTTCTTACTGGTTTTTGTCCCTCTAATAATTAGCATTATGCCCTAATGGTTCTCAGTCCTGACTGCAGATTTTGTTCATTTAGAACCTTTTCAAAAATAACAATCCCTGGCCCCATCCCAGATTAACTCGGAATTTCCAGAAGTAGAGTCCCAGTATCGATACTGCTGAAAAACTACCCCAGGTGATGCTAATTTGCTTAAAGCTTTGAAGAACTTTATAAAATCCCAATGCCTGAGACCCACCCCCAGAGACCCGATTTTATTAGTTCTGGGGTCCAGACTGGGCGTTGAGATGTTTTAATGTTCCCTAGGTGGTTCTACTGTGCAGCCAAGGTGAGAATAACTGGTTTGAGTGGAATTGTTGTAGTCATAACCTGTAACAGGACCCAGGAGAGCACGCAAAGGAGTTACTGATTTGGCAAGGGAGTGGGAGGGGGGAAAGACATAAAATACAGATGGGGAAAGTAACAATAATAGCAATAGTTAAGTGCAAAGCACATGTAAGTGTCAGGTACTTTTCTAAGCATTGTGCATATATTTATTCCCCACACTAATGCTATTCTGTTCTCCAATTTAGACAAGAATACTAAGAACAAATATATCAAGTATTTTGCCCCAGATCACACATCTGATGAATGGCAAGAGTCAAGATTCAAACCCAACCTGGCTACAGAATCTACTTCTCACTCACTAGTCTAGACTACCTTGCCTCTAAGTGGCCTGGAATAGCTCCAAGGCTATTTTCATCTAACACTAAAAACATTTTTCTATTGAAGTTGACTTGTGTCAAATTAAAATGGGAACAAAACTGCATTTATAATTACCTTTCTGTATACGGTTTGTACCCAAGATAATCCAACAACACAGCTGACCTCCATGTTCTAACCTGAAGACGATTCTAAGAACATAATCAAATCCAGAAATGACCTTTATGACGGTCCAAGGCTGTGATTTCCAAAGGTGCCCTTGAAGGCAGTAAAAGGGACCCATGAGATATTTTCAATATTTTTAAAACCCTAATGGAAATTGTATAAGTACCTGTCTTGTATCAAGCCAGCACAGGTCAATGAAAACATAAAATTTGCTTTTGGCTGGAATGTAGAATTTAGAATACAAAAACTGATATCTTTGCTAATCTAAAACTCTGATTACCAACTGTGAGCATATTCAATTAGCATATTCAATTATTTGAAAATAGGAAAATGACTTAGTTATTATTGGCTGGTTCAGTAGACACAATCTTACACAACATTGGGTACACAGAGGAAATAATGAAAGAGAATCTTGTGAGAAGGACTGGACAGCAGTGATAAATGAATTTTCTGCTAAGGAAAGAGCATGTTACTGACAAAGCTCTTCACAGACTCTGCTCTTCTCATTTCTAGCCTAGTTATTTACAATTTTTCCATTTAGACGTTAGGAATATTAGAGGAGAGTTAGCAAAAATGATCTTTAAAGAATTTCTTAGGACATTTTCATTTATAAAGGACATAAAATAGAGCTCCATCTTGCTTAATCAAGAAAGAAATGTGATGGCTCATGTCACTGGGATGTTCAGAGTTGTGTAGCTATGGCTTGGTCCAGTACCTACACCCCCCCACACACTTGTTCTTCCTCTTGGATTTGCTATCTCCTGTGTTGGGATCACTCTTAGGCAGCTTCCCTTACGTGGTGGCAAAGAGTTTCACTATCCACATTCAGGCCAACTGGTAGGGAGGAAAAGAGAGGACTGGTTCCTGATGGCTCCAGTAAAAGATTCCAGTAGAGCATGGATAAGTCATGACTGAGTCATAAACCCACTTTCAGAGCCTGGGAGTAAAGTCAGCCCTACTTGATTCAAGGAGAGGCTTCTTCCCAAAAATGTGATAGACTGGCCAAAAGGATATGTCATTAAAGGGGAGACACTATGGTTACAATACATGATCTTAAAAGACCTTAAATATCAAAGTTAATCTATTCCTTTCCATTTAACGTTATATTCTGTGAAAGTTTTCCTGTTGACCGGAATCGTATGGAAGCTCAAGTGGAGGGAAATTATATAGTTAAACTATAAAGTTTTACACTTCATGAGACATATTTCCTCAGTTAAATCCAAGTATATTTTTTCAGGTCTTTAATTTTAGGAAATGGATTATATCCTTTTTAAAAAATCTTTGAAGTTTCACAAACTGCTTTTGCATTTCATATTATGATCCAGGCACTTATTCTTCTTGGTAAAATAGAGAATAAGTTTTGAGGTTCGAATTTGCCTGTATGACATCACTCTGTACTCATTATCATATGAAGATCCAAACTATTGCTTAGCAACCCGGATATTCAGACAATTATTTTCATCCAGATTTAAGACAAAGTGGGTTGATTCTTACTTCATATCAGAGTAAGCTTTTAAAGCAAAGCCCAGGACCCATGTTGGATTTTGTGTTTCAGTAAGCCAAATTGAAAAATAGGGATTTAAACCCAACAATGAGAATTTCTAGATACTTCTTATTCTTCTGATTTTCTTGAAATGAGTCTCCTCTGTTTGCCTGTTGCCTTTAACCTTCAAACTGTCCTTCCTCCAAACTCCCTACTCCTTTAGAAGGTACATGTTTACTTAGAGAAATCTAATTTGTGTTTTGTTAATGTGTGCTGTCTTTACTCGCTATATTACATTAAACGAGAAATAGAGTTACCAAAAAAATCATCTTGCTTGAAATCATTCAGAAGCTATCAACAAGGGAATCCATATACCAATTTCCCTTTTGCTTCATAACCATCCACAGCACTAACTTGACCTTTCCCTAAACAGGACTATAATTGCAGTTAAGATTATATCATTTACAATAACAACAAAAAATTACTTTGGAGGAACTGCTACTGGGCACAAATGTCTCACAGCCATTAAGTGTATCATTCATCTTGAGAAGAAAATTATTCTTATCCACATCGACATTTTTAACATAAACTGTAGTACTCTCTGTTGGCACCTTTTTACGTACCCATTAATCTCAATAGTAAACCTTCAGTCTCACCCACCTAGTCTCTGAAGTTTGGATGTCACTACTGTGTACAATAAAAATTGTATATTCATGAACTCCATTTGTTTTATGTCCTTCTCTCTGTCAAAGCTTCCCAAGCAGCATATGCTTTGCTCTGTGGAGAATAAAATCAAATTTGTCTGTCTTGTCATATTGTCATCAAAGTGATAGTATCACAATTAGATTAACATTTTGTGAAGGAGCTGAAGGGAGGGAAATGAAATAGGAGCACATTATAATAAAATCCACTTAACCCTTTCAGTCACAAATCCCTTTTTCTCTAGCACCCAGAGGCAAAGAAGGCAATCAGACTCTAGAATAAGTGACACTGTCAAATTATTATGATCTATGTTGGAATCAAATAGGTCAGTTACTAGGCCTGCAAGGTACATTTTCATCTGAAAAGACCATTAAGATTTTGTGACAATGACAATCTTAAAAAGTAAGACACTTCCTGGGGTTCTTTAAACTAATCAGTTTGGAATTAAGTCAGCAAGAATTGGTCAGAGTGCTTGGTGACTCTATTTGACCCTTAATATATTATTGCTCATTGATGTCTTAGGCGTCAACTGAAGGAAAATTTCACATCTTGTAATGGCTAGGTCCTAGGAAATGTATTGAATTAAAATTTCTGTGTACAGCATAGAAATTTTATTTTCATTATTCTGACAGCTTAAAAAGGTCTATGAGGTTCAAAGAGAAAATTTTGTGATCCAGAGTGGGGTGTGAACTAAGAATGGGTTGAAATTGGCTAACAATCCCAGTGTCAGTTATTCTACTGACAATTTTTTCCTGTTTCCCATTGTGTGGAGAACAAAAGAGCTCACACATGCAAGAAAGGAACCTACATGTGGTTTTTGCCTTTTCAGGAAAAGGAGAGAAACACCTTCACTGTAGGCTGCCTTCACTTAGGTCTATCCAGAAAGACAGGAAAAGTCATTGCCTACTGTCCACCAGGGTATTGAGTGAGAACATCGAGTCCCTGGGGTTAGCATGGACCTCATGGCCTGCACTGACCTTGGAGCATGGTGACCTCTTCATAACCGTTTTTCTAGAGAGAAGACATATTTAGAGGGTTGAGAAGCACAGGTCTTGGAGTAATCATAGCCCAGTCAGCCTCTTACATAACCCTTCCTCACCTCTGAGCCATCACTTGCCTTCAACTTTTTTAACATCACAATCTGTAACAAGTAATCTAGCACTAAATCTTGTGTTACATGGTATTATTCTCTAATTAATTTATATCAATCAATCTTGCCTATCAGCCTCATTTCCTACCATTTCCGACAACCCTACAGGTCACACTGACTATTTTCCTTGTCCCAACAGTTGC
The DNA here is from genome assembly GCA_031878705.1 of Tapirus indicus. Taxonomy (NCBI): domain Eukaryota; kingdom Metazoa; phylum Chordata; class Mammalia; order Perissodactyla; family Tapiridae; genus Tapirus; species Tapirus indicus. Next base: position 16,649,175 of record CM062939.1, on the reverse strand, counting down.
CTCTTGCACATACCTCTATCCATTCACACACACCCTTACCTCTTCTTAGAATGCCCTCACCTTTCCCTTCAGTATGGTTCACTTGTCTTCAAGACTTAGCTCAAGTTCGCATCTTTAAGGATGTCTCACGTGCACCTCACTTCTGGACCCTCATGGCCCCTGTCATAATTTCCCCACAAAACTGTGATGATTACTCTATTTCTTTAGACTATAACAATCCCCAAATAATAATTTATATCTGTTTCTTTATCTATAATATATAGGCCATTACCTGGCTCACAGAAAGCACAAAACAAAAAAAGAATGAATTAACAAAGAATATCAAAACATTTATGAAAGACGCTGATGGTCTCTACTATGCCAGATATTCAGAGAGGAAATGTCATACATAATAAAAATTTGTTTCGTGTTTGCATTCAGGTTATTTACTTATATCAGAAGAATACATGGTGCACCCTGATTTGAGCAACACATGTGACAAGAATTCTTGTCATTTTATTCTTGTGAGATGAAAGAGAAACATGGACTGAGAACTGGTCCAACAAGATGGATTTGTCACTGGAAAAGCAAGTAAACTCAATAATTTTGGTTATTGGATCATTGTTCCCTGGAAAGAGGTTTGTTGTAACATGTGGAGTGACATGTGGAGTTTGGTCTTGGTTTTGAGTTCATCATTATCTGAAATCAATTTGTTGAATAATAAGAACAATAATAATATTTTAAATATTGAGAGTTTACTATAAACTTTTCATGCATTAACTCATTTAACATTTACAAGAACACTTTGGGTTAGATATTATTAATATCCCCATTGTATAGATGAGGAAATTGGGTCACAGTGTGCCTAATGACATGCTGATCATATCTTGAGGTGACATGAAGCTGAAATAAGGAGTCGCCTATTGGATTATAAAAGCAGGCTTTCAACAGAACTCAGTAGACTGGAATAATGGCTGAAAAATTCAATTATTACAGTTTGAGGAGTCTTTGACAGAAGTTTGCTTGTAAAAAAAAAAGAGTTCTTATTAGAGGCTTACAGAAGATCACAAATAATGGTTTTGTTCAACATTATGAAAAATTTCATAAGTTTATCTACTGACTCTTGTTAAGTCCCCATCACTGCCAATAAGAGCCAGGTAGATTTTCAATACCACTCCTTCTTGGAGATGGAACTCAATATTTGACACCAGATGCATCAGAAATTTCTGCACACGGAATTACTGAAGCCAATCCAAGTGCTGTTACAACATTTCATCTCCATATTCCAGGATAACCTGCCAATTTCACCTCTTGTCCTTCAACTTTGTCATTTATCATCCTTAATGATGCAGTTTCCCAGTCTTGGAAAGAGCAGCTGTTAGGTACCAATAGGATACCCTCCTCCGTTAATTCCTCTCAGGTGGTGTCTCCTACTCAAAGTGTGTCAGGGAACTGAGGCAATTAACAGACATCCAAGTTCAATACCCCTTTAGCATCACCATTTAGATCATTTAGACAAGAATATTTGGAACTTTTAGGCACATTTTGTAGGGGAAATTGTGGCAATTCTCTACTTCATTTTTCATGAGTAGAAATAGTCTACAAAATGAGCAATTTAGAATAAACTGCATATGTGTTATCAGTCATTTTTTAGAGTATGATCCTTTTCACGTATCCCTCCACACCATCATCTCTAGGGAGGCCTCTGAAACCTTACAACAGCAAAGAAAATAGTACACATATCCCACAACTAATTTTATAGGTTAAGCAGCGGTTTCAAGGCGTTCTCAAGGGTAGTAGTGGAAACAGCAAAAACATGAAACAGCTCTCTTAGAATCCTTCTTCAGATCCATTTGAAGAAATATGATAAAACAATAAAATGTTGCTTTGGTTTTCAAATGATTTAGTATTTATAAAACATGTCTACAATTCCTTAGAGTGCAATTTATTGTAGTATTTCTAAATGAAAAGATTGACTATGTCTTTAAAGGATTTTAGAAATAATATCCTATATTTTTTCAAATCTTTCCAACTGGGTAGCTATTACAATAACTATAATATCTAAAGGAAACACATTTATATAAATATATCCATAGGTTTATTTCTGTTTCTTCTTATAATTGGTTTGATAAGTTGTGGTTTTTAAGGAATTTTTCCATTTCGTATAAGTTGATTAATTTGTTGGCATAAAATTATTCATAGTACTGCAATATTAAAATTTCACATCTGTAAGGACAGTACTTCTAGAATGGCTCTGTGAAGAGTTTGGCCAACCTTTTGCTCAGTAAAGCAACCATTTACCTGGTGAAATTATAAAAAAAAAAATAGCATCTAGAAGTTGACCTAAGAACATGCAGCAAATAAAGAAATATTATTCCAGAAAAATCTGCTATGTCTCAGTGAGAATAACAAGAGTCTAGGGCATTTAAGCCATGTCCTGCTCCTATCCTCCCTTCACCCAGCTCTGTGTTATAGAAGCTTCTCCCAGCTTTCAGCCTCTGGCTATGGTTTCACCCAGCAAGGAGCAGGGCACCAGCATTTCTCATCATTCCCTCTCACCCTCCAACTCTGTGCTTCAGAAGTTCTATTCTGGGTGAAAATGGCCCAGAGGACTGGGCTCCCTTTCCCATCCTAGCTCTAGGGGCAGAATCTCTATGCTAGTTTCAGCATACCAATCAGTTATTGGGGCCTGATGTCCTCCCACCCCATATCTGCTACCTGAGGATGCTTGTCAGCCAAAGATTTTATGCTGGGTGTGGCAAGCCTGGAAGACCAGGAACTAGTATTTCCCTCTATAGAGTCTGCAGAGATGTCACTCCAGAAGTAGACCACTGTCCCCACCCCAAGCTGTTCTTGAGATTCTGCTCAGCGAAGAGAGGCAGACTGTAAGGATGGCAAGCTCCGGAATGCTGCCTGAGGAGACTGACTTTATCTGGATCAGAATGTCTAGAACTCCATGTCTAAGGGCATTGTCAAAGACAATGAAGACAGTGGTGGAGAACAATTAAGAAGAGTCTGCTAGCTCCATGAAACAAGCAAAATCACAGTGCAACCAGAAATAGACATGAAGAGAAATAGACGTGAAGATCCCTCTTGGGATCATAGCCGACTCTGGGTCTGGAAGCCTGTGTGCATGCACTAAGCACTCACATAGGACCAGTTAGAGAAGAACATGCAGCTGATTTGAAAGCATTCCCCAAGCCACACACAGATCCTTTAGGAAAGGGCAGAAGCCTTACTGGCTCAAGGGACTTCAGTACAACCTCTGACCAACCACTGGCTGAACAATAAGCTACTTTAATCCAGGAGCAATAATAAGCTACTCTGACCCAAGGACAACTCTTCGAAATTCAGGCTTAAAAATAAATCACACTCATCCTGGAAGATTGTGTGCATACCCAAGGCAGTACTCCCTCAGGAGTGAACAGAGAGAGCACCTCTGACCCATTAGTTTCTGGTTGAATGCAGGGCACAATCTTGAACTCCCTGAACTGTGAAAGCAGTCTCCAAGACACATGCACCCAATGGTAAATGATCAAATATAATTGGCTAAGGGGGCTTAAGCATAAACTTTTACCAATAAATGACTTATGCTGACCTGAGGCAACCCCTAGAAAGATAAAAGATAAAACACATGGGAAAATATGTGAGCAAGGACATCATAGGCTAAACAGTGTATGGAAAATAGACTTCACAGAATTAGTCCAACCAAATCATTAAACAAATATACAAGCAAACAATAGCCGACCCCAGAAGGATAAAATCAGTATCCAGAGTTGCTACAATATGTTATATAAAATGTTCAGTTTCAACAACAGAAAAAATGAGACATGCAAAGAAATTACATTTTGGTTTATTGATTGTAATAAATGTACCTTACTAATGTTAGATGTTAATAATAGAGAAAAGAGGATGTGGGAACTTACTCTACTGTCTTTGTAATTTTGATGTAAATCTTAAAATGTTTTAAAATAAAGAGTTTGCTAAAAAATAAATAAATAAATAGCCAAATGGAAGGATGGAGTTTAAAAGTATAATAACCTCAATAAAAAATTTACTAGAGGGGCTCAACAGCAGATTTGAGTTGGTGGAAGAATCAATGAGCTTATAGATCAATAGAAATTAGGTAATCTGAAGAACAGAAGGAAAAAAGAAGAGAATTTGGTGGGAGAAGACCCACCAAAACCTGTAGGACACCAGTAAGTTCACAAACACACATAACAGACATACCAGAAGAAAAGAGAAAAAAAGGGACATAAAAAATATTTAGAGAAATAATGTTTGGAAACTTCCCAAATTTGAAGAAAAACACTAATAGAGGCATTTAAAAAGCTCAATAAGCTCCAGATCAGATAAACTCAAGAAAATCTACACCTAGATATACAGACAAATTGTCAAAAGCCAAAGGCAAAGAGAGAATTTTAAAAGCAGCAAGGAAAAGTGACTCATCATGTATAAGGAAATTGCAATAAGATTAACAGCTGATTTCTCATCAGAAACAACAGCAGCCAAAGGGCAGTGAGACAACATATCCAATGTTGAAAGAAAAAAATCCACACTGTCAATCAAAAATTCTATGTCCAGCAAAACTATCTTTCAAAAGGTGAAATAAAGACATTCCCCAAAAAACAAAACCTGTGAGATTCATTGCTAGTATATCTGCCTTAAAAGAAACATTGAAGGAAGTTCTGCAGGCTGAAAAGAAGTGACAACAGACAGTAATTCAAATCCATGTGAAAAGACAAAGAACTCTGATAAGGTTAATTATGTGGGTAATGATAAAAGACAGTATAATTGAATATTTATGTCTTCTTTTTTCACTTATTATACATATATATTTGTGATCTCCTTTCTTCTAGCATCTGTAAAAGATACGAAATTATATAAAACAATAATTAAACAATGCACTGTTGGGCTGGTAACATATATGCAATATGTGCAACATATATGTTAATATATTAACGTATAAGTATATAACGTGTATGTGTATACTACACACACATTTATGTGCAATATATTTCACATATATATGCCTGAAATATGTTTAACAATAATATACAAAAAAAAGAGGAAAGAAGAGGAGAGCTATATAGGAGTAATGTTTCTATAGCTTACTGGAATTAAGTTAGTATAAATCTGAAGTAGATTTTGATATGGTAAGATGCATATTGTAAGCCCTAGAGGAGCCCTTAGAAAATAACTAAAAGAGAAATGGTTAAATGTCTGTAGCATCTGTAATGATACCCCTCTTTCATTTCTGATAGTGGTAATTCATGTTTTCTCTCTTTTCTTTTTCCTTGAAGAGTCTAGCTAGAAATTTATTAGTCATATTAATGTTTTTAAATAGCAATTCTTAACTGTCAATTTTCTCTTTGTCTTCTATTTAATTGATTTGCAGTCTTATTTTTATGATTTTCTTTCTTCTACTTACTTTGGATTTAAATTGAATTTTTTTCTAGCTTCTTAAGGTGGCAGCTTAGATCATTGACTTTATGAATTTTTGCTTATCTAATATAAGCACTTTAAAATAAATTTCCTCTAAGCATTTCTTAAGTGTTCCCATAAATTTGGTCATGTTATGCTTTCATTATCATTCAATAAAACATTTTTTAACTTCTCTTGTGATTTCTTCTTTGACGTTTAGGTTATTTAGAAGTGTATGTTAGTAAATTTCAAATTTTTGAGAATTTTCCAGTTTTCTTTTTATTGTTGATAATTAATATGATTGACCACATAACTGGTATAATTTTATTGATACTTATTTCATTGCCTGATGTACAATCTATCTTGAATATTATATGAGCTCTTGAAAAGAATGTGTATTCTGCAGTGGTTGGATACAGTGTTTTATGCACGTCACTTAAATCAAGTAGTTTAAGAATATTGTTCAAATCTTTATATATTTACTGATATGTGGTTTATTTGTTCTATCAGTTACTAAGAAAGGGATGTTAAGACTTTAACTGTGGTGTAGATTTTGTTATTTCTCCCTTTAATTCTGTCAGCTTTAAGTATTTTAAAGCTCTGTTATTAGACTCATACACATTTAAGATTATGTCTTCCTGATGAATTGCTTCTTTTATCATTATCCTTTCCCTGCCAATAGTCCTTTTCTTGAAATTTACTTTGTCTGACAATAATATGGAAACTCAACTTTCTTGTGATTAGTTTTGCATGGTATAGCTTTTTCTGTCCTTTTGTTTTGAACTGCGTCTCTTTTGAGTAGTATATAGTTGGATCTTACTTTTATTCAATCTGATAATATCAGTCTGAATTGGAGTATTTACTCCATTCATATTTAATACACTATGGATATGATTTGTCTTAAATTTACCCTCTTGCTCTCAGCCTTTTATTCGTCTACTCTGTTCTTTCTTTCTTTGTTCCTCCTTTTTGAGTTCTTTTAGGTTAATCAAACAATATTTTAGTCTTATTCTCTATCTACTCCATTGGCTTTTACTTGTAGCTCTATGAGTTTTTTAGTGATTTCTCTAGGGATTCCAGTTTGCATCTTTAACTAATCATGGTCTACCTTGAGTTATTACCCACTTGATACATAATGTAGGAGTATTTTACAACTCACTTTTAAAGAATTTGATATAAGGAAGAAAGGATATTTTATATTTACTCACATTTCTACCATTTTCAGTGCTCTTCTTTCCTTTCCAGATCCAAATTCCTCATTCAGCCTGAAGAACTCCTGTTAGCATGTACTGGAGTTAGGTTCAGCTAATGACAAATTCTCAGCGTTCTTTTTAAAATACCTGTATTTTACTTTCATTTTTGAAAGATACATTCATTCAAAATATAATTTTAGACTTACAGTTTCTTTAGCACTTTAACAAGGAATTCCATTTTATCCCGCCCTACCTTGTTTCTGATGAGGACCCGTCTATCATTTGTATTGTTGTTCTCCTGTATATAACATGCAGTGGTGAGCTGGTAGGGGTTTAAAAAGTGGCTCTCTGGGGATGGGGGGAACTTGATTTGTAGTATTTTCCAAATTCCATGGTGTAAATACCCCTACCTTGGCCACTTTCAAGGTACCAACATTGCATCTTAGGAACACAGAGTTGGGGAAAGACGTGCACAGACGTGCAATTCTCATGAGTCAGTACAATCCAGCTTCACCACACCAATGACAATGTGTCCCTTTTTCTGGCTGATTTTGGAATTTTCTTCTTATCTTTGGTTTTCAGCAATTTGACTATGATGTGTGGTTCCCTTTGTATTGTTCCTGCTTGGGTTTGATTCAGTTTCCTGGGGTTGTTATTTTTTATTAAAAATAAAAATTTTATTAATTTGAAAAATTTCAGCCAATATTTAAAAAATATTTTTATGCCCCATTGTCTTTCTCCTCGCTTTCTGGGACTTTTATTACAAATATTTCAGACGACTTCATACTCTCCTACAGGTCTTTGGATTGACTAAGTTCACATCTCAGAGCATCTACATCCTAACCTGCAGAATAAGGTAATACTTATCCAACAGAAGTATAAGAATTAAATTAATGTATGTATGTAAAGCAGCTATTACTGTATCTGATAAATGATATTATTGCACTTCCCTGCTGTCCAATATGGTAAGCCATACAAAAAAAAAATTAAAATGAAAAAGGCTTCTCTCCCCCCCCAAAATCTCCAAAGGCCTTTCATATAATGTAATTGTTAAAGACCATAGAATGTCAAACCCAAAGTTAGAAGTCATCTATTCCAACTCTCTCATTTTAGTGATGAGGAAACAGGTATGCAGACTCACTCTACAAGTGACTATAAACCTTAACACAGAAATGTTCCTAAGCTCCTAAGACCAAGCACAGTGGATCACAGTATGTGCTGGATAAACATTTACTAAATGGCAGAATGAATGAGTGAGTGAATGTATGAATTGCCAAGCATCACATTTACCACATTTCAGTGACTGTAAAACGCCATGTATTGTAAGATTCACCATTATTTTATGCTCTGCTGATAAAGAAAAAAACACTATCAATTAAACTATGATAAGCCATATGTTGTCAGATGCATCCTGATTTCAGATATATTAAAAGATGACCAAATATATGTCTTAGAATCTGTAATATAAATGGTCGATCAGTTACAGATGGATCCAGATCTCCTGATTCTCAGTCCAAAGCTTTTTTTACAATACCACAGCATCTCATTTTTTATTCTCAAAGATAGCTTCGTCTTCAAAAATCATTCCCTTAAGATTTACAGGCAAAGATTTTTCTATTCAAATGAAAACACTCATAAACTTTAAATCCTGATGAGGTCATATCTAGAGATTTATTTTTTCTTCAAATGATTTCCAGACAAAAGAAAAACTTTGTGCATATGGAACACAAGATAGGCACTTTAAAAAAAGAGGAATTGAAAGGATACAGTCTGGAGGTGAGTGGTGGGAAGCAGGAAAAGAATAATCGGGAAATTACAAGGAAAATAATCTGCCAACAAAATTTTTGTCCTAATCATCCTGGGTTACTGGAACTTTTGTTAAATACTGCAGATCCTGGAGGTGATGAAAATGTTCTTGATGAAAATTATTCAATAGTCTAGAGAAAGGGGGTCTGAAATTAGAATCCATTCTTGCCATTGATTATTATGTGCTAGCCATTTTCTTAACTAAAGTGTCATCCAAATATATATCCACAGCTGCATCAATGAAAGGAGTGTTTATAGCTGCAATAATTACAAAAGTCCACAGACTAATGTGAAAATGTTGCTCAAAGAGTAACTAGAGAAAGGAAAGTAATGTAAAAAAAATTTGAGAGGAAAAAATTCTATGTGTACATAATCAATCTAACTGTATGTATTCATTCAACCTAAAATAACTTTTATGAAAAACTCAAAAGTGTCGGGCTCCCCACTAGAGACTAAACAATCAGATGTAAGACAAATGTGATTAAAGTTCAGTCATTTCCTAAGAAGTTCACTCCAGTAGCAGAGTCAGACATGTCGACAAAGCCAGAACACGACAGCAAAGAGCAAGATTGGACATTGTCCCCAAAGTGCTACTGAGACAGAAGAGGAAGCAATTAATTCTGCATCCTTAGGAACTGGGGAAGGATTGATAAATTTAAGGAAAACTACAGTAGGAGGCTATATTCCAAATGAATCTTGGAGCACGACTAAGCATTGGTCAAATGGACAAGATGGGACATATCTGTATGGTTTTGAGTTTCAAGTCTGCAAACAAAAATATAGGAGGCAGACTGTCTGTGATGCATGCTTGACAATTTTCCGTCAGTTTTTACTCTCTTACTATTTATGTTATTCCTTCCTCTTCTGAGAAAATGTTAAAGTGCTTTGGAAAAAGCTCCTTGCAATAAATTTACAAACTGTTTATGATATAACCATTTTTCTCTGCTCCATCCGGGTCCTTGAACTCATTGACCTTCTTGTACAATAACACTGCAGGATGTTCTAACATCTACTGTCATCACGTGGCTCCTTTCACTTGGTATCTCTGTCCCTAGTATCTTGTCTCTGATATGAACCATTAACTCGATCTGCACCTGAAATGTTCAAGGGCATACTGTTGACACAGTGGTGTCTAGAAGCCAAATAGACGGCTTCAGGCCAGAGAGCTGCTGTGGGAAACTGTCCACATCCACCTAAATTAGAACTGACAATGAGCCCTGGATTTATAACACAAGACTCTTCAGTTTTGGAACGTTGGGACCCAGCTAGAAAAGGCAACAGCAAAAACTGAGTTTTTCTGTTTCTTTGTTTTGCTTTGGGGCACTTCCTTTGTTGTCCTTTGTATAAGTGTCTCTATTTTAAAGGAAAATATTTCTGATGTTCAAATGATTAATCAAAAGTAGTTACTGCAATGTAATGTCTAAAGTGACCTGAATATAGCTCATGATTAGTGTATGTGCTGCAGAAATAGGATGGTGCAAAGACTTCTGAAGTATGTTACCCCCACCCCCGCCACTGACTTGGTGTATAGTTTTTGCTATGTAGAATTTAGGTAGTGGAAAAAGTTGGCTGTTTAGGACACATTTATAAATTCTTGTCTCTTACTTTATGCTAATGATTGGCTGTTTTATCAATGGTACCATGACTTTCGACAAATCTATAACCAGTAGTCTCCAAAGCAGGATGCCTCTATCCAGAGGGTTTGTGAGAATCCCTTAGGTAGAGCAAATAATGATAATACAACTTTTATTTATATTTGTTTTATGTATAAATTGTAAAAAGAAAATGAAGCTTTACTGATCTTTAATAGAGGGATTGACACTGCCTACACCTTGGTCCTTATGTGACATATTGAACCTGATATATCCTGAGAGAAGAGCAGAAGAGCTATAAATGGAAGAGTTGACAGTGTACCCCTTACACCTTCATTTGCCAGCTGCAATACGATGCAGTTTACATGTTATAGGATGTCATCAGTATGGTTAATTTTATAAAAATGAGTCCTTTTAATAACTTAAAAAAAAATTGTAAACAGGTAATACCTTCATATAGCACAAAATCTGAAACACTTGAAAGCATAAAGTATGAAAAGTTGTTTCCAACCTTCAATACTCATTTTGCAGATGATGAGAGGTACCAATTTCTCATGGAATCTTCCAGAAGCATACGTGTGCATACACGACAAGTGGGCATACCTCCTTATTCCCCTTCCCACTCCCTGTCTTTTATAGTAGAAATAGTGGCAGCCTATACATATTTTGTACATTAATTTTTTTTACTTGCTATGTCATGGAGATAGTTTCATATCAGTACATAAAGAGTTTTCATGTTCTTTCTTATGGTTGCACAATACTCCTTGATATAGACATACCATGATTGATTTATCAGTCCCCAAGTGATAGATATTTATGTTGTTTCCAGTCTTTTGCTACTGCAAACAATGCTGCATTGGATATAACCTTTTTTTGTGTGCCATTTTAAACACATGCTAGTATGGCTGGCAGATAAATTCCTAAGAGGTTGAATATCTGGATCAAAAAGTGTGTGCATTTGTAATTTTGAAAGATACTGCCAAATTAACTTCATAAATGTTGTACCAATTTACACCCCCACCAGCAATGTATGAGAGTGTCTGTTTCCCACAGTTCTGCCAACAATAAATACCTTTGCATAATTGGAGCTTAGGATTGAAAAATGAGTATTATGATCTAATAAGATGAGCCAAGAATGAACTTGTTCCATTTGGATCTATCTTTCTTTGTGAGGTACCTCTTTCTCAGCAATGACATTCTTTAAAACTCTGTGCTGAAATAAAGATCTCAAAACCAGACCTTCAAATCACTGTATTACAAAGTGTTAACCAAAAAATTTTTAAACTAATGAAGCATATTCAACCATGGTTCATATTATACTGTGCTTTTTATATCATCAATAAATAAAATGAAAATTATTTTTAAATGTTGTTAATTTTATCTTTATCTTATCTCTTTTAAAAATTCTATTTTATGTTTTATATTCACATACTGTATATATAGTAAACATACCATTAGTATATTAGAGCATTATATAATTTTTGAGTAAAAATTTTTATATATGAGGGTTGCCCAATACTTTTTTGCTGATAGGTTCTGGGACATAAACAGTTGAAAGACCACTGGTCTATATAGTCTAAAGTACCTGGTGCTCATAAAATAAAGGATGCTTAAAATTAATAAACATTTAAAATATGTAATTTTTTCTTATTTATCCTCTTTCCCATGGCAACACAATTCTGGCTGGGAATCTGAACACCAATCTATTACTTAGGCCCGACTCAGAGTGGGTTTCAAATATTACCAGATTTCCAGAAGAAAAATATTTTTTCTCTCCTCAGAGAGAATTATAATGAAAAACCTAGTCTTCATGCTTCCCTAAGATGACGAGTAGAAAAAAAGAAGGCTGACCATGTTTATTTGAATAATAGCACTCACAAGGAGGATGGACAGGTTTGGTGATTTCCCTGCATGAAGACTTCATACATTGCTCCCACAGCAGGTATTTCTCTGAAATAATAAGGAAGTCTTCCAACAGCTGCTCCTGGAGGCTACGGCTCTGGCCAGGTCTCCCCTCCCCAACAACAAATGCTTCCCCTCTTGGCAACAGCTCCTGACCACGGCTCCACCAGAAACGAATCTTTATTCTCCTTCAACAGCTCATGGATTCCTCAGTTCCTGGACCCCCAAGCACAATGCTCCTCTAAGAGGAGCATCTTAGAGAACTGATGACAAAAAAAAATAGCTTCAGGGTCACAGCTATTTTAAAACCTTTTTCCTGATTTTTTAAACTTGGAAAACACACAAAATGATTTCAAAAATTTTAAAATTAACCGTAATGAAAAAAATATTTTTAGTTAACTATAATATTAACAATTCAGAGATAATTGCTATTAATCTTTTATCCTGACTTCTTCCAGTCCTTCCTCAGTCTAAAATATAGTATTTTGTATAATGAGATTATATCATATATATAGTTTTGCATTCTAATTTTTGCTCTCAGTGGAATCCCGTGAATATTTTCTGTGTCATTAAAAGCACTTCCAAAATACCTTTTTGATGATCTATTTAATGGATCATTGTATGGTTGAATCTCATTTAAGTATCCCACCACTGTTGAAAATGTGGGTTGTTTTCAATCTTATATTCTGATTGCATCTAATGAATATCTTGGTACAGTGAATCTTTGCCCAAATTCCAGATTGATTCCTTCAGATGAATTCCTGAAAGTAGCCATACTCTATTGATGGCTCTCTGCATTTCTGCCAGGATTTCTGTCTCACAAAACCACATTTATTCACTGCTCATTTAATAGGGAAAAAAATGGTAACCCGATGCTGCTATAACTTTTAATTCTTTAATCACTATTTGGATGGAAAAGTTTTGCTATATTTTTGTCAAATAATTTTTGCATAATAAAGTAGTACAAATTCACTGTAGGAAATTTCCAAAATAGCAGAGTATAAATAAAAATCATTTGTAGTTGTACAACTGAGAGATATACTCGTGAATGATATTTTGCTTTGTATCGTTTAAATCTTATTCCAATGAGAATTTACATATATACTTACCTAATTGGATCATATAGCATATATAATTTAGGAGCTTGTTTTTAGTTTACAGCATTTTTCCTGTTCTTAAAAGTAACTTGAAAATATGACTTTAAATAGCTACGTAACTTCCTATCCATTGAATATACAATAATTTACTTAAGCATTACCATTTTGTTAAGCATCTAGTTGTGATTTTTTATTACAAATAATAGTATTTCCTTGTTATTTAATTAGCATTTATTTGGTTACAAATAAAGTTGAATGTTGAAATCCTTATTAACTGCTGTACTTTTGCTTCTATAGACTATTAGTTTCCCTCCTCTGATTTTTCAACTGGAATTAATGCTTTTTTTTTTAACCTATTTGTAACAGCTTTTTAGACTTTAAAGATATTAACCCCTTCTCAGTTATATCTATAAAAATAATTTTCCCATTTTGGTTGTTTGACTTTTGTTCCATTTATTTGATATGCAAATCTTTAAATTTTTATTTGGTCAAATTTACCCAAGCTTTCTATTGAGACTTTGTCTATTGCTTTTATGCATCAAAAACAATCTTTTCCAATCTAAGCTCAGTTAAATATCCAACTGTGCCCTTCTATGTTTTTGTTTTTTAGTATTTTTATGTTTTACATTGAACTATTTAATTTATGTAAAACTTGTTTGGGAATATGGTAATTTTTTTCAAATAACCAGCTTTCCAGTTTTCCACTTTAGCTTGAGAACTTTTTCTTTCATCTGGAGAAGTCGTTATATATGGTGAAACTCACATATGGTCAAAATTACCCTTGAAAAATCCCTTATGTATCACTCAAAATATTGCACGCAGATATATGGTTTCTCTAAAAGTTCAACACAGTGACTGTCTTCTCCAGTGTTGGAACAATTGATATTTTTAAATGTATGACACAAAGCAAATAAGCTAGTTCGGGTTAGTGTTCTTTAAGCTCTAGAAGAGCACACGATATGAGAGATTCTCCTACTGTGGGAGGCTCAAAGGAACTGAGACTGGAAAGACACAGGGTTTCTATATCTCCTTCATGCTCACTCACCCTGGAGTACGTGGCAGAGAGTGGAATGGAAGACATGCGGAGAATCACCTGTTCTGTTTAAATTCTCCAGTTTAATCTATGTCTTTCTCTGTTTCTCTCCCTCCTTTAACATAAGTTAAAAATGTATATGATGTGATGCTACTGTATCTCTCAGAATCCTGACCCCTCTGGTTGTGAGCTAGACTAACCTTTCATAGTATCAGAGTTCTCACTTCTCTGCCCCCTTTTGCTGTCCCTGAGCTGAACCTCTCTCCCATTTCTCAAAGTAAGCCCTGGTGGTCCCTAAAGTTATCCTCCAAGCTATAGCGTTCCATCCTAGAATCTATTACTTTCCCCCAAGTGTCATTGTCAAGTATCTAAGGAAGCACCGTCCAATGGAAATATCGTACAAGTCACATCTTCAATTTTAAATCTCCTACCAGGCACATTTTAAAAGTAAAAAGAAACAGGTGAAATTAATTTTAATAATATATCTTATTTAATCCAATAGATCAATCATGTCAACACGTAATCAACATAAAAACTCTTCATGAGATATTTTACAACCTTTTAAAAATACTAACTCTTCAGACTCTGGTGTTTATTTGACGCCTGCAGCACATCTCAATCTAGACTAGAAACACTTCAGGTGCTCAAGAGCCACATATGGCTAATGGCTACTGTATTGAACAGTGTGGATCTAGAAGGCTTGCTGACAATCCTAAATTCATCATGAAACTCATGAGCAGCTATACGTTTCATGGAAGTGTTCTGGATCTCTGATATTTTCCAAGCCAGACTGAAAAACTAACTCCTCAATGACCCCATGCTACACCGTTTTAAAAGCAAGTCGGGAGCCAGCCCCGATGGCCTAGTGGTTAAACTTCCACACTCGCAGCTTCCGTGGCCCAGGTTTGTTTCCCGGGCACGGAGCCACACCACCCATCTGTTGGCTGCCATGCTGTGGCGGCGGCTTCCATAGAAGAACTAGAAGGACTTACAACTAAAATACACAACCTTGCACTGGGGCTTTGGGGAGCAAAAAAAAAAAAGAGGAAGATTGGCAACAGATGTTAGCTCAGGGCAAATCTTTCCCAGCGGAAAAAAAAAAAAAGAAAGAAGGCAAATCAGAGTAAGAACAGGCTGCTTCTTATTTCTTTTTCTCATCTCCTCTTCTGTGCCATCCACTTCTTTTCTCTGCATCCATATCTTTTAAATTGCGTGTTTTCCATGATCCTATCACTTTGTATTGGTAACAGGCGGCCCTGGATCAGGGGAAATGAACAAATCACTGAGACTCAAAGAAGACAAGTCTCAGTGAAAACACGGGACAGAAACAGTAAGACATTTTCTTTCCTTGGTGGCTTAAAATCTATTTCCCATCAATATACACCCCTTTATTCAATTCCAAGAGGATAACAGATATCATTTTATTTTTAACAGATGTTTGTGGAAACCTCTGCATTTCCTGATTGTTACTTATTTTAGGGTTGTAAGCATTAGTAAACACAAAATATATACCTTCTATGGTGACTTATTTTTAAAAAAAGAGCATGCCAATGTGGCTTTTGCTAGCATTGTTTTAAAATGAATAGAAAGCTCTCAGTAAACTTTTACATTACTCTGCAACATGTTTTGTTAGAAAAGCCCATGGTAGTATCTAAAATTGTGTAAATCATCAGTTTTTAATCTGGCAGGAAGTAGATAGTGGCCCATTAAACTTTCGTAATTAAATTTTCCCTGTACTCCCCCATAGAACCATTATCTGAGTTTTCTAATTAACACAAGAGGAGGGAGTCAATTCAGATTGATGGGATCTAGAGCCATCCCCTTTCATTTTAATGACCTTTAATAAACTTTTATTACTATTGATATTGATAATTATAATACACCCTTTAATTCTGCAATGTGATTCTAAGGACCTTTTCAAAAATTGCAAAATTCACCTTTAAAGCTAGAGTAGGCAGGATTATTATATTCCCAGATGCTGTGCATTTAAGGCAGTGACTTTAAGTGAGTCGAAGGGTAGATAGGCATTGTGTCAATGGCTTTTCCTTTCCTTCAACCACAGTGCAAGACCTCAGTCCTTACAGAGCCTCTTAATTTCAGGGCACAGCTCCACTTCAAGAATGGCAGGCTAAACTGGAAAGTATTTCATAATAAATAATCCACAGGGAGTGACGTGGAGTTTACTAAGTTTGTTTGTTTGTTTGTTTGTTTTGTGGGGAAGACCAGCCCTGAGCTAACATCCGTCGCCAATCCTCCCCTTTTTGCTGAGGAAGACTGGCCCTGGGCTAACATCGTGCCCATCTTCCTCTACTTTATATGGGACGCCGCCACAACGTGGCTGACGAGCAGTGCGTCGGCGGGCGCCCGGGATCCGAACCCGCGAACCCCGGGCTGCCAAGCGCGGACTAAACCGCTGCGCCACCGGGCGGCCCCACTAAGCTTGTTTTATTTTCAATTGGAAAGGCATTGAGACCAGGAGTCCAGATACCCCAGAGGATAAGTCATTAGGCAAGCTAGGCTGGTTTCCCAGAATGTTTTCATGACATTTTGCCAGAGTTTTACATAATTCTACATCCTCTCAGAGCTGCCATTCCTGTCATTGGAACTGATCCCTTCAGGTGAGAAGATAAATTTACCAACATGAGCATATAAGCACTGAAAAGAACACTTCTGTTATTGCTTATCATTTGCTTTGGAAACTGGGGTACTGAGGGGATAAATTACCAGGGTCATGTGTACCATAAATGACGGAGCTAGGATTTAGCTTATGCTGTTACTAAGCTATACTGTCTGCAAAATCATGATGGGTAACCTATGATGGACTTCTGGTGCCTTGGTTAATGAAATCAAACGTTGTGAAGTTGAGGGGCCAACCAAGTAGCATAGTGGTTAAATTCATGTGTTCCATTTTGGGGGCCCAGAGTTCACAGGTTCAGATCCCAGGCATGGACATACATACCGCTCATCAAGTCACGCCGTGGTGGTGTCCCTCATACAACATAGGGGAAGATTGGCACAGATGTTGGCTCAGGGCCAATCTTCTTCACCAAAAAAATAAATAAATAAAAGTTGTGAAGTTGAGATCTACCAAACTCATGGTGTTTAGGGGAGACTGAAAGACATAGTTCCATAATCTCCACATTTATAAAGTAGGAATTTAAACATTTTATAAAAGTGTTGTGAGGATTGAATGAGATAAGGTATATAACATGCTTAGCATGTTGCCTGGTTCAACAAATGTTATCTCTCATTTTTATTATAAATATTGCTTTCATAGTACCTCACTTGTTCTTTTTCTTTTGGTACCTCACCTGTTGTTGTTTTTTTTTTCAAAGTTTAGGTATTTAGTGTTTTCATATCCCAATATATGAAAAAAGAGTCTATATTAAAAATAAAGTCTAGACTTACCTGAGAGAAGAAATAGCAAGGACCTGCTCAAGATCACAAATATGAGGTGTAATCCTTGGATTCAAAGATTTTACAATCCAGCTGTTTGCAGTTATCTAAGGATGAGGTTGTACCAGCTTGTTCTATAATGGCAGAAAGAATAGAGAAGAAAGGAAAAATCTGAGAGACTTTTAAACAGCAATAATCAAAATGCATATTTCTTTTTCGAGTTTAGTTTTCAAGGAATATACACATGTTTTGAAATACTTGTGGTGGAGAAATTCCATATCATGACATGTGGGACTACCTGGGACCAAACATGACCTCCCACTGAAACAAGTAGAAAGTGTGTGGGGGGAATATATAAAGCAATAGCTTTTGGAGAGAGCAGAACTATGACCTACTAGAGAAGGGAAATAATAAAGTGAGCCATACGACTGCCCTGGCTTTCTGTCTGGAGTCACTTCCAGACTGTGGGGCAGTGAGGAAATCCCAAAGAGAGCATGGGAATCCCCCTCAGTTGAGAAGATGCAGATTGGAATTTGGGAAGATTGAGGCGGCTAGAGAGGAGAGAGCTGTATGGAGAAAGAGCTTAGAAATATTCATGGGGGTCCCGTGAATCTGTTGTTGAATACTAAATGACAAATGCATGAGGTAAATGTCCCCGAGGCCAGCAAACAGCAACTCAAGAGTTGTGTGCTGAGCAGTTCCTCGAGCTCATGCAGGGCTGAGCGATACCTTCACTGGAGACTCCAAAGAGGTCATTCTTTAGTAGTGTTGCTAAACCAGTCCTAGAATAAAGGACAGTCTAGCTCAGGGATTGATGAAGAGTGGTCCAAGGGCCAAATCCAGGCCATGACCTTTTATTGTATGGACCCTCAGCTAAGAATGTTTTTTACATTTTTAAAAGGTTGTAAAAAGAAGAAGAAGAAAAAGAGGGAAGAGAAGGAGGAGGTGGAAGAGAGGAGGTTATAGACTATACAACAGAGTTTGGACATGATTTGCAAAGCTTAAAATATTTACTACCCAGCTCTTTATAGGAAAAATTTACTGACCCTGCTCTAGATCTACCTTAAAAAGTCTAAACAACAACCCTTGAAATAATCAAACTGATACTTGGTTAATTTAACTCTGAACAGAACAAAGTCCAACATACTTTAAATAGATAGAATAAACTCTAGCACTTAACAGTGTATAATTCATAATCCTCAGCATCTAATGAAAACTTATTAGATATGCAAAGAAGCAGGAAAATGCTACCCATAACGAGAAGGAAAATCACTCAATAGAAACTGACTCAGAAGTGACAGAGATGATGGAACAAGCAGGCAAGGATTTTAAGCAGCTGTTGTAAATATGCTCAAGGATTTAAAAGAGAACTTTGATACAATGAGGAGAGAAATAGGGATATATAAATGAACCAAATAGAAGCTCTAGAGATGAAAAATACAACATCCTAAATGAGAAATTTACTGTGTGGGATTAATATTAAATTAGATTCTGCAGAAGAAAAGATTGGTGAATTTTTACACGTATCAACGGAAGTTACCCAAACCGAAGCACAAAAGAACAGAAAAAGTCTGAAAAAATGAACAGAGCTTCAGTGACTTATAGAACAATATAAAATATGATGTGTTACTTATTTTAACAATATAGCATATGTGTAATTAGAATCCCAGAAAAGAAGGGTGGAGAGAAAAAATAGGTAAGGAAGAATAGGTAACGAAATAATGGTTAATACTTCCCAAATTTGATGAAAACTATAAACTTACTGATTCGAGAACCTCAATAAATCTCAAGTGGGGTAAATGCAAAGAGACCACACCAAGACACATCACAAGAAAATTGCTAAAAATCTGTGGTAAAGAAAAAAATGTTAATGCAGCCAGGAAAAAAGACCCGTTACATAAAGAACTAAAATAAGAATGACAGTGAAGCTCTAGTCTCATATGATGCAGCCATATTTTGAAAGAAAAACTGTCAATCTAGAATTCAATATCCACTGAAAATATCTTTTAAAAATAAAGATCTATGCCAGCAATGAACAATTGGAATTTGAAATTTAAAAAATCATTTACAATAGCACCAAAAAATTTAAATACTTAGATATAAATCTAACAAACTATGTACAGGGCATATACGCAGAAAACAACAAACTTTGATTAAAGAAATCAAAGATGATCTAAATAAATGAGATATTCTGTGGGTTCCTGAATTGATATACTCAATATTGTTATGATGTCAATTTTGCCCAATTTGACCTCTAGATCCAACGCAATCCCAATCAAAATCCCAGCAAGCCATTTTGTAGATATCGACAAAGTGATTACAAAGTTTGTATGGAAAGGCAGAAGACCCTCATTAGCCAACACAATACTGAAGAACAAAGTTGGAGGACTTACACTACCTGATTTCAAGACCTATTATAAAGCTATCAAGTTATGAAAAGACATGGATGAATCATAAATGCATATTTCTAAGTTAAAGAAGCCAATTTTAAAAGTCCACCTACTATGATTCCGATTATATGACATTCTAGATGAGGCAAAGCTATAAAGATAATTAAAAGATCAGTGGCTGCCAGAGGTTTGGTGATGATGGAATAGATGAAGCATAGGGGATTTTTTTTAGTGGTGAAGCCATTCTGTATGACACCTGTAATTGTGGATACAGGATGTTATACATTTGTCAAAAGCTATTGAACTTTACAGCCCAAAGAGTGAACATTAACATAACATATAAATTTGCAAAAAAATCATTTAGGAGGTTTAAAGAATACCAGGATAGAATGCAGAATGTGACAAAACAATCTGGCTGTATTACAAATGTATGAAACAACCTCAACGAAGTGGATGGGAGAAAAAGTACTAACCTAAGTAAGTTTAGAAATAAATATAGTCTTTAGAACTAAAAAGAACTTGTACACAGGCACTGTACTCTAGTCGATAGAGTTATTTCTCACAGGAGTATGAGTTAATAATTCTGATACTTCTGTAGACATGTAAGGGAATTGAACACTAGTAAATGCATCGTAGATGGTAGGAGCCAGGTTTCTCACTGTTGGAATGGGAGTTTACAGAACAGTAAGAAGAGGAGGCTAGAATAATCCATGTGATAATGGATTAGAGTTGAAGATATCAGCATGAACTCATGTTTAGCTTAATATAGATACAAATCTTTAAATATTTATAGGTATATAGTTATACACGGGTCAATACACACACACTTATTTCCTTGCTCTGACAGCTGAAAGGGGTTAGAGGCAATGACACTCCCATAGGAACGAGCATACCTGGCACCTGGATATTGATTTCTAATACCATTCTCCAATAAAAGAAACCAGGGTTCCTTTGGAGAAATGGCTGATTCTAGGACTGGGGCAGAAATATATAAGATGAACCCGAAGCATCTTGTAGTGCCAGAAGGTAAGGAGGTTTTTCAAACAAATAAACCAATCCTCACAATGATGGGAGTATGTCAAAGGGACAGAGGAGAACAACAAAATAAATAAACCAATGTTGTATTAAATCCACCAGTAGATAAACTATTCAAAAAATAGAGTAGGGAGCCAGCCCTGATGGCCTAGCGGTTAAAGTTGGGCGTGCTCGGCTTCAGTGGCCCAGGTTTGGTTCCTGCGCGAAGAACCACACCACTCGTCTGTCAGTAGCCATGCTGTGGTGGCGGCTCACATAGAACTTACAGCTATACACAACTATGTACTAGGGCTTTGGGGGGGAAAAAGGAGGAAGATTGGCAACAGATGTTAGCTTAGGGCAAATCTTCCCCTCCAAAAAGAAAAAGAAAAAAAGAGTTAAAAAAAAAAAGGAGGAACTCTTTCTAAATCATTTTGTCCAACAGTATTATTCTGAAACCAAAACCAAAGATATTACAAGACAAGGAAACTACAGACCAAATTCCCCTGAGTAGAGATGCAAAAATTCTTAACAAAGTAGTATTAAATCGAATCAAGCAACATGTAAAAAGGATAGTTGTGGTGGATTTGCAATGCATCGACTTAGCTAAGTTGGAACTGCATTTTCCAGAATTCTTATCTTTCCATAATTTTCAGTTAGCATTGGCTTGAAGAGACATTTTGCAGATTTGGAAGGGAAGTGGAGCTATAACCATATTGCTTTTACGCACGGAAGGCTGATCTGGGCACACTTGGAGCTGTTGCAGTACGTACACTGTCGTCGATCTGCTAGCTCACCCTGTTGGCGTGGGAAAGTTACTGGGCCCTCAGCTCCTTTAGTTTCCACTGGATCACCTCTTACAAATTTTCTGAATCCAGGGCCAGAGTGTGCAACTCCAGAAGCGGCCGCTAAGCCTGCAGCTTCTTCCGCTCCCGCCAGATCTCCTGAATTCAGGTTCTTTGAATTCCTGGCCAGCATGTGCAACTCCTGGGGCAGCTGCCAAACCCAGGACTCTCCCAGCTCCCACTGAATCTCTTCCTTCATGTTCTCCAACACTTGGGCCAGTCCCAGCGCCAAAGATAGAAGTAATAATCATTCAAAAAGTATTTAACTAGCCCTCAAGATTACATAAAGTCAAATTCCTATGATAAATCCCACATTCTATGTGATTTACAGTGCTTCTTTTCCTCTGATCAAACTCTGATGGATACAATACATCACAACTAAGTGGAATTTATCCCAGGAATGCAAGATTTGTTTAACATTTAAAAATCTATCAATGTACTTCACCATCGTAATAGATAAATGTGATAATTGTATGATTATCCCAATAAATACAGAAATAGATTTGATAAAATTTAAAATTTATCACTGTTTTATGATAAAAATTATCAACACACTAGTTATAAAAGGAAGCTTCCTCAACCTGATAAAGGAAATCTATGAAAAATCTATAGCTGAGATCATATTTAATAGGGAAAGACTGAATGCTTTTTCCCTGTTAAGAAGAAAGCAAGGATGTCCAATTTCACAGATTCTATTTAGCATTGCACTGGAAGTCCTAGCCAGTGCAATAAAGCAAGGAGACAAAAAAGCATGTGATCTGGAAGAGGAAGTAAAAACAGTCTTTATTCATAGATGACATGATCATATAAATAGAAAATGATAAGGAATATACAAAACAGATCCTAGAACTAATAAGTAAATTTAGCAAGTTTGCAGACTGTAAGATCAATAAACAAAAATCAGGGCTGGCCCTGTGGCCTAGTGGTTGAATTTTGTGTGCTCCACTTCGGCTGCCCAGGTTCAATTCCCAGGTGCAGACCTACACGACTTGTGGCAGCCATGCTGTGGTGGAGATCCACATACAAAATAGAGGAAGACTGGCACAGATGTTAGCTCAGCATGAATCTTCCTCAAGCAAAAAGAGAAAGATTGGCAACAGATGTTAACTCATGGTGAAACTTTCTCAGAAAAATAAAATAAAATAAAAATAAAGAAAAATCAATTGTTGAGTAGAATCAAAACATGAAATATGTAGGGATGAATTCAATAAATTATATGCAAGATTTATGCACTGGAAATTCTCTCAAGTTATTGCTGAGATAAGTTAAAGAAGATCTAAGTAAGTGGAAAGACTTTCTACATTCATTGACTGAAAGATTCTACATTGTGAAGATAGAAATTCTCCCTAAATTAATCTATAGATCCAAGGCAATCTCAATCAAAATCTCAGTAGGATTTTGTAAAAATTGACAAGCTGATTCTAAAATTTATGATGAAAACACAAAGGACCTAGAATAGCTATAGCAATTTTGAAAATAAGAGAACAAAGTTCAAGGACTTTACACTACTCTGATTTCAAGACTTCCTATAAAGCTGCAGTAATTAAGACAGTGCGGTGTTTGTGTAAGGATGGATGAAAGAGTATAGGGAACCAGATAGATCCACACATATATGGGCAATTGATGTACAACAAAGGTACCAGGATAATTCAATGGGAAACAGATAGTCGTTTCATCAAATGGTGCTGCCTATCCATGTGAAAAAAATCGACATCAATCTTTACTTCACACTATACACTGAAATTAACTTGAAATGGGTCATATACCCAAACATAAAATGTCCAGAAGAAAACATAGGAGAAACATTTTTTTTAACCTTGAAGTAGGACAAATTCTTAGATAGGATACAAAAAGCAGAAACCATAAAAGAAAAAATTATAAAATGGATTTCATCAAAATTAAAAACCTCCACTGTTCAAACACACTAGTAAAAAATGGGAAACCTCTAACTGGGAGAAAAGACTTAAATCCAGATTTCTTACTGGGCCTATATCTGAAAAATTATTGGTATCCAGAATTTATAAAGAACTCTTGCAACAACTCAATAATAAGAAGACAAAAATCTAGTTTTAAAAAACGACTTGATAGTGGGAGAGGCTATGTGTGGGGGCAGGGGTATGGAAAATCTTTGTACTGTCCTCTCAATTTAGCTGTGAACTTAAACTGCTCTAGAAAATAAAGTCTATTAAAAATAATAATAAACAGGGGCCGGCCTGGTGGTGCCGTGGTTAAGTTTGGTGCACTCTGCTTGGGCAGCCCGGGGTTTGCGGGCCCAGAACCTGGGTGCAGACCTACAGCACTCATCAAGCCATGCTGTGGCAGGCATCCCACGTACAAAATAGAGGAAGATGGGCACAGATGTTCGCTCAGGGACAATCTTCCTTAAGCAAAAAGAAGAAGATTGGTGACAGATGTTAGCTCAGGGACAATCTTCCTCAAGCAAAAAAATAAAATAAATAATAATAATAAATAAATACTATAAAAAAACTGACACAAGATTCTAACAGATTTTTCACAAAAGAGGATATGTAAACTGCCAATTATCACATGAAAAGATGCTCAATATTTTTGGCCATCATTAGTCATCAAAAATGTTCAGAGAAGCTTAATTTTTAATAGCCAAAAACTGGAAATACCCAAATGTCCTTCAACAGGTGAATGTATAAAAAAATTATGGAATATTCCTACAATGGAATATTACTCAGCAATGATAGACATGAATTATTGATACACAAAATCTCATGGATGAATATCAGAAATGTTATGCTGAGCAAAAGAAGCCTGACACAAGACTAAATACTGTGTGATTTTATTTATATAAAGCTATAGAAAAGGAAAATGTAATATGGAATCGCAAAAAGTAGATCGGTGGTTGCCCCAGGACCAGGAATGAAAGGGGAGGTTGAATGTAAAGGAAAACCAGGATGATCTTGGGTTTTTCAACATCTTGATTGTAGTGGTGCTTACACAGGTGGATACTTTTGTCAAAACTAATCAAACTACACACTTAAAACAGGAACGTTTTATTAAACGTGTTATACCTCAATAAAGTTGATTTTTAAAGATTATTATTTCGCATCTTAGGAATAAAGAATTGAAGTGCTTGCTTAAATGCTATTTTTTCTGCCATCACATTAGTACAAACCTCTGCAACTTCATCAAAAATGACAATTTCTCACAGTTTAACATTTCTTATAATGAATGATGCATTCTACAATTGATTGTAAGATTAAATCGATTAAAAGCTAGAATACTGATAAAATGTTATTGCTGGAGCTGGTTGTCTCAATTGACCTGCGCAGGGCAGCTTCCCAAACAGGGAAATGGATCCCACTGGACGAACTTGCCCCATATTGTGGAGGCGTTAATTTTACTTGAAATTTTAAAGTAATTTAAAATAATATGTTTGGGATAAAGCACAGGTAATTTATGGATTCGAATGCAAAGTAAACGTGATATTTTTGGATAGAAAAAGTGACAGCTGATTGGTCATTGCTGCCGTGGTCTTGATTATTGTATGAAAGGCACAGATCCAGAGCCAATTGTTAAAAGTCAAAGTTTCCAAGTTTGGATATAGAATTTGAAAGGGTGAGAGACTGTCCAAGGAAAGAAATGTAATACTAGCAGAAGATATTGCTAGAGGATGGAAATATAAAGCCCTAAAAGTGATGTGTATACTAGACTACTATTTTAGAGAGATGTATATAAGAATTGTTCAATAAGTTTCTATTGTGGTGAGGATGATGTTTAGATTTTGTTTTGTGCCAAAATTTTTAATCTGATATCTGATACATACAAAAGAATATATGTAAAGATATCTCTGAGAGATGAAACAGAATAACACAAACACCCTTAAATTTACTATCCAACTTAAGAACTATACTATTATATCTGCTGGCGTGCTCTTCTATTGCATCACCCTGACACCCCCACCTCCCATGGCTACCATCGCCCAAAGTAAATTTTCCATATATAATTCCTTTACTTTTGTTTTTCAATACTTGGGAATTATTCCTTTTTTATGTGTATAGTTCTATCACATATATATGTCCCTAAACAATTTATTACTAAAGGTTTACTTGTCTTCATGTGTCATGAAAATATCATCAAACTGTATGAGTCTTCTAAGAAATTGCTTTTTTCACTCTATGTTTCTAAAATTCATTCATTCATGTTATTGCATAGAGTGGAAGTTCATTTTCACTGCTATATAATATTCCATCCTGATAAAACATTACTTATCCATTCTCCTTTCAACAAATATATGGAGTCTTGTCAGGATTTTGCAAGTAAGAACAATGCAATCATGAATATTTTTATGTGTGTTTCTTGGTACACATGAATAATAGTATCTCTAACATTTAGGACTGAAATTATTGGATTGTATATGCAAAAGTGCAACATAACAAGATAAAGCCAACCTGTTTTCCAAATTGGCATACCAATTTACATTCCCAGAGCAATATGTGAAAGTTCTCCTTTCTCCATGTTTTCACTAATATTTAGTATTGTCAGACTTATTAACACTGGACAGTCAAACGGATACAAAATGGTATCTCGTAGAATTAATTTGCATTTGTCCGATAACTAGGAATTTGAGTAACTTTTCAGATATTTATCATTTCTTTTCTTCATCCATGGAATGATTGTTCAGTTGAATTGTCTGTATGATATTGATTCTTTGAAATTAGTTGGGACTTGACTCATAGTCTAGAAATTGTTATTTTTTGCAAAAGTCACATGTATGCTGCAGAATGTGTATTCTCTATTTGTTAGATATAGTGAATAATTGTATTAACTATTATAGTTAAAAAATCCATTAAATAACTCTTGTTAATTGTATTATTTTAATCATTTATAACTTCTCTATTGTTCTTCTTTATTTGCTCTACGCCTTAGTTTCCCAGGGCTGCTCTAACAAGGTACCACAAACTGGGCAGCTTAAAAAAAGAGAAATTTAGGGCCAGCCCGGTGGCATAGCGGTTAAGTTCGTGTGCTCTGCTTCAGCGGCCCGGGGTTTGCAGGTTCGGATCCTGGGCGGGGACCTACGCACCACTTATCAAGCTGTACAGTGGCAGCGTCCCACGTATAAAATAGAGGAAGATGGGCACGGATGTTAGCCCAGGGCCAATCTTTCTCAACAAAAAGAGGAGGATTGGCAACAGATGTTAGCTCAGGGCTGGTCTCCCTCACCAAAAACAAAAAAAGAGAGAGAGAGAGAGAGAAATTTGTTCTCTCACACTTCTGGAGGTTAGAAGTCTGAAATCAAGTTGTCAGCTGGGCCATGCTCCCTGTGAAGGCTCCAGGAGTAAATCCTCCTTTGCTTCTTTCTAGTGTCTGGTGGCTGCTGGCAAATCTTGGCATTTTTTGGCCTGTAGCTGCATCGCTCCAATTTTCGCCTCCATCTTCACATGGCCACCTTCCCTCTGTGTGTGTGTCTTTGTCTCTGTGTCCAAATATCCCTCTCCTTTTTCTTATAAAAACTGGATTAGTAGCCACCCTAATCCAGTATGAGCTCATCTTTCCTTGTTTACAACTACAAAGATCTTTTTTCCAAATAATGCCATATTCACAGGTACCAGCGTTTAGGACTTCCACATATCTTTTTAAGAGACCCAATTCAATCCACATCACCCAATCAACAATTGAGAAAGTTTTATTAAAATTTCCCTCAATGGAGACAACAGGAAAGTAATTATGGCGATGGCAAAGTGAAGACATCGACAAGTTCTCTTCCCCCCAAAACAATTATAAAACTGGACAAAATCTGCCAAAAACTACAGTGTCAACATTCTGGAAATTGACCAAAAGCAAACAAAGTTAGAAGCATTTATTCATGAAAAATACTGAACTTCAGGTAAGATAAGCAGGAGTATAGGGGCTTATTGCTTGGGGCTGCTCCATTGGTGTTATTTTTGAATGTAGAAAATTTGCCAAATAAATTGATTTAAAAATGCACATGTGAAATAAGTTTTATTAAATCTGTGAGATACGAATTACATTTGGACTAATGGGAGATGTTCAAAGAATAAGAACGTGAGTACCAACGGAGGTCTTCAGCACACATAGTGGACAATGATATACTGTCACTCCCCAATCCACCAACTTAAAATAGCCAATCTACATGGACTATTTTCTCTCATAACAATCTACTATTTTTCTTCATAGCACTTATTACAGTTTGGAATTATTTTTTCCCCATGTATTTATTTGTAACCATCTTCCCCAATGTAAACTCCATGAAGACAGGAATTACTGTATTCAACTCCTATAAACTTGGCACACCTGAAATATAGTAGGATCTCAAAAGTTTTGGAATAAATTAATGAATGAACATAAATGCAAATATACAAATGTGTGTGTTGTGCTTTGAAGGTGGCTTAACCCTGACCATGAACTTATATCTTCAGCAGAGAAAATTAATCAGCAAAAATGTTAAGGTTCTGTTCACGTTCTGTCATCAACTCTAATTATTTACCTTTTTGAGCTTGTCAGTCTTGAATAGAGTCATTAGTGTCTGTGAATGAATGATAATGTATTATCCACATTTAGTAAGTTACAGAAGCTTATATTTTTTGAATAAATTCTATTCTGATCCCTCCAAATGTTCACACATGAAACACACAGAAAACAGCCTAAAATAATATTATTTATGAAATTGAAATGTAAACAGGAAGTCAGCTCTTGAATGTCCTGTATTTAACCTTTTGCGTGATGCCTGTGCTTCCACTTTGGATTTTTTGTCTAAGGCCAAATAGTTTAAAATTTTTATTTATTCCAATATACTCTTTATGGAAATGTTTGATCTTTGATCTTTTTTTATATGATTCCAATATCTTCTCTTTAGAAGAACTCCTCAATTAATTGCAGTCATAAGGGGTAGGTAAAAGGCTTTTGCTTTTGTTGACTTCGAGACCATCTTCCACCAAATGTGTGTCTATCATGCTAACTATTGAGTCCTGTACCTGTGCCCAGCCCAGCCCACTCACTGAAGGTCCTGAAATACAATTGCTTCCGTTTTCACAGTAGAAGCACCACGACTTGAAGAGTCCCATCCTTCACAGGGATTACTGGAGGAAAAGCCAACACACTTAGAGCCTCACACTAGTTCTCCATCACAAGCAATCCATCTGAAAGAGACCTTGACAATTCCCCCTTTAAAAAGTTAAGGTCTCCTCCCCATTTTTTTGGCATGTTCTTTCAAATCCTTTTGACAGTCCTACCTCCGGAAAGAAGAAGAAATATGTGCAGACTTATTATGCAATTTTCCCCCTTAGTATAATTTTACTAGGTATGTGGGCCAGTTTTCATTTCACATAATACTTCTTGCTTCTTTAGATGATTGCCTGTTTCTATAATGATTCTACTTCTATTTCTGTTGATGAGTGTCGGACATAATGGGTTGATGCTTTGTTTAATGGGCATATGGTTATAAACCTCAATAAAGCAGAGATTTGTGTGTCTTATACTGAAACTGAGAGTTAATTGCTTTAACAATTATGATATTATGAGAAAAACAATAAATTTGTTGGTACCCTGGGTTAAAGTCTTCCAAAGAAGAGGGGGAATCCTTTTCCAAGGCCACTGACGAGTTCCTTTGCTCTCTTTCAGCACTCTATCTAGACTTCTCAACACATCTCTTCAGGAGGTGGGTCCTGCCCATTGATCCAGCCTCATCTCTCATCTGTACTCTGCAGGCAATCTGTATCCAAGCATACCAGCATTGCTGTACTCCTCTGGGGTTGGGGACAGAGAGGCTGGGTTTTTTGACATCTGTGCCTCTTCACATGCTCTTCCTTTTGCCTGCTTCTCTGGATGGCAGTCTCCTCCTTTCAAGCATTAACTCCTTCACAAAGCCCTTCCTGATATGGCGGTGAAAGTATAGTTCCCTACCTCTTACTCTCAGAGCACCCTGTGCATACCCACGGCAGTGCACTTATCACGTAATCCTGGATGATCTCCTAACTTCTCTGGTTACTGCTTCAGACCCTGGGCTTCTGGTGCTGTGTTTTTAAATCCCCAGTTATCACAGAGCCTGCAGAAGGCCTGCATCATGTTTGTTGAATGAAGCAAGTGAGCAAGCAAAACACCAAGAATGTGGCAAAATCAAGTGTATTTATTTAATGCTTTAGTAGATGCGGTTTTCCGCACCTTGTCTACTCTAGTGAGATGAATTGCAAGAGCCTGAACTTACAGGTTCCTGCTGTTCATGTTTAGCCATCTTAATGCATCATGGCTGATTGGACACATGGAAACTCTCAATTAGTCTTGTTTTGCCATGGTGCACACAGCTCTATCCGGAAATGATAAGAAAAACACCACACAGCTGCTGATATTGTAGAGCGAGAGGTACCTTATCTGACCCTACAATCTCAACATAAGTAAGATCGTTACCATTTGAAGAACTCTAAACCTGGCATAATATCCTTTGGGATTCTTCCAGTAGGTACTATCAGAGGAGCCTAGGTCTCTGTGTGCTCACTACTTGTAATTATGCTTCACTAGGCAGAAACTAGGAAGGGGGATCCAAGCTACGGCAGCCAGAAGTTAAAGGGCCAAAATAGGAACAAAAGACAAAGTCTTTCAGAAATAACTAGGTTCACCTCTGTATTAGCATCAACCAAAACACTTAGAAAATCATGTCCTCTATAGTGCTGAGTTATCCCCTTGCAATGCCCCAGTAAACTCACTTACAGCCCTGAAGGAAATTTACAATCAAATCAAACAGAAATCTTGCCTTCTGCCCCCACTCCTACTTCCCACGCCAGAACATCATCCTTGCTTAGCCAAACCCATTTCTTTCTCTCGGAAGAAAGCGGCTTGTTTTGTTGTACCTAAGCATGCATGTGAAATTTTATTACTGAGAAGAAATTAGAACTAATAATAGCCAGAATAGATGGTCTACAATACGTAACAGTTGGCACTGAAACTTAAGCTGATTGCGTCAAGCCACTTGGTAATGTACTAGATATGAGAAAGGGAGTCAACCTCTGTTAAGGCAAAGGCTCAAGGGTTACTTGATGTGTTGTGTTGACCACACAGTGTCTAAAGGGAATTATCCAGAGAAAAACGAATGTGGAAACCAACCAAAAAGGTCACTGCCATTAACTGACTCTCAAGATTCCCAATGCACTCCCACTAACACGTTAGATTTCAGGTGAGTGGAATGCCTAGGAAAGATTTGTGAATTAAGAATTAAATGTAGAATGAACAGTAAATGTCACGATAGAATTTCTAAAGTATTTAACTGACTCTCCTATGAGAATAAAATTTATGTAAGGTGGAGTTGGAGGGCTTTTGAAAATTATCTAATTTGTGAGAGGTACACACTGGGCTCACGATGGGGACCCAGAGAAACATAAAAAATATACACACACATACACACAAATGGGGAAGTTTTATAAGATCCCTAAATAGGGACAAGTATCCCTAGACCACAGTGATTAAAAGAAAAATTTTATTGAATTAAAAATAAAATGTTATTAACACTATTTGGATATTTACTATTGCTTGAAATAATTTTATGAACATTATCAAAAATGCTCTGAAAATACTCTTTAAAGCCACCTATAACTCCGTTCTCATTTATATATATTTTTTTATTTATGCACTTCTAAATTTAAGTCATTAGTCAAATCAATAGCAAAAAAGGGAGAATGGATAATAGAAAGAATGCTTTGTATTCCCTCACCTAGCTTTCAAGAGTCTAGGCATCTTTATCGTCAGAGCCGATGGTTAGACATGAAATTGTTTTTACTGAGTTATTGATGACTATATCTATACAGAGCCTAAGTCAAATTATAGTGTATTATGGAAGCAATAGCTTCCTTCAATTTTTTGCATTATTGTACTATGAGAGCCACCTAAGCCCATTACAAAACTGCCATGAATATTGTGTGTAGACCATAAGTCGTCTAGGTTTTAACCAAATTAAGTCTCTACTACATGACTCAGATTTAGTATCTTCTGAACAGAGAAATGCAATCTGTACCCATGGAATTGTTATAAGAAAAAACTGAAACACAGTGCCTTCTACACAATGAGAATTCAATAAATATTTGTTGAACTAAAGATATGACCTGGACCTACTTCGAATCTCTCCTATTTTTCTTCTATAAGGAAATTAAGAGCTACCAATCTAGAACACTTTTATCATGTCATCAGCCTTGATATATGAAACGATATTCCTGAGGAGAATTTGGAACTCACATTAGACAGAACGG
This sequence comes from Tapirus indicus, assembly GCA_031878705.1. Classification (NCBI taxonomy): domain Eukaryota; kingdom Metazoa; phylum Chordata; class Mammalia; order Perissodactyla; family Tapiridae; genus Tapirus; species Tapirus indicus. The sequence goes on along the minus strand of CM062939.1, from coordinate 16,617,281 downwards.
AAAAGACTAACACATATCTTCTGAAGGAACAATGTATGCTTTTAACCTACACCAGTAGGCAATCAGTTTCTTAGTGGTAATTAATATAGCTTAGATGTTCTTCTTAAAACTGACTTCACTGGCAAGGACTACTCCAAAAATATTCACAAATGGACTAAAGAGTAAACATTTTTAAACAATAATGTAAAGAGTGAATTCCGTTAGTGTTTAGAAAACATACATTTCAAAGGAGAAATAATAATATTTTTGAAGTCTAAACAATGAATTCTACTTTCTCTAAATTTTTGCTTGGCAAGAAGCCTTGCACTTATCAAGCCAGTGGTATGTTTTGTACCATAAGCATCTAAGGGAATTAACTTCCACCCATGAATGCTTAACTTATGATCCACTTAACCATTTAACTTAAATGGTGTTCTAGGCAGAGATAAATGCCCGGTTGCAATTCATCTCCACTAAGAAGGTGAAGGAAGCAAAGAAATGGATTTGAATAAAAGATTAAAGAAAAATAGGTTAGGCAACTTGAGTTTCTTTATGGATTATTCTAGTCAATGTAATTACTAAGAGGGACTTTTAAGAAACCCTTTTCTGGAAGGATTTAAAAGTGAAATCTGTTCTCTCTTCCTAGATAGTGGAAAGGTGGCCTTGCCTAGGGGTGAGAATAAACTTTATTTTTGTAGTAATGAAAGTTTTAGAAGTTGGAATGAAGTTTGAGTTCAGATTTGTGATTCTCTCCACAATCAGTTAATCAGTTAGGTTATATAATTAAAGTCTCATGGCTTTTAAGAAGGCCAGGATCACCGATGTGTGTATTTTTAATCATATAAACATATATATTTTTAATTCTATGAATATAAACTTACAACTATAAGTTCTGAATATTCAAGGGGACTCAGTTAAAAAGGAAGGATTATATTTAGAAAACTCTTTTTTAGAATAAGCACTCATATTTGTGCATTTTTTTCATTTTTTTTTTTTTAATTCCTATATGTACTAGGATCTTCTGTTTCAAACTCACCAGCAGGGAGTACTGAATAGGTTTTTCTCCTAAGATTTCTAAATTCTAATAGTTATAACATTTACCAGTCTCAAATTACACTGTAAGGAAGTCAGGATACTTTCTGTTAGCCAAGTAGCCAACACCACTGATTTGTCTGCCGAGGCGTGTGAAGAGTTAAATGCAAAACACGAGAATTAAAGTTGAGCAGTAAAAGCAATAAGTGTTTTACTTCTATCTCATTTGGGACCTCCTAAGGGAAGAAACTAGTGAGCTATGCAGACTTGAGGGGAAATAAAAAAAGAAATTGTCCCAGTGCCATTCAGTAATCAATTGGAGAAAAAAAAAGTCAGTATCAGGTAATAAAATATGGAATTAGGGTAGCGCACTGGCCTGAGGATATATCCTGTAGTAAAGGTTATTTTTCATGATTTATAAGGGTTTTTAAAGAAGCTTGCGGAATGCCACAGGAGAAATGAAGACTTCGCAAAGCTTTACATTGTTCTGCAAGTGCTTTCATAATACTTGTTTATGTTGTAAGGTGGGGGGGTGGGGGAGAAATTGTACAGTGAGGCGGAACGGTTATTGACCAGATTGATCATGGGAACAAATCTGCCGGTGGTAACCTTGTTTAATGATATGTTGCTGGGCTCAGCACCTTGCTGGGGCTGTGATTCTTCACCGGCTGGGGCCGCATGATGGATCGCGGCGGGAAGCTGATGGTGCAATCACTCACCGGCCCGCACCGCCACCGCACCGCCTGACACCCGTCCCCACTGAACGCGGAGGCCAGGCTGCCCCGCCCACTGGGAGACACGGCTCCTCCGGCTCCTCCTCCGAAGAGCGCACGGGAGCTCTCTCCCGGCCCTGCACCTTCCTTTGCAGGACATTTCTCTTAAGTTTGAGGTTATGATTTTTCCCCCCAAAAACTTGAATCCCCTCACAGCTTAGGCCTTCCTCACACCCACAGCTCATTAGGGTTTATTTTACCGAGGCCAAACAGATCACCAAGCAAGGCCTTTAAATCTGAATATATGTTCCCTAGAAACCTAAAGATTCGGGGAATGTAATTATTTTATAGGAATATATAAAATCATATTTTATCCTATTTTTAATAAATGCATTAGTGGGATGAAAAATGCTAAGGTCGCTTGGCAAGGTGTTACGTGGACCTGTATTATTAGGCTGTGAACTCTTTAAGTGCAGGGTCTGTGCCTTTCATCTTTCTAAATGAGCATCTCACACATAATTGTTTGCTCAAAAAAAAGTGGACACATGCAATTGATTTGAGAAAAAACAAAGTAGTATTAGTGAATACTTTTGTCCTGTGACTCCTTCACTCAGCCAATCTATAATAATTCCCTATTGGTTCTCCCATTAAATCTAAACTGATCGCTCTTGTACCAGGTGTCCCCAAACACCAGACTTAATTCCTATACTCTCCAACACAAATGCTTTGGTGTAGTTAGGTCCGCTCCATTGTTCCCATTATCCATGCTCAATCTGGACGTTGTGCTTGCTTTTCCTTTTCCCTCCATTTACCAGCCCTTCTAGAGACAGCTTGGTGCTACCTCTTACAAGAAGTACTCCTTGATTACTCCAGCTTTTATTTAGCCCTTACATTAGATGTTTGTTGTCTGCCCCTTCATCTTCCATTCCCTCCTTCTTTTAACAGTCCCACATTCTGTTTGGCAAGGCCTGTGGCTCCAAGGATGCTAACTCCATCCTCAGCTCTAAAAATGGGAGCTGAGACATGGGCTAAACCAATTAGTGCATTAGATTGCCACGATGGCATATTTGGGTCAGGGATGGGCAGACAAAATTTATTAAGGTTTTGCTAAAATGCTGGGACAAAGATGCTCTCTTTTCCAACTGCACAAACAAGCATGTTGGTTTAGGAGCTTCTGGAAAACCTCTTAGGATTATGAGCAAGCTGGCTTGAATGAGGCTGACACTGCTGAAGGTAAGGTAGAGAGAAGGAAAGAAATGAGACATTTGGTGAATCACTGAGATACTCAGGCCTTTCTGAAGCCAGTCCAAAGACTACCCAGCTTTGTAAGCTGAATATTCTTTTTGGGTTTCAGCCAGTTTCTTAGGATTCCATTACTTGCAACCAAGAGCACCACCGTCTTCTTTGAACTCAATTTGCATTTATGATAAATAGACACTGGTTGTTTTGGCTTTCGTATTTTTTGAACAAGCAACCATCTTCTCTTCAACAAAGTGGAAAGCTTCTTGGGGGTACAACAGAGTGCTTTGATTTTTCTGTTTTTCTTCTTCACACCTTGCACTGCGCTGGTATAGAGTAGACACTCAATTCACACTCACGGTTTGATTCCTCAACGGCAAACTCATCATTTCTCTAGGCAGTGGAGCCACATGCTTTGCAACTTGCCAGCTCCATTGGACAGCAGTGCAGAAGTCACTGTCATCTCCTGTATCGACAAGATTTACAGACAAAAGTGATGAAGAGCTCTCTAAGCAGATTTCCACCATGCTTCTATTCAACAAACATCTATTGACCAAATCTATGTCACATTGCCTATTCTCTTATGGGCAGCTCAGTCTTCACTGATTAAAGTGTTTCCCCGAAATGTCATTATAAACAAAAAAAAAAACCAAACAGCTACCTCATTTAGACATCATAATTTAGCACGCTAGTGCTTTATGCTATTAAAACTAATATAGGAAAGTTTCTACATTATCTCAACTTTAAAGACTTCAACTTAAGCAAATTATCTAGAGAATCTGTAAACTTCATTTAGACAGAAGTCCCAAATTTCTAAGACTTTCTAATCAGTCTCATTTCTGGTATAAGAAATATCTTCTGATATAACCATTTAAAGTATAAACTATTTCGGAAAAATACTTTTCTGAGAAAGACTAAAACATCTTGCTACACTCCAGGAGTTCAAGCTTTCAAACTGTATTATGCGTAAGAATTATCTGTGAGCTTGTTAAAATACAGATTCTTGGGCCCTGCCTTGGAAGAATCTGATTCTGCAGGTCTGTGGTGGGGCTCCGGGTGACGAGATATGAGATGACTGACCCACAGTCCACAGTCCACAGTACTGCTGACCCACAGTCCACACCGCGTAGCACTGCTCTGAATGGCACTCTGCCAGAACACCCTCAGAATAGTCACAAGTTTATATTTTTTCAGCTTGTCTGCCAATCTAGTTTATTATGGAGGCAAGTAAGTTGCAGTGACACAATTGGAAAATCACATTTCCGCCCAAATGCCTTTGATTTTATTCAATTTCTCTACACAATTGCAAATTGTAGCTCTAGTAATTTTTCTAAATTACTCTTTAGCTAAAAAGGAAATAATAAGACTAATATTCTGAGTTTACCCACTGAGCTGAATGGACCCCTGTATCCTGATTTGGTTACATGTCATTTGTCTTTTTCTCGCTAAGGCATTTGAGTCTTTTTTGTACTCTTTATGTTGCTAATTATATTATTTTCACTTGAGAAATACACTTATGTATATGATTATTAATACTATTACTAATAAATCACTATGCCAGTCTACTTCCAAAAATTGCATTAACAAGCTTTTGGCACAATACCTTATAGAAAAAAACAAAGCTGGCCTTATAAGCCATGAGGAATCAAAAGCTATAAGACATTAAACAAAAAATAGCTGCACTGAGATCTGTTGGAGGGGAAATGGGATGTAGAAAGAGAATTGTGGCTTTCCAATGGAGAGCTCAACTGTGGTGTGCTCTCCTTAGCTAGCTCACTCAACTCACTTCTAGATACATTTTTAAAAACCATGTCCTACCTTTCAACCAAAAGGTGCTTCAGGAGGACTGAACATGAGAACTAGATCCTTCAGCCCTCAAGAAGCAAAAATTGAAACAAACAAAAAATAGAGCATCATTCACACTAACCAAAAACATTTTTAAGCTCCCGCTTTTCATATTTTCTAAATATTCTTCATCCTCCTTCACTCCCACTAATATGGCATTATGGTTTTATTCTTTGAAGAATGCCTCTGTGTGTGTGTGTGTGTGTGTGTGTGTGTGTGTTGAAAGACAGAAATGTATAGACACTTTAATCCACTGAATAATATCTCTTATTATTTAGAAGTAAACCTCTCCACTTTTCCTTCAGAGGTGGTTTCACCACAGGCAGCTGTAAAGAGCATAAAAACATTCCCTTGCTACAGCTTCTGGCTCTCTGGCTGACTTGCCTAGGGACCACATTGGCAGCTTTGGGTCTGTTTTACCTGTATCATCTATTTATAAAGGCAAAAAGAGGTTAACTTGTCCCCTGTGTGATATCTCATTTTGGATTTTGAGTCAATTTTTTTGTCTATGTCTATACTTAAATAAGATCATCAAAAACCCAGTGTGAAAAGGACAGACACATAGTCACATCCAAAGCCAAAGTTTCTTTCACCCTCTCACAAAGTTTCTGTTTTATTTAACCATAACCATCTGTCAGTCTGTATCTATTTTATTTGTAAGTCATAAGTGTAGTTCAACGTAGAATTGAAACTCAGTGGTATTCAAGAAAATGGCAGGTTTCTGTCCATATATACATAAAAGTTATATCTTCTTGAATAAGAACCTTAATACAGTGATATTGTAATATAAGGAAGAAGATATTTTTCATCTTATAATAGTAAATGACATGCTAAAGGAACATTTTGCATCATGAACACTTTATAACCATTGGTCTTGCATCGTGGTTAACATAAAACAAAAAAGACAGAATTAATTATGACTCTAGTACAGCTTAATGCTAATTACAATAAAGTGGTGTGCACTTTAAAGTTGCTTGTTTATATTTTAGCACTTTAAAATGGACTATCCTATTAGCTACAATATTTAAAAGTTCTCCAAATAATACTTAAAGTCCTGGGGAGTTTTTTGTTGTTGTCTTATAACATTGACCCAAATGAAACTAATGCACAACTTTTTTTAAAAACAGTGGTTGGCATTGTTTGTATTTACATACAATATATCCACAAATACAGTAATCTATACAATTACTTAGCATTATGCTTATTTAAATAATGTCCATTAATTTTCTTGTCATTGAAAGCTTACAAGAAAACATTTAAGATTTTATGCCCTTTTTCATTCCAATTCTTATAAAAAAAGAGAAAATGGCAGTTTAAATTATGTTTTATCTATATATCTTCATAAATATTCTCATATCAACATTTACCCCAAATGATTGATTATTTGGGCCATCAGCTTTTTAAACTGTTGTTTTAGGTCAGATTGTTGCTATAATAGGGGAAATATAAAAAAAAAGTGCTTTATAGGTGCAGGCCTGTTTTCTAGAAACATATGTATCAGCTAAAACGTTTAATCCTCATTTTTTGGATACAATTTGCCAGTTTAAGAAAAATACAAAAAGCATAAATTGGTGTTTGGGAACATAATTAAGTTTGCAAATTTTTAGGAGAAATTTAGCATTGTTTGCTAAAATATGAAATTCAGATGTATTGATATAAAGGAATATTCTGGTGTCAAAAAAAGAAACATTTTAAAGGCTATTTTATTCCCCACTCTTGTTCTATCATTTTAATGAATCTATCAAGTTGTATGTAAAAATCACAAGGAAATTGTGGTGGGTGCGTGAACATCTGTGGGTATCATTGAAAACCACTTAATAATCCCAATGAAAGAAGCTGTACATTTTAAAATCTGAAACCTCCTTATGCAAATCATTTTGCCTTTAGCCATTTCAAAAAGAAATGAAGGACCTAGAAGATTTTACAGTTTTACACAACACTGGTGAGATGGTTGTCAACTTTGATCTTACATTAATTAGTTAAGATCTTGACTGATCATAGCAAAGCAAGCTCAAAAGTCTGGTCCCCAGCTAAAATGAAGTACAGCCACAAGCTATAATGATAAAAATTGCCATTTTATCTTATATTCTCTATGTTCAGTGTATTACTGAATGGCCTAGAACAACATAATTTGTTGTCTAATAAAGTGATTCACAATGATATAAATACATTTTTTAACCTTATCAAGTTTAACATTAGGTTATTGTATACTTAAGCCAGTGGGGGTATAAAGCAAACATATTTTGAGTTTTTTCTGTTTAAAGACCAAGATTTGAGGAAGATAACTTACATACTTAATGTAATTATGGGAAATTAGGTGGTGGCTGTACTTCTATAACAGGTCCACTTTAAATGAAATGAAGTCTATTGTGTTATGATTGGCTGTTGTTTCATTTTTTCCCAGCATAAAGTTTATGCTAAGATAAAGCTTAAAGCTATATTGAACTTTTAGGAAATATGACCTTTCTATTATATACGAGGAACTAAAATTTAAAACTCACTAAACGGCCAATCCCTGCAAAGAATTTCCTTTTCCCCACAGGTAGTATGAAATGGAGCCCAAATGACAGGACCCCATCTGAGCGTCCCCAGCTCCCCCAGTCTGCACAAACCCACTCTATCAATCATGGCAGGATAATGCATAGTGGTTGCACCTGTGACAGGAAATGATTGAGTGTTGAACACAGGCCCTGCTTCGCCTGTCGCTTTGTGCGTTTGTATTTCTCCAGGGCCGGTTTGAGAATTTTCAGAACTTGGGGGTGGGGAAGGAGGGATTCCCATTGTATTTTGAAAAAGAAATAACAATGCATTTTGATTATCAGGACATAATATAAAATAGAAATTAGGCAGCAAAATGCCCCAGTCTGCTCAGGTGTGTGAGAGTATCAGTCCAGCACAGGGTGCAATATTATTAAGCTGTAATTTAGTTTAGATAAGTAGAGGATGCTGACCATGGCCATTCTTTTGGAGATGTCTCACCCTGTCGCAAAACAGACATTTGTTCCTTTATGATCACATAAAAGAAAAAGAACAAAAGGTCAGGGCTCACCTATTGTCCAAAAAGACTGTTTAATCTAACCTCGTTTAGGATCTTAGGGAAAAAATTATATTTTCATCTTTTAAGCTCTTCCTGCAGTACTTTGGAAACCTCTGATTCAGTGTCATAATCTAGTTATTTAAATGAGTTAGTGCCATATCTGTTTTTAAGAAATTGCAATGACAGCATATACAGTTTTATTTTCTGCTAATTTAGCCATTTATTGAAAATATATAGGTGGTGAAAATATATTTTAAAGTGCTTATTTTACAGCATTCAATATTTTATTTGAGTGGATCCTTGTGTGTAGACTCATATGTGTTTTTCTATTATATAAGAATTAAATATTGATAATACTTTTTATTGTGTACATTGTTCACATAATTCGAGTTTGGGTTTCTTAAATGACAAATGAAGGCTTCTGTAAAAGTAATATGACCTGTTAAAGAATGTTGGAGGACAAAGACTAATAAAAAAGTAAAAAACCCACCATAATTGAAAACTCTCCCCACCAAAGGGGAGGTGGGGAAAACAGTGACAATAAAATCAATAAATCTGGATACATAAACTCAGTTTCTCGGGTTAGAATTTACATTTTTGTCTAAACCACCATTCTCTGTACTACAGGACATCGCCACATGCTCAGACCTAAAAAAAAATTGTGGAAGAGAGTAGACTGTTTGCTGGGTGCACTTTTCATTTTTCTTATTCAGCGTTATTACCTTCCACTTTCCCTAAATGTAAGCCACTAACATTACAGAGAAATAAAATGAGTGCAGCGTTTTGAGGGCTGGCTTGTTCTAGGACAATAGGGTTTCACTGGGCAATGGGTCAATGTGTATGCAAACACACACGTCCCGTTTATTTAATTGTTTCCACTGCGGAGAATCTTTTTCGCGGCTCTCCACGCCTTTGTTGACCCATCGCCAGTAAAGTTGCGTGGCTATAAATAGATAGAGACAGCTGATTAAGAAACGGGGGGAAACTGACTTTCTCTGGGTGCTCACGGATCGATCCCTGCGAAGGGGACAGAGGTGGACGGGGTGGAATAAAGTAAACTGCAGGGCAGTTTGGCTCAGTGAAACCCAATTCCTTCGCCCCAGAGCTGTTGTGCTCAGATGCGCGCGACTCTCTAGACCCGAAGCCTTTTTCGTCTGCAAAACCGGCTGGGAGGTCAGGCTGGTCCGAAATGGGGCAGAAATGCGGTCTGATCAACGAGCCGGTGGGCTCGGCTAACAATCTAGAGCCTTTGGGGCGCTCCCGCGTGAGCCCCGCTGGTCCCAGCCCGCCCCCGCCCGGCGCGGCGGGTGGCTCCCTCCTCCCCATCCTGTCGCGCACTTTCCCCGGCAGGGGGCCGGTGCCGAGCCCCAGCCGTCCGGGTGCGCGCCGGGCAGGACCCCTCCCCCGCTGTCCAAAGCGCCGCAGCGTCCATCCGCCCAAACTGGGGGTGTCTCCTCCATCACCCCCAATTCAGTTTAACCGCAGGAGTTGGTTGGTCTGCGCGGCGAGGGCGGCTCGCTTCCCCCGGCTGCTGGGGCCTGGAGGGGCCAGCGCGCCCCGGAGTGGGGGACTGGGGGAAAGAGGTCGTGGAGCCTCCGCTGGGCCGCGCGCCCTCCCCTCCTTCTCCGGGGGGCTCCCAGCTCTCCGCAGCGCGGGGACCCCGAGCGGCCCCCCAGCCCGCGCCCGCGCGGGGACACGGAAGGCGAAGGCAGGCGTCTTGGGACGGCGCCTCGCCCGGGGCCCATCACTCTCCCGCCGCATCCTCTCCCCGCGCAGCATCCGCCACCTCCGACAGCCTCTCGGGGTCCCTCCTTGGCACCCCACGTCGTGTTAACTGACCAGGAGACTCACTTTAATTGCAGAGTTAAACATAAATCATGAGGTTCAAAGAAACCTCGCCTTCCTCCCACCGATCAGCTAGAAAGGGAGGCCGGCGAAACAAAAGACGTCCAGGAGAATTACGCTACTTCTCCGGCGGCGCTGAACTTGGAGGTGGGGGAGCGGGCAGCGGCGCGGGGCGCGCGGAGGAGGCGGCCGCGGGCAGGGTTTCCCAACGATCCCGAGACGGGGGCGGTGGGGGAGTGGAGGAGGCAGACAGACAAACATCTGGGGATTGGACCATATGCTGAAGCTTTGTCTTGTCCTTCAAAGTTCGGCTGCCCTTGAAGTGATTTGTCAGGCGGCCCACGGGTGACAGCGAGGATGTTCGGCGGGGAGCGGGGGGCGGGAGGCGCCTGGAGGTGGACGGGGTGGGGGGAAGAGGAGAGGGCGGGAAGGAGGGGAGGAAAGAGGGAACAGCCAAGGAGAGGGGGAGCAAAGTGACCCCACCGCCTGAGGAAGAGAAGAAACCAGAATCGGCGGAGGTGCGGAGCCAGGGATGGGGGAAGCGCGTGGGTCCAGGGGAAACGCGAAGACAGCGAAAAAGAAGCAGGAGGGAAATAGAGGTTAAAGAAAAGGAAAGCCGAGCAGAAAGAAAAAAAAACAACAACAACAAAAAACGGGAAAAGAGGAAATAAACGAGGAGAATCAACTCAAGATACTAATTGAGGTGTCTTAAGAAAGGGTACATGTCTCCTATTTTTGGAAAAGTGGCTTTGAGCTACTCCCACCCCCACCACCTTTTTTCTTTCTTTTTTGCCCGTCAACCGCTGAACTGATTAGACTGTAATTAAGGCCATAAAGCCCTCAGATTATCCACCTGTTTATTCACTAAAGTCGGGGTCTCATCAAGCAAATTAGCTGTTTCCAGGCTACACATTGGGCCTCGAGCTTGCCTGATTAATGAAGTTTATTGGGAGCTGTTAAAAGCATTAACTGGAGAAAATCTCAGCAATTCGTCATATTTAAGGGATGGAAATTAAATCTTACTATGCAAATGAGAAAAAAATTTTAAACCGTCTTTAGGGGTTACTATCTGCATGTTATTTTTCTTTAAAATTCTGTTCAGGAAATGGGCATTAGAACATGAAGCATTATTTGGACTTAAGTTATCAAAAATATTCAAACCCACTTTATTTGGCATTATGATGAAGAGTGAAAAAGAAAATGTAAGAATACACCGGGTCCCAATGCAAAGAGATTTTTAAGACACCCAATCACAAAGCCAACTCTCATAAGAAACCCAATTTTTAAATTAAAGTTGTATCCATCTACAGAATAAGATTGGGGAGTAGTCCTTCAAGGAGCTTCATGTTTCATTTGGTGGAGGGGGTGTGATGAAACCCACAGCTAACTGAGAGAGGAGGGGAGTTACATGTGTCCTAACTAAGAAGCAAATGTGAGAAAACAGAGTGATGTGAAAAAGCACCCCAAATAAATCGGTGTTCTTATAAACTGGCTATAGAAAATGTTTCTGTTCCCAGTGTTTGTAATCATAACCACTGTGGTTCTTTGGACAGGTCTGGGAAGGTGTGATTAAGAAAATAAATAAGGGAAGTGAGAAATGTAACTGAGGAGAAAGAGAAAATGTAGTGCAAATTGAGAACATAATCCAGAATTTGTAAAATTTGTATTTACTTTAGGTGCTGCTTGGTAATATAATTGCCACACAAATGTTCATTAATGGTTGCAATTATAGAAGTGAAGGGAGTATGGTTTCAGGATATTAGTTAATCTTGAAAAGGGGGAAATCTTTTCTACAAGAGTAACAGAAGTCCATGTATACATGTCTTCTATTTCAACAAAATATTGAATATAAAAATGTGCAATGAGTAAATTTTTTAGTCCATGAAAAGCTTATGATGATGCAAATCTTTCAAGACTTCTTTTTAAATCTTTTCTATTATTTTTTCTAAAGACATATTAAGTACTAGTGCAGTTTGAAATGTTTGCTTAATTAGTACATAATACCTTTGTTTAAGGACAATGTATCTTTTATAATTTTAGTAAAATATTTAATATATTAGAGTATATAAAATCTAAATACTATATGAAAGAAAAGGGACAGGCATAGCTAATAGAAAATTAGATAATTTTTAAGAATATTTATCTCATCATAACAGTCACCTCTTACATGGAGTCAGTTCTAAAATAATGGACAGATTTTTATAGTTATTCTTACTAATATTGTCCTTCAAAATTGATCTTCTAGATAATTCTAACTTTTTTATTTTAAAAACTTAAAGTGTTGACATTTATTAATTTCTCTCATCTTAAAGTCACTTACAGTCATCTAAGGAAAGTAACAGTAATCATTTATATTAATATTTCTGTTTTAAAAGTTCAAAAATATCCAATTTGTGTATTCCTCCCCTTTGGTGAATATGTTATAGCTTTATGAAACTAAAAGTCTGTAAATTCAAAGTCTAAAAATTCAATAACAACACACAAAAGCATAGGTAACCTTGAAAAATCGTCTTCATTTGTCTTAATCTTTAAAAATCTTTAAATAATTTGTTTACTGTCTCCCCCAAATTCCAATATATTCTAAATATGAACCACAAAAATCCCCTTTTGTTTCTGTTAATACTATATATTATATTATTTGGCTTATAACATGATGATTTTGTGACAAATGAACTCTAAACCTTTTTATTTAGTATTGGAAATAAAATAATCATTTAAAATACTTTTGGTTAATGACTAAAAATTCTTGATAAATGCATCTGATACTATCCACTGAATTATTTAGAATGCACTTTATACTTATATTCTGATTATTAAGGGATTATTCAGTAAAAAAAAGTCATGTATGTAAATTTAATTCACTTTTGTTCACACAAATTTAGGTTTAAAAAGACTTATTTCTCCTATAATTTTGAAGTAACTTGAATGAAAACAATTACTCTTTGTGCTGAAAATTGGTTATTTATTAGGATATGGCTTTGCTTTTATATTTGACTTAAACACATAAATGAGGGAAGAGAGACAATTAAATTTGCTGAGGGTATTTGAAAATACATTTTGCTGTAAACAAAATTTTAGAAAATATTTTGTCACATTTTTAAGATCAAGACATTTAAAAATGAGATTATACTGATCTGAGAATACTTGTGATCATAGTAGCATGTGTTTAACAGTTCTTTTAAAATATGGATATTTTTGTACAAAGATAATTTGCCTTTAGAGTGTACAGTCATCCAGAGTGGGCTTCTGAGCTACTGACTAATGAGTATCAATTATTGTCATTTGTATTTCTGATCTCTAGAGTGGTATGGATAAAGAAGGTCAAAATGGTCCCTGATGAAAAGAAACTTTTAAAACGTTTGGAAAAGTTAATGAATTAGATTTCCCTGCACTTGAAGATATTAGGATTGGGAAATCAAGGCTCCCGTCAGCCAAGTCAAGAATATTCACAGTTGAGAGGAAAACTCAAAGTTTCTTTCTTCCCCACCAGAGAAATGCCCTCCCATAGCTAGAAGTGGTAATTCCTAGGAACGATTATAGCTTATAATGTATGTTTCATAAACGATAAACTTGAAGTACACTCAACCTAATTTTTGTTTTGTTTATCTCATGTAGCTCTTCATAAGTGCTTGAGGATGCTGCTTGGAAAAATATCCCTTTCACTTTGTAAAACATGTTTTCTGCTGTGAATCAAATTATAATGTTAATAAACCATAATTATTGTTTTTTATCTTTGCAACAATAATGAAAGTTCAATGAAATGTACAAAACTAGAAGAGACGTACCATACTCCTTTTTCTTTAATAGCCTTTAAAGGATTTATGAAATAAAAATGCTACTTTGGTTTGCCTTTAATAACTAGTACTTCCTTCACCAATTAGTCTCTATCTTCTTAAATCTTCAAAATACTGGGTATAAAAGAAGCTCTCTCCGTGTGTTCTTTAGGACCTACTGCATTTTTATCAAAACCTCCAAAAAACAGAAAGTGTTCTGATGCATAGTTAATATGATCAATTGGTTTTAAAAATATATTTTTATTTGCTTTCATAGAATAGTATATAGAATAAAGAAATATGGCAAATACCTTTAAAAAGAAGCCAGCATGTCCGTAATATTCAGCAAGTACTTTTAAAATGCTACGTTTCATATTTGGATTCTCAGAACCGATAGCTTCTCTGTAGACAGTGACTTGAATGTTAGAATTTACAGTTCAAAACTATGTTTTCATCCCTTTAATACTGCAAAATTATTAATGGAAAAATAGGTACATGAAGATAATAAAGTTGATAACACTTTCATTCTCAAATATGCAAATATTGCTCAAATGAAATATATTTCATTATTTTATATTTCCAGGGCAACCTTTTGAGTTTAGAAAGGTCAATACTGAGATTTTATTTTGATACATGATATGACCTAATTCTTTCATGTGTTGCAGAAATCCGAAGGGGGTGGAGGATGCCTTTTTCTTTCTTTTTTTCTTTGATGTAAGTCTAAATTGCAACGGCTAAAATGCCTTCCCATAATTGTAATGAGATCAGTGGGTTTTAAGTATGGAATGAATCAATTATTGTAAGCAGAGCCCCTGCGTAAATCAGGGAATGCCAACCCAACCTCAGGATTATAAAATGAATCTGTGACAAGTATTCAAGGTTTCAGCATAGTCTCAATAATGAGGATTAAGTACTTACTATCAAGTGAAAGCAAAGTTTTATTCACTTACTAAGAAATATGTGCATATTCATTAAAAGAGATCAGACTGAGTGAGGCTTTAAAAAAAGGAGCATCTAGTAGCAGCATGAAAGGTAAAAATTGATAATAAATATGTCTAGCTTATGTTAAAAAGAGAAAGATTCCCAAAGCATATTTCATGAAATGGCAACACATTTGTGATGGAGAAATAGCTATATTAACAAAGAAAAATAAAGTAGTGTTTTATATTTTTATTTTCACTAAACTCTTAAAAAATAAAAAACAATCAAGGGATTATCATACAAGAAATCAGGACTACCCATTGTCAGCCTTAGCAATTTTTGGAATTTGGTATTTTTCAACTGGGAAGAACAATAGAATGTAAAGTTTTAACAGAACTGAAGACAGAGAAAAACATTAATTTCATTATTTTGTTACACTGAGACAGATTCTCACAGGCTAAGGAGATTCAGTTTAAGTAAGATAGTTCCCTCGTGCACACATTCCAGCAGAGTCTCTTTGCTTTTCTTTCTTTTCCTTTCCTTTCAGATAACTGTCTTCTGTTAATTTGCTGTAACTTGTTGTTTAGTAACTTGATAATTTATTGTTGTAAACGGCAAGTCACAAACATAAACTGTAGTGGCATATTTGTATGTCCTTACAATTTACTAACCTACTTTAATGCTTATGCTTATGATAGGGTTTATGTGTTAAAAACATGAATAATCAAAACAAGATATGCTCTTTCCTGGTTTATCTGGTTCCAGTTACACACTTCTTGAAATTATTTAGGTTCTGCATCACATAGAATCAGATAGTAATTGAACTAGTAAATATTAAACTTAAAATCTTAATACACATAAAAACTGTAATATCAATGCTCTTTGATTTTTTTACATATTGTTTCTTATACAATATTTCTATTTATGTATTTCAGGCATTATACACAGAAATAAAAAGCATGATTCTTTAAACACATGGAACAAAGTCTTATACTAAATTAATTCAATACTCACAACACTTCATATTAACTTAGTGAAAGGATAAATTTAGATTTTAATACCTTGTATTCATTTAGGCCATAGTATATACAAAATAAAAAGAAAGTATAGTACTCTGATGTTTATTTTTTTCCAGTTAAAATTGTTAAATTAAATATGCTAAATCAAATTATATTTATTTCTCTAATGAGAAAATTAGGAATTTTGGCATAGATGTTATAGATATTTATGAGAAAATAACACCTGTGTAACAGATTTTTTTGTGCAAATATAAAACTTAAATTGTATTTTCCCACTAGGTTTTTTTCTCAAAAATAAACTGTAGTTTGATATTCTTAAATTTAAATTTTCCATTTTTCTATATTTTGTTTAGAATATGGCCCTATTTTTTAGCATATATGTATGTCATTTTTATTTTAAAACAAAGAGATCTATTATGGATGTGCATGTATAAATGCAAACAGATATCTCAAAATAAATACAAAACTCACAATAGTGAACCGATAGAGGAATACTTACACAGACACTGTAAATGTATGCCTGAAACAGCTAAAATCAATGTCTACGAATTCATATTCAAAGGCAAGTTTTTAAGTTGTGTGCTGGAGTTGAAAAAGAGAAATGATTTCAGTATAGTGAACATTTACCAATAAAAAGATAACGTTGTGTAATGTGTAATGAAGGAATTTAAATTTGCAGTGAAAGTCTGACATCTGGTGGTCAGAAGGAGGAGCATCAGAACAGAAGGGGCCATTGTAAGACACTTCCTGGCTTTTATACAATGAAAACCAAATTAAAAATAAGAAATTCTTTTCTCTTTTTCTATCCTTTAGACATTTTACATATCATTTTTGCCCCCTCCTCATAATTTTACCATGAGTCCTTTTTTACATTTACATTTCCTAAATATTGTTTGTGTTAAAGATATTTTTGCAATAGGATAAAAATATTGGTCAGCAGTTATTTTTTAAATAAAAATGAATATGCACTTAGGAATAGTTTAATACTTATCAAACAGATTCATAGAAAGTTAGCTTCATATTACACCCTTGGAACCAAAATGAACTTTTTCTAAGTCTTTCCAATAAAAAAATGAAAAATTCACAAAGAAATTTAAAGTCATTTTTAACAAAGAGCAAGAATGACAGCAAAAAGATCTTAAACTTTCAGTTGAAGGATAATCTTGGTTCCTCATAACCATTAGAAAGATAATTCATAGAACAAAACTACTGATAAGCAATCCCCTCTTAACCCATCATACTATTTTTTATTAAAATGATCCAAAAGAATTGTAAAGTTGGTACAGCAAACCGTGTTCTAAGGCTAACAACCCACTACAGTGGAATATGTTTATACCATGTGAAATTAACCCTGCTTAAATTATGCAGTAAGCAAACTACAATAAAAATTTTAAAAATAAACAGTAATATTAATATTTCATAAGGTAGATTTTTCCAGATATTTCATCTTATAATTTTAACATGTCCCTCAAATAATTTTTAAAAATATTGCTATATCAGAATAACAACAAGGTTTTTTTTAACTCTTAGATTTCAAAATACAAAACTAGGAATTAATACAGAATTTTGTATCTTCTTCTGCATATTCAAAGTGAAATGCAATAGCCAGGGAGGAAAGCTTTTGCATACTTTGTTTCCTAAAAGATTTGACCAGGGCAGGCCTGGTGGCACAGTGGTTAAGTTCGTGCGGTCCGCCTCGGCGGCCTGGGGTTTGCAGGTTCGGGTCCCAGGTGCGGACAGACGCACCGCTTGTCAAGCCATGCTGTGGCAGCGTCCCATATAAAGTGGAAGAAGATGGGCACAGATGTTAGCCCAGGGCCGGTCTTCCTCAGCAAAAAAAAAGAGGAGGATTGGCAACAGATGTTAGCTCAGGGCGAGTCTTCCTCACCCAGAAAAAAAACCAAACAAAGAATTGACCAAACTGTGAAAATTGTTGGTAGTTTAAAAAACACATCCCTGTAATTGCCTCCAGTCTCTGTTTTGCTCATCGTACGTAGGCAAAATTTTAGTGCTAAATTGGTTGTTTCTGGTGTGGCTGTTTGATGTTTTCACCTAAAAGGCAGTGCGACACTCAGACTAGAGAATGCTACTTATCTATGAAAAGGTTCCTGTCATTGTAGCATTTCATGAGTCCTTCTGCAGTAGCAGACAAGCACAGGTGTTATAAGATCAACATCTAGTTCTTCTTCATTTCCCCACAGCTTTCAACTGAATTAGTGTGTCAGGTGGATGATCATTCTGGGTTGGTTATCAGTCTTCCTCATTGATGCCCTTTGCATAGTGTGGGAGATTAAATTCATAGTTTATTGTGAATTTGCTGAAGGAACTTTCAGGAGAACATTTGAGAAACTCAGGGACACTCAGTAGTGTGGATGGGAGGGGTTCCCTTCACCACTGCAAAGACGTAAAACCAGTTCTCTTAATTTTTTCATAAAAAGTTGATATTCCCACAAACTGAAGAGAATCTTGAAAGAATTTTGAAAAGCGAGAAACATTTTTACCAATAACATAAAACATTGCTCTGTTCTTCCAGCCCAAGTAATTTGACGAAGGCTTCTCAAATAATAAAAACCATAGTATTTTTTTTCCTTTGGAGACAATTTCTTTTTATTCTTACATTAAATAATTATGGATGCAATTACATTATGTATGAAAACCCTCCAAGTGGTTTGAAGATAGGAATTCTTTCTTAGCAGAGACTCGTTCAGAAGTCATGCAAAGTAATTTCAAAGTATTTTAGAATAAAAACAAGTCTATATGACCACTAATAAATGTGGGTGTTCATTTTCTTCATAAAAATGCCCAAATTTTGTTTTTCATAAAAATCAATATATTTTTGTTCCAGAACATACTATTTGAGGACTCTGGATAGACAGTCCACGTTCTTTCCTCATAACACTTGGCTCTCCATGGTGTGAGCTCTCCGCTATTTGCATAGGTCTGAGGAACAAGGATAATAGCAGTTTTTTCTGGCCTTCAATTTCTCAGTGCCTGGAGCATAGTAGGATTTCAATGATTATTTTTTGAATGAAGAAATAAACAATGAATAAATGTGAAAGTGCTTTTCCTTTTTTCCCCGCATACCAGTAATTTTTTCCTAAAAGAGAATGTGGAATTCCAAGACATGTCTGTGTTTGAGAAAAAACAGTAAGATAAATTATTACAACACA
Organism: Tapirus indicus; assembly: GCA_031878705.1. Lineage (NCBI taxonomy): Eukaryota > Metazoa > Chordata > Mammalia > Perissodactyla > Tapiridae > Tapirus > Tapirus indicus. The sequence goes on along the minus strand of CM062939.1, from coordinate 16,598,708 downwards.
CACACAGTCACATGATGTGCGAAAGCTTTGAAAATTCTTTCCTTTGGACAAAACAATGAAAGAGATGAGAATTGTATATCACAAACTCTCACCATTAAACCATCCTTGGGGTCCATGTTACAGAAGTAGGTGCATGAAATAGGTAATGTTTTAGCTGCTAATATCTGCATTGATAATGTTTATACAGTGAGATGCCATCTGCTCCATGAACATTTGCACATATTAATGGGCCCTGAGCTTGCAATGATATATTTTACATGCAGAAGCATGTCAGAAATTTGTAACAGATCAAATATGTGGGCCCATAATAGGCATTCCATTATCATGTTAACCATAATCTGAACATTTGGTTTTCTGATGATTTTACTGTAAAATTATATATTTTTAGAGCCTTCTTAATTTACGCATCTTCCCTGATCACTCCTGACCACATTATTTTTTCCTTCTGATTATATCCTATAATATTTACTCTCTTTGCTTCTTATTTGCAACCAACATCCTTGTTTTACTATTTAACTATTTCACTAATGACATAGTTGTCTTTCCCAAAGGGTTGTAAGTTCTTCGGATCAGGGTAAGTGTCTCCCCTCTTTGGTATCTACATAATACACAGAACCAGGGTTTTCAGAGGTAATGCTAACTTTTGAAGTACCAGTACTAAATATGTCCTGGATATTTGTTTTTATAGAAATACTGCTAAAAAATAATATAGATTATGTGAAGCATAAAATGCTTTCTTGTTTGCTGGTTCGTCTAATGTTATCTGGCCCCTACCTCAGTCTTTACTTTAGCCTATTTTTTTCCATAGTGCTAATCACCATAAAATTAACATATTTGAGTTTTTTCACTTGTTTATCATCTAGCTCCCTCAGTAGAATCTAAGCTCCGTGAGGACAGGGACCTTTCTGCCTTGTTCATAGCTGAATCCTCAATGGCTAGAACTATGTCTGTCTATAGTAAGCACTCAATAAGTGTTAATTTTCCCTTATCCACTCCATATAGAATTAATACCTTACTAGGATTACATTCATAGTGTTAGAAGGGAATTTAGAGTTCATTTAATCTCATTCCATAATATCCCTGAGAGATATTCCTGTGGCTTCTGCTTGTATTTTCGTGACAGCAGGCTCATCATATATGGAGGCAATCTGAGCCATTGTTGGAAAGCTCGTGTTTTAAAAAAGATCTTTCTGTTAATGACTTGAAAACCATCTTGCCGATACATTCGCCTCAGGTCTAGTTTTGCTCTATGGAACTACCAAAGCGGGTCAATTTCTATATAATACTCTCCCATTGTGTTCACACACACACACACACACACACACACACACACTTACTTTCCTCTTTGAATGAAACGTTGCTGACATTGTTCGTTCACTCTGCAAGGTGCGCCAGACAGGAACAATCCCTGCTTTCATACCCACACAGTCAAATGGGAGAGACAGATAATTAAACACATTATGTTCATAACACATGTTAAGCACAATGCTTGAATAAGAAGTACAGGATCAAAAAGAACCAAAGTAAAATCTGGTCTAGAAGAGAGGCAACCCCAGGTTGTGCTAACACAAACAGATGTACAGTGTAACACCCTCCTGCATTCCCCTCACGAGATGTACGTTACATTGAAACACTTCTAAAATTGGATTTGTGTGTTTTTCTAGATATGATAACATAGTGTATGGCCTCCGTAGAGTCACAAGTCAAGAGGAAAGTCTACCAAAAAGAGTACATTACATTTGGTTTACTTATATATAAGATTGGATGTTACCACCGTCTGCTAGAATTTCATTTTGTTCTAATTTTTCTGTGATCTCTTGAAAGATTAGATTGGCTTGCTAAATATGGTATCATATTTTTCCTAATAAAATAACGTGTGATTCTCATAAGGAATCTTGTGTGTTTCTAGAACTTTCTTACTTCTAATGTGTACTTTTAATTTCCTATTGCAAACGTTTCCTTTATAAACATTTAGATCATTAATCAAATGCATAGCTTCTTTCAGTAATGCATGCCATCAGCCGTATCACACAAAGTTGTTGATCATAAAATTTTGAATGGAGACGCTTAGATGTTATGGTGCATGCTTATAACTAGACTTAATCAGGGTGAAAAATTTTGCAGGATGGAAATTATCTGCTGTTATAAGGATTTGCTTTTAAAACTCCCCCCACCCCCAAAGTTTATTGCTTACCTTCAATCTTAATATTTTTGTTTTCAAATGTGCCTGCCACTTCTTGTCGCTCTGGAATGCATTATTCTTTTCATAGTCTCTCAACACAAAGTCATGCTCTTTTACACCATTATTCTCTTCCATTCTCTCACTTTCTGAACTTAGTTTGATCCTTGTTATGGAATCCTAATGATCCTGGAATTGCATGGAAAGAAATGTTGACTTCCTTAATTCTGAGGAAACTACACTTTGGTTATTCCACAGATTTTAGACATAATGAGAAAACAGCAAAATTAATGTAAAAGAAAGAAACATAAAAGGAAGAAGGAAACAAGAAAAAACAAGCGACACAGTAAGGTCTTTAATGATTGAGGCAAGTTTTACTTTCCAAAGATGGCCACCACAATATCTCTTGACCTATATGCCCTTCTAGAATCTTGGCACTCCGCCATCAAAATTATGGAGCATAATTTCCTTTCCCTTGATTCTGGGAAGGCTTGTGGCTCACTTGCAAAAATAAAATAAAATGAAGCAAAAATGATACTGCATGACTTCTGGGCTAGATCATAAAAGGCAATGTAGCTTCCATTTGGCTTGCTTCTCTCAAAAATCTTCAGCTGCCCTGTAAGCAGTCTGACTACCCTGAGGACACCATGTTGTGAGGAAACCCAAGCTTGTCCATGAGCAGAGACCACCTGGAGAGAGTGAGCTGATTGCTGCTCTCGCCGCCCCCCTGCCACTCTTCCAGCTCCAGCCACTGTCTGACTGCAATCCGAGTCCCACGCCAGAACCACCCAGCTGACCCCTCTCAAATTCCTGACCCACAGAAACCATCAGGGATAATAAAGTGAATATTGTTGTTTTAAGCGACAAAATTTGGGGGTTATTTATTATGCAGCAATAGATAACCACAACAACGACTTTCAGAAACTTGGTGCCGAAATGAAGACAATGAGGGATAATCTTGTTCTATGCACAGCTGTAAAAGCAGTGTAGGCGGAGATTCAGAATTCTTTGGTCCTCTAGAGAGGTCCACTATATTTGTTAATATTTGTACTATAGCATTATCTACCCACCTCTTCACTAACTCTAGTGAGAGATTTTACTATGTCCTGTAATGGTAGGTGGCCAAATGGAAGCCTTTTAAACTCTTGTAAATGTATGACTCAAAAAATGTAGTAAATCCTGATATAAAGAAGCATGTATCAGTTAAGATAATTTCTGCAGTAAATTATAGAAACCCCTCATTCAAATGGCTTAAACAAGAAGGAAATTTATTATCTCAAGAAATCCAGAAGTTGGGGATCTGCAAGGATGGCTTGGACTCCTGCTCCTTTGAGTCTCTTGGGTCTGTCTTATCTATGGGTTGGCTTCATCCTTATACTGGCAGCAAGATGGCTGCAGCAGTTCAGGGCATTACATCCAGACACAGCAATTCCAGAAAGGTCTCTTATAATGAATTCCTATTCTGAATGAAAAACTCTTTAGCATTTATCATTCATTCATTCAAAAATGATTTATTCAGAACCTGATAGATGCCAGGCAATAGTCTAAATGCTTGAAATGCAGCTGTGAGCAAAACAGTAGACCTCCCCTGTATCTCATTGGACATAAATGGGTTACATGGCACCCTGCAGCCAATCAGTGGACAAAGTGATGAGACCACTATGATTGATGGAAACCCAATCTAAGGTGTCCCAGGAAAAAGGATCACTCTGCCCTAAATCATGTAGGGAAGGGATAATCACTTGAACAAATTGGGGCTTTTCTAGCAAAGATTCAATGGGAGAAAGTATATTCAGTAGGCAAATAGTGTCTGTAAACAGAACTTATAATTATATATTGTTATTCAATTTGTGAAGACCATATAATACCGTAGAAGTGTCTTGATACATAATGTTAGGTTACACAACCAGGATTTTTTTAAGTATGTATAAAATGACCACAACTATATTTTTTAATATCTTGGCATATTCAAAAAGACCAAATAGCAATATTAAAATGCTAGTAACATATTGCCTATGATTTGGGTGATAGAACTATTCGTGTGTTTGTATGTTCTGTTTGTGTTTCCACTTTTTCCCCTAAATTTTCTTTAATGAGCTTGTTCTTCTTTAAATAGTTCTTTCAATAAAAAATAATTTCTTGTCGACTGCATCCAGTTACATTATCTACTGCTTAATCTAAATCAAATAAAACAACTTTATGGAGCCTGAAGTTTCCCAGTCTCAGATCATAGCAATGACATCTTTTTTTTCCCAGTACTTCCAGCTCAACCAAGAGACGAGCAATTTTAAATAAAGAGAAAGGACTCCCCTGCCAAGATTCTTTAGGTCAATGATCAGGAATATACGATACTGTAGAGTTTAAATATTTATTAAAGATTAAGATGGTTATAAATGCACTAACTATATATTCTTACAACTATACTTGGTTTTGGTTAATGTTAATGTATCTTATGTTTGAATTAAGTAATGATTTACTGGAAGAATCTGTTTTGTAGTATAAAGAGAAATAAAAACCTTTTCTTTGAGCATCCATATTATGATATGCCTGGAGCCAACTAATATCAGGCCTAAAAATAATCCCTATATAGTCCATCCATTTCCCCTTTCATTAGTCTTTGGTTTCAATTTTCATGACTCATGTTTGAGGGGCTAACTATGACCATACAGGCTGTTGGGAGACACATTCTCTTGAGAAGACAAACTATGAGATGGAAAGGCAGCAAGCCTGTTCTCCACCACCGTAATCAGAATAATCCACAAAATACACTCAGGAAGAAGTGTTTGCAAGCTGAAAGACAGTGAGCATCATAATTTCTCAGTTTCACCAACACACCTGTACTCATTAGCAGAGCTCAGTGTAAGACTTTGAGAAAGTAGTATGGAAAACGAAACACCTAGTGGTTTGCTTTCTAAAGGTGACTACCAAAATATAAACTCTCATGTCAAATGTAAATTGGTCATCACTCGCACACATCTAAAGGCCAGAAGCCAGAATCTAGCTGGAAAGATGTGTTAGCTGTTGACTCTCAAAACTATTTGCAGGAGGGCCGGCCAGGTGACGCAGCGTTTAGGTTCACGTGCTCCGCTTCGGTGGCCCAGGCTTTCGCAGGTTCAGATCCCGGGCATGGACAGACACACTGCTTGTCAAGCTGTGCTGTGGCAGCATCCCATATAAAGCAGAGGAAGATGGGCATGGATGTTAGCTCAGGGCCAGTCTTCCTCAGCAAAAAAAAAAAAAAAAAAGAGGAGGATTGGCAATGGATGTTAGCTCAGGGCTAGTCTTCCACACACACACACACACACACACACACACACACAAACTGTTTGCAGGAACACTCAGAGGCCTGCTCTTTCCTATCAGTGTGACACCTAAACAGCTCAGAGCTGATAGGATTCTTCATCAATCTCCTTGATCACAATGGCTGTATGGACAGGGAATTTAAGAGAGCTGATCTGCTCTGTCACTTTGGGCTGTGTGAAGAACACTGTTCTTTTCTTCTTTCTTCCTTTTCTTTAGGCCATCTCATCCATCAAACGAACCGAACAGCAATTGAGACCTAAAACTAAAAAATACATAGACTGACAGTTGGTTCAATGACTGGGCACTGCTAAACCACAAGGAATCAGACTAACCAGTTTGCTTTAAAGAATCAGTCCACCAGTTGTTAGATATTCATGTCAATAAATGAGTATTTGGCATCGTGCTTCACTTAGCAACCGTCCCTGGTATTGCAAAGACTTTACATATGCAATGTAACAGGATACATTTTCAAAATTAAATCAATGACTTTGAAACCTTTGAATGACCATCACGCTGAATGAGTCAAAAATACATTCTTAGAAAAGGAAAAGTGAATACAGAATATGATAGTTCTGCTAAGTGAACTTCAAAATGTGGACCAGATGCAGGAGTTTGGTTCAAGAACACGCAGGGTGTAGATATGTCAGCTCATGATGTAGCGATGCATTGTGAGAAACACAGTCCAAGGCTCCCACAGTCCCCAGGGACAGCCGGGGAGACTCCGAACGCTCTCACGCCTTGAAGTTACATCTCCCTCTGAATTTAAAGGTGCCTTATTTTGTCTTTTACGTCAGTGAATATGATTAAACTCCTGCTGTTGTGCTAAATTTCCAAGATTGTAAAAAGTCAGGGGAATTAAAAAGGTCACAGCAGTATTTCATTTCACTAGCAAATCTGAGGAATCATGTTATAGGAGGACATAGGAAATTGCTTGAAAAGAGAACCTGTATCCAAATTCGGGAAAACCTGAGTGGGAAAACCCAGGTGGGAAAGAGAAGACCCTTATAGGGGTGTAAATACAAAACGGGGCTCCATACCTGGTGGCATTATACAGTCAAGAAAATTAGGATGCCATTTTAACAGCAAAAAGAAGCTACATTCACCTAACGTGAAGATTTGCCAGGAGTTAGTTACAATCTCCATCTTTCTATAAACACCTGAAGTTGTTTATAAACTACAAATGTTGATTCTATACATTAGAGACCTAAAGGAACTAAACAATATAACCCTTCCTATTTTAGTATAATACCACTGTTTTACACAACTAGAAGTAAAATGTTAGGTGTAAATATAAAATTAAGAAATAGTGAAATCAACAAAGATAGAACATATACACGAATGACCAAGTCTGTATCCATTCAGGACAAAATGTAAAACACTTTGCTTAAGTCTATAAGATGGAAAAATATTCATGTTGGCCTGTAATAAAAATAATTGCAAAGCATGTTAATGCATATGTGCTTTGAATTCTGTTGAGTCCCATTAGCAATATGATACTTTGTGATATTTTGAAATTCAAGTTGTTTCAAGGACAGATCTTTCAAGGCATCTGAAAGGACTAACTCAAGTTTTAATTCAGTGTCTGCACAACATGAAATATCAACATGGAACATCTTCAAAATAAGCTAATATTCATGATGCTGGATTATATGAAATGCCAAAAAATCTTATAATTCTTTAATATTAGAATTTTGGATAGGATTGTTTTGGGTTCCCCCAGGGTAAATGGTGTCCTTTATTAGTAAACATTTATTGAACTCATAAAATATGTCAGACAAGTGCTTTATAGATATCATTTCATTTAAAATTCTCAAAAATCCTATGAGGAGATATTATCCCCATTTTATAGATTAGGAAACTGAGATACAGAGAAGCTAAGCAACTTGGATGAAGTATACATGACAGCTGGAATATGAACCCACAGCCCAAGCTCTTAACTTGGTGTAGTCTTCTGTGTAGACAAAATTTAAGCCACAAACCACAAAGTACTTCATTCAGTAAATTCTGGTATACCAATAACATCATTATGAAAATAGTTTGAAGACATTCATGGTAACAATTTTTGGACTTATGAGAATTTTTTTAATCCTTTATTTAATCATAACATCAAACTGTTGACTATTAAAGAATATATGTTAATTCTACTGTTAATATGACTTTGGTGAACCACATGCACAATAAACCACATAATCCTAAACCAAGGTGTTGTAACTGTATACAACACATGATACACATTTCGTATAGACAAAGTCCTCAATAGTGTCCCTTGTTGTCTCTGTGTCACCTCATAACCTACCGATGACGTAAATAAACATGAGCTATTGTTTGACAAAATTGATAGGCAATTTTACAACTATATAAAAAAGAATCAGAGCAGAGTGTTGCCTTTGGTTTTCCTGAGACCCTCCCCTGAGACAAGGGCTTGGGCGCAGGTAATTTATCTAGGAAGTGATCCTAGGAAGCATGAGTGAGGGAGCAAGGAGAGTGAGTCAGGAAAAGTGGAAAAGCCAATCCCAGCTACATTGTTAGCAATCAGTGTGGGGAGCCGGGGCTCCAACACAAGGGGACCCTCTGAAGCACCATGCAGAACGAGCTTCAGAATTGTCCCCCAAAGATGGAAAGCTGGGGAATTTATCCACAGACTCTCATCCAGCAAAATTTGTGAATTTCCCCGGGGTTGATAACTCTTCTGCACTTCTAAGCTGTGTTTGCACATACTCTAAGCAGACTTTGAAGAAAGATTTAAGGTAGAAAAGTGGAGAGAGCCTGCAGCACAGACACTATCTGTGCGGATGGAACAGGCTGTGACATCAGAGGTGAGCTGAGAGATGTACAGCCAGGCACAGGTGTGCTCTTTGAATTATTTTACTAATCCATCCATAGCCTCACCTCTTCTTCCTTGGACTAGTGACCTTCATTTAAGAGAGGGTGGATTTGTCCAGAGACAAAGAGTAGAGAACTCTGAAGTCATTTCAACTATGCAGGAGTTTAAACTAGAATTGTGACCTTATTGTTCCTGCTGTCTAACCAACTGACATAGCTAGTGTGTAGCTATAGGGTTTTTTTAAACAACTTTATTGGAATATAATTAACACACAATAAATTATGCATAAAATGCATAATTTGATATGTTTTGGCATATATATATATACCCTGAAATCATCACCACAATCAAGATAATGAACACAACCATCCATGACTCAGTTTGCTTATTGTTTCTAGATGTTATAAGGAATTACTTTCCATTAGTTTTTTTAATAATAGTAGTTGTTATTATTGTTATTATTATGGGGGATGAGTCAGCAGATGAAATGGCTATTAACTTCCTTTCCCAGTAGAACTTCATTTCATTTCCAACTACTTATGAATGGAAAAGATCACACGCACTTTGGCATCAGGTAGACCTGGTTTGAACATCAGTTCTTTCTCCCAGTTACTAGTTGTGTGGCCTTGGGCCGGCCACTTCAACATGTCTTGTTTCTGTATCTGTAAAACATGGTGGTTGAGCCTGTCTCACAGTGCTGTGAGGAGCAATTACAGATGAATGTCAAGCACCTAGAGCTGCATCAAGCACAGAATAGATGCTCAGTAAATGGTTCTATTATTCTATCTTGCCGTTACTGCAAGATTGGAAATGTTTGCCATCGGGAAGTTATTCAGTTTAAAATCTAATTGTGTAATGCTTTAAGCTCTTTAAGCAGAGAAAAATACTTCTGTTACCACTCAAAGGGCAAAATCTGCTCACCACAAGGCAAAAGCCAATCATCAAGAGGCAGGATGGTGGCAGAGAAAGGGCATTTTACTCCCTTGCTATCAAGGGAGAAGATGGCTGACTAATGTCCGAAAGAACCATCTTAAGGGGCACAGAATCTTGAAGCAGTTATATAGGCCAGTGGGTTATGGGGGAGGGGGTTAGGAATGTTGATCTTCTGGTGTTACAGATTGGGAGTCGCCACACCACATAGACTCTCCGTCTGGGGGTCATCACAGTCCTAAGGAACTCAAAAGAACAAAGTTATCATCCTATCACAGCTGGGAGGTACATGCACAAGCAGGGGTCATAAAATCTACAGAGCAGTTAGATCTCCTGGAGGGTGCAAATGCAGCTGGGTTAGAGGTCATTCGAAATTGCAATATGGTTTCTTTTCTACAATATGGCTTCCCTTATGTCAACCTTGTACTGAGCCAGTATCACTTCCAGATTCCAATAGCAGAATATTTAATCCCACGGTAATGCCACTTTTTCTTCTCTTCTCCCTTATCATCCAGTCAGTAACTTATTCCACCAAGTGGTAAACTGTTCTAACAATACTATTGTAAGGGGCCAGGGACACTGACATACAATCTTTCCTTGTGAGAGTAAGAGGGGCCCAGCTTACATTAACACGAGCTCTGAGGACATGATCTGACCTATTATAATTATATTTGTCATTTGATAAAGCTCTTTACAGGGGTATATTTGTACATGATACATAGCAGTGGTTACCAAACTTGGCACCAGATTCACCTGGGATGCTTTTTTTAAAAACACATAGATAACTGGATCCATTCTAGGCCAACTAAATAGAATCTCTCAAGTTGTGATCCAGATATCAGTATCTCTAGGAAGCTCATTAGTGGATTCAGATGTACGATAGAATGAGAACAACAATGCTAGGGGATATCACACTGGTTTTGTCACAACCACAGAGAAAGCTCATGGAATACCACAAAGTGTACAAAGCCTGACTTTTAGTTTTTTTAAAACTATGAATGAGTTACAAACCTTTCTCCAACATGGAAAATGGAAAAAGGATGTTTACACAACTTGATTGACTGTGTAACCTCAACAATCAGTGTCATCCACCCTAATGCTGGCAGATCTAACACCCGTGGACTTGGGTGACCTTGCTGGGAAAGCACAAACTGCTAACAAAGAGTTAATTTCCTTTCTTGTATTTTGGACTACCATTCAAGCCAATATAATTGTGAGACCAAGCTTTGTTTAATATCAGCAGATGAACTTTCTAAGGTTTTCAGTTTGATCTTTGTTTAAGTATTCAGGGATTTAGTGGTTATTTGGAGGACAGTCAATCCATTTTCCCACCTACCTAACCCACATCTTATACAGTCTAACGGGATGTATACAATATAACATGACATAAGCATGTATTGGGAAAAGATGGAACAGAACTGCTTGGCCTTGAAATCCATCGAGCCCAAACACCTAGAAAAGAAGATATTGGTGGGTACCTAACCCCTTTCAGATTGCAAAACTAAGTTCTTTCAGACTCAACTGTCTTGGATGAAAGCTTTTGTGCTACCTAGATTTTTAGGTTAATTTGTTCAACAGAGAAACCATTTGTCTTTCAAGTTAGCCTCTCCACGTAAGCAGAGAGATCTTGAGAACTTATTCATCTTTGCAGCCCAAACACCTAGCATACTTAACACATACTATGGGCTCTTTAAGTATTTCTTGATTATGTGAGCTAATCAATCAATAATTAATTATTGAACATTTAATGAAGCGAATCTTAATCTTATAAGCAGACTCATATATGTGTTACATACTTTGAAAGAGGTCTCATAAATATGAAACGTTAACTTAACTCTGGTGACTGTCAGTTTTGGTCTCATCCCCCAGAAACAATCTTCAATATTGTCACCAGAGTGATCTTTCTAAACTCAGACCTAATCAATGATCCTGCTTAAAGTTCTTCAAAACTATTGCTCCCAGGATAAAATAAAAATAATAATAATAATAATTTAAAAACAAAACAAAACAAAACACCTTGTTGGCCTGAAATACCGGGCCAACATCATTTGGCGCTTTGCCACATCTCCAGTCACAAGGTTCACCTCTAACTTCCCGGAATCTTAGCTGGAGTGTTGGAGGACAGTTAGAGGACCGTTCACCTTCTCACGCTCCCCCAGGCCTCCTTACCTTGTGCATTCTTGTTTCTCTCTTCCCAAGTCACCTGTATATGCTTCTTGGTTCCTTGAGGCACAGCACGATTATCTGTCTCCCTGAGGTTTTCCCCGACTGCCTTAGCCTGACCACAGGGGCACCTGCTTCCGGGGCACCCTGACCACAGTTATCTCACTGTGCAATCCACTGTGCATGTCGCCTTGGTTACTCTCTCTGGGAGACGATGTGCTAGCGAAGAGCAGAAATGGTGTCATTTCTGTGTCTCCGGTGATTGCTACAGAGTTGGGCACTGAGTGGAGGTTCATGAAACTCTTAACATTTATTGAGGGTTTACTACATGGCAGGCAATGAGTTAAATGCTTCGGTTGGATTATCTTACTTATTCCTTACAGCAATCCCAAGAGTGGGTTTTATAATTATCCCCAATTTACAGATGAGGAAACAAAGGCACAGATAGGCTGAGCAGTGTGCACAAAGACACACAGCTAGTAACGGAGGCAATGTGATTTTTATTTTCCTCTAAAACATCACTGAAGTACAGGGGAAAAGGAAATCTACAGCTTGGTGACAAATGATAGGCATTTAAAAATAATCATGATTTGAAATGAAGACTTTAGTGAGACCATAAGGTATAGAATTCTGGCTCTGATATGTACTAGCTAGTGGATTCTACTGAAACCATTTAACTTCTCTTGGTCTCAATTTCCTTATATGCAAAATGAGGGGAAAATGTACTAACATTTCTTGAATGCTGCATGCCAGGCCATGTACTGTGCTTGATAATTTTCATGAATTATAGCTTAATCCTCAGAAGAACCCCATGAGATAGATAAGAGCATCCCCATTTTAGAGATGGAAAAACCAAGCCTCAGACACATTAAAGTGGAGAAATATGTTTTCTAGACACTCTCATATTTTAAGATCCTGGACTTAGACCTGAAAAAAAATGTGATAATTGGAGAGCTTTTGCTAAAGAAATCAAACTTATTCAGGTGGTTAAAAGAAAAGTAAATCAGAAGTACCTCTGAATTCAACTTGTTGGGTAAAGCTACAGAAAACAGAGAATAATATTCATACTCAAATCAACAGTTTAGACAAAGGCATCATCTTAGTTCAGGCTGCTATAACAGAACACCACAGACTGGGTGGCTTAAGCAACAAACATTTATTTCTCATAGTTCTGGAAACTAGGAAGTACAAGGTCTGGTGTCTGGTTAGTATCCTCTTCCTGGTTTGCAGGTAGCCCTCTTCTTGTTGTGTCTGCACATGGTGGAGAAGAGAGAGAGAGAAAGTAGAGTGAGAGAAAACTCTCTCCTATCTCTTCTTATAAGGGCACTAATCTCATTCATGAGGGCTCCACCCTCATGACCTTCCAAAGACCCCACCTCCTAATATCATCACATTAGGGTTTAGAATTTCAACACATGAATTTTGGGGGGGACACAAACATTCAGTCCATAATAAACATCAAATGAATATCATCTTAATAGTGATTCCTGTTGTTCATTCTTTATTCCTCATATGCCTCTGTTCTGAGTTAAATTTCTGCTCTCTTCTTCATAGTCCAATGTTCAGATTTGTGAATTTATCCATGCCTTGCTGAAAATACTACCAATTCCACATAATAACCTATGCATCAGATGTAATTCCCTCCTGAGCACAACTAATAATTAATCTAACTTGTAGGTACCAGATAACATACTATAGTTGTCTACTTGCCTGAGACTATACCAGAACTTTAGTCTGTGATCAACATATATATATATATATAAAATCTCTCAGTATAATTTCTAAATCTTTTTAAAAATGTGTTTGTGTACAGCAGAAGGACAGCTTGGGGTTTCGAGGAGTGATCTATTCTCCACTTATTGCTTGAGACTGGTGGATTCACTGGTGTGTGGACTGACTGATGAATGGTTTGGACTGCTCTTACCACTAGGTAGTAATAGTATTACCATCCTATCATTTACTTCCAGGCAACAAACATTTTTAACAAGGTCCATTTTGGGGGCCTCAGTAAAAGTTTGTGAATAAATGGGAAAATACTGTAGCTCGCACACCCTTGAGGTAACGGCATATCTAGTTGGAGGGGTGTACTCAAAACTTTGGCATCTCTCTTAGAACCCTGAAAAACCGCAGAAAATAGAGACCACACCAGGTTGCATGTGTGCACATTCTTATATACTCCAAACTCTATATTTCAGATCATTCTAACTTGTTGTTAGAAGACAAAAATGTAGACCTGAGAGCCTAGTTAAGTCCTTTTCCAGGTTAGGAGGATGGATTGCTGGGGCTGTTGAGTAGCATCCTGATATGGGGCAGAGAAATGAACATTAATATTCAAGTCCCTTAATGTCTTTCCTAAATTTCCACGTCACAGCATCAGAATAACCAGTTATAGGTTTTGTATTTAAAACTTGGATACTAAACGGTATCCTGCCTTTTTCTTAGCGTTCCCTCCTCATTGGTTGCACAAGCAGCCCTTAGTAAGCAGCAGCTGGCCCATCACCTCCACCTCCTCCTTCCCCCCAAATTCCTTTTCTGTGTTCAACACTTGTGATTAGAGTCAAATCAAGTAATGGAAGCAAAGTATTCGCCCTACAGTATTGAGTTACCCATTTGAATGATCTGTCTACAGATAGAACAGGCAATGAAAAGAAAAAAATCCTACATTTTGAGGGCAGTTTTACAAATATTTTACATGCTTCTATTGAAATATAGTGGCGTTTCACAGAGACATATATGCTCACGTTTATCCATTTTATCTTGAAAAAGAAATTTTCATCTTTACACAAATTGAATCAGCAGACAGAAGAAAGTAGAAACATAAGAGCAATCATTATAAATGTTTATAGACATAAGTAAAGCTTTATCTAAAGTTCATCCTGTTTAAGGACATGTTTTATGTTGTACAATTCCTTTTAGAATATCAATCTAATAAGCACCAAATGAGGCTGAAGACAATGCTGTTATAAAAAATGGAGAAAAATGATTAAAATATGATAATTATACTGACAGCTTATATGCTCAATCTAATCAACCAAGCTTCCAATTTGTCATAATGTACACTCACTCATACATTATTGCTTAATTATAGCAACACTTCTATTTGGAAGGGTTGTCAATCATGTGAATACCCATCATTTTTCTTTTTTTTTTTCCCCTTAGAAGAGACATATTTTAAGCAAGGATTTGAAGCCACTTTACTATTGATTTAACCCTTGGAATACTTTTCACGCAGAAACTATAGTTTCTATTGAATATTTTTATGCTCATATTAATAGGAGTTTATATTATGTAATATTATTCTTTTAAGTCAGAATTGATATACTATATTCTACAATGAAATTAAATATTGGCAGAATTTGGTGATTTTATAGTTATTAAGATGTGCTTGCACTAAAAGAGAGATGATGTAGCTTTTTTTTAAGAAAAAGAAAATTTGACCAGAGTGTTTCCCAATATGCCTATGATCTATGTTGATGAAGAAATGGCAGTGAGTGTGAAACTGAGATAGCTCTTTAAAAAGGACTTCACTGCTTATGGAAATAGATGTTACCCATAGCAAACCAAAGCTTTCTCTTACCTTTACTTCACCTCCTCCGGCTCCATTGTTCTTCTTCCAATTGGTAAAAGTGTTTACCACATTGCTAAAACAATCACAATAGTGCATCTGCCAGGGTTGCCTACTGAGAGTTTCATAACTTGATCATATAACCAAGTCTACTCCAGCAAAATGAAGCAATAAATTGAAACTATTCATATTATTGAAAAGACTGAAGCTGTCTCAATTATTTTGGACATATAATTGACTTTATAAGATATGTATGTATGTGTATATACGTATACAGATCCTAGATAGATAGATTAAATATAGTCTATATATATGTATATATGACTTATATGTATATAGTGTACTCTCAATTTTTTAACTTATTTAATAGACCATTTTATCAATATGGTCAGATTATTAGCTAAGAATTAAAGAAAATATCCTTCTGAGTGTGGGCATTTTAGGTCCTTAGGTATCTGGATAATTGTTTCTATGACTCCATTTAACCTCTATGGTAGACAAGTCCACGGGATCTACTTTTCATAATTAGAAAGAGAGGGAGAAAGAAGAAAGACTTTATTTCTCCCTCATTTCTCTAAATACTTTCTTTTGTAAGTCTAAAATAAAGAAGGAGATGTTCACATTTGCAAGCCTCCATTATTCCTCAAAAGCTAGTTTTGGATGATAAGCTATCCCGATATATACAATTACAAACGTGGAATACGAGCCGACATGTCAGTACTAACACATTTCTAGCACTTTCATGAATTACTAACTCTTAAACAGTTGTTTAAATCAATTAAACAATTGTTTCAATCAAATGTTTTATTATTTAAGGCCTTAGATATAATACAAACTGCATCCAAAGAATTAAGGACATTTGGTGCACACCTGACTATTTTCAAGGAATTTATTCAAAATTTCATTACAAGTCATTAAAATATAAAAACTTAAAAGCACAGTTAAAATTGAATGATAATAGTTTCATATCACTTGGAACTATAATATTGTTTGTCATCTGTGACCAAGTTCTCTATACTGGTATGCAAAAGAGGCTTTCACCATAGGTCAGGTTTCACATCCAGTTGGTTTCATTTCTTAATTTAAAACATTTTTTCACTATTTTCCTTTCTAAACTAGAAGTTCTTAAGTAATAATTATAAATCATTGGAAACTGAAACAAGTGACTCTATCAGATAGATATAGATATTACCATTAAACGTGAACTAAAAAATCATGGAGTGAATTCTCAGTGTAAATTATTTTTGATGCTCTGATACTAAGTGCACATGCATATTGTATTCAAAAACTGGAAGGGTAATGTTTCAACTGGAGACATTTCACCCAGTAAAATCCTAAACTTCCTTTTGGTTGCATTCAGTTCTGGAAAGAATGTTTTCACAGTTTGTTCCAGCACCAAGATGTGCATTTAAAATAAGCCCAAATTAGCAACATGTACGAACATCTACAACTTACTTTGAAATGCATCTAAAAAAAAAAGACAAGTACAGTAAAATGTTACTTGTAGAATCCAGGTATTATATATATGAGTTTTTCATTATATAATTGTTTAAATTTATCTGTATCTTTGAACACACCAGATTATTTTTTGTAATAAAATGTTGAAAAAATAAATTCAATAATATATCATTAATTTCTTTCTCTCCTAAGTAACAAAAATCAGTGTTGGAAAAGAGCTAAAATCTTTGCATTTGACCTGTTTTCACCACTGTTTGGGCTCCCTATAAATACTATAATAATTCAGTCCGAAAGTATAAGTTCAGGCAATTCAAGATACTGAATGTATCATGGGGATAGGCCATTTGAAATCACAGGAAAGGCTTTAATGATATCAGTGGTGTCATGAAGAAAATTTTTTCTATCATACTATGTTTCCAAATCTCATGTAGGCACCTTCCCCTCCAGAACCTACATATATTTATATGGAAAAGGTGGGTTTTTTTCCCCTTCTTATTTAGTAACTACAATCTGACTCTAGTCTCAATTTTCATTATTGCTTTCATTTTTTAAAGCAAGACCCATAGGGTAAATTGTTTATTTCTATCTGTTCTCCATAAATAAAGTAGTATGTGGAATTGTGTGCAGTTACAACCTCTGATATTCCTGGCAATGCCCTTCCATGCTTACAGCAGTCATAAAAAATGGCCACGGATTTTTTTCACAGCTGTCCCATCTAGAGATGGGGTCTGATTCCCCTCTCCTGGAATCTGGGCTGAACTTAGAACTTGCTTATGACCAAAGCAATGGATGGATGTGAAATTGCATGGCTTCCGAGGCCAGATCAAAAATATCACGCAGTTTCTCCTGGTTCTCTCGGGGCACTCGCTCTGAGAGAAGCCAGCTGCCTTGTCTAACTAACTGGAGATTGTCATCCTACAGAGGCCACATGGGGTGCTATGGTTGACGGTCCCAGCCGCCCCTGAAGCTGTTGTGGACCCTCCAGGTGAGACCATCTACCACCTGCATTCTAATAAATGACCTTCATCAGTGAGATGTGGACCAGAAGAATTGCCCACCTGAGACCTGCATGAATTCCTGACCTATAAAATCCATGCAGTATAATTAAATGGCTATTGTTTTAAGCCACTAACTTTGGGGATGGTTATTATGCAGCAATAGTAACTGAAACACTACGGAGTGGATATTGTGCCAGTTCTGATGCCAACTCACCTTTTCTAGAAAACATCATAGCTCACAAAATAACTAAAGACAAAAATCTCCAACATGAGTTTTCACTGATAATCAGAGTAAAAGAATCATCTCTTTTCAGTCGTTCTGTACATTATATGTGCCAAAAGCTGACTCACATTCTGCTCAAGAATAGTTTCACTCAACCACAAACTGAAATATCTAATGGCATCAACAAATAATAGTAAAGTATGGCATTGATATTAAGTGATTTTCAACAGTTGCATTTGATGAAGGAATTTTTACCAAAGGATTCATTCAGCTTTCTCCCTGTATGTATTTATCACTAATGCTGTGGCTGGTTTTACAGAATTATTGGCCACGGTGTAACATGTACTGATTTTGTTGAAAGGATGGATGCCTTTGTAGTTTGGTCTTCTTATCTAATTTTTGCCGCAAATTTCAACAATTTTGTGCTGGAGAACATTACTTTAAAGTCAGTCTGGAAAAACTTCAATTTGTTTACCAGAGAGACCACTGGGCTTTTTCTGTGGGGGGAGGCATCGAAGAGAATAAGAAAACTGTGATAGTTTCATGCTATTATTTGACAACATTTAAATGTATTTTCCATTGATCATTCATGCAATAAAACCTAATTTTATAAAAGTCAACATTATACATTTTTGTCAGGGAAGTTACTTGGGTGAAAACACTATGATCACGGATTCACTTGATCCAGCAAATAAATATCCTTAGTCAATAGTCATACTGGAGTCTGATAACTACGCTTATGATAATATTCTTAGTTTTGGTATTAATGTAGCAGTTTTTCACTACTCCTTAGCATCCAAAATCTCTAAGTCATTCATCTATTTTTGTAAACTGTGGATAAACTACACTGCCATCATTATCATTAGTTAACATTTATTGACAGACTAATATGTGCCAGGCACTATTCTTAGCTTTTTGTATGTATTACTTCATTTAGTCTCCACAACTCTGTGATTGGTATTATTACTATTATTCATTATTTTTAATTGAGTAAATAGAAGCATCGAAAGATGAAGTAGCTTGCCAGAACTACTTATTAAATATTAGAAAATATTAGAATTGGAATTCACACCTGAATTTTCTGACTGCATCAATAATAATAACAATGAGAACTTTAGGGGGAAAGCCAGGGCCTATGCTCCTTGCCTTGACTGCAGCCTCGCCACCTCTGCTGCTTTTTGCACCAGTGTGGTGTGGCCCACTCTGCAGTCTCCCTTCCTCTTGGCCCTAGGGAGGTGCTTCACTGGGCTTAGCTCCTCCACTTCCTGATGACTCTGTGTTGGTAGTTGGCTGACTGCTCCAGGGGAAGGTTCCAGGTCCATCCTGGAACACTGGCTTGAACCCTGCATTTCCATCATTAATCTGGCTGCTTTCTGCTGATATCATATGTTCATGCAAAAACTAGATCCAAGTAGTCTAAGGAGAATTTGTAAATTTTATAAATATTTCAACCAAGTAACATACCTGAACATGTAAGGAGGGGAGGATGTTTGGGAGGCTGAAACTATCCAAAGAATTGTTTTAAATTTTCATTTCTTTTGTACAACAACACAGCTGAAAGCAATCTTTGTTTACTATGAAAGAAGGCAAGAAGGATTCAGGAGAGTACCACGCTATTAAACTCGAAGGAGTGTAGGAATGAAAGATAACTGAATTCCGCAGAGTTGGGTTGGCAGCTCTTCTCTATACCACCCAGGATCCACTGAGCTCTCTTCCCAGGCATGTGCCCAAGAGCGACCAGAAAAAAACAAGGATCTTTTAATACTCAAGAAGAGCGTCATAAAGAATTTAGGTTAGCCGTAAGGAAGGACAACCCAACATAAAGAATATTTCAGCATGGCACTAAAATCCCTAATAAATATAGATCAAATTTTAGCCAATTGGATTAAGAAGAAAAAATTCAACCAGGCCATGTATGTGGCAATATTAGATCTATAAAGCCTATTAATGATTTACTGAATTCTTTATTGACTTGATTAAATTTACCACACAGTTTACTATCAACATGGGTGTCATTAGGTCCTAAAGATAATCTGTAATCTCATTCCATGAAGATGTTGAAACATATAACAAGTGCCTTTTTGTCTCAAAGAAACCTTTTCTAAAGAGAAAAGAATAAACAAGTTCATGCATTCAAATTTTTTTCTAGTTTTTCTAATCAGTAACTATATATATGTAAAAATCATAACCATATATATGTATATATATATTTCAGGTTAAGGGAAGCAAATATATTGAAATTTTTTTCTCCTACATTTTCCTTGTAAAAAATAAAATCTAATCCCTCTGTAGCCTGAGGGAAACCACTTAACCTTTATTCTTCAATTTTATATAAAATTGAGATGATAATATTTACCTCCCAAGGTACTGTGAATACTAATTAATTAATGTTGGTAAAAGATCTTCAAGACAAAAAATAAGGAAGTCCTAAACCTAATATTATGATGTTTTTATCTTTCACAGTGCCCTCAATATTATTTTCCTTTTTTATTCCATTTCCTATCAGTCAGTTGACATTTAACGTGAAACAATTTGACATTGGCTATATCTACCAGGTGTTACCAAGATCACTTGGCTAGAGTTGGTATTTATGCTAATGTTTGTATATACATACCAAAATATATGTACTTGTTCACTAAATATAGGCAAATTTAAGTGAAAATAATATGATGAAATTCTTTTAATATTGGCTCCCATGAGATTTCAAATAGATATGAATACGTAGGATAGAATCTGATGTTCTGTTTTTTATATTAGTGGCGACAAGAGAAACGTTGAGATAGCTTCCATGTTAAGTAAACAAATGGAAAGGACAGTCACCTGTCCTTTGACTTTTCTAATGGGGATCACTTTCATTTAGGGTGGTCCCATATCACTGACTATGTTTAGGAAATACTCAGATAGTATTCTTCTTACTCTTCTGAGGCTTACTCCCCAATAATTAAGCAATAATTTCATATTCTTAATCCAAGAGCAAAGCTCTTTAAAAACTACAATTGAATTGAATCTCTGAAAATAATATTAAAGTTTTCAAATATGGCACATTTTATATGGAATTCATTTGAGTCACACTACTGTTTGATTTCTAATATGGAATTCATTTGAGTCACACTACTGTTTGATTTCTAATACCTGTAGCAAAGAAAGGATCTCAGAAGTCCTGAAATAAAAAGGAATGAGTTTGCAAGTAAATAGAATGGGCATATCCAGGAACTTTTAGCGTGCTTTTCTTTAGGCACTGTTATATGTTATATTTTAAAAGAAAGGAAAAATACCTCTCTCTTAATTTCAGTATCAGGATCAGTGTCAGTCTTTACTCTTCCCTTTTCCATTTCTAGCCCAAATATCTATGAATTGTGAGGCAATTCTGAAAAAGTATTATCTTCCAATCTAAGGCGACGTATTTACCTTAATTTCTTCCATATTCTGAAATTTAAAGAATTAATTTGGAAAATATTTCATAATCAGTAAATGATTAAGTGCCTGCCTTATCAGACTCAAAGCAGCTCTGTCACCACTGTTAATATAACACAGTATTTTATGTATAAATCCTTATCAACTGTCCAAGATACAATATAAAACTAACACAGCTGACAAAATCCGTCAGGAGCTTGAAATCTATATTAAAGTCATATGGGAAATAAAATACTATTAGAATCAAAATAGGTGATGTATTGCAGCATAAGATCAAAATTAGGGCAAAAGAGGGAAGTTCACATGATCTCAGACAATTGATCAAGCCATCTTAAATTAAGGCAACAACAGTATATTAGGAATAAAAAATGACAATGAAAACAATATGGAACAATAGAAATGAAATTGTTTTAAACTTCTATATAAATGGCAGATATTATTGTAATTGTATAGATCGACATGAACACAGGGAAAAACACATGTTAAACTACTCCACGTTTCAAAAGGATGAGATGTAGAGAAATGATACAACTTCATTCCAGATGGAAAAGTTTTCCTAGTGACATTGCAGTGCTGGAGACCTAGCAAACTGCATACTTAATGTGCATGCTTAGGAATATCTCATGCTTTCAGGGCAAAGTCTTTTGAATGGGAATGGAAGGACAGGCCATGGAGGAAGCTCTGGGGATCTTGGGACTGAGGGAAGCCACATTTATGAGTGAGAGGTGGTGGTTCATAACCCAAGTGTTTGCTGCCTTATTCCTCCAGTTTCTGGGGCCACCCTTGCCAATGACTTGAAAACAAACAAACAAAAACTTTTGGACAATGATATTTGGTCAATTAATAAATGTGGAATCTAAAAGAATCAAAATCACAGAAGCAGAGAGTAAAATGGTGGTTGCCAGGGGCTAAGGGGAGAGAGAAATAGGGAGGTGATGGTCAAAAGGTACAAAGTTTCAGTTATGAAAGATAAATAAGTTCTAGAGATCTATATACAGCATAGTGCCTATAGCTAACAACACTGTGTTGTATGTTTAAAATTTGCTAAAAGGTAGATCTTATGTTAAGTGCTTTTATCGCACACACACACAAATAATAATAATAAAGAGGGTAGGAGGAAACTTTGGGAGGCAATGGATATGTCTATGGCCCTGATGGTGGTGACGGTTTCATGGGTATAATCATGATGATCAACTTAATACAACATGATTACTATATCTGAGTGGTGAGACATTTCTTAGCAATAATTACTTTCATCTTTGTAACTGGATTTCATATAACAGGCATGTATATTTTTATGAAAAATCATTATTCTGAAAAACAAATTGGGAAACTAAGCACATGGTAAAAGAAAGCTTCACTAGTAATAAAATGAGTGAAAACTTTTAAAATGAGCTGTCATTCTTCACTTCTGTAATTTAAAATAGTAAAATCTGATAATATGAGAGTTCAGTGAGACAGGGGCCTTAATACACTGCCAGGAAGAGGGTACTTTGATATGACTCAGCTGGGAAGCAGATGGGCAATATGAATTTCTAAAAGGGCACAGCCTTTGACCCAGTAATATGACTTTTGGAACCCTATCCTAAAGAAAATAAATCAGAGACACATACAAAGATGTATTACTTACAACAGCAAAATTTTGGAAACAGCCTAAAATTCAACAATAAAGAAATGACTAATGAGTAATGGTATATCCATTAAGAACTATATTTTGGAAACTAATGATCTGAGAAAATGCTTATTATTCAATATGAAATTTTAAAAAAGCAGAACTAGGAGGCCAACCCGGTGACACAGTGGTTAAGTTCTGCACACTCTGCTTTGGCGGCCTGGGGTTTGCAGGTTCAGATCCCAGGTGCAGACCTATAACACTTAACAAGGCATGCTGTGGTGGCGTCCCACATGCAAAATGGAGGAAGATGGACACAGATGTTAGCTCAGGGCCACTCTTCCTCAAGAAAAAAAAAAAATAAAGGAAGATTGGCAACAGGTGTTAGCTCGGGGCCAATCTGCCTCACCAAAAGCAAAAATAAAAGCAGAACTTGAATATGTACACACAACAAAGTTTCAACTTTATAAGTCATATATATATATATATATATAGTGCGTGTGTGTATGCATAGGAAAAAAACAATTAGAATAAACATACCAAAATGCTACTAGTGATTATTTTTCTAGTTTGTAGGATTGTGTATAATTGTTATTTTCATCTTCATATCTTTCTGTATTTTCAAAATTTTCTACAACTAGAATGGATTAAAAATCTTTTTCTTAAAAGTTAAGATTTTTTTTATCATTTAGGAAAGTAACAGCCTTTCTCAAAATTGACTCCAAGAAACAATACTCAATTTATGGGAAAAATTATGGACCAAGAAATTTATCACAGAATTATCCATGATCTTAAAAATTGAAAGAAAACTGTAATGCCTATTAATAGAAAGAATAACTAACTTGTGCAACATCTCTAGAGAGGATGTACCACAAAAATTTATACCGACTATGATGATTATGTAAAAACAAAGAGAATGCTTAAATGCAAAAATAAGGTCATCAAATGGCATGCAAAGTTTCATTAAAATTGTTAAATAAGTACAAATATATGTGCATATAACCTATTACAAGAAAACTTGCAAACACTGATAGTTGTTATGTCATTTCTGTGTTTGATAATGAGTGAACTTTTTACTTATTATTTACCTTTTTCTAAAACTTTTCTGTAATATGCCTATTTCCTTCTTTATGATAAGACCTGTTCAGAAGACAAAGCATAATGTCTGAATCAGAGAAGAACACTTGTCACAATCATTCATCGCAATTCTATCTATTCTTATTTCTTAATTACTAACCATTTGTATGAACTCACGTCCTCAGCCTCATTTTAAGCATTCGTGTTTGTCAGTGACGAGTCACAGCCTTCAACATTGAGTTTATAAGGTATTGAGTTAATGTGACTCCTTTACCCACATTTCAGGATGTATGCATGAGTAGCATGCATAGTTCAGTTGTCCTCTTGGGTCAAGGATACTGATGTTCCAAACATCTGTGGAGCTTGCCTTTTGTAGATACCCTCAGAGTCAGAGACCGTTTTTAAGGATGACACACATTTGGTTATACAGGATCAGCTTTAAAAATCTCACTCTTTTATAACAACACCTCATATATGTTAACATGACGAGCCACAGATTCAGTATTTCCTGAGATAGTTTTATTCTATGGATAGGTTCTCATTTATCAAACATCAGCCTTCACAATAAAGGTATATGTATGCCCTAATCATCTTTCTCTGCTATAGAATTCAGGCTCTATAGAATAAGCAAAGCTACCACCTCTTTGAAAGGAGATTTTGTCTGACAGTTTTCTTCAGTTAAGATAATAAAATTGTTTTGAAATTGTCTGTTCCATTGGTAGGGGCAAGGGCAGGGAAAGAAAGAAAATAAAAGTAAAGAAAGTAACACATACAATGGGAATTTTCCTTAGTGAAGTGAACAAAGGATCATGGGATGGGTCAGTGTCTCTAGCTTGGTCTTTGGACAATGTCCTTTCTTTGCTAGTATCGACACCCATTCTCCATTTCACTTTACCCATTGCCAAAAACATGGGCGAAGGAAATAAGATACCACAAAGAGTGACAAAGTGAAGGTGAAATACACACACACACACACACACACAAAATCTCATTGGAGGAAATATATATAAATAGTTGGAAACATCATTTTAATTACTCCCTTGTGAATACAAAAGTATTTGACTCAACACTAATGATCTTGATACTGGCACTGAACCATAACTAATGTCAAAATTTGCAAAATTTCAAAGAAGAACATCACCTATAATACCAACGTGCCCTAACATCAAGGTCATTCTCTAATGATGAAGCTTTTATCCACTTACATCATTTATGTGTAAATGAAGAATATGGGAGCTTTATGTTTCTTGAAGGAAAAAAACTACCAATTCCAAGTTTCTGATCACAGCCAGTGCTCTTATTAACATAATTCCAAATGATATTACATTTCCAAAAAATCTCTTGAGAGGGACAGGAGAGCTGCACCACTTTCTCTAAGAATTACCAATTACTGTCTTTCGCTCTTCCTCCTGAGCAGGATAAAAATTATCCATCTCCAATTTATCAGCAAATACATTATAGTTCTGGGGCTGAGAGTAAAAGAAGCTTTTCCCTAAATTGCTAGCTCTTGGGAGACTGGCCTTTTCTAATGGTTGGAAGACTGAGCCCTCCTTATGGTGGCCTTTATCAGTTTGAAGACTTTATCTGAGGAAGCAGTCCATCTGCTGTCCTCTTTACCTTGGGTTACAGGGTCGGTTTCCTGTTTTCAACCCAATATGTGTCTTTCAAACCTGTGTCAAGATGCTCAAATGGGATCTTGGGAGAGAGTTAAGTGGAGTCGCCTAGACTGGTCCCACAGAGTTTCAGACACCTTTTCAGTGAAGATGGCTGTGAACGTTGGACTAGGCGTGTGGATCTAGCAAGCCTCCCCAGCTTGTGCCCTCATTCCACCTGGTTTTTTAGGATCCACTGCAAGCTGTCAAAGCCCTGACAGCTAACTGACAGCAGCAAGTACAAGGAGGAAAAGCCCATTTGTTAAATTACTAGGGAAAAGGAAACATGATAAGTTCCATGTGCTGAGGTGCCTACTCTATGGCAGATGCAACTGAAGCTCAGAGAGGTTGAGTAACTTACCCCAGGTCACAAAGCTTCTAAGTGGCAGAGACAGGATTAAAACTTTGGTTGGTTGGTTACCAGGTTCCCTGCTTTTTTACCACTTACCTAAGAAAGAGTGATATTCCAGCAGTGAAATTGTGTGTTTTCTCTGGGAGGTCAGAGAATGAAGAAATTATTGAACCCCTGAATTCAAAAGCTCAAATGGGGTCATTATTGTGAGGAACGGAGGAAGTTATATCCTGCAATGAATAGTTCTGTGCATTGTGGTTTTCTAATGGGAGGCATACAGGCAGAGCAGAGGTGAAACACAGGAGGTGTGTGTGGGGGAGTTGGGAATAAAGATGAGAGTCTAAAAGAAGCAGAAGATAAGTAATACAGTGGAGGGAGAGCAGCTTAGAATATACTAGAAACAGATAAATGCAGACCAGCTGAGAACTGTGTTTTCAGCCCTTGTTTAAAGCAGCTGGTTTCGGGCTGCAGGGAGAAATGGCCAAGCTTTCACCTTCACATTTACACCCAGCTCTTCCCCGAGAAGATCATTCTTTGAGCTGCAAGAAATAGGAGTCAGGAGCTGTGCAGTGGTGCATGCCTGCTCAGCTTATTAAAACATGGGAAGAAGGCAATATTTCACCCCCCAGAAATAAAAAAAAGATAGACAAGTGAGAGCAGCTAATCCATCGGAAGAAATTAGCAGGCAGAGTATGTAGCTGTTTGAAATGATGAACGAGGCTGAAATAGCTACACAGGCTAACATCCAGTGGGATAATTACTCCAAGCTCTCAGGCTAAAATCTGTCTTGGAGGAACTGGGAGGCTTTGATGACTCAATTTCAATGGGCATGCTTATGAAATACATAGTAAAACCTATTAAAATTGAAATTGTTCTTGGTAGGTATTCTGTGACTAGGCTGCTGACCCTGTCAGGTGGCTTTTAATAAGGTACACACTATTTTTATTCTCAAAAGTGGCATGACTTTAGCTGCCCACATACTCAATTTTAACCCTATAGTAACTTGCCCTGTGATTTTTCCATATACGTGTGATGTGCGTACTTGTATTCTTCTCATATAAAATGAGTTTCCAAATGAATGTAGACCTTGTTGGGTTTTGCTATAACAAAGCTGCTTCTTTTATTTTGTCAACCAGTTTTCCAGCTTCAAGGACAAGGATGTGTTGATAAGACTGATCATACTTAACATCCACGGAGCCAATATTTCCATAACACGTACTTGCTGATTTCAAACAACTTTGTTTTCCCATTGGCGTGGTGTTATGTCATGACCATCATTAGGATATTCACGTGATGTATATCCAAGTATAATCCAAAATAATCCCCACATTTTCAAATGAATTAAAATTAAGTATATCCCACAATCTGTGGGCCTGGGCATAATTGTTTTAAGAAAATCCTCAAAAGTGAGAAAGAAGCTAGAGGATCACCAGCACTTTGAGTACACAGTATTCAA
Source organism: Tapirus indicus (assembly GCA_031878705.1). Taxonomy (NCBI): domain Eukaryota; kingdom Metazoa; phylum Chordata; class Mammalia; order Perissodactyla; family Tapiridae; genus Tapirus; species Tapirus indicus. The sequence continues at coordinate 16,571,502 of CM062939.1, read as the reverse complement.
AGGGTGATCTTCAGAGCAGCAACATAGATGTCTGGGAGCTTGTTAGAAATGCGGAATCTCAGGCTCCACCCCAGAGCTACTGCATGAGAATCTGCAATTTAACAAGATTCCCCAGGTAATATGTGTGCACATTAAAGTTTGAGAAGCACTGTTCTCATGCACACCTGCTTTTAGATGTCTATTATCATTCATCATCTAGGTAACTTTGTACTCAGCCAGATCTTTCTAAAATAAAACATATATGGAGGGGAAACAATTACAAAGAATCAGAGGAAATCCACTCAAACTCCTTTTATTTATAAAACCATCTCTTCATTCAAAAATATTGAGAGTCAAAACAACTCTATGATTTGAGGAAATCAAATAGCATAAATAGATGCTAAAGAAAACATGCCATTAGGGAATAGACGAGAAAGCTTACAAATTTCCAATTAGTATCTTCAGAGAGAGCTGAGGCAATACTGCAATTCATAAAAGAACAAGCTTCTTTGAGAAAAGAGCAATGAAAGAAAATGAATGAGCTCTTGCAAATTAAAAAACGATTACTGAAATTAAAATACAATTTAAAAACTGGAAGTTGAGTCTAAAAAAAATTCCAGAATGTAGAGCATAAAGATGAGAGATGAAAAATTCATCCATTCACTCATGTATTCACTCATTCAACAAGTATTTATTGTGCAACTGCTCTGAGTCAGGCAAGGACCAGGGATGTTGCAGTGAAAGTGACATAGTATCTGTGCTCTTGGCGCTAAGGAGGTGAAAATGCCGTAGATAAAAATTAAGAGCTATGGAGAAGCAACTAAGGAAGTCTGATACTCATTCAAAAGGAGGTTCAAAAAAGAAAACAGAGAAAATACAACGTACAGAATAAACTAAATAACAAACCAAGGAATAAGTAAATAAAAATTTTCAGGAGCTGAAGAAAAACATGATTTTCACATTGAAAGAGCTCATCAAATGTCTAACGAGATATATATCTATATAGGTTTATATAGATATGTATATATAAAACTATATATAGTTACACACACATGAAATTTTGTACCTACCAAAAAGTGGATTATCTACAAAGAACCAAGAATTAAGTGAGCAACAGAGTTTTCATCCGCAATATTGTATTTAGACAGAAAACACTGAACAAATACTTCAAATTCTAAGGGAAAGTGAGTTTGAATGAAGAGTTCTATTCCTAGCCAAAGTTGATCAAGGGTAAGGACAACATGGGAGATCTAAAATAGATTTCACAGGCACTCTTCTGTAAAATAAGCTTTGACAATATAAAAGTCAGGGTACAGCTGAGAGAAGCTGAGAGGTGAGGATGGAAAAGTGAGGTGAAGAATAATACAGAAGTAGGGTTTTCTGCATCTTCCATCATGGAAAGTCAAAAGATGCTGTCTAAAGTTGACAGAATGAAAAATAGAAGTTTAAGTATATTATTTAAACTGGAAAGAATAACCAATAGAATTACCAGAAAGATTAAGTAACTGAAATGCAAAGAAGGGAGGAAAGATATAAGGGAATTAAATTCCTTATCTGTCATGATGGGGCATCAGAAGATGCTGTTACCGGTTGTTAAATCAAGAATCAAGGCGCATACAGTTAAAAGTGGTCACCTTTGAAGAATCAGGATAGGATAAGGCAAGGAAGGCAATTTATATTCAAAAGATTCTTATAGAGTTCCAACTAAAGATGATGGGAATCCTATCAGAGACGAAAGTTCCAGCCATCTCCCAGCGATCTCCCTCCTCCTCATACCCCATTCACTGGCCCCATTCTCTTTCCAGAGCCTCTGCCTCCCTTCACTGTTCTCCAACAGTGACATTTTAGCCCTCATTTTATTAAGTTCTTACTTGCTCTTTTTTCTATTCTCTAGATTGTAGTTTATATTCTGAATGAAAAGCTCATTGAGGCCCCTGACTTCTTACTCATTGGTGTGTCCAGAAAATGAGGTCTTTTTACCCTACTTAACAGTAAAGACAAAATCATTAGATTTAGAAGCCTGAATTGTTGTTGCTACTTAAGAAACGTCCATACCTCTGAGTAGCGACGGATGGACTTGCAATCAGGTCACACGCAACAGGAAACTGCTCTACTTCAATTAAAAGAGAGTTATACAGAACCCTTCCCTGAAGTGCAGCTTGGGCCAGGAGGTGAGTGTTCTAGGTCATTGGGGTTTGCACTGACCCTTATGAGAGGCTGAACAAAGTTCAGCCAGCAAAAATGCACCAGCAAAAATGCACATATATAACTTTGCATCTAACTTCAGGGATTCCCAGAGCTCCTCTATGAACCCTAGGCTAAGAGCCCTAGATTAGAGAATTACAGAGAGAACTATTCTACTGACAGAGATGCCAGTCCTGACCTAACAAAAAAAGCTGCAGCCAACATTTTGCAGAAGTCATCCCTCATGTTCTGTGCCATTAAAAACCCAAGAGATAAATTATTGAAAAAGACTCTACTCACAGTCTCAGTTCAAATAACGTTACACAAATTGAACAAGAATTCCCTATGTCATTAGTAAAACTCCTGATACAAGAAAACAGATGTCCCTGTACAGGTTACAGAGGAGGAAAATCAACGGAAAATACAGAATCAAAATGGTAGGAAAAAAAAAAAAAAAGATGATTTATGTCAGATCAGACCGGACACATTTTCTCTCACCCATTTATAGGTTAGGGTTACCCTGGTTTGGTAATGTGAAGGCACTAGGAGTTACTACTGGTTCTATCATACAGGGTTTTGCAAATGTGGGGGGTGGAGGTGGAGGAGATTCTCTATTCAGAACACAGATCCACTCATTCTTACTGAATGTTTGCTGTTGTGTTTTATGAAGCCCATAGTGATAGAGTGCCTTCAGGATACATATCCGAGCACGTTCTATTTTGAGCTTCTTCCATCCTGTATACTCCACACCAATACTCATCATCTTTGCCTCAACCTACTTCCAAGTCACTCCCCATCATTCTCCAGGCTGATTCATCCCCCACATGCCAATGACCTTCACCTCACCTCCTCCTTAACTCCACATTCCTATGGCCACACAATGGAGTTGTTTTTTTGTTTTGTTTTGCATTTTCCACCATGTCCACAATCCTGGAAGTCTTAAATTCCCTGATCATAATAACCACACAGCACTCCAGCCCTCTCTGTACTCTATCTTATAGAGACCTCCAATGCCATGAATTCTTTCCAGTCTTTCCTTCTTTTGAACCCAACTTGGACTCAGGCATTTTTCTAGGCACTGGACAAAGATAATAAATATAGGCCAGTGAGTTAGAAAAATAGATAATTTCCATAACATTAATCAGAGCTATGAGAAAGTTTATAAAGGGCTATAGGTTAAGAAAGAGAGGAGGGGCCATCAGCCAAGCAGGGATGTTCAGGAAAGTCTTTAGGGTAGAAAGGACCACTAAGCTAGAACTAGAAACAGCATGTTCTTACCCAACTTAGTTCCCTTGATGAAAGTAATTCATCTGTTACATTCGTTTATTCTTATATTCTAAGTGATAAGAATTATTCATGTATTTTTAAAAGTAACAAATAATATTTTAAATTCTCTATGAATATGTTGAAACCAGATGAATCTGAAACCTTTCATTACCACACAACTGCATGCATACCAGTATCTTCACCAATTTAATGGTCGTTGACATTTGAGCCTACAATCATAATGAACATGGAAAATAACATAAATCTGATGGATGGTGCATAATGCAAATATTTTAAACTTGTTAGCTGTGTATGTGTGTCAGATAATTGTACATTTACTACTCTTGGATCTTAATTAATTCATCGAGGATGATTGGATATTAGCGAAAATAAAAAAAATGCAAACACCATAATGATGGTACCTGAAAGGGTATTTCATTACCTGTAGAATGTAGGAGACATTTCTCTCATTAGCATCTTGTACTAAATTAGGGTTTTATGCTGTTGGAGTATTTGTGGCTTAGTCAAAGCTCATAAAATAGACAGTAGCCAATAATGAAGAGGAATGACTTATTGGCTAAGGGCCAAGTCTCTGTCTTATTTTAGAGTCATGTAGTCAGAAATTACTTAGACACATCTTTTCATATTTACTTCAGGAAAAAGGAGAGAACAGACATTTTTTTAAAGATACTGACAAAAAATAGATGTAAACTTAAAGACCTTCAACCTTTTATGCTGGCCACTAAAATTTCATTTGTACTGATCCATGTACCAACTGGAGATACATATGTAACGTGATCTTTTCAAAATCATTTTTCATTTATTCCTCCCGCTATATTTGCCAATTCTACCATCAAGATAAGGAAATAATTTAAGATGGGCTGAATTATTGAGTGTGTGTTAGCAAACAAGATTAGAACTGGGAGTTAGTTTTAATAAATTATCCAAGTTGTTGTGCTCTCATCTATCTACTGTAATGGACAATAGCTGCAGATGGGTCTGAGAAGACTGAGTATTTCTATAGGTTTCATTGACTTCCTCCAGCCCCACCAGCCTCCAACACTGAATCTCTGCCTGTGCAACACAGATATGTTGGCCAAATGGACAGAGTGACTCTCCTAGAAATCAATATAATTTGAGCTTGGAATACTGTAGACATAAAGGTTGAGGGGAAGTAAGTGATCAAGAATGACTGTGGGGGCTGGCCCAGTGGCATAGTGGTTAAGTTCTAGGTGCTCCACTTGGGTGGCCCAGGTTCACGGATTTGGATCCTGGGCACGGTCCTACACCACACATCAAGCCATGCTGTGGCAGTGTCCCACATACAAAATAGAGGAAGATTGGCACAGATGTTAGCTCAGGGCCAATCTTTCTCACCAATAAATAAATAAAAGAAAAGAAAGAAAGAACCAATGAACGAATGACTGTGAAAGCCTGGCAGATAATTCTAACTCATTAAACATTTGTTTTATGATTTATACTACAGTTTCCAAGGATTTGTCTAAAAGCAAAATATTTAATGGATCTTAAGGTGACATAGCCCCTTTTCCTAGGATTTTCTGAGTTTTTACAGATTAGTATATTTAAATTTCATTACAAAAAGATACTCTTATTTTAAACATAATGTAGAATATAATGAGGTGTAAAAGTATTATATTCTCACTCAAAAACACATTTTTGGAACACCTTTATGCCTTAGAAGTAATATTAGGTAGCATATGCCTTAGAAATAATAGCAGCTAGCATATGTATCATTCAGTAAGAACCTCATAGAACGCTATACCAGTTATAACAAAATATTTTAAATTAAAGTACGTAGACTTTATTGGTCTCAACTCATGTGATTTCAGCTGCAAACTAGAGTTTTAATTTTAAAATGTCCAAGATCTTGGAAGTATCCAATGGAAGTATCATTCTTTGAACCAAAAATATTTATTCAGTGCCTAATATACATAAAATACTGTGATAGGTAATTGAATACACAGAAATGTCCTCAAACTACCTATTATCCAATCCTGGAGACAACAATCCAAATGGATTATATCAGAACAAATACAACAATGAGCTAGGCTTTTTCTCTGGTGGAGTAACAGAACTTATCGTGTGAGATTTATCTAATTATGCATGGCTTAAAAATTAATTTCTTATGCAGTACATTATCAAATATATTTATAACCTAAAAAAATACCCGTTTACTTTGTATAAGAATGTGCTTATGTTGATATTCTATGATGCTATGCTTTTGAAGGTTTAAGGAAATATAAAAACCAAGAAAGTACCTTTTTCAATAAAATTCAGTTATTACAGCTGATTTAAGTCCGAAGTGCCTTTATATGTTTTAATGACAAAATGACTTTCTGATGTCATCAGTATCACAAATCCTTTCTGACGCCTCCTTTGGCTTTTTCTATGTATTCCTTTAGCCTGCCTTTCATTGCTTCATAGCAGCTTTGGCATTCAAAATCTTTCCTTTTTTCACATAATGAAAATTTACTCGGTTCTTTGGAACTTGCCAGCAGAAGTAAAATAGCCTCTCTCCTTATATGTATATAAATAAAATATTGCATGGCTCATCCAGTTGTGTACACAATCCCAAATCTTAAAATTTTAGGACCTAGATTTTCAGTGGATGCTTCACTGATACCTTTATAGTCAACGCCTATAAGAATAAACATTATTTGTATTTTCTTAATGTTCAGTCATAATTTGGCTTAATAAAATCTCAAAGGAAGAAATAGTTTTCTGAAGAGAACTATGTGAGAAAGTCTAATTTAGTTTGCCAGCAAAGTCATGTTTAGATTGAATATATCAATAATATAGAAATATGATCTCAGTTTTTCCTCTTAACTAATGAAAATGTTATATTTTCAGTTTAAATGAATTTTCCCCTCTATTTATAGATTTTGTTTTTCAGATTGCTTCTGGAACAAGTTTAACATTCCTGCCATTAATCTGTTTCAAAAAAAATTGTTTCCTAAGTCAGTACTATTTCTCTGTACAAATAAGTAAGTGCCATCAAAAGAATCCCAGGTTTAGACTTCAAAGCAATCAAACTTGACAAGTCCTACAGCTACTCACTGTCCATAGCTAACCCTATAGAAGTACGTGGTAATGAACACCATTTAATGGGCTTTTAATTTCTCTATAATTTAGGGAGTTATAAGGAGCAAAACAGGGCAGACAAAAATTCTAGTATTCTAGAATTTAGAAAAAAACGCATTATTAAGTGTGAAATATTCAATTCTAAGAGAGTAAAGTTACATTTTCCACTGAAAATGTTAACTACAAATTGTTTCATTTCAATACTTTAATATAAATTCCTGAAGCTTTTGTGGGGTAGAATATTCCTTTGTTTTTATTTTTTAAACCTATATACATTGGAGGAACTTAACTACATTTTTTAAGCAATAATCCGTAAACATAATTTCAGTTCTTTCTTAAGAAGTTATAGTGCAAAATCCAGTTAATAGTCAGATATGCTCCACTAAAAGACTATTAGACATAACAAGGTAATTCAGCTGCAAAATAAATATCAAAATCAGTAATATTTCTATAGAAGAGTACTAATCAGAAAAACAATGGAGAAATTATTATTCCATTCACATTAACAGCAAATACATATAAAAGAGTAAGATTCTGAGTACAACAAGCAAGATACAGACTTGTATGAAGAAAATCAGGGGCCGCCTGGTGGCGCAGCGGTTTAGTCCGCGCTTGGCAGCCCGGGGTTCGCAGGTTCGGATCCCAGGCGCCCGCCGATGCACTGCCTGTCAGCCACGCCGTGGTGGCGTCCCATATAAAGTAGAGGAAGATGGGCACGATGTTAGCCCAGGGCCAGTCTTCCTCAGCAAAAAGAGGAGGATTGGATGGATGTTAGCTCAGGGCTGGTCTTCCTCACAAAAAAAAAAGAAAATCAGAAAACTTTCTTATGGGATATGAAAGTAGACTTGAAAACAATTGACTTATTTCTAGCTGGTAAGATCTAACAGTCAATTTCTCTTGCACTAATTTGTGGGTTAATATAATTTCTACCAAAATTCAGTGGGATTTTATTTTGTGTCTTCACAAAATGATTCTAAGTTTACCACAAAGAATAGCAAAATCTCTTTATCTGTGTGTGCATGTGTGTGTGTGTACATATTTTTAGAGAGAGAGAGAGGAAGAGAGAGCACAATGAGGGGAGAATTGAATTTTTATGTATTTAAGCTTACGTTTTATAAAGCTAAAACAATTAACAAAAATCATACTGATTCAATGATAAAGAGACAGAACAATGAATACTTTAGAAAGCCCCTCAAATATACCTACTTTATGGAAGATTTTAATATATGATAAAGGTGGTATTTTGAATCAGTGAAGAAATGGCAAACTATTCATTAAATTGTACTGGCATAATTGAAGCAGGTTATCATTTTCCTCATTTTACAAATGAGGAAACTGAAGCACAGAGAAGTTAGGTAACTTGCCCACAGTCACACAGCTAGTATGCAATAGATCTAGGACTCAAACTCAGGCAGGCTTACTCCAGAGTCTGAGCCTTTTCCATTATACTGTCTCTTCCTAATACTTAACTTTTACAACAACTTTATTTTACAAATTAGAAATGGAACAACAGAAAAGTTAAGTAACTTCCTAAGATCACATATCAAGTAATTCAGGCCATCTGGGTAGTTCTTTGATTTTTCAAAATATTTTGTACTCACTAAATCTGAATTTACAAAAATCTAGATCTCTTAAAATGGTCAGATTATTTTACTAAAATAGTCTCATCAATTATTATAAGCTACCTAAAATAGCGTTATATCTAGTGTTTGGATGAGAAACTGCGAGAAAGAGGAGACGTCTGAGAACAGCAACTATGGCCTTCACAATTTAATAAAGACACAGATCAAAAATTATTTTTATATCGCATAAAATTCTCCAAAATAGGCCCAGTTCAGATTTCACCTCCTTTAAAAATTTGGGGGAGACTTTATTTCATTTTCATCCCAAACTTATGACAAAATAAATCGTTCCCTCCTCACTGTTTTCTTTTTTTTCCTCTACCTCTAGTTGAGCACAGATTCCACTACATTATAGTTATCTGTAAAAATATTGTGCCAGGATATCAATGGCAAAGCAAGAATTATTGTATTCTCAGTGCACATTACAGTGCCTGGTATATAACAGAAGCTCAGTAAATATTCTGCATTGTCCTGAATCTGTTCATCTGTATTTACAGAGCATTCTTCTCTACAGCACAGAATGGAAGGCTATTTGGAAATAGACAACACTTGATCTATAATCTCCAGAAGCCATAAGGGAACAAATAAAATACCAGAAACAAGAATTTAAAAATCTGGCTTCAAATATTGGCTCTACAACTTTTTAGCTATTGACCACTGAGCTTCATTTATCTTCCTACAAAATGGAAATTATAATATTTACCTCCCGGGGTTTTTGTGAGCAATAAACGAAAAAAATTCAGTAGAAGGACCAATTATAATGTCTACTATTTCCTACTGGTCAACAACATTTATCCTATTGACATTAATATAGCCATTTTTAAGCTATTGCGACGTCATCTCTTCCGCCAACCATTTTATATATTATATCATCTAATCCTCATGACAATGCTTTAATTCATAAATGATATAATCACTTTACAGGTAAGGAAACTGAGATGCAGAGAGGTTAAATGAGTTGCCCATGGTCACATAGCTGGAAACCGTCGGCTGAGGAAAAATCCACTACAATTCAAACAGCAGATATTTACTTGAGGAATTAGAATTGCAATTCAGGAGCACAGATTCAGATAGAAACCAAATAGTGTCCCGATTACAGGAGAAGGGCTTAAGGTTTTTATGGGAAAAAGGGAGGAAGATGAGGTGAGTTGTATTAAGGAAGAGTTCACTGGTGCTAGATGAGGTAAGGCTGGGTTTGTACTTCATAGATTGGCTTCAGACCCGGTCATCAGGCAAAAGCCTAGACTTGTACTTCATTGATTGGTTAGCGATTCCACCATCAGCAAAGTCCAGTTCCATCAGTCCTTACAGACAGGACATTCTTGTCCTTACTGACTTCTTGGAATATTGGTTGTTTGGTCCAGTTTGGAAGAGAAAGAAAACAAGATGTGCAAGAGAATTCCTCTGAAATGGCTGCTCTGGCTCTATTCTAATATGGCTCCACTCATGTCATCTTTCACAAAAGTAAGAAAGCTGGGATTCCAACTCAGATGTGCCTATTACAATCCCTACTCTTAGCCACTATAATAGCAAGATCTAAAAACATTGCAAATCACTATACTCTGAGAAAGTTGTATTCTAAAAAATAGACACTAAATAGATATAGATTTGGGGGGAACAATAAAAAAATAAAGACTTCCTAGATGACTTAAGTTTCACAGAGCATTTTGGAGCTGCAAAAGAGCACGTTCTAGTAGAGTCAGGATTAGAGAATGGCAAATGACTTCCAATTTCTTTCTCTATTCTGAATTTTGTTTCTAATCTACAAACTACTGAATAATTTCACATGAATGTCTCAAAGACTCCTCAGACTCAACAGACAGAGAATTAAATTAATCCGTCTTTTTCTCCTACCACTTATTTTGCGCTTCCCTCTCCCCCGACTGAAAAATGTTTTTTTTTTTTTTCCTGTGTTACTAATATCTGTGAACTACAACTCCTTCTCATCCTAACTGCCCAGCTCAGAAATCTGGAAGTCCTGCTTGAACCTTTCCTCTCTCTTAGAACTTTTTCTCAAATTCCTCCATTTCTCCTCCTTCCCACCTTTACTAATGGACAGAGTTGGTGTTAATAACGAGCCTACTTCCGGGATGAGCTCTCCAATCTGTTCTCCACACTACACCCAAGGGCTCCTTCCAAAATGCTCTTCAGATCAAGCTGCTCCTTCAGGCAAATTTTTGAAAAGTTCCTCTTTGCCTTGAAGTGGAGCATTGGGGGAGCAAATCTTTCAGCAGGTTTTATAGTCCTCAACACAGCTTTCTCCTCCCCACCCTACCTGAAACTGGAGGACTGCGCCACTGTCTTCCAGCCACACTGAACTTTAAAAGATGTGGGCTTTCTGTCCTTGCAGTTCTTTCTGATGGATTGTGCCACCATCCCCTCCCTCATCTACTTGATCTGAATTAAAATATGTTAACTGTCTGTTTCCAGCCTAAGAAGATTGTGCATGCAGTAATGGCAGAAAATTTGTCTTCTTCAAATTCTGTGCTATGCTTAGCAGTACTTAGTGTAGCGCCTGGCTCCGAATAAAAAATATGATTTCTCTCTGTCCATCTATGTATCTATGTATCCATGTACGTATCTACCTATCTACCTATCTATATTAGTAGGTTGTATACAAAACTAACATCTAGCCAACTTAAAGAGAGTTAATTCTTTGTCTATGGGTCAAGTGTTCTGTTTTTCATTATCTAGTTTTAGTTAATACATAGCTCACTTGAAAGAAATATCCCAAATCTATTACCTAACTCCTGCTTAATTTTTATACTAGATAACATTTTAACATATAAATATAATATTTAGACAAAATGTACTCCTCTCATTTCAGTCCCTTCTCAATTTAAAAGTAACATTTACTAAAACACTACAGAATTTTGGTGCGACCACATGGAAAAAAAATTCTGTAGTTTATTCCTTTGTTTTTGCCTTCTCCAAAGGATTGAATACCTTGAATTCAAATTCTCAGCCCAGAAGTTAATTTTTTAAAACGCTAACTACCTATTTTTATATTTATCCAACAGAAAGGTTTTGAAGGCCTATTATAAGCCAGGCACTTTGCTACGTCCTAAGGACAAGCAGAGATTTATAAAACAAGATCCCTGATCTCTGGAAGCCCACGGCATATGAATGCTGATAATACTCATATTCAATGAGACGGCATGTGAGACTGTCTAGTCAGTGTTTGCTACATAGGTGGAATTCAATTACCGTGTTAAAAGAAATAATCAGAATATGATATAGTGATTACTACCTTACTGGTTCATACAGCAACCACACTCAGAATCCTCTTTGTAGCTGAAATTATTGACAAAACACAAAATTCCAATAGATTAACCAAAGACGTTTTGATTTCAAAAAATGCTATTTCTATGTCCACATGCATCGGACACATATTGATTTTAATAAACCATAACAGATTTGGGGGGGTAAATAATGCCATATGAAATAAAAGGCAATTGATGGATAGAAGCAAATTCACAACCTGAGTAACTGCAATTCTTTCAGCCATTTCATTTTTATTCTATTGCTAATGTCACCGAATTGTTTTAAATGGCTTTAAAATAGCGAGATGATTGTTTTTTCCACAGATAAGGGAAATCATGGTTTACTGGCCAAGCCACTGACCTTCCAAGTTCCTGAGTTAAAATCCTGTTAGCGCAAGTTGTTTTCATGTGAACTTGATACAGAAACTCAGAACCTGAGAAAGGAGATCTGAAAGGCACCTTTCTAAAAAACAATTGATTTGCTTCATTTCATTGAAATGGCTAATGCTTTGATGGTTCATATTTACAATGGCTTGTCCTGCTCTTCAATGGGGTTGATATGTTGGAGTCTTTAACACCATAAACTTGATCAGAACTTCCTCAGTCATAAACAGACTGGATTTGACGGGTGTGCCCCTCCTCCCCAGGCCTCTGGAGCCCATTTGCTTACCAATTTGTAGCTAAAGACATGGAGAATGGTGTTCTTCATGCTCAGCTGCTCCAGGTAGTTGAAAATAGTTCTGGGAAGCTCAATATGTAAACTGGTTTGGGAGCCTGAAAGACTTCAATGAGAAGAAAATTTGACCTTCCTCAGTAAAAGGCTGTTGCTCAGTGAAATTCACTTTTGAGTGTGGAATTTCCATGGCATTCATAAAACACATGAAGAATGTTTATTTTCCTTTAAGTGACTTCCTAAACAACTCAGAAAACCAACAAGCTGGGATGCTAGTTTGCAAATTTTTTCTAAATGCCAAAGATGTTTCAAATTTCACATGTTGACTCCCGTGGTTGAAACGTGTGCCTGTTATAGAGCAAGGGACACACACCTCTCCTCCACATTAATGTGTATAATGCCGAGGCTGAAACTTAGCAGGGCCTGGGGCCCTGGCCTTGGTTGGTTTGTTTTTCCTTTTCAACTCCACTCTTTTGGAGGCAGTCAAGGTGAGTGTATTTTCTTTGTTTACTTTTCAACAGCAGATCCGATTTAATTGTGATCATGTTGAAATCAAGCCTTTAAATTAGTACAAAATCTCAAATCACTCTGCCCCTCATCTTTTTCCATTTTTTAATATAGGTTTTCATTAAACAGGTGTGTCCTAAGACCAGGGGCAGAATCTCACCCAGGTTACTTTCCTATGAGTTTGCAAAGTGATTTTGCCATAGCAGCACTGGGGTCTGTCTGTAATGGTGAGTTCAGGGTTAACTTAACAGTTGCCAACAAAAATTCCTACCAAAACACTAAAAGATAAAAAGTCCACTGGGGTCATACTTCAGTACCCAGAGAGAGAAAAATTATCCTCTGTAGGTCTATAGAAAATCCTTGACAACTAATACCATTCCAACCCCTCCACACTCCTGCCTACAAAAGAATTACATTGAATTCTTTTTTTTTTTGTGGGGAAGACCAGCCCTGAGCTAACATCTGTTGCCAATCCTCCCCTTTTTGCTGAGGAAGACTGGCCCTGGGCTAACATCCGTGCCCATCTTCCTCCACTTTATATGGGACGCCGCCACGGCATGGCTGACGAGCAGTTCGTCGGCGGGCGCCCGGGATCCGAACTCGCGAACCCCGGGCTGCCAAGCGCGGACTAAACTGCTGCGCCACCGGGCGGCCCCCTACATTGAATTCTTTATGGAAAATTTCAGGCCAAAAATTAAAGGATCTTTTTCTACCTCATAGGGACTCCTAGTCAACTTCTTACCTAGACTTCCACAAAATCCCTCCGTGATTCTCAGCCTTATTTTTAGTGTACTTCTCCTACACTTAGCCTATTTCTTTTTGTGATGAAAAATAACTTAATCATAGATTTTTCATAAAAAGGATGGCAATCATGGTAATAGCATAATTAATAGTAAAAGTCATTTGTGCAGGAGACAAAAGACCAGAGGAAATAATTTTGTCAGGATTTCTTAACTATTTTTAATTTGAATAAAAATAGGCAGCTTGGGAATTGTTTAAATCATCTTTGAAAACAAATCCAAACTTGTAAGATGGATCAGAAAGCTTTTGTGTGAAGTTGTTCATTACCAAGGGAATATTATCAAAGGAGAGTTGTACGTATTAAAAAGCAAAATCACATGTTAAATCAAATTAAACCATAAAATTGTAAATTTGTTTTACTATATTTAGTATGTATTATGTGTGTATACCTGTGTGGATGTATATACGAGAATAGCATGTGTTGTTTTCCTATGTTTCAGCTATCCAAATTGTCCAGAAATTAATAAAAGCAAAAAGTTAAAAATATCCTTATTTCTAAATATTTTAATATCTATTGTTATAAGAACAAAATGTGCAAATAATTTTTTCCCCTCTATTTTCTTCTTTAGGGGTTTAACTGCCAATTAAATGAGAGAATATCTACATAACAGAAAATTGAGGATAATTAATTAAAGCTATAGTATCTATATTGACCGAATAATCCAAATATTTCAGATTATGTAAATACAAATAATATCAATAAAGATGAAAATTTATCTGATGTCTCTATATATGTGTATATATTTATATGTGTTTTTATCTTCTTATATAATGTCTCAACTCAATAAAAATGGTCTGGAAGAAAAATCATGGAAATCCTTTTTCATTTGAACAATGGTTCCTAATCTCAGCCAAAATACGCAAGAAAATTCTAAATCCACTGCTATCTTGTTGGATTGCCAGCTCACTCTTCAGAAGTCACTTATCTTTCCCATGTCTGTCTCAACCATAAAACTGGGCTAAAATCTTTTTTCTCCACAGATAATCTATATAAAATGCTCAAGTTAAAATTTATACATCAAGTACACAATAATGTCAGTTCTCATATTCCTTTGAAGAAGAATTAATGTGAATCGCAATGTGCACAGTTAAAAATGAAAGGTGGAAATTTAAAGAGAGTAATCATTGATAGCTGTGACATCCCAAAAGCTATGAAATCCAATCAGACAAGGGAAGAGTTAAAATATAAGAACTCCCAAAAGCTTAGATGACTTTGGAAACACAGATCAAAAACAAAGAGACGGAAAGTATAATTAACTCCATTACTGCTCAGTCAAATGAAAACAGCCATGACATTCTTTCTTATTTATGACACCAGCAAACAGCTCAATTCCACTCCTGGATATTGCTGTAGGACAGCACTGGTTCCAGAGCAGGTGCAACAGAAACAAGCTACTAAAATTTATGTCACTAGATCAGGTAATAGATATGAGATTTATGCAGAAGTCCCATAAAAAATAAGTAGCTTTGATATCTTCTTATAACAATTCTTGTCCTCTGGCAAACAAAAATGCATATATCAAAAGCTGGAATTTTCTAAAGTGCCTTGAGAATAATGCAAAGCATATTTAATTAAATATATATTTTGTCTCAGATACTGGAATTTACCAATAACAATAAAAAATCTTTGAGTAATCAAGTTGTTTATTAATATTTATGAAACATTTTCATTTCTGAGTTGTCCTCCTTAGTAATTGGAAAAATTCATCAGTGTGGTACATATTCACCATTGGACAGAAGGTACTAAAGGAGGAATAGCAAAGGGAAAATTCAGGACACTCACAACATTTCCTCCTGGGATGTCCTCCAATTACTCTCTACCTCTGTTCTTACCTTTCTTGCTTTCTTGCTTTCAAATCTTGCTTTCTTTATCTGGTTGGTATTCCTACTGCCTAGGACAGTACATGGCATGTAGTAGTTAAGAAATGTATTTGTCTGTAAAGAATTTCACTGTGCATATGTATTTTATTACCCCCACTCAAATGGCAAGGACTCCCTTATATTTCTTTGTATCTATCATCAATGCTTAGGACAGGCACCTTATTTACGAAAGATGCTCAATGAATATTAGTTGGTTGCCTGATTTCCTGAGTTAAATAAATAGTTTTACAATGATGTAAAATCTTTTCTTCACTGTTGGTGGGAGTAGAAATTGGTACGACCATTTAAATGACAATCTGTTTTTCACACTTATGGTCAAGAATGCTCAATGACAAATTGCAGGGCATAGTTTGTAAGAACAAAAAAGGGTAGAAAGGATAAATAGTGGTGTATTCATATAAGGCAATGTTGTAGAACAGTGAAGTTATCAAGTATCCCTACATGGCTCATGATGGAGGACTCTCCCAAATAGGATGTTGAGAAGAAGAAAAAAACAAATTGCACATCATTCATATAAAGTCTAAAAGAATGGAAGCCATCCTATCTATTGTATTAGACATTACACATTGTCATTATTTTTTCAAATGTGTGGAAATGAAAAGCACCACATTCATCAGAGTGGTCGCCTTGGGGTAAGGAGAGGATACTGCAGTCATGGAGAGTATACTGAAACCTAGAACACTGGGGAGTCCAATGTATTGGTTATGTTTTACTTTTAAAGCTGAATGGTAAGAACGTGCTATTTTTTAATTATTATTCTCTTCACCTTTCTATAAACCTGAAATAGTTTTTAAAGGAATAAGAAAATAACATTAACAAGGTAGTGGCTAATCTACTGTGGGATAAATATTCTAATTAGATTCTTCTTCACCTGACCATCTCAGCATTAAGTAAAATACCACCTTGAATCAAATGGTGTGCTGGTATGTGGGGTACCCTTTAGATCAAGCATGAAGGGACAGGAACCCCAAATATGGGAGCCCATAAGAAGAGATATGAAACCTTAAAGAGCAAAGGAAACATACTTTCTTCAGTCATTCAGTAAAATATGAACAGAGACATAGTAGCCATGAAGCCACCAAATGCCTCCTTCTGCCAGTCATCTCAGTTTTGAGAAAGGCCCCCCTCTGTTCACATTCTTTCTATAAATTGGGTGAACACATAAGTCATCGTCCAAGTAACATAGTTCTGAAAGCAAACAAGGGTGGTACAAAAATTACACTGGGATAAGAAATGTAAACCAGGACTGTCCCAGTAAACTAGGTCCCACTGTGACCATAGACCACAACTGCTAGATGCCCCATTGCAGTAACAGGTTTATCTAAGTTTGTGGATTTTATGGAGGCAAATATGAAAAGCGAACTGTAAATGTTGATAGACTAGGTTTCTAACAACATAGACACTCAATCTGAAATACTATTTTTAGACAAACTTGAAGATAAAAGAACTGGAAAATAAACTGATAAAAATCAGGTAGACATAGAGGGGAGTGAAATTCCTGTTCTTTCATAGTGGTCTATCTGGAGATTTTGTCTAAAATCGACATTTGTAAATGGCAGGTGTAGGCATTTAATTTAGAGTTATAGCGGCAATTTAAAAAGGTTTTTTTCTTGATTTTTTTTTTAAGGAAGATTAGCCCTGAGTTAAAATCTGCTGCCAATCTTCCTCTTTTTGTTCTTTTTTTTTTTGTATGTGAGCCACCACCCTAGTGTGGCCAGTGACAGGCAAGTGGTGTAGATCTGCGCCCCGGAACTGAACCCGGGCCGCTGAAGCAGTGTGCCGAGCTTAACCACTAGGCCACTGAGGCTGGCCCTAAAAAGTTTTAAGTGCTTATCTCTGGGGAGTGGAATAGCAGATGAAGAAGGAGTAATTATATCAATATCCTTCATCGTGGTTGGAGACATTCTTTACCATAAGGTCACATTATTTTTATAATTAAAATAATGTAGAAATTTAGATGAATGATAATATCCAGTATTCACAAGTGTATGGGGTAAATAATAGTAATACCTAATATTTATTGAGCATTTAATATACGCCATGTACTTTGTTAAATGCTTAATATGGGTTATCTCCTTTAGTTTTCACAACAGTCTCATAAGTTATTATGCCCATATGCTAGATGAGGAAATGGACACATTGGGATGTAACACAACTTGTCCAAAGTCGCACACAGCTCATGAGTGTGTGTGACCTGCTGGACCTGAGACTTGCATCCAAGCAACCTAACTCCAACACCGGCCCTCTGGAATCATTCTTCCGTTCTGCCTCCCACTTGACTGTGATGCTTCAGGGAGTATGAACCGGTATAAGTTTCCCTATGGCATTTTGACAACATATATCTAAACTTTTAGTGTGCACACTCTTTGACTCAGAAATTCCACTTCTATATCTTTATGCTAAGAAAGAATGGTAAATATGCCCCAAGGGATATATCAAAGGAATCCATCTTAGCAATGTATATGAAAGGAAAAAGGAAAAAAAATCAATATCCATCAATAGAGAATTGATTTTTTAAATTATGATATATTCATACAATATAATACTCCCAATCTATACTTATCTACATGGAAGATTAACATTAACATTGTTATATTGAAAAGGCAAGTTGTAAAAGAATATGCATATACGATCTTGTTTTTGTAAACAAATAAGAATGTATAAACATACACATAGAAAACAGTTTGGAAGGTTTTCCCCTACAATGTCACTTCCTGGGTGATACCATCGCTAACGGCTTGATATAAGTAGTTCCTCCCTGTTGATTTGCCATCATGGTTCTCTGCTCTCCGCCCTCATAAAAGTGTAAAATATATTCATTTGTTTGCTTTCTTGTTTATTATTGTGTCTTTCACTAATTTTATGCTAACTAAGGGCAGGAACCACATGTGTATTATTCACCACTATTTACCGAGGCCCAAATGGTACCAAATATACGCTCTGGAAATGTTGAACTAATAATGTTGGGCAAATTCCAGGTGATTTTCACTTTCTACTTTATGGCTTTGTCCATTGTTTCAGCTTTTACAAGGAGAATGGTGGGTATTGCTTTCATAATTAGGAGAAAAAAAACAGTAAAGCTATTTTTATTGTGGTAAAACCAATCAATCAATCAATTAATCACCCTAGCAATGCAGAGGCAGTGCTGATGAAGTTAAAATCCCCACTAGATTTGCATCCACTAAGACTTGAGCCTGCCTTCCAGTTCAGGTACCTTCTAGCTAGGGGCATCATTCCCTTAAACCTCATCCACAAGCTCTTTTCTCTTTTCTTTTTTAAGTTTTAAAGCATAGATCTGTTACTCTCATCGAGAAATTTATTCCAATATTCATTTGCAAAGAACTGGGTTCCCTGTCTCCAGGAGGCTTGAGAATCTTCCAGTTGCCATAGCTCCAGGTGGACCAGGAAGAGCCAAGGGGCAGAGGCTACAGAGGCAGGGCCGCTGAGTATATGTTTTGGGGGTTTTTGTTTGTTTTGTTTTCGGAATGACATCAGGAAGCAGAGGCCATCACTTAAACCGCTGCAAAGCCTGCTTTCCCTCTCATTCTTCTCAAAGAGAATAGGCTGACCTAGCCCCAGCCTCCCACTGTCAAAGGAATAGTCATTCCATAAATATTTGTTGCAAAGAAGAATGAATAAGTGAACACGTAAAACATTCTTTTCATTGGTCTTGCTATGGCAGTAAAAGCCATAAAAACCATAACTGAAAAATGCAAGATTTGATAAATATTGAGTTTAGGGAAGAAAAAAATGTATTTATAAAATTAATTTGTTTTCAGTATAAGACCTTGTATGTAAGGTTCCAACACAGTGAATTTTTACAGTGAAGCTATAAACTCTAAAATGGGGATTATGAATGTGGACAATATAATTTATAATACTTGCATAGCTTTCAATTATTCAGGTGCTCAAAACCCAACAAATTGAATAATGAACAGGGGTAATGAATTGAACCCTGGGAAGATGATAACTGAAAACACTGGGTAGTCACCACCGAGGAATTCACATACAGGAGTAGCCCTGAAAGAAAGAAACGTGTTTGAAGGACACATTTTCTCTTTCAAGCCAAAACATTTACGGAACAGTAAAGCAAGCAGGAATTGCTTTTAAGAAATACCTGTGAAAGGCATAAAGCTGCTAAAATAGTATATTTCAGATGACCAAACAGAGAATTAGAATCATAAATTGGCCTGTTACATTCTCGGAGAGTGTGGGTTCTCTATTTCATTATTTTTAACAACATCAAGAGGGGGGAAATGGGGTCATATAAATTATTAAGCACCATCGCTTTAGATTTAGGCTTGGAAGTGTGTTGATATTCCACAGATGCTAAAGCACGGAGTTCTTAACAGTATTTCATACAACAGTGCAGATCAGAAATTTAAATAATGAAATGGGTTCTGAACTCGCTGTTCAGACCTGGGTTGGATGATGCATGGTTGTGTCTGCAAGTGGAGGCTCTGAAGGAAGGGTGCATACCAAGCCATTCACCCCCATCTCTACTTCCAGAGATCCTCCAGACCAGCACAATGTGCACTTGCCAAAAATCACAGCAAGATTCGAATTAAATACGATTAGCTATGTCAATAAAAATGAACGATTCCCCTCACCCCCGACTTCCACCCATCACACACTATATGCAGAATGTATTCTCCTCCTCCTCCTCCTCCATAAAGTATATTTATCAAAGCAACTTAAAAACAATCTGTCTTCCAGAAGATGGCAAGCTGGAAGACAATACTGTGTAGTGGTTAGTGTGTTGCCAGTGAAGTCAAACCAATTGGTTTCAAATCTCAGTTTTATTGTTTTCTAGTTGTGTCTTAGGCAAAGCACTTAACCTTCTAATCTTCAGTTTCTTTATCTGAATAATGGGGGTAATAACAGTACCTACCTCATAAGATTATGGGAGTATTAAATGAGATAATAAATGCAAAACATTTAGTATAGTTCCTGGTCCATAGTTAGCACTCAGTAGTATTAGCTATTGTTACTGGCTGAAGCTGCACTGGCAAAGGTTGTTTAAATGTATCTGAGATGTTTAACATCTGTCACCTGTAAATACGAGTTCTACCATTCACAAGAACTATTTAAATGGCTGTTGTTGGCTTGGGGCTTTCAGTGGTGGCTAAAGCTTCTGTGCCCTTAGAAATAATTTTGTAGCAGCAAACATGGTAACGTTCATGTGAACGATGAGTGCTTATTTACCCCCCGACAATTATTTTGTTGGGTAGACAAAAGGGGCTCATCAGCTTGAGGAGAATTGTCAGATATGTGTTACATCTGTTGAACCACTGTGCCTGTACATATGGAGCTTCCTTGTTCTGATCCTAAAATATTGTTCTACGCAGTGGAATTTGTGATAATTAACCCAAATCTGTCCAGGAAATACAAGGTCAACAGTACACCATGGTGAAACCAGTTATTCTAGTGGGAGAATGTCACATAAAACTCTCAACGGTATTTCACCACTCAAAAAATAATTTAAAACTCTTGAGGTGCATCGGGACTTTTCTCAGATCCAAATGTAAATCTGCTAGAACATCTGGTTTGTTCTGCATTTCATTTTTGGTCACTCATTAATCAAGGGAACATAGAGGATGAACATTTGTAGAGACTGTAAAGATCATCTGATCTGACCACTTTATATTATTAGAGATGAAGAAGCCAGGAACAAGGGAGGAAGCTGTGCTCTAAAGAGCCAAGAGTCAAATGGAATTTTTCACAATAATAAGCATATTCTTGGTGATGTGGATGGCTGCTGAAATGCCCAGAAAACTGGTGGTATATGTGGAGGGCATAGATTGCAAGGCATAAATTCTTATTTAGCACTTTTACTTTACAATCTCTAATAAATTAGTGGCCCTCCACATATTAATACAAACCCATGGCCGTCAGTTTCTTTAAGATAAAGATTAAGACACCTGCTCAACAGAATTCTTTTTATATACAGCAGTTACATACATACATCAAGCATTTCATTCTTCATCTTGCTATTTATATTTCTCAAATCTCTAATTAAATTGTGAGATATTAAGTGTAAGACAGTTAAATTGTAAGATGTCTAAAGGGAAGCATTCCAAACTATTATAGCTGATGGACTATGAACTCTGAACTCTTAGAAACCTTGAAAAAAATTTTTTGTTTAAGTATAACCTAAACAACAAAAGGACAATAATTCACAACATGACCTTGGATAAGTCAATTAACCTCTTTGGACCTGGGTTTCTTCACCCGTAAAGGGACAGGGTTGGCCAGGATGACATCTAAGGAGCCTTCGAGGTCTACCCTTCTATGATTCTGTGTTACTTCATTACCATGGTTTCTCTGCACAGTGTTAGGTTATACCCGTCACCCCTTCTAATAGCCGTTCAATCTTACTTCTCAAAGCCAGGTCCCGCAGGTGTCAGAGGGTGTGCTGCTTGTTTCCAGGGCGCAGTGGAGAATTCAGTGGTGGGGAACAGATGAGGATCGATGCCCTGTTATGGCCACAGCTGGGAAGCAATTTCAGCCCTTGTGCAGAGAGGCACTTTGCTTCAGGGCTGGGAGTACTTGAGATTACTAGAAGGAAGATGACTACTGGTCGTGCAATCCCAACACAAGAGCTTTGTCTTTTGGGATGTCTTTTGCCAGGATGTCACTCTCCTCTAGTGAGTATTTGGTCTGGGAAAAACCTGTGTATCTGTTGATCTGCTAGCATTTGGAGGGTTTCTTCCTGTTCAGCAAAGTACAAAAATGGGTCTTGTGAAGTCAAAGAGAAGTAGGAAATCTCCCCTTTGCTCTCTATCCCTAGCTCTTCACTCAAACTGAGACATATGGCCAGCATCAGGAGTCTTGTTCTACCCTCTAGAGACCCTCAGAGTATACAGAGGTTTAAAAAGAACTAAAACTCCTCCCCTAAATCACAAAACTGGCATAAAGAGAATGTCTCTACAGCAGGGAAACAAAAAAGAGGAAAGAGAGTTGGTTTAGTAAGAGTGGCGTAAATATTTTACCCAAATAAATTATATTTGGGTTAAGGATATAGCGAAAGAAATAGCCAGAGGCAAGAAAAATAGGCTGACCCTAAAGCAATATTAAAGAAGTAAAATGCTGCACACTTTTTCAGTTGAAGATAAATCTGAAGATTTTAATACAACAGGTTTCATTGACTAAGTAGGGTCGCAAATAGCAAGTTGCCTCCTTGGACAAAGCTACGACTTGCCCAAAAGCCTACAGAAAAAAGAGCCCAAGAAGAAAATTGCTTGAAATGACAATCTCCTCTTCCCCACCATAGACCCCTTTAACATGTTTTTTCCTAAACTGTCCAAAAGTTCCCCATTAATACACTATTAATGTTGAGAAGTGTGCTGCAAGAATAAGCAAGCCCTTAGAAAAGTATGCCCTGTTGAGAGAGAAGGATAAAACAACATCTCTTAGTGAAGACAATTTCAAAAGTGAACAGTTCCAAATTATCCCATTCGTTCCTGTTGAAGATCAACAACTTCACTTGGAAGGTTTTGTGTGTGTGTTTTTGTTTTTAATTTAATAACGTATTAGAAATCTGATTGTTAATGTCCTAAACATTTTTTATCCCATTATCTTTATTATTCATTCATTCACTCATTCACATACTATCTTATTCTCTCAAAAAAACTTGAGGAGACAATAATGAGAATTAATGTCAGATTTCTACCTTTAAGTGGACTATCAAGTCTATACCTGATTCAGACAGCAGAAGGCTGGAATACTGACTCTTCTTAAGCCAACTATGGGCAAGTAACTTAAACTCTCTGAGTTTCAGTTTCCTCCTCTGTAAAATTAAAATAATAGCGTATTTCTAACAGACTTGTGAGACTGAAGTCAGATAATATACTAAATACTTGGAACAGTGCTTGGAACATAGTGGGATCTCAGTAAATGATAATGAGAATTATTATTATCATTACGATCATTATTTCCTTGACATATCCCTGCATGCTGTTAGCTACATTCTAACTGCGTACAGAGAGTTCTGCTTTGATGCTGTTTTCAAGCACAAGGGAATAGATTATATTACCTCAGTAATAAATCATCTTGTTTTTCTTATCAGTTTCAAAACTGCAAACTCATAGGGACAGGAACTGTCATACTTAGCCACGACTACGGCCCATCCATTCAAGTAGTCTGTCACCAAAATGGGCACTGAAGACTAAATTGTCATTAACAATTATAATCATTACCATTTATTGAGCCCTTACTGTATACAAGGCCCATGCTGAGGAATTTATTAGGATTGTCTCATTTAATCCTTATCAAAGCCCCTATGAAGTCGGTATTTTTATTCCCATTTTCCAGATGAAGGATGGGAATGAAGATGCAAGTTGCTTGGGAAGAATGCACTGCTTTGCCCCAAGTTCACACAGCTAGTAGGCAAATAAGCCAAGATGTGAATCCAGGTCCCTCTTATGACAAAGGTTTATGTTTTTAAACAGTATCAAGGATCTAGTTTTCCTCTGAAGAATTATAGCATTATAGAAATTTAGAGGGGGAAGGGATTTGGGAGTTTTTAGTATAAGATCATCTTTTGAGGAAATTGGGACCTGAAGTGTTCTCTTTACTTAAACAGAATAATCCCTGGACATGTAGCCAACAGAGTATATGCTTCAGAGTGCCCCAAAGTGATTTTGATGATTTTTTGGAAACCATTGCTTATCTTAAATCCCATTTATAGTTCTAACATACATAAATTTGTTTACATTCTTTCTT